>CM070515.1:19783439-20983439 GCA_036346375.1 Guadua angustifolia
GCCCGGCAACATGAAGATGCCCGCTGCTTGGTAGCGGCCTTGCGGCCAGCGGGATGAGCACATGACAGCAGGATGACCACCAAGGCAGCGTGGCGACCACATGATCGGATGAGCAGCCGCAGCGAAAAAAAGCGAGCCCATACGCGGTTCACCGGACCAACTCTCATGGCACGGATGATTGCGGGTCGTGACCAAGATGGTCGGCGGCGGCTCAGGCGCCGCTCGCGGCAACGACCAAGGCGAAGACCCGCCTCGTGGCCTTCGGCGGATCAGCGTGTGGCGTATATTCACGATGGTTAATCACCTATCCTCCGCTTCTAGCGGTTGAGAGAATCTGCGCCACGGCGTAAGAGTTGAGCGTCTCGGATCTTTGGAGTGGTCGAAGGCGATCACCTTGATCGGTGACCACCAAGGAAACACCGCCATGGCCAGGTCACCTTCCGATTGTGGCTTCCCCCATGATCCGAAACATGAAGCTTGGCCGGGTGCTGATGGACGGAGGGAGTTCTATCAACCTCCTGTCCTTTGAAGCATTTCGAGCGCTCCAGGTGCCAAACCAGGAGCTGTGCCCCGCTCTACCTTTCTACGGCGTAACCCTGGGGGCTAGCATGGTCCCCCTAGGCAGTCGCCTTCCGTCATCTTGGGGAAAAAGCAACTTCCGTCTGGGTGAGTCGACCAAGTCGCCGACTTCGACCTCCCGTACAACGCTATACTTGGCCGACCCGTGTTGGCCAAGTTCATGGCGGCAACCCACTACGGATACATGGTGGTGAAGATGCCAGGGCCTGGTGGCCCCATAACCATCCGGGTGGATAGGCGGAGGCTTTCTTGTTGCCACAAGCACCGCTAGACCTGGCGGTGCCACTGCGTGGCCGCGATGCGCCTTCCGGAACCCCTCGAGTCTGCAGACCCGTGCCTCGTCGGCTCGTAGATGATGTAAAGGTGGTCTCCACGGTAGCGAGGCGAGCCGGGATGTCCGTCTTCATGGCGCCCGACCTCGGTAGCAAATAGGAAGACCACGCTCGTCACCTTCTTCGGTCTAATTCCGACATGTTCTTTGGCAACCGTCCGATGTATTAGGGTCTCGGGAAGGTGGCCAGAAACACCAGCTCACGCTCCCGAGTGCGTCTGGTTCACTAAAAGATCGGCGCCCGGCAGGGCGCCAAGATGCCGATCGGAGGAGGTATAGAAATTTCTGCTTGCTGCGAGATCGTCGGAAGGTCTCTTATCACGAGTGGCTTGCCAACCACATGCTTTCGTCAAGAAGTCCAGGAGGTGGCGAATGTGCGTCGATTTCACGGACCTCGGCAAGGCACGCCCAAGGACCCTTATCCCTGCCGCGTCGATCTCATCGTCGATTCCGGCGCGGATGTGGCAGCTTATGCTTTACGGATCGTACTCTGGGTACCATCAGTTAGCATGGCGGCGGAAAAGCGAAGACTCGCTTTGCTTTTGTAACACCCATGGGCGTCTATTGTTATGTTAGAATGGCTTTTGGGTTAAAGAATGCTGGTTCTACTTACCAACGTGCCATGCATATCACTTTCCATCCACAGATAGGGCGCAACCTTGAGGTGTACGTCGACGACCTGGTCGTAAAAATGAGAAAGAGCGAATAACTGATTGAAGACCTGGAGAAAACCTTTGCCAACCTCCGGAAGAATTGTTTGAAGCTCAACCCCGAGAAGTGCATGTTCGGCGTCCCCTCCGGAAACCTGCTAGGGTTCCTCGTGTCCAGGCAGGGCATCGAGGTCAATCTTGACAAGATAGCGACCATCAAACACATGAAGCCGCCCGTTCGACTCAAGCAGGTGCAGTGCTTGGCTAGTTGCCTGGCCTCCCTCGGGAGATTTATCGCCCGACTGGGAGAAAGAAACCTACCCCTTTTCAACCTGCTGAAGAAGACGAACCACTTCGAGTGGACTAAGAAGGCTCAACAAGCATTTGAAGACTTGAAGCAGTACCTCTCCTCCCCACGATCTTGAGTAGCCCCTCAATCGTGATTTGTTGCTCTGTATAGCTATTGCTACTCAGGTGAGTGGTGGCCTTGATCTTGGTGGCGGAGAGGAGGGCATCTAAAGCCGGTCTACTCGTTAGTAAGGTGCTACGGCGAGAGAGACTAGATAGCATAGCCTTGAAGATGTTGTCTGTTGTCTGGTGGCGTCTAGGAAGGCTTGACGCACTACTTTCAAGGGAGAGAAATTCACGATGGTCACTGTGTACCCTCTCTGAGATCCTTCTGGCCAAAGCGAGGGCCATATCGCCAAGTGGTCGGTGGAGCTTGAAATTCTGCCTCAAGTTTGTACCCTTACCGCCATCAAGAGCTAGAAGTTGGCGAGTTCGTTGCAGTGGACTCCGCCGCTCTGGTGAAGAAGCACCGCGCCTTCCCCACAGACCTTGTTTTAAGCGGTTCCTTGAGCTCGAAGGTCACGGGGCTAGAGTTGTCTTGGTTTCTCTGACCGGTGACATTTTCGAGTATGTGGTCGCCCTCGACTTCAAGGCCACCAATAACATTCTTTGAATCTGAAGGCTGCTTGGCGAGAGGCTGTCGTCGCTCGGCGCTAGGTGTCCGATGCCTCCAAGTCAAAGGCGACTCCCTACTAGTCATCAATCAAGCGCGGAAGGAGTTTCAATGCTCTGATCCTACCATGGCCGCCTACTTGGCGGAGGTTAGGAAAATGGAGCGCCACTTTGAAGGACTGGGATATATCCATATCCCCTCGACGCGACAACCACCTGGCGGACGAGCTTTCACAGCTCGCATCCTCAAGAGCCTTTGCTCCGGTCGGAGTCTTTGAAGAAAGACTCTAACGACCGTCCGTCGTTGCCCCCGCTCCCAGCGGGGAGGACGGTACCGCCGTCGTTGCCCCCGCTCCACGCAGGGAGGACGGTGCAGCCGTCGTTGCCCCCGCGCCACGTGGGGAGGACGGCGGTGCCACCGATGCGGCACCCAGGGAAAAGCCTGGCCCAACGGAGTACCCGGGCGATCACCGTGTGATTGCCACTCTTGGCCGGGAAGGTCAATGGATGGACCCCATCCTAGCCTTCCTGCGAGATCGAGAGATCCCCGACGATGATGACTTTGCTGAAAAGTTGGCATGAAAGGCCAAGTGCTACACTCTGGTGGATGGGGACCTATACCGCTGAAGCAGAAATGGAATCCTCCTAAAGTGCATCACTCAGGAAGAGGGGAGCGCCCTGCTCTTTGATATCCATGGAGGTATGTGCGGGAGCCATATGTCCGGTCGGACGCTTGTTGGCAAAGCATTCTGCCAAGGATTTTATTGGCCTACTGCCCTCCAGGATGCTTGCAGCTAGTCGGAACATCTGGCATGCCAATTCTTCACCGAGCAAATCCGCAGACCAGCCCAAGCTCGCAAACCATCCGCTCTCCTGGCCATTCGCGGTCTGCGAGTTTGGATATCTTAGGCTTTGTTCCCGAACCCGAGGCTTCACCCACCTGTTCGTCGCCATCGACAAACTCACCAAGTGGGTGGCTTGACGATGCGTGCCATCACGGCTTCCACTGCTATCAAGTTCATCCACGGGATCTTCACCCGCTTTAGAGTCGCCAATCATATCATCACCGACAACGGCACTGAATTCACCAGCGCAACTTTCCTGGAGTTCTACGAAGAGATGGGCAAGCTGAGCATACCAACGCACTGGTATTAAGGGGCCTGAAGACTAGAGCATTTGATCGGCTCCATAAGGGGGGGCGCGGTGGACGGAAGAGCTCCCGGTTGTGCTGTGGTCACTCCGAACCACACCTAGCCCGGCGACTAGCGAAACACCCTTCTTCCTAGTCTACGGCGCCGAAGCTATCCTCCAGTCCAAGCTGTCGTTCGGCTCGCCACGCGTCTCGGCGTTCAGCCAGGAGGGACAAGAAGACCACCGCGGTGAAAATGTCAACCTTCTGGAAGAGGTGCGCGACCGGGCAGCCTTGCGCGCCGCCCGAAACTAGCAAAGCCTTAAGCGGGACCACGCCACCCGGGTCTGCAAGAGAACACTGGCAGTTGGCGACCTGGTTTTGCGTAGAATCTAGATGCATGCCGGGCTCTACAAACTGTCTCCCCGATGGGAGGGCCCCTTTACGGTGGTCTCAGTATCTCGACCTGGGGCGGTCCGGTTGGCTACCGAAGATGATCAAGAGTTGGCCAACTCCTTCAACGTGGAGTTGTTATGAAAGTTTTACCCTTGAAAAGCTGTAAGTTCCCAGTGGTTCGCTTGATCGGTTGCATGGGTGAGCCTTCCCCCGGCTGGTCGGCGGCTGCTGATGGTTAGCAAAGTTGTTTACTTTAAGAGCTTTTGCTTTATCTTCCTTGCTTATCCCCAAGTGGATAGCCTTCGTGGAGGTGTCATGGGCTTCAATAGTTTGGCTGCTCCTTGCTGATATGTGATGATACCCGGCATTCGCGTCGTGCCCGGACGGGCGATCAGGAGCGCGAGTCTGGCACGGTGACACAAACATGGCCCGTACACCTCAGTTCGGCTCAACGAAGCACCGACGGCTGTCTCTGCGAGCACCGCACGCCTAATACCCCTCCTGGGAACCTGCTCCCATGCCACGCAGGGCCGTGGGCTAATTCCACATCACAAGAGCCTAAGTCCCAAAGAAAGGAACGATGACATACCCGCGCAAGAACTTACGTCCCTTAATATGTTTTCTGCATATTTTGTGCAATGCCTACTTGTGTTTTCAGTAGCCATGCGCAATCGCAGATGAAGTGCTGGAGTGCCTGTAGCTCAAGCATCCAAGGCAACCCTGTGGCAGCCGGGCGAGCAAACGGGCGATCACGCCCTGCTCGCCTGGCGATAAGCCCACGTGAGGGTTCGGCGGGCAGTCGAGCGACCACGCCCTGCCCACCGGGAGAGTGGCCCACGTGGCACCCTGGTGGGCAGCTGGGCGACCACACCCTGCCCGCCGGGCGAGTAGCCGGGTGACCACGCCCTGCTCGCCAAAGTGTTGGCCTCCGTGACCAGTCAAGGAGCTGGTCGCCCAATGGCCTATGGCAAAGATAAGTTGTTCACATTGATAGTACCAACTTATTTTTCGCATTTGCACCCCCTTGGGTTGGATTATGTGTGGTTATCACTGGCTCTCATAACCCGATGCCTCCTTGTTGATAAACAGAAATGCCCAGCGTTTGTATCGCAAGGACGCGTGACTAGGAGTGCGAGTGTGGCACGGTGACTCAAACGCGGTCCGCACACCTCGGTTCAGCTCCCTGAAGCACCAACGGCTGTCTCCGCGAGCACCGCAAGCCCGGTACTACTCCTGTAAGCTCACCTCCTTATTGCGCAATGCTGCGGTCAGGTTCCAAGTGATCACAGGAATGTAAGTTCCAAAAGGACAAGAGTCAGTGACACCCTTACGCAGAGACTTAAGACATTGCTTGTCTACATTCTGCATGCTCTGCATGATCCCTATTCGCATTATTGCAATCACTCAAAGAATGCCTAAGTATCGACCTAACCTGAGTGCTTAGGTTCGCATTACGACAAGGCTGGGGGCTGATCGCCCGAAGACTGAGTTGAAGCAAGCATACCTAAAATGCGAATAGATGAACAAGTCCAAGTGAAACCAAAATATGCCAACTTCATTACAGTTACTAATATTGTTTTGGCATACAGAAACAGGAACAAAGAAGAAAACAAAAGAAAGTTGCCCTGGCCATCAGTCGCCGTTGACAACTTGGATGCCCTCATCCTCCTCTTGACCTCGGCTCACGCCGCTTGCGCATAAAGTCTGGACCTTCCGCCGTCATCATCTTGACAGCAGCGCTCCATGACCTCTGCAGCAGCGTCTGCGCCTGAGCCTCGTCTCCCTCAATGCCGTCTACGACGGTCATTGGGTTGAAGGTGGCGTAGCGGCTGGCGTAACCTTGAAACACGAAAGTGGCGGTGTACGATGACTTGTTGCCCTTCTGGGCGGGCGGGCGGCCATAGCGTGGCGGCCGGAAAACACGCCGGCAACTGGGTGGTGCGATGGGCGTCTTGCGCCGCCATGTACTCGGCGGCTCGCGAATCCACCCAATTCAAGACCGCGCCATCTTGTTGGTATGATGACCGGAGCATGGTCGTGATGTTGTGCAGCGCTCGCCGCTGCTCCTCCGCTGCCTACCTTCGCGCTGCCTCGACCTCCAGCACCCGGGCGAGTAAGGTCGCCCCGGTGGCCCTCTCCTGGGCCAGCTATGCCTCTATCCTCTTCAGCTCTCCGCGTAGCGCCTCCACTTGCTGTGTCACATGGACTTCGCGTTGAGTGGCTGCCATGAGGAGAGTGCTTTCGCCAGCTATGAAACGCCGTCGAGCTCGACATGCACGGCGCTATCTCAGTCGGCCAGCGGCGGCGGGACGGCAGAGCAGCGAGAGTAGGAGGCGAAGATCCGGCGGCGTCGGTCTGGCGGCCGGAACCACCAGCGCCCTTAGGCGAAGTGCCGCCGCGCCCGTCGGTGCCGCGGATGTCTGCGCGGGCGGAGCACTTGGACGATCTGCCCTCGGAGGTGACTTGAAGCTGAAGGCGGTAACCGCCACCGCAAGCCCGCTCGGACGGACACCAATGGCGGTTGGGCTCGGCGCCATTGGGGTTGGCGCCGGTGGAGACGACGCCGGCATCGATGTAGCTGGCTCCGAAGGAGGGGCGGCAGGCGTTGCCACCCCAGAGGAAGACGTCGCCGCTTCGGGCGCGCTCGGTGGAGTCGCAAAAGCGATAGCAGCAGAAGTTGGGCTCCTGGTGCAGACCCTCTTGGGGTCCGCGCCAGGAGCGTCCGGAGCGATCGGCCGTTTGCCTGCGCTCCGGTCGGCGGCCCGGGGCTGGTCCCTAATCGTCAAGGGAGCGGGCGGCACCGCAGTGGGACGATGGAGTCCATCGCGGATAAGGCGAATGATCTGGGCGCTCGCAAACTCCGGATCTGGCGGTAGGGCATCGGCGGAAACTCGAACCGCTTCAAACGCTGGTGGAATAAACCGCACGGACAGCCACCTGAAAAGGCTAGAGCCATCCAGGTTTCCATCGCCTGGCACCAGAAGAAGACAGAAATATTAGCTGATGGTGACCACGAAGAAAATATGCATTCAAAGTGAGGAGTAAGAAGACTTCTTTGCCGAATGCGTCGCGGCGTCACGTCGGCGTCCCCAATGTATCGCCATGCGGGCGGGTGTGATGGCGTGAGGGGCGATCCTCCGAAAACACGCAAGTCTCGGACTACAGCCTTAATCGAGTTGGCGCCTATAGCCGTCGTCACGAACGCCATCGCCAGGAGCTCCGCCGTCTCCTCGGCGGGCGAGCTCCAGCTCTCGTGGGTCTCCGCCCGCACGCAAGGAACTCCGAGAAGGTCGACCCCGCTGTCATCGCCGACATAGAGCCAATCGCCCTTGATTCTTCGGTTGGGCGTGGTGGAAGGGATGTGGCGAAGCCGACCCATCGCAGCGAAGTGGCGACTTCTGCGACTCCTTGTCGAGGTGATCGGCGGTGAAGAAGTAGCGAAAGAGGGGGAGATTGGGCATTACCCCCATGAACAATTCGCAGAGGTAAGCGAAGGTGGAGAGAAGGACAATGGAGTTGGGGAGAGATGAAGATGCTAGATCTCGTAGAAGTGGAGGACGGTGAGAAAGAATTCAGAGAATGGCGGCACCAAGCCCGCCATAAGCCCCAGTGAAAGCGATAATCTCCTGGCTCATGACTGTGCAGCGGTCCTGGCGAGAAGAAGGAACCCTCGGTGCCATCCGTTGGAGAAGTCCACCCGGCTTTGGCGAGCGGTGGAAGAGACAAGGGACTGCACCATCGTGGCAGAAGCAAGGTTTTTCAAGCAAAGAAAGCGAGAAGGCAAAGAGCAAAGTGTGAAGAAAACTAGAAGGCGTGAACTGTTGAGTGGGGGTGTGCATATATATAGACCCCCCACGAAGACGGTTCGCGAACAGGCAAAAGGCGTGGCGTTTCGGGTCCCAAGAAAAATCGGTGAAAGTGGAGAAGACCGAAGCGGTTGCGTGCGCAAAGGTGGTGGGCCCATCCAGGAGCGCACTAGCATTAAATAAGGTCTGAAAAGCAACTTACGCGTGCTCCAGGATGACGCCGGGGGCTACTGTCGGTGTACTTTGCACCGGGGTACCCTCTCCACCGCAAAAGTAATAGGCCCAAGGAGTGGCCTAGCCCAGTTTGGCGAGCGGCCCACGTGGCTTATGAAGCAACCTGATGAGTGGGCGGGCGTCTGGGCCCCCCTTGTCAGGCCACGAAGGCAACCGAAGGAATGAGGAGAAGGCTTCGCCTCGAAGTTTCCCTCCCCTGGCACCTCGTGTCAGGGTCATTAATTGTAAAGGATTCAGCTTTCGACACGACGATGGCTCATCCCTCTGACGCCTCTTACCAACCCGTCGCGGGCGCCCTGTCCCGGGCGGACCGGGCGAGCCTCTCACCAACATTAAATGAGGTTCGAAAGACAAGGCCACGGAGGCGCATGTAATAAATGAGTCGTGGGTCGACGTCGGAGCTGGAATGATGGGTGTAATTAATGTGTTGTAGATAAGTATAGCGCCACCTTCTCCCCTGCCCAGGCTGGCCCGTCTATATAAGGGCGCCTCGGTGCATGGAGAAGGGGGCAGTATGAATGAGCTAGCGTGAAAGGGTAGAAAACGAGATAGCCATTGTAAGCACTTTCACGCTTCCTCAACAAAGATCAAGCAGGACGTAGAGCTATTACCCAAGCTGAGGTCCTGAACCTGGGTAAATCGCAGTGTCCACCGGTTTGCTAATTCCCGGATCCATCGTTGAGAGACATTAGGGTTTCCAGCCATGAAGATGCCCTCTACCGAACCATACTTTCCATTTAGAGAGTAGCCTACTCTGTTCACCGACAGGATCTTATCAGGTGTAAAACACCGACACCATTGTTGCCAGCACCATGGCGGTCAACTACTGGATATGGATGCCCATCCCAAATGCACCGATGTAACGGCATCGGAGCTTTGGTCAGAGCCAAATACTGATGCATGTCCCGGATGCATTGATGTAGCGCCATCATAGCTCAGTACAGATACCGACTCCCACCCTCGGGATTGTAAGAAGCATGCTCAATACTGTGTGTACAGTCCAAATGACGGTCACCTATACCATAGTCTGCTATACTATGTGAAAGTTGGAGCAGATCGATCTCTTGATTACGACGATGGGGTCTTGGAGAGTAAGGGCATACTCTCCTACTCTTACTCCTGCCAAACATTTTGTTTCATGCCTAGCGGGCTTTGCTAAACAAATGAGAGAGCGAGGGAGATGTGCTGAACAAATGAGAGAGCGAGCGGATCAGTCATTCGTTGAAATGCCCATTACAATAAAGTATTTTTTCAGCCAATCAGTTGTTATATTTGTCTTCTATCTTTTGCTCGTTGCGCTCACATGTTCGTTTTGTTGTTGCGCCCATTCTTCCTATTGCTCCGACATTCATGACCTTTCTCTAATTTGCTATGAGAGCCTGCGAATCTCTCGTCTCTCCCCTTTTTCCCTTCCCCCTCTCTCCTTTTCCCAGCCAATCCCATGATCGCCCCTCATTTCCCTACTCTCTATCTTCTTCCCTTCCTCTCTCTCTCTTTTTCCCATAGAGGCTTCTCTATGGCCCTCCACACATCATACCTGACAGCCTCTAAATAGCAACGCTTTCTAATTTTTCAGTAAGCATAATTTGTACCATCAAAAATTGGTACTCTTCCTACACTAACAGTTGCTGATCCATTTCCCTCAGCCATTTACCAAGCTGATTAAGCTTTATGGTAAAACCTTGCTCTGATACCACTTGAAGGAACAAGTTGGCCTAGAGGGTGGTGAATAGGCAACTTTTTAAATTTTACTTATTTAAATTCAGTGCAACTATCAAACATCAACAACTACGATAGCAGAAGCTATAAAAAGGAATGGAGAAGTTTGAATAACGGGAAAACAACAACAGGAAAAGAAAGTAAACAAGAGACACAAGAGATTTTATCCCGTGGTTCAGAGCATGCCTCCTAGTCCACGTTGGAGCACTTCTCCTCGAAGTATAGCTCCCCCACAAACTAGTCGCAGTAGCTTTGGGTCTTCACTATGGCAACTCTTTCACCACTCCAGTGAGGTGAGTTCCAAACCTCTCACAGCAAGGTGGCCTTCCACAATCTCCTTTGGACAGGTCACACCTTCACAGCCTCCAAGTCGTATAGGATCACTAAGACCCAAGAGTAATAGACCCTGCAACAGCCCTGTCTCTTGGTTCACTCGCAACAGCACAACTAGACTCAAGCTTGGAGCTAAAAACTTAAGGAAGTGAAGTTTTTTTTGAGAGTTTTGAGTGAAGCTTAGTCTCCTTGAAGGAATAAATGCTCAAAGCATGCTAAGATATCAAGGAGATCAAAAAGTTCTATTGTAGATGGCTCAAGAAATGCTTATATAGGTATTTGGATAGAAAATAGCCGTAACACCTACCACAATGACCGTTGCAACGTGTCAGAGTGTCAAAATTTAGCTTAACACGTTTGCCACGGACTTAGTGAAATAAGTTAGCGATACTGACCCTATGTGCCCCAAACCAATATGGCTCATTTACGCCAGACCAAAAAATTTGGTCCGTCGTATATGGCAATAGAGGCGGATTTTGGTCCGGCGAAGAAATGAGATTTCAACATGAATGCTAGACCAAAATATTTCGTCCGTCGTACATGGGTTTTGCATAAAGAGAGTAGTAATGGACATTTTGACATGGCATAAGTTTAACCGAGATAATTGCTTTAACCACGGACTGAATTTAGTGAACAAGCAATTTAGTCCGCCGTGAATGAAGTATGCTCGGTTTGATTTTGAGTGAAGAATTTTTACTTGCCACGGACCTAAGGAATAGAAGACAAGACTTTGGTCCAGCAAAAAAGAATGGTAAGATTTTTATATGTGCATCGGACTGAAAAATTTAGTCCGTCGGGAATGAGATTTCACAGAGTTTTAATCATGTGGACCTTTTTGGGACAAGGAGAAATTAACCGAGAGAATTACAACTGCGCCGGACTAAAATGAGAGAAGGTGAAAATCGGTCCGGTGTGAAAGGGAAACACTTGGTTAGACAAGAAGGTTTTGGCGCCAGACTAAAACCAAGGATCAGTTCGGTGGTAAAGGGTTTTGAGCTAATGTTGCTCCGGACTTAAAAGAGCTACGACAAATATGAATCCGGGGAAATATTTTGGTCGAATGAGGGAATTTTGATTCAAGAAAAGATAGTCTTTAACTCCAAGCAGTTCTAAATTTTCTTAGCATTGTGAACCAATTAACTCGCTTGAGCATAGTCCCCCTTTATAGTACGGCTGTCGACGATCGGAATCGCCAACCGTAGAAATGAAAGCGGGGTTAGTGGAACTTGGGACTGAGCATAGCTTGGCTCAACGAAGGAAGGATTCGACGTCGAAGGTCGGAGCTAAGCGACAACGGCGTGAGGCGAGGTTTATCTTTGGTTCGAGCCCCTGTGAAGGTAATAGCTCTACTCCAGTTGCCTTGCGGCGGTGATCTTTTGCTATTCTCGAGTACAGAGGTGTATTACAACTCAAGCTTAATAATGGCGATGTCTAGTGCTCGAGCTCTGTTGTCTTGTGGCTTTCGGGCTGCGCATCCTTAGCCTTATATCTTCCCTGCTCGTAACGGACGGGAGATTTTCCCGGGTGGTGGTCTTCATGCGCATTGAGGGCTGGCAACAACGCTCGGACTGCGCACAAGACTTGCCGCCCCACGATCCCACGTCTTGGTAACGCGACGTTCCGGAATCCAAGGGGACACCGCTCGAGCGAGAGCGACCCGAGCTCGAGTCGTCGCGGATCTGCGTCTTTCGAGGGCATCTGGCCTTTCAGTCGCGTGCCTCGGCGTCGCCTCAAGTCGTGGTCGGGGCCCCCCGTGCTTGGGAGCTCGTTGACCGTGCGCTGACCGACCAAGGGTCGCCCAACCCTCGTCAACGGCCAAACTAAAATACCCTAGCTACTTGGCTTGAATCACCTCCCAAGCCAAAAACTAGTAACAAAAGACCATAACCTTGTCATTTCAGTAGATTTGCCGATGCTTCACTTAATATTCTTCATAGCTCAAATAATATTGACTTAGTCATAAATACCAAAACGATATTAATAACATGAAATAAATGATTAGGGGGCCTAGATGCTATCAAGCGGAAACCTCCAAGAGTAATAAGTCTCGAGTCACCTAGCTAACACATGCGCTAGGTGATCAGCTATCACCTAGGCTCCTCCTCAAGCAACACATGCACAAGAGACTCTCAACCCACTCCTAATTGCAACACATGCAATTAATCTCACTCTTAGCTCAAAAATCAACTTGTGGGAATGCAACACATGCAAACCACCTCCCAAATACTCACACAAGAGCCAATATACAAATAAGAGCTTCAACTATCAACAAATGCCCCCCAAGGCCTCCTTATATAGCCCACACAAGAAACTAGCCGTTGGGGGGCAAAATCTTGAAAAACTCAGCAAATCCAGCACTACCACCCTTTAAGGACTAGTAGTGCCGACCTTGACCCCAACAGTCGGCTAACGGTTATATTCCCGGCACTACTGCATGCAAACTCACGGTAGTAACACTCGGGCGGCACTACTAACCCCTACGGGTGGTAGTGCTAGACTCAGGATCAAAAACACCCTTTCTAAAAAAATAACTACTGTAAAATTAAGCAGTATCGCCAAAATTGAGCGGTACTGCCAACTCAGGCGGCACTACTTCTCTTCAGGGGCGGTAGTGCCACATTTTTCAGACAAAAATGATCGTAACTTTTTACACCGAAGTCCGATTTAGGTAATCTTGGACTCTATGAAAAGCTTATCAAGAGGGCTACATTTTTCACCCTTTTTCAAGATTTAAGCAATCATAGATATTTTCCACAATCACAAAAACTCCAAAGTAGCCACTCAAGTCTAACTTTGAATTTCTCGAAATCCCTCACGTAGACTTGATCAAAAGTATGACTACAAGCTAGAAGGGTCAACAAGATTAAAACTTGAGCTATATGATGATCAACTCATGATCAAAATAATTTGCAAAACACATTTACAAATTCTATTCACATGCTTCAAAGAACCACATGTAAACTACAAACCCAACTTACTTGAGCATCCTCATTTTGCAATACATGCAAAACCTAGTTCCAAGCAAAACCAAACAAACTCAAATGCATGAGCTCTCTATTTGCAACACATGCAAATATTAGCTCCATACATACTCCATAAACACAAATTGCTTGAGCCCTCTCCTTTTGCAACACATGCAAAACTTAGCTCCAAGCAATTACTTCAAATAAGAAATTGAATTAAACCAAGCATGAGCTATTTTCTTTGCAACACATGCAAGTACATAACTCATGCAAGAACCAGGCATGAATTCAATATTTGCAACACATGCAAAATACGAACTTCATGTAAAAACCAACGCATATGCTTATCCCACTTGCAACACATTCAAATCAAGGCGTTATGCAAAAAACCAAAACATAGGCTTCTCCCATTTGCAACACATGCAAATCAAAGCCATATGCAAAACCAAAGCACGAGCTTCACCCATTCGCAACACATGCTAAATGGTTAGCTCCTTATAAAAACCAAACGAGTTGAGCTTGAGAGAAACGTGGGTTGAGCTCACCAACACATGATGAAGCTCAAATTAGAAAACTTGACCCCTCTTAATAGTACAGCGATAAAAACTAGACTCAAATACTATGAAGTCTTTAGCCTATCTAGTTATACCTTCACCGCCGCACGCGATCCCCTTTGGGGCTTTTAAGATCTTTGATCTTTTTGCAACTCCCCGGGATCGTCACCCTTCTTCTCTTCTTTGTTCATTCTCTCTTGATGAATTTCTTCTCTTTTTTCTTCGGGATCTCCTCTTGACGCTCATCTTTACTTGATGCGGCATTGTCCCGTTTTCTCATCTCAACTATTTGGACTTAATCTATCTCATTCACAACTCATAAAAATAGTTAGTTTAAGACACATGATTGTCTCAATCATATATTCACTCTATTAACACATAATGGAAGCCTGTAATATTGATTGAGCACAACCCAAATCAAATTAAATGATATAAATGTGTCTTGAGTACACCGATGCAACTAATGCTTCGTTATACTCAAGAACTATCGATTATCCTTAATCAATCCAAAAGAACACCATCAACACATAATGAAATGTCCTTTGATGATTAAAAGACAACTGACCTCAATTTAAAGTTTTATTTAAATTGATATGAGTATATATTAACTACACAAGTTTTCATGTACTCATGTTGATGAAATGTAATGATCCATAATGTGTGGACTACATGGAAATGACAATTACTTTAAGCCAACAACTATAGAATAAACCCCACATGTATATGTGCATAGATATAATTGACTTGGAGACAATATGCACATACTCAGTTCTGATTACATTGGAGCTTATCCTATATTACCATGAGTATACAACAACTAGGCAATTCAAATATATACTCAAGGATTTAGTTTCAATATCTTGATCCTTATATGTGTCAATAAGAATAGATCAATACAATAAAACCTTCAAGTTAAATGACAAACTCCCCCTAGATAAGTGCATTTATGTAAATATGAAATTAAAAATATTATGAACATCTTGAGGTCTAAATAATGGTAGAGTTCATTCTTTAACTTGAATCTAAAACATGCATTAAGATATCATAAACTGAATACGAGTGCATACCATGGGTTTTCTATTTTCTATAAGATGAGACTAATCAAATATATACTCAATAAAAGAGTTACTCTCATATTTAGATTTATCAATATGATCATGAAAATTATATTCAAGGAATGCAACAAGATATGACAATATGAACTCGAATGCATACATTTGATATTTTCATCTTTTTCATCCAAAAGAGACTAATAAGAGTTGAACTCAACAAAATAGTTAGTCTCATAAAAGAATTTATCATTAATTAACAATTGAGACTAATCAATGTACTGATTATGAAAAGAAGTAGTCTCAATATTAGATTTATCATTAACACCAAAACCAAATTAACAGAGCTTGAACTTTCAGCGGCCCAAAAAAGCTTAATCCAATGCCCACCTCTAGACCCTATGCAAGCCGGGGCAGAAAAATGAATTTTGGGTGGATGTTTTTTCTTTTGATTTTGCTGTGAAATCCTTATTATAAACTTCAGGAATTCAGTTGGGGTGATTTTTTTGTTTGAAAGGGTTGTACAGTACTAAATCCCAAAAGAATGAGTTTTCTCTCAAACTCATGTGAAAATACGGCAATCCAAAGACGCCCACCGTACCAGGTCAACACTTAATGTTTGCAGTTGGCCCCCCACCCAGCTATCACCATGGGTCGCTGGTTGGTTCGTACAACCTATGTATACCATGTAGAGTGGAAAAAGCATTGTGTTTATTAGATGTCTTTAAAATAAAAACACACATAAGTGCAACAAGACACCTCATCAGATAAACATGGACAACCATATCTAGCCTCGGGAATTAGTTGCATGAGCTACATCTATGTTGTAGGGCATCAGTTTTATTGTAAAACGAGACCATCGCCGTATACGAAACACAACGCACCGATCGAATAGCAGGAATAATCACCGAAAGCACACACGATATAGGGAGAAAAAACCCTCTTCTTTTTATTAGATTGGTTCTCTTATACAATTGTGCTATATTTATAGTATAGGACCATTAGAGATATATTCGGATTCGCTCATAACGATATGGAGTCCAAACGTATTTGAACAACCAGAACTAAGAGTCCAAATATATCTCAACACTACCTCTTGGGTGAATACCGCGTAATATATATATGTCTCATCAAAAACTCCACCTGAAAACGAATGGGAAAAAAGGGACTAAGAAAAGAGTATATTGTACTCGCATATTGTGTTACACTAGTTGCCTCATTAAAAACATTCAAGTGGGAAAAAGAAAAAAGCATGCAACTTATAATCCGCTAGATTTAAATTAGTATCTTCAGGATCATGCTGAGGGTCATAGTTCAAGAATTTACTTCTCCTGAACTCTACATATCTCTAAATCATCTTACTTCAATGCCATGAACATATTTTTGAAAACTTGATGTTGGCAAAGATTTAGTGAATAAATCTGCTAGAATTTCACATGACATAGTTTGCTGAATATTTATCTCATCATTCTTCTACAGTTTGTGAGGATAGATAAAATTTAGGGGTAAACTCGCCAGCATTGTCTATTCGAATAGACTTGATCCTTTCTTCTAGAGTAGAGGCACTCAATTTAATAATTTGGGCAATTAATTTAACAAAAAATGATTATCAGTAGATAAGGAGTATACATGGGACCATCTAGTAGAAGAATCTGTCGGTATCATAAAGTATCTAAAGTGGCTTAACAGGGGCTGGATAGGTCAACAAATATCACTTTGAATTTTCTCTACGAAATTTAGTAATATGTAACATTCAATTATTATATTTCTTGAATTTGATATGCATTTTATATTTTTGTGAATTTTCTAGGATTTATTTAATTTATTTTGGACTCAATTAAGTCTTTTGTTAAAGTATTTTTGAAAATCTAAAAAAATTAAATAAATGTTTGCCAAAAATATTTTATTTGAGCTCCAAATATCCTAAAATATTTTTCAATTTTTTGGAATTTTTCTAGTAATTTTTTATATTTATTTTGGCTTATTCTAATTTTAGAAATTAATTTAATTCAAAATTATTTTAAAAAGGTCTTTGAAGAGTATAGGGCCGAGCCCAAGTGGTCCCAGCCCATTTCCCCGTACCGCAGCCCACATTGACCCACTCGCCTGCAAACCCTAGCCGCCTTTGATCTCAACTGTCAGATCTTGATCGAGTGACCATGATTTGACCGCGCCGTCACTGCGTTCGAGCCGTCGGATCTCTGTCGTGTGGACGCTTGAGATGACACCACGTCGCCATGCCGAGAGGAGCTCGGACTCTGTCATCACATCCCAGCCAACCTCGGTTTCCATGATTTTCATGAAAACCAATGGCGCTTTTTAAGGCGTTGTCACCCGTGCGGCACTCCCCACGTCGCGTCGCCCCTGTTTCCCTATCTAGCTACACCCAAGACACGCTCAATCCACCACAGTTCATCGTCGGAATTTGTGAAGTCGTCATCGTGGTTATTCGCCATTTCTGTTGCCGACAAGCCCTGTCCGTCGAGTTTGAGCCTGAATCCATGCAACGAATCACACCAGATCTGTTGAGACGCATTGCCGGAAAGCCATCGAATCACCTTCGAGCCATCATCATCTTCATCTCTGGTAGCTCTCCGCCGCTGTGCCGCCATCATTGCTTTTGCTTCCATCAGTATGCACTGTGCTTCCATCAGTATCAACTGTTTGAGCTCTTTCTGATTCGGCACATAGATACTCTTTCCAAACCAAACTGTCCCTTCCTCATCTTCTGAGAATCCCGGAGCTTTACCTTCCTTTATCCTTTCCTTGATCTTTGCGGCTTCCTTGTTCGATTTCTGCATCTTCTTGATTTGGTCCACCAGAGTTGGTTGAACTTCCAAAGCAGCAACAGACCCTTCTTCTACCAACCCCAAATTCAGACGCTAAAATTCCTCATGCAGAGCAGGCTGTCCTTCTTGAATCATCAAAGTGTTGCAGTAGCTCTTTCGGCTCAGAGCATCGGCAACCACGTTTGCCTTACCAGGATGGTAATGAATGCCCGCATCATAGTCTTTTATCAGCTCCAACCATCTTCTTTGCCTCAGATTGAGATCGGCTTGGGTGAAGATATATTTCAGACTCTTATGGTCTGTGAAGATCTCGCACCGATTGCCAATGAGATAGTACCTCCACAGCTTCAATGTATGCACAACAGCAGCCAATTCCAAGTCATGGGTTGGATAATTCTCCTCATGTGGTCGCAATTGCCGCGAGGCGTATGCGACTACCTTGCCTTCCTGCATCAGCACACAACCCAGACCCTGCCTCGAAGCATCGCAATAGATCTCAAATCCTTTCTGAATGTCCGGGCACACAAGCACTGAGGCTGTAGTCAACCTTTTCTTCAACTCCTAAAAGCTCTGCTCGCAAGCTTCAGTCCACTCAAACTTCTTCTCTTTCTTCAGCAACTGAGTGAGCGGTCGAGCTATCCTTGAGAATCCCTCAATAAATCTCCGATAGTAACCCGCTAAACCAAGGAAACTCCGGATGTCCGGCACTGACTTGGGCTGCCTCCAATCAAGCACTCCTTTCACTTTCTCCGGGTCCACTGAGATACCTCCAGCAGAGACAATATGGCCCAAGAAAGCAACTTCTGTCAACCAGAACTCACACTTGCTGAACTTGGCATACAGCTGGTGACTTCTGAGCTTCTCTAAAACCATTCTCAAATGTGCTTTCATGCTCAACCTCGTCTCGAGAATAAATAAGGATGTCATCGATGAAGACCACCACAAATCTGTCTAGATAATCCATGAACACCTTGTTCATCAAATTCATGAAGTATGCTGGAGCATTGGTCAGACCAAAGGACATGACTGTGAACTCATACAATCCATACCGAGTGGCAAAGGCTGTCTTCGGAAAGTCCTGCGGCCTTATCTTCAGCTGATGATATCCAGATCGCAGATCGATCTTGGAGAAGATTCAAGCACCCTTCAACTGATCAAACAGATCGTCGATCCTGGGCAAAGGATACTTGTTCTTGATGGTGACTTCATTCAGAGCTCTGTAGTCGACGCACATCCGCAGGCTGTTGTCCTTTTTCTTCACAAAGAGCACTGGTGCTCCCCAAGGCGACGAACTCAGACGAACAAACCCTTTCTCTTGCAGCTCTTCAATTTGCTTCTTCATCTCGGCGAGCTCATTCGCTGGCATGCGGTAAGGCCTCTTTGAAATTGGAGCTGTACCCGGAACAAGCTCTATGGTGAACTCGATCTCCCGATCAGGCAGCATGCCTGGCAAATCTTCAGGGAACACATCGGGGTATTCACTCACCACAGGCACATTCTCCACAGTGATTTCTTTCAACTTGTTCAATGTGCACTTTCCTCTCAAAGTCACATCAGGCATATACTCCACTCGAGTGCCTTCTGCATTGGTGAGAGAGATGGCTCGACTGGCGCAATCAATTTGACCCTTGAACTTGGTCAGCCAGTCCATCCCTAGGATGAAATCTATTCCTTTTGAATCCAAGAGGATGAGGTTCGTAAGGAATTTTACTCCATTGATTTCTACAGTTGCACTAGGGCACACCAAATCAGTTCTCATTTCTTTTTCCGGTGATTGAACAATCATGGGATTCTTAAGAGCAAGGGTTTCCAAACCAAACCGATCAACAAAATTCTTCGAAATGAAAGAATGTGATGCTCCAGAATCGAATAAAGCTGTGGCAGGTATTGAATTGACAAGAAACGTACCCAAAACCACATCTGGCGCATCCTGAGCCTCCTCTGCAGTCACGTGGTTGACACGCCCTCTCCCAAACGACTGCTGAGTCCTAGGGGTGTGAGGCGCACCACGTCCTGATCCCTGAGCTGGAGTCTTGGCTGAGCTGGCTCCCAAGCTGACAGGTATTGGAGTAACCGGCTGGCGCCTCTGAGGACAGCTGTTGGCATAGTGACCCAACTAGTGGCAGTGAAAGCACTGGACTCCTGCAGCATTGGTGTTCCCCTTCTGCGGCTGAGCGCGGACAACCTGCTGCGGTCCATGAGCCACTGGGCGAGGTCCAGAGAAAGGTGTGCGGGGTGCTCCTGGGACAGGCGTCCTGCTGCCTCGCTGAGGTGGAAAGCGCTGACGAGACCCACTCGCTCCCTGCTGAGCATCCTCCTGCACTAGGGCCTTGTTCACCATGTGCTAAAAGTTGGGGAAATCAAAGGCCACAAGCTGCACCTTGATGTCGGGGTCAAGACCCTCCATGAACCTCCAGATCTTGGCACTATCAGTGGCCACATCCTCAGGTGCATACCTCGCAAGCTGGGTGAACTGGTTGAGGTATTCTAACACACTCTGGTTCCCCTGACGCAGCTTCCTGAACTCTCTCTTCTTCATCTCGATGATCCCAGCAGGTACATGAGCAGTCCGAAAGGCCTCAGTGAACTCCTCCCAAGTAATCGCCGAGGCGTTCGATGGGCTGCATGGTTGTCCCACCAGTAGCAGATGACTCCCTCACC
Organism: Guadua angustifolia; assembly: GCA_036346375.1. Taxonomy (NCBI): domain Eukaryota; kingdom Viridiplantae; phylum Streptophyta; class Magnoliopsida; order Poales; family Poaceae; genus Guadua; species Guadua angustifolia. Next base: position 19,803,593 of record CM070515.1, read on the forward strand.
GATGGTCGCATACAAAGACCTTCTCGCGGTCATCGTGACTGCGCTAACCAAGCTTCTTCTCAATATCTCTCGAGCCAATCGTCTGCCTCCAAAGGCTCTCCTGCGCCTGAGAAGGTAGGCGGTCGGGTCCTCATGAACTCTCCAAGCTTCGATCAAGGCCAAACATCTTGCGCTGGGCCGGTCTTTGCTGTCGATTGTTCACTATGTTACGTGCGAGCTCGCAGAGCTGAAGCTGCATCACCATCATCTGCTGCATATCGGCCATCTGAGGTGGAACAGGTGGCGGCGGTGGCAACTCCTGCTCTGAGTCACTCTGCTGCTCTTGTGGCACTGCCGGGCCACGACCACGGCCTCTGCCTCTGCGACCACGGCCTCTGCCCTGTCCCTCCATCTGGAGCAATGGCCAAGGAAAAGTTAGCAAAGACGAGAGGGAAAAAGCACAAGACAAGAGGGAAAAAGCAAAAGGTAAGGAGACTGGGAGAAGGTAGCCATTCTAAGGCAAAACAGGCAACAAAATTCCAACGTATGGTGGCTGCAACACCATGTCTAGGGCAAGCGTACAACACACCTAATAAGCAAGCAACAGAAATCCAAATAAACTCCGATTACTACGCGAAGAAGAGTGACATAGGCACTAATAACTTATTCTTCATAAAGGTCCTTCTGAGCGATCTTCCGTCCACTTGATCCTTCTAGCAGTCCTTCCACCGATCTTGTAGTCGACCGAAGACTTAAAGAAATTTCAGAGGATAAGATCAAATTTAAATTTCAAAATATTATTCAGAAAAGGTAAGAAGCAAGAACCTAAGAATAAGATAAGAGGAGACAATCTATTAATTACCAGTTTGTTGGTTTGATTTAGAAAATAATTTTGAAATTCTAACGACCATTCAAGCTAGGGTTGCGACCAACAGTCGATATGGCTCTGATACCACTTCTGTGGGGACCCGGATTTACCAAATCCGACCCCTTTGTGTTTCAACCGTGCTAGTCCAGGAACAGCTAGCACACACAGCTCAAACAGTGATGATAACATAGACATATCACGATTAATTAACAGCAATAAAGCAAAAGAGAGTAAACATCATCATCACATTATTACAAGTATCGAGCCTTACGGCTTAAGTGTGAAAGTAACAGCGGAAATGTAGCAACAAAAAGAAGAGCCAATCAGTGTGCCCACAGGCAACCGACTGGGGTACGCTCCCAAGAAGATCGAGTCATCCTCCTCATCATAGTCTTCACCACAGATGTCGAACGGTGGATCGCCAACTCTAGGATAGCCATCTCTGATCACCTCATCTGCTTTATGGAATAAGCAGCCCCGCAATGAAAAGCGAGGGTGAGTATGCAACATACTCAGCAAGTCTCGGAAACTTAATGCAAATAACTAAATGCAAGGCTTAAACAAAGGATGGCATATAGGGTTCATTTGCATAAAGCGAAATTGAAATTTAAATACAAGTAATAATTTCATAAAGCAGCATTTAACAAAATGTAAATAGCATAAATGATTAAATTTGAAGTATAACAATTTTCCAGGTTCCAACTACCTGGTTGGCTCCAACCGCCAAACTAAAATCCGGGAGCTCTAGCCGCTCGCGGATTCCCAACCACATTTTCATTTTAAACCAAATCATCGTTTTTTTCATTTAAAACCAAAAACCAGAAAGTCTACTATGTGAAAGCGTTCCACGCTTGCCCTTATCCGTGGGCACGGCTACTCAAGTAGTTTTGACTCTGCAGAGTTGGTACACTTTACCCACACGACATGATCAACCCCTTTCGCCAAGCTATTGACACACTTCCTTTGGTGTGCCGGCAGGGAGATCATGACAAGGCCTTTCCAATGCATAATACCGCTACCGACTCTGCCCGCTAAGGTTTCACCGCTGTTAGGGCTAACCGCCCAGTACAGAAGCCCCCTCTTGCGCCTTGCAAGTACCCTCCCGGCAAACCGCACAGCCCAAATGGCGAAGTCAAATAACGATACATGCAAATTACTTAGCCGTGTCGCACTCCATAATAGACATGTGGTTGTATTGTATAGCATGGCCCAAGGTAACACACGATCGGTCCTTAATTGATCGGGCGACAATCACATTCCGAATTTTGTGCATCCCGACCGCCATACAACCAATCCGCCCCGGTCCAAACCATTTTTCACTTTTATTTTCAAATTAATACCGGCAACACCAATTGCCATAATTTCCACAATTCATTTTGAATCAAATATGAAAGCATTTCCATAATGGTAAGTGAAAGGACAGGTGATGTCGCCTAGAGGGGGGTGAATAGGCGAATTAAACTTTTAAAACTTAATTACAGCGGAAATAAAACAATCCAAGGTTTTTAGTCCGGAGTGTCCGGGGATTTTATCCGGATACTCCGGTATAAATATCCGGACTATCCGGGTTTTAGGTTCGGACACTCCGGATTGGAGACTTTGAATGGCCGAGGGGTTTAGCCCGGACTCTCCGGACTTTTACTCCGGATACTCCGGTATGTCCGGACTATCCGGGGTAATTGTGCGGATGCTCCGGGTTGGGGGCCTCGGGATGAAATTTGAAATTTCTCCAACTTTTAAACAATCTACTTGAACACAAAGATGATAAACACTAGCAGGAATCTAGATCAAGTAGATGCCTAGTGAGAAACTCAATAATCAAATAGATCGGGCAATTTCAAGATTCAAAATCAAGTAATAAAGCAAGGGCAAGAGGCAAACTTGGAGACAACGATTTTTCACCCGAAGTTCGGATCCTTGAGGGGATCCTACGTCTCCGTTGAGGCAGCTCCGTCACACTTGAGTCGGGGTCTCTTTCAACCCTCTTACTCCCGGTGTTGCACAAATGCACTCGCCGGTTTCAACTCCTTTGACGCTTGAGCCGGGGTCTCTTTCAACCCTCTTCCTCCGGTGTTGCACAAATGCACTTGCCGGTCTTCACTTCTTTGATTCCTTCCCTTGCGAGGCGGAATCCGGCCTTCACAAACTTCCTCTGCCAACCACACGAAGAACCGGTGGCTCGAGGGTGACCTCCTAGCCGCCTAGGAGTCCTCAACCTCCAAGAGTAACAAATGCTCACGAAGAACAAGCTTGGAGATGAAAATCAAGTGCTCAAACAACTCAAATCACACTCAACCCGAGCACTACCCTCTCTCACCCAACCCTTCACTCAAAAGGATCACTAAGATCTAGGGTTAGAGGGCTTTTGGGAGCTTAAGATCACCAAGAATACACCCCAAAGGACCAAGAAACCACCCCAAAAACTCTCCCCCAACGGCTACCCAAGAGGGGGCTTTAAATAGAGGTCCCCAAAAAACTAGCCGTTTGAACTGCGCAAAGTCCGGATACTCCGGACAATTTTTACCCCGGAGTGTCCGGACTAAATGTCCGGAGACTCCAAAATCATCCGGATACTCCGGACTGACCTAACCGAGAGTATCAACCCGGATACTCCGGACTTAATCCCGGAGTGTCCGGACTGGACTCAGCAGCCCGACGAAAACGAGCATAACTTTTGATTCCGGACTCCGATTTAAGTGATTTTGGACTCTATTGAAAGCTAAGAACAAGGGCTACTCAACCAACAAGGTCTCACTACCCAAATCTCAAAGGATAAATCCAGATTTCACCAAGAATCCAAGAGAGACCTACAACTTTCACTTTCCGGCACCACCAACACCACTCTCTCTCTAAATTTCACAAGGATGGATTATTTGAGCACTTGACACATCTAAAAGTCATTCGACATCACATCCCTCTTAATAGTACGGCAATCCTTAGACTCAAATTTAAATCAAGGATGATACAAGTCTTACATTCAATCCGCATGCCGTCTTCTCCGTGGATGCAATGCGCATGATGTCTTTTACCAAATGATTGATGACATTTTCACCTTGTCCAACTTGACTCGATTCACCTCTTGAGACTCTCGTCCTATCGACCTTGACTTGATCATCCTCTCCGACGATCTCCATGCCAAGTCGATCTTGACTTAGTCCTCAACTCTTGGTGACACCGCCGTCTTGTTGACCTCGGCTTAATGATCATCCTCCCGGATACCTTGGTCATCATACACATACGGGACCTAATTCTTTCCAAACCACTCATGAAAGACATTAGTCCCAAAAGCTCAGTAGATGTGAATAAATTGATATTTGTGAGCAATTAAGTACCACAAGTGTTTCATATATAAAGAAGCATAATACAACTGGAAACACTTGACATAAGAGATATTCTCTACTAAGTACATCATGATGAATATGTAATTGATCTATATGCACTAGAGAGATAATTGCGATATGATGAATCAATTAAATCATGGCAAGGATCACAGTCTTTACTTAAATGAAGCACATGATAGAATATACACGAATTGTACATGTGCAGATAATATTTGGAATAGGAGTAAATATGTGATCCAACTCTAGATTAAACTTCACTACGAGAGGTGCATGAGAAGATACACAACCAAGACATGCATGCACCAAGTCAATTTATAGCAATGTGAAGTTTAACTCTAGTTATTACATGCATACTAAAGCAAAGCACATAATGAACTCAAATGAACATATATGCACAAATAAATATGACATGAACCAATGTGCATATATACAATCAACATACTACTAGGAGTTCACTATGCATTTGCACAAAAGGAATGCAATAACAAATATGGAAGGGATACCGAGATTGCATACCTTATCTTTGCTTAACCATCCACTTGATTTTCCTCTAAATAGATGAGACTAATACTCAACTTGGCAATGAACATGTTAGTCTCCTAGCAATATAATCATATTAGAGGTTTGTCATTTGTTAAGCACTAAGTTAAGCATTTACACAATTACATAGATTGTCATTATATGTGTTTGTCATTAATCACCAAAATAACATAAGTGCCTAGATGCACTTTCAGTAAGGTACCGACGTGATTAAGCATGGCTAAGCATTTTCTACCGTCCCATAATATGAAAATGATTATTATTACCAGTATTTAATTTTCCTAGGGTGTCAATGGTTGTCAAAATGAATATCAATGTGGGTATAACAATTTGGCATTTATCTAAGCATTTAAAATGACATTAAAGTACAGTACGCAAATAATAAGCATGCAACCATTTAAAACAAAATAGCATTTCATAAACTTGGGTTCAATATGGTCAAGGAAGACTTGCCTTCAACCTCTCCCGCTGCTGCTACCTCTGTCGGATGCTCCGCTTGCTCAACCGATGTGTCGTCTACACGCGAAACACGCGAAACGAGACAAAAATAAATAAAAATAAATAAATAAAATCCAAAAATTCAAAATAAATACACCAACAGATAGAGCATGATTTTAGATGAATTTAGAAATTTGAATCGTTCGAATCGGAGTTCGAACGGAGGAGAACGGCCTTCGAAGTTTCTCGGGAGAGAAAATCGGAAAAATATTAAGAGTGACACGTGTCAGGCTGCTATTGGTTGATATTTTCAGATTTTCAGAAAAATAAGAAAAGGATAATAAAGACCGACTGACATGTGGGGACCACATGTCAGTGGCTCGGTCTATGGTGAACCAAGTTCACAGAAGAGCTCACGGGTATGGTGACTAGTCATGCTGACGCGGCAGCCACGCAGGAGCTAGGGCTGATGTGGCGGTGACGTGGCGCTGACATGGCAACCCACGGGCGACATAGTGCTGATGTGGCACCGATGTGGCAGCTTAGGGCTGAGGTGGCGATGCCGTGGCTGACACGTGTGCGTGTGGTGATGACATAGCGCATACAAGGCACGACGTGGCGCACACATGGCTTGCACGTGGCGCCACACGGCGAACACATAGCGATGACGTGGTATACGGCGAGGCGTGGCTGGCTCGGGGCTTACCGAAGGAGACGTGGAGTAGATCTGGGCGTTGAAGACCGATCGGATGGCCGAGGATAGCGGAGGTAGAACGACGGTGAGTGGCGGCGCTGGTTCGACGGAGCTGGAGACGACGACGTGTGAACCGGCCAAATAGCAACGGATGGAGCAGAAGAGTTAGCGGATCGGGTAGCTCTTGAAAAGATGGACTCGACGGTGCCAAGAAATACGGCGGAGACTCACCGGGGTTGAGGGAAAACGGCGGAGAAAGCTCGGGCACGGGTTGGGAACTCCGGCGAGGTCTTGTAGCCGCACAGAGGCATTCCAGAAGGTGAGACGTGGGGGAGAAGGGGCGGCGCAGAGCGGCGAACACGGCACGGAAGTCGGAGTGGGCTTAAATAGCCTAGGGTTGTGGGAATGGGCGCGAAACCTAGGTTGGTCGGGCGGCTGAACTGTGCGGGCGGCGGCGGCTATTCGGGGCGACGTGGCGCTCGGATGGTCGTGAGATCGGAATCGGACGGCGAGGGAAAAATCGGTTTAGGGTTAGGGTTTGGCTGTTGGGTGGCGGCGCTGATTTCGATCGTTGGATCGTCGATCGACGGCTGAGGTGAGTCGGAGCTTAGGGTTTCGGTGGGTAATAATGGGCTGGCTGAGAGCGAAGCGGGCCGGCGGAATGTGAATAGGAGTGGGCCGAGATGGATTTAACAGTGGAATCGGCCCACACGGAAGGGAAAAAGTATTTAAAAGATTTCCGAATAAAAGAAATACCAGAAAAATCCAAATGACTTCAATAAATCGAAATAAATAGCAAATAAATTCAGAAAAATCCCTAAAAATACAAAAAAAATCAAATGAAGCACAAGGAACTCAATAAAAATAAGAAATAATTAATTTGAAGTTTAGATTAATCCAATTAAATCCTTTTTGACTTTAAAAATTCAAATTAAGCTGTAGTTAATTCCAATAAATCGCAACGGGTTCGGATTTTGAAATTCAAGTTTTCAAAAATTGAAAAATGGAATGTTACATCATGCTACGTGTCCACACCACCGTGAGACCAGAAAACATCATCAGCCGTCAGATTTGGCATATCCGACCTAGATCTGGTCGTGTGTCGCGCGACGGGGTAGCTGCGTAGGTGTGCTAGCTTCACCTGTGTGACGTCACCCATGACGTCATGCACAAGAATCAAGGAGCTGTGAATCGAGACCACCATAGACCGTGCACTATTTTGTGGACTGGGTCGATGCGCCGGTGACGAATGTCAACACGTGATTGGTCCACGTGTTCATTGACATCAATATGACGTCATAAATAAATTTTCCTTTAGAAATATATTTTGACTAAAAATAAATTCATCCCTGACATCACAGTAACGTCATAAATATGAATTTCCAGTAAAAAATAATTCATTCTAATTCAGTTTTTCTATTTTCTGGTTTAATCTTTTATTTCAAACTTTGAATAGCTCGTTCTCCCTTACACGAACTCCGATTGAGGTGATTCTAGTTTCTAAATATTTATAAAATTGAGATCTATTTAGTGGTGAATTTTATTTAATTTTTAGATTTGAGTTTGTTCTCTATTTTTGGTATTTATTACTTTATTATTCATTTTGCGTAAACATCGAGGTACCCGAGATGTACATGAGTGAGGAGCCAACCCAAGAATAAGGTCCAAAGTAGGATCCAGAGCTCTTTGAAGGTAAGTGGTGCTTTGATCATATTGAACCCATATTTCTAAAGTTATATTGTTTCAAACTATTGCATACTAACTCAATTAAGACTTGTTTCAATTAATTTGGGATTAACTACTTATCCAAATTGAGTTATATCTACCTTGTCATTTGTATGTTGTATTTCAGTTGTCATGCTAATATGGTTCTTTACTAGTTGGTAGCTATTAATTACCAATGTAGTTTAACTAGAACTTGAATAGTTTGCTTAGCCATATGACAAGTTATTGATATCATTGTATGTGAAAAGGTTAACCTTACTTAATAGAATATGGAACATATTTATTAATATATGTTCCATATGTTGTCACATAATGTTGTTGATGGCACGTGGTATATGGTAAACAACTGGGGTGGTAAAATGATTTAGACTAAGGCAAGTGGCAAGAATTATGGTTTTGTCGATGATCGGGATTGCCTGACCGCAGATGTGAAATGGGGTTAGTGTGAACAGGGGACCCAAGACGAGCTACGCTCAACGGAAGGATGTATGTTGGTCCGGGTCATGCGTCAACGAGCTAGACACGGTGAATTATACTGGTTCGAGCCCCCGTGAGGGTAATAGCTCTACTCCAGTCTTCTCCTAAGGCAGAGGGCTTTACTATCTTTTAGTACAGAGGGTGGATTACAGCTCGAGCTTGAGCGTTCTGGTTGTGTCTACTGGCCTATTGCTAGTGCGCTGATGTCGTGCCTCGCCATTCTGCTTCAAGAGATTTTATACCCCTCCCAGCCGTTACCAGAAACGGCCAGGAGAGATTCCCGGGGTAGTGCATGGCGTGCATTGAAGATGTGCTGCAATCATCCCGGATTTGGCGCCCACGTCCGCCTTAACTCCGGGGTTCTCGATCTTGGTAACCGCCGAGTAAACGCACACCTCCGAGCCAAGGTCGAGGTCGTGTGGGGATTGGACCCCCACTCCCCAAGCTCGAGGTCACGCGGGGATTGGCATAGCTCTGGTCATGGTCGAAGCCTCACGCTGCTCAGCCCCGAACTGAGAGACCCTGTTGACCGCGCGTTGACCTGTCAGAGATTCCTTAGTCCCTGACAGGTTTTATCGTGAGCCAATGTGGCATTTGGGTGGCCATATTGTTTTTGATAATGGTAATTGATGGAATATGGAAATGGTGAATTTTTAGTTAGTCTTAAATTGGTCAATTAAGGACTTAACCTTCCAAGCATTTGAACCGAGTCACTCATACAACCATATATCTGGTGTGGGACAGACCTAACTGATTAATTTGTTATGTTTAGGCTTTGGTACTGCTGTGGTGGAATGGGTTCCGAGTGTACGGGTAGACTCACAAGGAGTAAGAGAGGGCCCTAAATGTGGTAATCTGACCCATCAATGTTAAAACCTTAGTGATAAGTACTGGGTTTAGACAGAGTATTGTAAAGACTTTGTTATGATCATTCGCCTTTGCGATGCATGATTATATCTTATGGGTAAAGTTTATAACCTCTACAGAATGTAAAACCTATTCGAATAGTCGTGCTCGTGGTAATGAGCAATACTCGATGATTATAGTTAACGGTTAGATTTTGATAAAATAAACTTGGAAATGAAGGCTGTATGCTTATGGAAGTATGGAGATTAATTTAGGGTTGTGAATTAGTTTATTTGGAAAATAACTAAGAAATTTATTATTGTTATTATTTGTTTTATTATCTTTTCAATCTATTTGTTGTATTCTTTTATAAATACTGTTTTATTGCAAAATAACCAAATCAACCATTCATTTGGAATAAGCCTTGCAAATAGTATAATAGATTTGCATTATGTGCACAACTTGTTGAGTGCTTTTTGTACTCACCCCTTACAACAACAAATTACCAGTTGAAGAGGAGGCTACACCTGCTTATGAGGATAAGTTTTAAGAGGAAATGGACAACTAGGGTGTGAACATTGTTAGTTGCTTATGGCAAATTGAAGGGTTGCTACGAATAAATTATTTTCGTTGTTGTTTCATTTATTTATTAGTCTTAGCCCTATGTGGCATACTCATGTAAGGTAGACTATAAGGTCATTTAATAGTTATATTTAATTTTATAAAGTCTTTATTAAGGTATTTGTTGTGTATGATTGTGATATTCATCTATGTTGAGACTGTGTGCACTAGCGTGATCCTAGACTAGTGCAGAATACGCAGAGGGTCTGGATTTGCAAATTCGATTCCCGACATGGTCCTTCCCTAACTTTTAGATAAGATAGTCTAAATGTGAGCTTCCCTTTAGTACAAGTAGGGTATAAGAAGTCTTCAGGTCTAGAGAAATCAATAGTTTTTATGCTATGACAAGCAGAATTATTGATGATTTTTCTCATCATATTATACCCAAGATGGCTTAGTCAATCAAGTCAGATCTTAAATATTTTTGGGTTTTTATGTATAGTCTTCGTTGTAACATAAACTTTAGGTTTTTTTAATTTGTTCTACATTAAAGGAATAATTTAACAATCCAACAATTATTGATCAAGAACATATTGTAACATGTAGAACAAACATAGTACAATAAAATATCCTCAAAAATAATAGTTTATTTAACTTTAAATGATAATATCTTAACAGGAGCGTATACCAATGTTCATTCCAGAATTAAGAATAAACTGATAGAGGAGACTCTTAAGGGGACTCATAAGGAAAATGTGACATTGACTAGTAAAATTAATGAATATTTATAAGACTAATTTAGGTCTTGATACGAGTTGTGGGTGTTCTTCTATGACTCTTTGCACCTAGAAGGATCAAGAACCATACTATCATAATTCTTAGTGTCCATGTCAACAACATGTTGAATGGTAAAGCGTGCCTCAACTTTATTTCTATGATTATTTTGGTCTTTTTCAGTGGATTGCAAGTAAAAGTCTACCAAATGTTTCAGGGTGTGCCAGTTATGTGATCAATGGTCAATTCATCTACCCCTAAAGTAGGATTGTGCAGTGTATGCAGTCTTGTTGGCTAAGTCTTGCTTCTAGAAGTTCCCTAGCTCTTTACCTTTACTCCTCAACTAAAGCTTGTCCCTTCCCTTAGATATTCCACTATTCTTCCATTTCCCCTTTATTCCTTTGACCTTTTCCGCGACTGTGACTATTGCTAGCTTGCTAAGCATTAGCATGCACTTTGGGCATTGCATGTGTCCCATTAGGAAAAATTCGATAATTCTTAATCAGGGGTTCATCATGCTTCTTTGCTTTGAACAAAGTACAGATTAGCTCAGAATACTTATGGTATTTGGCATGACAATACTGTTGCTGCAGTATCCTTATATTTGAGATATAATGTACATAATGTCTTGTCTATCATCTCAGTATATGTAACTTTCTCGTAACTAAAACGTAGTTTAGAGACAAACTTGTGTATGGTGGAGTTGTATGTTGCTATGATTTTATAGTCCTGTAAGCGTAGGAAGGTTCATTCATGCTATGCTTCTAACAACATGATTAATTGTTGCTGGTCGTAGCGTTCCTTTAGGGAATCCCACAATGCCAGTGGGTCCTCCTCTATCAAATACTCTGCTTTCAGGTCCGCATGAAAATAGTGCCTTAGTAAGTGTAAAGTCACACACTTGGTGGCTTCAGGAAATGCAAGAGTACCAGCGTCAGGTTGGATAATAGTAGCTCCAAGAGATCGAGCCGTCAGGTTAATATTAACATTCATTACCCAGGTCAGGTAATTGCGGCCATTTAGGGTAAGTTTGGCAAATTCCCTCTTTGCGATGTCTAATATATCCTACATGCATGCAAGTTTGCATTTTACTTCTGGTAAAATATTATATTGCATGTTTATCATTTAATTAGTAATGTTTGGTCTATATCTATTATGTACATAATTATTTAAATTTTTCTAGAATTTTTCTAACATTTTTCATAATTTTACGCTAATTATCAAGTAATTTTTAGAATTAATAAAAATAATATAAAATAAAAACAACGTATAAACATAGAAATATGCTAGGAAAATTTGACCCAGAGATAAGAAGCTTCGAAAGTGTGCTATGTCTAGGGTTCAAAAAATTTGTGGAAGCCCATAAAGAGGACTTAATATGAATTTTCATAATTTATTAACTATTTTTAAAAATTACAAAAAACTCCAGTGTCTTAAAACAAAATTTTAACAGTTGGATATAATCTCTACTATATAGAGTGAGAGTTTCTTCCTGTGTCATTTCATCAAAATTACCCACTTTTGCCACTGCTCTTTAATTACTCATCTTTGTCATTGTTACTTCATCAAAATTACCCACCTTTGCCACTGCTCTTTAATTACCCACCTTTGGCACTATTAGTGCTCTTTGTAAATAAACTTTTTATCGCAAATTGAGTTTCTGTTGCAACGCACAGGTACATGGCTATCTATTGAATTTAGGTCTTTTCCGTGGAAAAACTGCAATTTAGACCATATAACGTAGTTTCAAGAATGAGGCCTTTCGTCATGCAAAAATTTGCAGAAGGCACCTTAAAATCTTTCTGATTATTATGGTTTACTCTAATGGACTTTATATAATTACTAGAAATTATTGTTCTGCATGTTGCTTTAATTCATCTGTAACTTATAGTTCTAAGTACAAAAGCTTTTGCGTACGGAAATTTGCAAATTGCACCTTAAAACTTTTCTTATTATCACGGTTTAGTCTTTTAGATTTCTGCTAAATATTGTTTTTCTACTGTTTTAATTTGTCTGCATGAGCAATTATTGTTCCGTTGTAACATACGTGTACTTGGTTAGTTCACCATAACAACGAGGTTAAAACACGAAATCGTTGTTTTATTATTTTTTCTTTTCTTATTCTGAAAAAAAAACAATCGGGCCACACGGCTCGTGCGTTGCGAGGGTGGGATTTCTCAGCCCACCAGCTACGCGATCCGCGGTGGCGGCCGAAGTCAGCGGCTTAACCTGAGCCGCCACGCGTTAACATCGCCAAGGATGCGGCAGCTGAGGCCATTCCTAGTGTATAGTTTCATTTCCCAGTTTCCAAAAGCTACATCAGTTTTTATCTAGATAACCATGTATCTCAGGTTTCATCTAGATGAAACTCTCTCACCTCCCATAAAACTCTCTCTATCTCTCTCTTTATAATTACCTTACCATGTCACCAAACATAATGATATGTCATATCATTTAATAAAAATGAAACTCAGTTAAAACTCCCATTGAAAATAGCCTGATAGGTGCGTGCGATGGGCACGCAGCTCGGCTACGGGCCGACCAACGGGGATGCGACGCATTGTGGCAGGTGCATAGGGGTGGGCATTCGATTTTTTCGGTTCGGTTTTTCCGGTTTTTAGAAAATTCGGTTTTTAAGATCCGTAAACCAAACCGAAACCAAATAACCGAAAAAACCGAACCGAATAAACCGAAATAATTCGGTTCAGTTTTTTTTGTTATTCGATAAACCGAATTTCCAAACAGCACAGGCTCAGCATTCAGCAACCAAATCGGCAATACATCCATTGTCCAGTTACTTATTCCAGTATAGCAATACAACCAATACAAATGACAAGCAATTAGCACATGACAAGCAATTAGCAGTAGCACTAGCAATACAAGTATACAACCAATACAAATGACAAGCAATTAGCAGTTTAGCACATCACACATTGTCCAGTTACTCCAGTGAAGCACTAGCAGTCATCAGTTCGGTGTTTACTCCAGTATAATATGCATATCATAGCACTAACAATCAGTACATCACACATTGACAAGAAATCCAGCATGTAGTAGTAGCACAAATCAAGCATCATAGTTAGAGCATCTACCAAATCAAAGTGGATTCAAAATCTGGTATTCACACCTGGCGCCAGGAGGATGGGAGGCGCCGCCGGGTTGTATCATGAGCTGCGCCGCCAGAGGAGGACGGAGGCGCCGCTGGGTTGCGTTGCGCGCGCTGCTTGCTGGAGGAAGGGAGGTGCCGCCTGGGGTTGCGCCACGCGCCTGTGTCGCTGCGCCGGGAGGACGGGAGCTGCCGGGACTCACTCGGGACTCCAGAGGGCAGAGGCGGCGCGGCGCCGTCGCCAGTCACCACAACCGCTGGCGCCTGGGGAAGGACCGAAGGAAGACCGAAGAGGCGAAGACTCACTGGAGTCTGGATCTGTGCGACTGCGCCTAGGGAGGGGAACTAGGGTTAGGGTTGGCCGCCTCCCGCCTGCTCTGGCTCTTGGTCTTGGGCCTTTTGCGTTTTGCCGGGCCCGTGTTGGCGAAATGGCGAGCGACTAGACTGGCGAGTGACCACTGACCAGCAGAGAAATCGGTTTTTTGGTAAACCGGTTTTTTCGGTTTTCGAAAGAAGAAAACCGAACCGTAAACCGAAAACCGAATAGTGCTAAAATAAAAACCGAACCGTAAACCGAAAACCGAAAAAACCGAAAATTTCGGTTTATTCGGTTCGGTTTTTCGGTTTCGGTTCAAAAGTGCCCACCCCTACTGGTGCGACCGGCACACAGCTGGTGCGCAAGCGACGGCGAACACCCGTGAATGTTGTTGGGCCAACGAGGCCAGATAGCGATGTGGTAGGGCAACTGCGCTACAGGCGTAGCTGGCTAGATAATTTTTTGAACAGTAGTTACTCAAAACCCTATTTGTTTAAAATTAGATTAAACGAGCAATCTAGGTAACTAGGGAAATTAATCTATAGTATTAAAAACTTGTTCATGAAATTAATATGTAGTATTAAAAACTTGTTCAAGTGTAATTAACTTATATGCTATGAACATACATATAACTTGTAGTAGGTTTAATTGCTTGATGCCGATCGAAATTTGATACAGTGTCATTTGATGCAGGTGAACAATCTTAGGCTCTGTTTGGTAGAGCCCTAAATCTTAGCTCCACTTCAGATCTAGAGCTTGTAAGCTAAAATAAAGTAAATTAAGTTTATTTTTTAGTCTAAAATTGTCGACGTTTAGGAAACAGGCTCTCATCGAGCTTACTTGTTGAATAAGGGATCAACCAAAACCCCTTTCCTATGAAAGGTTTGCGTCTGAATGATGCTCTCGAAACAACAGAGAATAGGCACAGGGTTTATACTAGTTCGGGCCTCTTACGATGGAGATAACAACCCTACGTCCAGTGGTCTCACTATATGCGCTGAATTCTTATAGAAAGGATTGTGAATGACAATGTGCTAGTGTGCTCTTTGCTTGCTAGTTGTCGTCTCTGCCCCTTTACCGATCTACCGAAGGAGTCTTTATAGATGATCGAAGTAACTGCAACCGAATAATACGTCATTACTGTATTAACCGTAGCTGTAACCGCATACTTGATTTTCACCACATCCCGACGTGAGCATAATGGTCCCAGATCGTGGTATGATGGTCTTAGATCGTGGCGTAATTATCGTCACGTCAGTATTATGGGCTGAGCACGACCTTTTGGTTATGCTTGAGAACTCTTGACCGACCGTTGCGTACTTCCGAGTAAGCATGCTCGGGGACGAATTTGAGCATGGTCGGGGTGGACCCGCCAGTTAGACTATTCGAGGATCTTCCCGGGAGACATCATCCAAAGACATGCATAGTCGGCCTAAACCGGGCTACCGGAGTATAATAGTTTTTATGGAAATTATTCAATCCCCGACAAAAAATGTAAACAAGATAACCACCTAAACATTCTTAATATACCCATAACTCCAGTTTCATAAATTTCTGGAGCTAAAAATACCCTACTCTACTAACTCCATATATTTTAATAGAGCTAAAGCTATACTAAACACCCCTAATCGGCCTCTTGTAGCTTCGTGTTTGAGGTCAATGCCACTCCACGCATTGACGGTGATTGCACAGGCTTAGGCTTTAGTGGTGGGATCGTCAATTTTGCAGGGCGAAGTTAGCAAAACACTATCAGGAAAAATCTAAGCCTGACACGGCCGCGAAATTCAGGGCCGCGCTTTGTTGCCGCCCCACGTTCACCCCAAGGAAGAGCAAAAAAACCGCGATGGAGTTTGCGGCTTCGAGCTCGCGGCGATGTCGTCTTTGCCCGGTAAACACCAGCGATCAACTTGCAGGCAGCCGGCTCGGGTGCTACCAATAATCCGCCGGACACGTCGCGACAGTTCGTGGAACTCACTGCCTCTTAACTTGTTCAGCCTTTGGAGAATCAGTGGTACCGTGTTGGCTCGATCGGTTAAGGTCGATCTCCGTCTCGTGCTCGTGCTCGCCTTGTGGACCAGATTGCCAATGCACAGGTTGCGCTTCTCTGCAGCTCGAGATTCTTCCCACCGTATACTTGCCAGACCAAGTTGTACTTCATTGATCGGGCCATGCATCAGACAATGAATAGCAATTAGAAGCAAACACATGAATTTAGCATGGCAATTAAAAAGTGACTTGCTTCTCTGTTGTGCTCGATCTGTTGGATGTAAGCATGCATATGGTGCGGCATGATGTGCCACGGCGGTCAGTGGGCTCGGCCATACGCAGTAGCGGAACCAGAAATTTCTAAAGGAGGGGATCTAAGAATGCAGTAGCGGCGCAGACGAGCAGGCGCAGGCACAGCGGTGTCTCTGACCGTCACCGTCTGATGCTTATTGTTAGCACTTAGCACACAAGACTCCAACGCCTGTGGATTAGACGAATAATCTCAGATCAAAGACTAAAAATGTCCAAAAAATTGGGCGCCCTAGCAATTCAGAGAACAATCACAAATTCACAATCACATGATCTGTACAACTTGTCGCCGGTAACTATACTAATAATTAATCAATCGATAATTAGCAAAAGGCACGAACTGTTCATGGATATATGGCATATACATATGCCTGGGAAAATGCGACGAACATGGAGAAAATTAGATAACATCTCAAGGGAAGGGACAAAGGTTCAGCGCACCACGCACGTCGTCGTAAACCGGCTTGATCGATCGGACTGTTTCTGCTAGAATAATCTAGTCGCCGTCTGTCCTGAGAGAATCGGAGAACAACAAACTGAATAATCTAGTCGCGCAGCATGGAGAACGAACAGGAGAAGGCCAAAGGCGAGACGTTGGTTCGGTCTTTGACTCGATGTTTCATTCGCAGCACGCGAGAAGACGAGAAGACGAGAAGGCGAGACGTCGGCCATCGGACATTTGGCCTTGTGATTGTATATACATATACACTCTAGCTCCTTTCATGGGCCAAAGGGGGGGGGCCAGGCCCCATCACGCCCCCCCTTTGGCTCCGCCACTGGCCATGCGCGCGTATCGTCTCCCGGCTGATCGGCAGCGTGTTAATTCTATTTATGAAATATGTATATGATGATTAATTTAACAATAATATTTGTGAATGTGAGATGATTAATGGATAACAATATTTGTGATAAAAATAATAATAATATTTGTGGAAGAGGTTATTGTGTTTGTTTTTTATTTGTAACAGGAGTTGCAGCGCAGGCAACAGAAGATGTATCACAGCCATGCGATCGAGATGCACGTTACAACATATGAGCGTTGGCAACAGGAGCTGCATTGTAGGTATGCGAGATGCACATTGCAAAACAGGCATGCGAGACAGGCGAACACTGCAGGCCAGGAGAATCCACGTAGGTGAGCGTAGGCTGAGAGCGGCACACGAGGGTCGCAGAGGTGCAGGCGTAGCACATGAGGACGTAGGTGCGGCAACATGGGACATGTACAGGTCTACGGAGATGGCAACACAGTTAATGGCCAGCAAGTTATAAAGTGAATGAGCCATACGAGAGCGGTAGGTAGCCTTGCGCGTGGTGCAATCAAGGAAGTCACACGAGAGCGTTATATGGATATACGTGTTGTCGACGATTCGGGAACCGGTCCCCCGCCGAGCTTACTTGTTGAATGAGGGATCAACCTAAGGCCCCTTTCCTGCGAGGGGTGTAGCGTCCGAGGTCCTACCGAGCTACGAAACGGGGCAGCAAGACAACCGCAATGAGCAGGGAGATCGTTTTTTGTCTGGTTCGGGCTTCTCGCTGGGGAGATAATAACCCTACGTCCAGTGATTGAACTGATATGTGAAAGTGGGTTACAATGTGTTCTGCTCTACGTACATGTGTGAAAAGTAGATGGAGTCGAACCCTGAACCCTTCGTGCGAAAAGGTATTTATAGGGGGTTACAAGCGACACAACATTTATTACAGAGGGGCGCGCCACTGTTTCGGACATGGGTGGTCTGTTCCCTTGCTTCCCGCCGGGCACGGCGCGACGTGGGTGCGCAGATTGTGGGCGCGCAGACCTTCGAGCCGCCGCGTAATTAATGCCACGTCGTCTTCGTGGACTGCGCCCGGCTTTTGGGCGAAGCCCGAGGTCCCTTCGGTAGAGACCGGCCGTCTGTCGCGGACACCGAAAGGTGCATGCTCGGGGGCGAGCTCAACGGAGGACGGGGGTCGGCCCGGAGGTCGGGCGACCAGAAGATCTTTCTTGGGGACGACGTCCGAGCATGAGCATGCTCGGAGGCCGCATGCTCGGAGGCCGCCGGGATACAATGATCGGCTGCTGGGATTTCCCAATCCCCGACAGCTAGCTCCCGAGGCTTAAGGGGGAAGTTGCTCGACCGGGCCTGCGACTTAAGCCTCCAGACTTACAGGGAGGAATGGGACTTCGCAGCGAAAAGCTACCGCGGCGTCCGAGCAACATTCGCTCGGGAAGAAGAATCTCGTAGCGAAGAACTACTGCGGCATCCGAGCAGCGCTGGCTTGGAGAGAAGGATCTCGCAGTGAAGAACTACTGCGGCATCCGAGCAGGGCGGGCTCGGGGAGAAAGGATCTCGCAGCGAAGAACTACTGCGGCATCCGAGCAGCGCGGGCTCGGGGAGAAGGATCTCGCAGCGGAGAACTACCGTGGCATCCGAGCAGCGCGGGCTCGGGGAGAAGGATCTCGCAGCGGAGAACTACCGTGGCATCCGAGCAGCGTGGGCTCGGGGAGAAGGATCTCGCAGCGGACAACTACCGTGGCATCCGAGTAGCGCGGGCTCGGGGAGAAGGATCTCGCAGCGGACAACTACCGTGACATCCGAGCAGCGTGGGCTCGGGGAGAAGGATCTCGCAGCGAAGAACTACTGCGGCATCCGAGCAGCGCTAACTCGGGGAGTAGGATCTCGCAGCGAAGAACTATTGCGGCATCCGAGCAGCGCGGGCTCGGGGAGAAAAGATCTCGCAGCGAAGAACTATCTGCGCATCCGAAGCGTGCTGCTCCGAGAAGGACCTCGCACGAAGAACTATCGCGACATCCGAAAGCACTCGCTCGGGAGAAGGACCTCGCAGCGAAGAACTACTGCGGCATCCGAACAGCGCGGGCTCGGGGAGAAGGATCTCGGTGAAAGAACTAATCGCGCATCTCGAAAGCAACAAGGCCGGGAGAAGGATCTCGCAGCGAAGAACTACTGCGAAGAACTACTGCGGCATCCGAGCAACGCGGGCTCGGGGAGAAGGATCTCGCAGCGAAGAACTACTACGGCATCCGAGCAGCGCGGGCTCGGGGAGAAGGATCTTGCAGGGAAGAACTACTGCGGCATCCGAGCTGCGCTGGCTCGGGGAGAAGGATCTCGTAGCGAAGAACTACTGCGGCATCCGAGCAGCGCGGGCTCGGGGAGAAGGATCTCACAGCGAAGAACTACTGCGGCATCCGAGCAGCGCGGGCTCGGGGAGACGGATCTCGCAACGAAGAACTACTACGGCATCCGAGCAGCGCGGGCTCGGGGAGAAGGATCTCGCAGCGAAGAACTACTGCGGCATCCGAGCAGCGCGGGCTCGGGGAGAAGGATCTCATAGCGAAGAACTACTGCAGCATCCGAGCAGCGCGGGCTCGGAGAGAAAGGATCTCGCAGCGAAGAACTACTGCGGCATCCGAGCAGCGCGGGCTCGGGGAGAAGGACCTCGCAGCGAAGAACTACTGCGGCATTCGAGCAGCGCTGGCTCGGGGAGAAGGATCTCACAGCGAAGAACTACTGCGGCAACAGAGCAGCGCTGGCTCGGAGAGACGAATCTCGCAGCGAAGAACTACTGCGGCATCCGTGCAGCGCGGGCTCGGGGAGAAGGATCTCGCAGCGAAAAACTACTGCGACATCCGAGCAGCGCGGGCTCGGGGAGAAGGATCTCGCAACGAAGAACTACTGCGGCATCCGAGCAGCGCGGGCTCGAGGAGAAGGAACATCGACAGCCCCTGAGCGAAACGCGTGCTCGGGGGAAGAGACTCGCGCCCGAGCGAAGGACGTGCTCGGCGCGGAACATCGATAGCCCCCGAGCGAAACGCGTGCTCGGGGGAAGAGACTCGCGCCCGAGTGAAGGACGTGCTCGGCGCGGAATATCGACAGCCCCCGAGCGAAACGCGTGTTCGGGGGAAGAGACTCGCGCCTGAGCGAAGGACGTGCTCGGCACGGAACATCGACAGCCCCCGAGCGAAACGCGTGCTCGGGGGAAGAGACTCGCGCCCGAGCGAAGGACGTGCTCGGCGCGGAACATCGACAGCCCCCGAGCGAAACGCGTGCTCGGGGGAAGAGACTCGCGCCCGAGCGAAGGACGTGCTCGGCGCGGAACATCGACAGCCCCCGAGCGAAACGCGTGCTCGGGGGAAGAGACTCGCGCCCGAGCGAAGGACGTGCTCGGCGCAGAACATGGACCCGGTGTGGCCTTCCGGATCAGTCACACCGGCCACGCCTTCGCCGACGAAGCACACGTCGCCGCCCTCCACGTCGCCGTAGACGCAGAGGTCTTGATTGACTTGAGAATTCGGCATCCTCAGGGATTCCTCGCGAAAGGACTCAGTCAATCCCCACGGACGGCGCCAGCTGTCGACGATTCGGGAACCAGTCCCCGCTGAGCTTACTTGTTGAATGAGGGATCAACCTAAGGCTCCTTTCCCGCGAGGGGTGTAGCGTCCGAGGTCCTACCGAGTTACGAAACGGGGCAGCAAGACAACCGCAACAAGCAGGGAGATCGTTTTTTGTCTAGTTCGGGCTTCTCGCTGGGGAGATAATAACCCTACGTCCAGTGATTGAACTGATATGTGAAAGTGGGTTACAATGTGTTCTGCTCTGTGTACATGTGTGAAAAGTAGATGGAGTCGAACCCTGAACCCTTCGTGCGAGAATGTATTTATAGGGGGTTACAAGCGACACAACATTTATTACAGAGGGGCGCGTCACTGTTCCGGACGTGGGTGGTGTTGTTCCCTTTCTTCCCGCCGGGCACGGCGCGACGTGGGTGCGCAGATTGTGGGCGCGCAGACCTTCGAGCCGCAGCGTAATTAATGCCACGTCGTCCTCGTGGACTGCGCCCAGTTTTTGGGCGATGCCCGAGGTCCCTTCGGCAGACCGGGCCGTCTGGTCGCGGAGTCCCGAGCAAGCATGCTCGGGGGTGAGCTCAACGGAGGACGGGGGTCGGCCCGGAGGTCGGGTGACCCGAAGATCTTTCTTGGGGACGACGTCCGAGTATGAGCATGCTCGGAGGCCGTCGGGATACAATGATCGGCTGCTGGGATTTTCCAATCCCCGACACGTGTGCATGTGTGAGTTTTGGCTATAGGCATGTATTCGACCATATGTAATAGGGACAGGTGGTTACATATGCATGTATTTAATTAGAGGTAAGAAGTTGTTGCGCATGCTTTAGTAACCTTCCTAGGCACCGCACAGGAAAAAAAAAGAAGAGGAGCGGCACAGGAGCCGCACGGAAGAAATAAGAAACTCCAATGGAGGGAGCGAGCACTCCTAGCGGCGGCGCAGAAATGAGATGTGCAGCGGAAGAAAAGAAAAAGACCACACGACAGCCGTGTCTAAAATCTCAATTTTTGCATTTTATTAATTTATTGACTTATTTGTGCAATTTATGGTTTTTCTAAATTTAGTGGTTTTTTATTTTATTTGAATTTATTTTAAAATAAGTATATTGATTTTTTGTGAAAACTAATTAATTAAGGGTGTGTTTGGCAGGGATTCAGCTTCTCCAGATTCGTGAATCTGGTGAAGTTGAAAATTCTAGTTTCACCAGATTCGTGAAGCTGAAGCTATAAGTACATTAAGAGTGTTTAGATAGATCATCTTGTTTATATTTTATACTAAAAATATAAACTTAATTCACTTTATTTTAGCCTATGTCGGCGTATTCCGCTTGACAGGACCCCGTCAACGAACAGGGTTGACTACTCCCAGGATGGAAGTTATGGTTCGGTAGAGGGCGTCTTCGTGGCTGAAAACCCTACTGGTTCTCTACAATGGATCCCGGAGATCAACGAATCAATGGACGCGGCGATGTATCCAGGTTCAGACCCCCGGCGCGGGTAATAGCCCTACATCCTGCTAAGTTTTTGTTGAGGAAGTGTGGAGGCAATTACAAGGGTTCTCCTCTATGTCTCCTATCCGTTCTATGTGTTCTCGACCTCCCCCCTTCTCCATGCACCGAGGCGCCCTTATATAGACGAGCCGGCCTGGGCAGATGAGAAAGTGACGCTATACTGATCTACAACTCATTAATTACACCCATCATTCGAGCCTTATCTTACAGACCCATGACTTATTTATTACACCCGTCGCTGTAGCCTTGTCCTTCAAGCCCCATTTAATGCCGCTGCGTGACTCCACCCAGTCCGTCCGGGATATGACACTCCTACGACGGGTTTGGTGAGAGGCGTCAGAGGGATGGGTCGTCGTCATGTTGATAGCAGAATTCTCCACAATTAATGACCCTGACTCAGCATGTCAGGGGAAGGAAACTTCAAGACGAAGCCTTCTCCTTATTCCTTTAGTTGCCTTCGTGGCCTGACAAAGGGGGGCCAGACGCCCACTTGCTTGACCTGGCCGCTTAAATCGACGCCGGCAGCGGCGTGATTGCCCACCGCCGCCAGGCACCACGCAGCCGCCGCCGACGAAAGGCGGCGTGACCGCCCACTGCTCGCTAGGGGCCACGCGAGCTCCTCGCCTAGCGCAGCGGCGTGATCGCCACCGCCGTCGAGGCACCACGCTGCCGCCGCCCGTGGCGGCGTGACCGCCACTGCTCGCCGAGGGGCCACGCGTTTCCTACTTTGGCCAGCGGCGTGTTCGCCACCGCCTGCTAGGCCGCTTTTTGGCCCACTGCTCATGCAGGAGAGAGTACCGGTGCAAAGTACACCGACAACTTTCCTACAAGTTTGATTTGGATTTAAACTAGAATCTGGAGCTCTACCAAACAGGCCTTAAAGATAAAACTGAAATAAAGTTTGTATAAAAATATTTTATTTGAGTTCAAATATCTCAAAATATTTTTGAGGTTTTTCTTGTATTTTTAATGCTTTAAACTAATTAGTTTATTTAATAAAATTATTTTAATTAGATAAATCGAGGAAAACCCTGAACAGTAGATGGGCCAAACCCATCACTGTGCGGCCTAGTTCTTTGCGTACTGTCCCGTTGGCCTATTTCGAAATCCAAAGCAAATCCAACGGCCATTTTCAAGCCGTACAACTTGGAGAGTCTTTGGCCGTTAGATTGGATCGGGAGGGTGAGGTTAGATCATGCCGGTTCAACGCCTAATCGATATTGTCCGTCAGATCTTGTTGTGCAGCTGCAATTTATCGGTGGCGTTTCGATTTCTAGCGAATCCCGGCCAATGGATGGCGTGGTAGGCCTCAATTGCGCCACGTCCGAGGGAATCCGGATCGCTCGTTGGCAATCGAACAGCCCATAGTCATCGTCTTTGTAGAGTCCGTCGCCGCCACGTTCTCGGAGTTCACCGCCATGATGCCTCGGTTTCCTGTGTTGTATGCAAACGCCTAGGCTTTAAAAGGGTTCGTCGGCACCAGTTTCGAGGTCACCGAGTCCGTGCGCACCTTTTGGCTGGATTGGTTTCGATAGAATCGTTGCTAGCGGCATTTGCGAGCTCATCGGAGTAGAGGAAGGAGGCGACATCGGTTTTTGCAAAGCTACGCCATCGTCAAGCCGATATTCGTGACTTGGGGACCAGTTCTAGAACCCCCATGAAGTTTCACACCAGATCTACCACTTTTTGGTCACCGAAAATAGCTGCTCCGCTGTTTTCACCATCTTCCTCTTCAAGTCCGATGGAGAAGCGCCGCCATGCCACCACCTGCGTCGAGAAGATTTCAGACCGTTCGATCTTCGAAGAACGCTCAGGGTTGTGCCACATAGCTACGGACATATTGGAACTTCACCGATAATTCTAACCGTCCGATCTAGATTTGATAGCTCAGATAGCACCACGTTTCCACGACGTAAGTAATCTTACTAGTAACCATGCATCCGACGATCTATGCGTGCCGCCCGTTCGTGTCGGGTTGTGCAGTGTGGCGGCTATCGTGTGTCGTTGTCATGACCCGATTGGTCAGCTCGGTTGCTGACACAATAAAGGAAATTTTCTGCTAAAAATAATTTAGTTTATTATTTGATTTTTCAAATTTCTGATTTTTAGATTTTTAAATTTTGCAAGAGCTCGTTCTCCCTCACACGAGCTTAGATTGGGGTGATTCAAATTTCTAAAAATGTAAAATTGAGATCTATTTAATGGTGAATTTTAGTTGATTTTTAGAGTTTGTTTGCTCTCTATTTAGTGTTTATTTCGCTTTCTCTCTCGTTTTACGTTGACGTCGAATTGCTCGGAGTGTATGAGGAAAATCCGTTCACTCAAGAGCAAATTCCAGAGCAAGAGCAAGACTTTTTCCAAGACAAGTTGTGCTTTGATCATATTGAAAACAATTTTGTCAACATTTCGGGAACGGATCCCCCGCCGAGCTTACTTGTTGAATCAGGGATCAACTAGGGCCCCTTTCCCGCGAAGGGTTTAGCGTCCGAAGGCCTGCCGAGCTAGAAGGATGGTCAGAGGTTCAAAATGAGACAACAGACAAGAACATTTTATCTTAGTTCGGGCCTCTCACGAAGGAGATAATAACCCTACGTCTAGTGGCTTCACTACTGCCGAAGAATGATTTACAGGGTGCTTGCTCGGGCGTCTTGAGCTTTTCTCTCTTCTCTCCACTTCTTACAGATACACTTAGGTGTTGTTTTACAGCTTTTTCCTTACTCTCTTTTTCTAACCGCCGCCCTAGGGTGTTCCTTACAGTTTTTTCCCGAACCCCCGAATGCTTCTTACAGCGGGGTATTTATAGACGATTACAGTCTTACATCATTTATAACCGAATGACATGCCACTACTGTGCCCGGACGTGGGTGCAACTACTGCTCTTACTTTTCGCCATGCCGTGACGTGGGCATAGTGGGCTTAGAACGTGGCCGTACGGTCCTTGCGCCGCAGTGTGATTAATGTCACGTCGTCTTTATGGGCCGAACACGACATGTCGATCATACCCCGGGACTTTCCTTCAGCCTTGGCCGACCGTCGCATCCCTCCGAGCAGGCATGCTCGAGAAACAGATGCGCATGCTTGGGGACGAGCTTAGTCATGGTCGGAGCAGATCCGTCGGTCGGTCTACTCGAGGATCTTCCTTGGGGACACCGTCCAAGGGAAAATATGGTCGGGCCGTAGATTGACTGCCGGGGCACGATGGTCTTTATAACAATTATCCAATCCCCGACAAGTTTATAAAATTTCTATATTATTTTTACATTATTGCATGTTATTTTATGTATATAACTACTTCAAAATAGTTTGGGATCTAGCTAATCTACCTAATTGATCTATGCCCAACCTTATCATTTGTACACCATGATTTATTTGTCACCTTAGATTCATTACTAATTAGTTTATAGTAAAATCAACATGGATTGGTTAGACCGTATCAGTTGTTAGCCATGCCACATCATCATATGTACTTGGAATATCAAAGTTTAATCTTGACTAATAGAATATAGAACATAATTATGAATTAGTGCATCAAGTGTTATCACACGATGATATTAAGTTGTTGTAGCGAGGAGGTCACGCAATGATGTTAATTTGTTAATAGTACGTGGTGCTTGGTAATTAATTAGGGTGGTAATCACTTAGATTGGGACAAGTGACAAGGGGCAATGTGTCAAGATAGGTTGAAGGGCAGAGAGTATGTGGAAATTTTGACTTAGTCATCTCAAGAACTTAACCTTCTGTTGCATTCTTTTGTTGAACTTAACTCTTATTGGTCTCTTTTGGATAAAAAAGATGAAAATATAAAACGTATTCATTCGAGCT
Organism: Guadua angustifolia; assembly: GCA_036346375.1. Classification (NCBI taxonomy): domain Eukaryota; kingdom Viridiplantae; phylum Streptophyta; class Magnoliopsida; order Poales; family Poaceae; genus Guadua; species Guadua angustifolia. The sequence continues at coordinate 19,829,225 of CM070515.1, forward strand.
CATATTATATATCTTGTTGCATTCTTTGAATACAATACTCATGATCATATTGATAAATCCAAATATGAGACTAACTCTTTTATTGAGTATATCCTTGATTAGTCTCATCTTGAAAGATCGAGATGGCGAACAGAGGGGGGGTGAATGGTCGCAATAAAAATTTTCCCACTTACAGTATTCCAAAAGGGCTACCACCAAAGTTCCTCTAAGAAAGATGAGGTTCTTGAAAAGTAAAGTCAATGGTACCCCTCTGGAGTAGATGAAAGTACTAGACTTAAGAACTCCTCACGAACAAACAGCCTAACACAGAGTAAGAATAAAGCAACTTTTGATCGGCTGAATAAAACTCCAAGAAACTTGATAGATGCAATCTTGAGACAATCAGAAATTTGAATCTCAAACCGATTCTTCAGATAATTCTCAAAATTTTGACCTTTTTGCCTGAGAAGATAAAGCACACCAAAAAAAGCAGAAAGAATAGGGAATTCAGTTCAAAGCTTGCTTTTGGGAACTTGAAGAACAGGAAGATCTTGATAACTTATCACAACATGTGAAAATCGTACAAAAAAGAAACACAAGATCAACAACTCAAGAACGCAACAGACGCAAGAAAGAAAGCATATAGAAGGAGATGAATCAACTTGCGTAAAGAAAATTTGCGTAACTTAAATTGCATAAAGTAACTTGCATAATGTAAATGACAGGAAGTAAAATGCAAGTATTAGAATCTTTGAGTGGTAACTTGTATTTCTTGAAAGGAGGTTACACAGCCACACAAACAAAAGTGGGCAAAGCTCAACAGAGCACTTCAAACCTCTAAAACCCCTCAGGGAACCTCACCTACTCACCTATTGGGGGAGGCACCCCTCTATATGTATACAACTCTCGGGCCGTTTACCACCCTTAGATGTAGCTCTCAACCCTAGAGAATCATCTAAGGGCTAGGAAGAACCCATTTACACATCCTGCAAGGGGAAACCCTAAACCCGCTAACACAGGGTTTTTCTTGCACGGTTCTCAAAGCATACTATTAGACCCGTTATACCTATCAACTAGACCGTACTCCAATAGTCCTCATTGATCCGTGCAGCATCTAGCTAGTATCTGCTCCTTTCCTTGCCTTCTGGGCTTGCCCGAACTCCGTCTCCAGTCATCTTCTAGCGATCTCCCGACCATTCTGGACCTCCGACGAACCTCGCCTAGTCCCGGTCAACTTGCGCCTCACCATGACCCAGCACCGTCATCCTGCAACCATCAAAGACAAGGAAACCTTTCACATAGCATTGCCCACAATCATATTTGCTGATTATCTCAAAATAGTCAAACACAACTTAACCACAACCAGTCGGCAAACCCATATACTCAAGCCCACTCAGCTGAAACACTTGGCTAGCCACATGGCTAATCCACCCAGCTAATCACCTGGTTAACCACTCAGCTAACCACCCGGCTAACCACTTGGCCAACTACCAAACGCCCAAAGAACGACTGCCACTGCCCCAATGATTTTGACAGAAAACTCTTTGGAAACCTGTCTACTGAGTCCTTGACAAACCTCTTGCCTACAGCAGAGTACTCAAATAAGAAAGAAACCTGTCGAGAAGCTAAAAACCACGCAGCAAGGACTGGAAGCACTCGACACTCGGCCTTCACCAAAGGAAGAAAACCAGTCAAAAAGCTAGATGCACTTAGCAAAGACAGGAACCACTCGGAACACAATACTTAGCAAAGATACCAGTCAGAAAGCTAGAGGAACTCAGCAAAGGCTGGTAGCACTCGGCATTTAGCACTCAGCCAAGGAAGAAAGCCAGTCGAGAAGCTAAAAGAACTCAGCAAGGAAACACGACTTGGTTGAGAACTTATCAAAATGCTCCAAGACAAATTTAACTCGGATCAACCTTTCAATCTAGTCAACTACTCATTAGATCAACCTCTAATCTAGTTAATTACTCATCACACAAAGGTATAGACCTCCACATTGTCTTTCCATCTCATTGAAAAATGGAAAATCCAAGGTATACACTCGTATTCATTTTATGATATCTTAATGCATATTTTGGATTCAAATTAAATGATGAACTCTACCATTAGTGAGATCTCAAGATGTGCATTAATATTTTCAATTCTATATATACATGAGTGCACATACTTAGGGGAAGTTCATACTTTACCTTAATGTTTCAATAATATTGATCTAATTCATCTTTCTATATCAAAGATCATTACTTTGAAACAACCTTTTGAGTATATTTAACTTGTGTAGTTGTAGTATACTCATAGCAATATGGGATAAACTCCAAAGCAATAAAAAATAGAATATGTGCATATTGATTCAAGTTCAATTATTTGTATGCACACATTTAATGGAGTTTATTCTATAATTAATGATCTTAAAAGTATTGATCTTTTTCCACCACTCCATATAAATTAGATCATTAGTTTTAGATTCCAACAAAATGAGTATATGAAACTTATGTAGTTAATATATACTTATGACAATTTAAATTCAATTTAAATTATGTTCGGTTGCCATTAAATCAACAAAAAACTAATCATGAGTTGATGATTCACTTTGTTGATCCTAAGGCAATCGAAAGCTCTTGAGTATAATGAAGCATTAGTATACTCAAAACACAATTAACCTTTCAATCAATTGTCTTTGGGTTGTGATCAATCATCAAAGGAAAAGATCGAAAGATCTTGAAAGTATCCATTATGTGTTAATGGAGTGCATTGATAATTGAGACAACCATGTGTTTTGGACTAATACTTTCAATGAGTCTGAAATAGATAAAGTCCAAGGTTGAGATGGATAAATAGGACAAGTACGTTATCATGTGTTGATGAGTGTCGAAAAAGGATCCTGAAGATAAGATAAGGGGAGTTCATCATGTGTTGATGAAGAAGTTGAAGATCTCGACTTGGAGAGAAGATGATCGGTCATCATGAAAGCTCCAAGTGGTTGCGAGAGGCAAAGTTATAACTAGTTAGAGCTAAGAATGTGTTTCTAGTCTTTTACGGTCTCGGTGTTTGGATGGAAAGCCGGGTTGCTAGTTAGGTGTCGTGCTATTAAAAAGGGTCGAGTCTTATAGCTTGAACTTCATCATGTGTTGATGAACTCAATCTGATTCACTATAGCTCACTCTCTTGTTTGGATTTTGCATGAGCTAAGTATTTGCATGTGTTGCAAATAAGGGCTCTCATGCTTACTTTTTATTAAAATCTTAATCGATTTGGTTTTTAAATGGAGCTATGGATTTGCATGTGTTGCAAAAAAGAGATAGCTAATATAATTTGATTTATGTGGTTTTTGGATGGAGCTAAGTTTTGCATATGTTGCAAAAGGTGAGAGCTCATACATCGGTATTTTAGCCTATAACTTGATCATGTGTTGATCATCACAAAGTCTAAGTAAAGTTTATGTTTTGTGTTTGCAAAATGTGTTTTTGTAAAATATTAATTTTTTATTTGCAAATGTGGTTTGCAAATAAATTAGAGGTTATGGGTTTCAATCCTAGAGCATGTGTTGGCATTTGCAAATATGTTTTGCAAAGTGTCGAGATCATGTGTTGATCCTTATATGGCTAGAGGATTGATCTTATAGCTTTTCGGGTTATTTGCAAATGTGTTTTGCAAAATATTGGTGCTAATGAATTTGATATTGTTTGCAAATATGTTTTATAAAATTATTTTGATTATGAGTTGATATTCACATGGCTCAATATTTGATTTTATTGACTCTCTCTAGATTGTAGTCACGCTCTTGATCAAGTCTATGTGAGAGATTTCGAGAAATCATATTTTAGATTTGAATGACTACATTAGAGTCTTTGTTTTTGTGATATTTAAAAATATCTATGGTTGCTTAAATCTTGAAAATGTGTGGAGATTGTAACCCTCATGATAAGCTTCACATAGAGTTCAAGATCACCTAAATCGGAATTCGGAGTAAAAAGTTATGACTATTTTAGTGGCTGAGACAGTGGTAGCACCGTCCCTACATGGGCGGTAGCTATCGGCCCTACCACTCCAAAGGGCGGTGTAAGAAGTCTAGAACGCGTGTTTTTAGGCTGAGAAAAAGAAAAAAGTCCCAGTTGACAAGTAGGTGCAATAAAATGAGAATTATGTTAATTATCAATCAGTTATCTTGAGATGTTATTATGTTATAAGAGTGGCATTATTGGTATATCATGCTTATGAAAAGTATAGGATTCTATATAGTCATCAAGTGGTCTAAATTGTTATATTCAAAGCTTTTCTCTCTTGGAGAAAAGTTGATTGTGTGAAAATGTTGAATAGAATATTATGCTCATAGCATATCTTACTTGGAGTAAGATGATTAATCTTGCATCGAACAGTGAAAAATGTTATGCCTTAAATTTCGATTTATACACTTTGCCTTGTGAGAAAACATAAGTATTCAGGAAACTTATTAAAGCCATAAAATATGCACCTATGTTCTGAAGACAAATGGAAAGATTTTTTCGCAATGGTATTGGAATATGGCTTAATACTGATTTGATTCATGGTGAATCAAATTGGCTATAATATGTCATAGGATATAAAAGTCTATATAATTCCCCAAGATATATGTTGGTTATATGCCATAAAATTCATAATTGATTGGAAGTATAAATCCAATTTCAAGTTGGTTCAAAGTATATACTTGATGCATATGCTATTACTTGAAAATTTATGGTTGGCGTGAAAAGGGAGAGAATATTAGACAGTTTACAAAAGGGGCTTTTAATGATGGAATTTTTTTAGATACATTTCTATTGAAAGGCATTGTGACATATACTTATGATGATAAGAATTTGAAGATTTCCATCTCTCTTTTTTTTTCCTTTCTCCGACGAGCGAAAGCTAGAATTTTTTGCTCTTCTGGCCGAAATTGAAAACTTATTTACGGATTTAGCTCCAAAGAGCGTGAAATTGCGAAATAGCCCCGAATAAAAAAATTCATGGATCCACAAATATGGATTAATTTTTAAAATTTTTCCACCGATTTTCCGCGGATCCAGTGCGCGGAATAATTTTTTATTATTTTTCCTGAAATTCATGGATCCACAAATATGGAATAATTTTTTAAAATTTTTTTTAATATTCCGCAGTGCAGCTCCGTGGATTAATTTTATTTTATTTTTTTTTAATATTCCGCTCTGCGGCACCGCGGAATATTTTCGGAATTATTTTTGGTTTTTTTTCACGGGTTTTTTTATTTACCGGCGGATCGAACCGCCGGTTTTTTTTCCGACACACGGCCCGACCGAATTCATGAGCGGAACGCGAATTTCGCCCGCACGACGCCTGAACGCTGGAGGAGGGCCGACGCTGGCGCGGGGCACATGAGGCGGCGGGCCACGTGGCGGCGGGTGGGGGCAGCGCGATGCGGGTCTGTTCGACGTGTCACTCTCGGGGGAAAAAAGAGGAGGGCCGGGCGAGGTAGGTTGGAAGAAAAAATTGACGCGTGGAAAAAAGATAAACAATCTCATGCTGTCTGCGCCGAAAGTAACACCATGCTGTCTGCACCGAAAGCAGAAAAACTGCATGCTTGTGACTATAAATTCTCATCTGTTCCGATAGGTTTCGTTCTCGCAAAAGAAATTCAGCTCAAGAGTGAGAGAGATCGAGTTCAGAAGAGAGGAGAGTGAAGAAAAGAGTAAGGAAAACAGAGAGGAAAAAGAGGTGGACAAGGAGATTTGGAAGTGTATTTCGAGAGGAATTTATGCTATATTCATATTTTGTACAAATTTATATCTTCGATGATTTATTCATGGTTCATATTTTACTGCAGTTGATCTGGGAGCGTTATTTCTGATTACTATCTGGGAAGGTTATTTTGAAAGTTACTTCACCGCCGTAATCATCGCTTGAGCTTCGTAAAGGTTAGTGTAAATATTAGTACATTGAAACACTAGAGTGGTTCATGATCAAGAAAATAATTGTAGTAAATGTATGAATAACGGTAGAAGATGAAACAACAGTATTAGTGTAGTGTGTAGCACACGAATGGATGATACAATCTGTAAAAAATGTTATATGTTTAGGGTGATATGTTAGCGCAATTAGTAGTATAATGATAAAACTGTATGCAATGAACACATTAGTTAATTAGCTGTAAATAAAATAAACACATTTAGATAATGGCTCCATGTTATTTTCTTATAATGTTAGTCGACGCGTTAAATAAATTCATTTCCTGTCTCATATTACTAGATGCACATGCTTTCGCGGTATATATAAACAACCTTAGAGTTGTTACTGAAATGCTCGTAGTACTTTTCGTTCGTAACGAGATGCTTGTCTTTTAGTCTATGGAAACGGAACTATATTAGTAAGTAGTAGTAATGCACAATAGCAAGACCTCTCAGAAGTTTTTAGCTGTATCTGCTGCTTTGCAGTTTTTTTGTTGTTTAGCCGATGTTTTGTATTGAGTTAGCCATTTAGGATTGATCAGATGTCATAAAAAAACTACAAGGGGATGATGCATTTCTATAACTGAATTTTGCAACTCTTATTAATGGACGCGGGATGTGATGCTTTTGTAACGACATGTCTTAAGCCACTAAGTATTGAAATCTTTTTGTTAGACCATTTGTTTTGAAACCTAGTAGGTTTCATTTTTAACCGGTTTAGGACAAAACTAGTTAGAAGCAGTAGGAAATATCATAGATATGCCACATTTTCGGATTAGTACATGGAGTAGCACATAGAATGATAACTTTGCAAAAAGTCGCATATGAAATGATGGTAGTAATTGAGTAGTAAATGAATTCAGGATGTTTAATTTTTAGTGTAGTATTTCTATGATATTAATAAAATTGCAGGATGAATGGTTTAATTTTTAGTGTAGTATATCTATGATATTAATGGAATGTTAGTTCGGTGTAATGAAACTGCTGAAGTATCCTAAAAACCCGATTTATTCCTGGCCGACATTTGCTGCCTAGGCCTGACGTAGTAAGGTAATGAAATGATGCCTGACCATTCAGCAGTACAAAATATGGCAGCATTACTAACATCATTTGTATGTAAAATTATGGTGTTAGGCGTAAAATTTGTTGGATAATTAAAAAATTGCATTCTGAATAGTTAAATATTTAGTGTAGTATTTGTATGATATGAATGGAATATTACGTCGGGTTCGGAATCTGTAGCAATTTAGTGTAGTATTTATATGATATTAATAGAATAAATAATAGTGCATAATTTCTATAACAGGACCACATGGAAATTGTACGTTATTGTTTAATGCGCGCGTTTGCGTCTTTCTCTATGGTAGGTATTTAATGGCAGAAATTCAAGATTTGTGCGTGTTTTATGGTGACGGCATTATTCGAGTGGGTCCATATTGGGTGGACCTTTCGAACTGTGAAAAGAAGGTGATCCGGACTCCGGGTCTGACGGAGATGAGTCTCACCGACCTCACACGCGTCGGCGAGGCGATTCGATCGAGATCGCTCGAAAGAAGCTCATAATCGAGGCAGTACATGCTAGATTCGAGGAAGGTTCCTCGAATTACATGTGGGTTCTATGCAAGATCATGGGAGGCACAATGTGGCGCGAATACATGCAAATTGTGATGAACCCCGAAGCATTAATACACCGTCGGCCGATGGTGTATGTGCGCTTCCTGGACAGAGGCCAAACCTCTAGTCCCCTCGGTGGAGGCGGCGTCGACGTCGAAGCTTCCTCTGGGGCTATCGGTGAGTACATTGGTCCGGATGACATTCACGCGAGTGAAGACATCGGGCCGTATTGGTCCACTCGCATTGACTGCCACGAGCACCTGGAAGCTATGACGGACGAAGCAATGTCCGATGAAGACGAGGAAGTCGACTCGGATAGCAGTGAAGACGACGACGCAGCTCCGGTCGGTGGCATTGTGTCCACTGATGTGGAGTACGTGTCTTCTCGACTGGACGACCTGGCGGTGACGTCTCTCGTGCTGCCAGACGGAGCCGGCAATGAGTGGGCCTTCGATCAAGGCACTCTGCTGGTAGGGCAGCGCTTCCCTACAAAGGGTGACGCCCAGCAGGCAATTGCTAGATATGCGATAAACATCAGCCGCACCTACCGGGTGTACAGGTCGAACCAGGAGACCTACATTGTGAAGTGTATGGATCCTGAGTGTCCCGATAAGATCCATGCCCAAAAGTTCAAGGGCACGAGTTCGGGCTTCAAGATAACCGTCCTGACGGACCACACCTGAGTGATTGCTGAGCCGCTGCAGAAGCACAGAAATGTCACGTCCAAATATGTGGCCAGCCTGATTTCTCACTTGGTCATGGCGGACGGATCGCTTTCACCGAAGATATTGATGGCCGACGGGTCAACACAAAGGATATCTCCGTTAGCTACGCCAAGGTGTGGCGAGCGAAGAAGAGAGTTATAGAGATGATGTACGCACGCACGAAGAGGGTACAACCTTGTCCTCGTGATGCTTCACCAGACATCAAGCCAATCTCGGGCGACATCAACAAGATGGATAGGCCACACCCCACGAAGGGTCCCAACACTTTCATCCTCGATCGTGTGTTTTGGGTATTCGCCACCGCTCGGGCTTCACGCATCGCCGGCTCAGGTCTTGACCATGGATAGCACTTTCCTATCCAAGAGGTACAGGGCACCATACTCATAGCGGTCGCGGCGACGCCAACGACCAGCTACTCGGTGGCCTATGCAATCGTGGAAAGCGAGAACACGGAGAGTCGGGTTGTGGTTCCTAGCAAATGTGAAGCAAGTCGTTGTCCAGACCGCCCGAACGTATGCCTAATCACGCAGACAGCATGCTGGGTTAATATCCGCCATCGGCACCATGCAAGGAGGGACACAACCACCGCATCAAAGGAATGACATCGCCAATCGCCGGTGCATGAGACATCTTGCCGCGAACCTGCATAGGAGGTTCCGCAGCAAGGAAATCATAAAGACATTCAAGAGACTCTGCATGCAAAACCAGAGGCGGAAGTTCGAGGCCATATGGAGAGTGCTCGATGAGGAGATCATAAACATACGACGCAGATCCACAGAGGGTGTGTGAACAACTTCTCGCAGTGGGTGCGCTTGCACGCCCGAGCTAGAGAAGTGGTCCTCATTGCATGACACCGACGGCGCAAGGTACGGCATAATGACAACTAACATGTCGGAGGTTTACAACGGTAATACGAAGGGTGTTCGGTCCCTCCCAATCGGTGCCATCGTGGAGGTGACTCGAACAGACCGCTGGATACTTTGTGAATAGGGGATGAATGCAAAGAGGCATCTAGACGAGGGAAAGGTTCTTGAACGTATGCACGCATACATGGAGAAGAAAATAGAGAAAGCTCGCTTCACGACGCCGCACCATGGATGGAGTCAGCGAAAGTTTGAAGTTCGCTCACGGTAGAAGTTCGTGGATGGCCATAGCAGAGGCTACCGTAAGCAAGTATGCACGATAAGGGATGTGGCCACATGCACATGCAACAAGCCACTATCAAGGTACGCCATGCTCACATGTATATGCGGCGTGTGCGGTTCTCCGTCACCCACCGTGGCATACATCTCGAGTACTTCGACGCGACCATCTGTTCGGGACATGGAGTTCGGAGTTTAACTCCTACGGCTTGGACATGCATTACAGGAGTCAGGTCGAGCAAGTCACTTGGTGTCGAATGATGCTTTAAAGCGGCGCCGTGGACGACGTGGCAATCATGGCGAATCCGTAACGATATGGATGCAAGTCGGCGGGAGACGGACGAGCTACACGAAGTGCCGATATGTAGGACGATGGGACATACAAGGAAGAATCGCCCTAATAGGGCCACTGCCGCCCATCCGTAGTGACCGTGACAATAATGTGCCTTCATGTAATTTTTTCCTGCAAGTAATGCAATACCATGTACCGCTCATGTGATTTCATAAATTTGCTATGTAATATCATATACTGTGCTAATGTCAAGTCACCACATTTTATTTGTTCACATTTCATGTCATATTAATTTTTTTATCTTACCTATATTAATTTTCGCTTATTTTTCCCATTCTCGCAGGATATGGCCGCCCGATGCAGACTTTGCTTGACCTGCATTACGATGCCAAGCATCGTGGCGGTGCTTTGGCCTCTGTGTGTTGTGCCACCGAAGTTTTGTTCTCCGAGCACCGAGGAGCATTGGCCCTTAGACGAGCGGTTCGAGCCCACTCTCATCGAGGTCGGGTTATCGCCACGTCTTGATGTCGACATCGGGCAAGCCTACACTTATGACGCCGCTCTCTTCTCCGCTTGTTGATCGTTGGAGGCCGGAGACCCACACATTCCACTTCCTGGGGAGATGACCATCACACCGCAGACGTTTAGACATTACCGGCTTGCCTATCGAGGGCACGCCGATAGTTCCGCCACCGAGGAGGCCCGACCGAAGATACTGCTGTAATACAGTTTGGTGATCCATCCCCGAGAATAGTGCAGGGTTCCATTGTCATGGCTTCCGCCACGCGGCGCCCCCTCGATGCTCCCGAGAACGTGGTGAGGAATCACCTTGTCGCAGACTGCTTCGCTTGGTGGGTGTTGTTCCTACATCACAGGAGATTATATCAACCCCGCTACATGCACATAGCGAGGCTTTGGCCGACGCCCACCTCGGCCAGTTCCCTCAGTTCAGTTTTGGATCAGCGGTGCTCTGTTCCACATATAGGGATCAGGCGCAGCTTTGCACGAAGACAGGGGCGGGGGAGCCTGTTCTTGCAGTTTGCTACCTGTTGCTCCAGATCTGGTCTTGGGAGCACTTCCCTGTGGGGCGCCCGTACTTCCGGGATGGGATTCACCCGTATCCGATGGAGGATGCCTACTACAGGGGACATGCTAATGACGCTCCCACCATGGGTCTACTGGTGATGCCTTCCTACTTGGGATGGGCTAGGAAAGGCCTCGCAGGTCTACACCGAGTTTCATGACCAATTTGAGACCTCGCACGAGTATGAGATCATATGGCAACCCCGAATCTCGATGTGTTGCTTGCTACAAAGACCACATGGAGTTTCACATCGCAGTGTCCAGTGATAAAGGCATCTTGGTTGACGACGTGTCACCTCGTGTTCGCCATATGGTAGAGGCGCACTCCCTGTAGGGTTATGCGCCAATTTGACTCCACCAGAAATCCCTCCGCTTGGCGGCCTTTACAAAGAAAAGTGCATCAGTAAGTACACTTCATAAGTACGAGCAGTTATTTGTAATTATAATTTATAACCTATAATTTTCATTCTCGCAGGCAATCTCGGAAGGGCCAAAGAAGCGATGATTGGCGCGCTACACAGTTACCGTGGACGACTGCATGGGAGCAGTCCGCCACGTAGGAGGTTGTAGTGGAGCATCGGCCTTATGACCCTCACTCCTACGTCGCATATTTGCAGTGGTACGTGCCTCGTACGCGTGCCCGACATACTGGAGGACCGCCCGCAAGGCCCGAGGAGGTCTCGCACGAGGAGCGGTTGGCACTCGGCCACCCTGTACACCGCGCGGCACGACAGGATGACGCGGTACGGAGATATGTTATATTAATGGCACACATTTGTTGTACTAACCATGTTTTTGTGCAGTTCGAGCGTGCCACCCGCATCGTGGAGGAGGGTTCCGCTGCACTACAACGTGGTGGCGACATCACTGTGGTCGAGCTGCTGGTGGTTGTGCGTTCTATGGTGGACGATGCCAAGGGCATCGTGAAGTCATTTACATGTGGGAGTCACAGTGATGTCCTCGGCACCAAAGACTCGCACATGCGGCCGTCTGTGGTGCTCAGCGAGTCGACCGTCCGAGCCACAGTGATGTCCCCAGCAGTAGCCACAGGGATGTCCCCAGCAGCCAAAGACTCGCACATGAGCCGCCACACCATCTCCTCACAATCACGTCGAAGCTTGTTTGGGAGAATAACAAGCCAGACGATCTTCTTCCTCTCGGCAGTACAACACGAACATTTAGTTGTCATACTTCCAATTAATCACGAATGTGACCTATTTGGTAATGCCATCTCTTTCTACAGCCATGAAGGCCGCGATCAATCTCACTCCGCCTCATCGCCTAGACCGCCATCGCTCAGGCCTTCATCGCCCACGCAGCACCACGTGAGGTACTTTACCTTCGATCGGGTTATTATCTCTCGTCAATATAATTTTCTAGGAGGTACCTAACATTTTGTTTCAGATCACATTCTTCTCGCAAAGACACGCGAGGATCAAACGCTTCTTTCACCGTCGACGGATGATGACGTACATACACCAACCGACGTGGATACCTCCTCCCAGGAATTGCCAGCAGCAGAGAGTTATCATTGGGGTGCGTTAGCACCGCCACGCCTACCGCAGTACCCACCTCAGCAGGGTTGGTTTGCGCCTGGCCAGGTATATTTGTGCAACCCAAGTTATTCTCAACACGACGCCGTGCTAAAAGTACGTGAGCGTAGGTTTCCAGGGACGAGTTCTCTCAGTGGGCACAGCCGTATACGACACCGCAAGTGGCATCGGTAGGTGTTTCACGTAATTTGTTTCCACTCCCTTTTCACTACGGTACTGACACTGCAATCTAATGCAGCCTCCAGGGTGGGTGGAGGACATGTTGAGTTCGCAATACCTGGGTCCTACCCAGATTGGCGACGCCTCTCGCGTGGCAGAAGACACACACTATGACTTGCGCACCACGCATTTAACGAGCCCGACCGGTTTGATGCCCCAGAGCACCAACTCTGCCATCAGCGAAGGCGGTGATCAGATTAGAGTTGCGGTGTCTTATGCCATTATTTCACTTTTACTATGCCATTACTTGCACCATTCACCAGTAATATTGTGAGATTGTAAGTATGTGGTTGGATGTAATATTGCTGTTTTTTATATCCAAAAATGGTGGTTGTGGTTCCAGAGAACTGAAAATTTAAGTTATTGGTTGGTACTATATGGTCACAGGACGGATCTTTCGTTGCAACATTATTATTTATGGTGTTTATGCTAACAGATTTTATATGATAAGCAAGCTGTATTTTTTATATTTTTCTATAATTTGGTTGTCCATATGCTGAAAAGGCTTAAGTGTTATCGAACCTGCGCAGTTTGTGGTCATTTAGGGTACTTGTTGTGAATGGATTCAGATGCGAAGCAAGTTATAAATACAATATTTTTGTAGAATATGGTACTACATATGCCAAATTGTGTTCCAACGCCGGTCGCACCAACATGTGCATTTAGACAAGTAATTGTACAGTCATTGAATAGGCTTACTTAGTTTAGTTTTCTCTGACGCTTGCGCTTATAATATATATATCAATCTCTCAAACCGCATTTAAGACATTCTAGCGCATCCTTAGATAATCAATCTTATTCAACACAACCATCTTCACATTCAATCTTATTCAACACATCACAATAAATCCATCACAAGATTCAAGAGTATTACTCCACAACGATAATAGTACCCATCGCCTTCTTATAGACAATCCGGTATATCGTGCAAGCCTCGGTGAACACATCGTCGAGGTTTCTTGGTGTTTGTTCAAATTCAGCAGCGTTGTAGAGCATCTGCAGGTTAACAAACCATTTCTGAATGTTGGTAGAATCCTCAGGTATGCATACTTACAAGCTTGTACTTTTGGTAGAGTTCTTCAAATTTTTTCTTCTTTTTTTCTTTATCCAGTAGGTCAATCAGTAGTTTATTGTCTCTCAAGTACTCATCATAGCGGCATTTCCAGACGTAGTTACATTCTCAAGATGCTTCTCTTGGTGAAATGTGGGAGCAAAAGATATGTCCGGTTATAACAAAGTACAGGAAACAAGAAAAGGAAAACAAAGGAACAAATATCAATACTAAAAGAAAGCAAGCTCAGTCCCAACTGCTCCCAACATGCTTGTAATGAGTTGCATTCTGTGATTTGTATCAATACCTTAACTATTGTGAGCTCTTGCAAATTATAGCCTCTTTCTAAAAGTTGTTTACAGTGAACCCAAATATTCATATGAGCAAGCAAAGACAACAATCAAGAGAATTAATAATATGCAAAATCTCCATAGTGCAGATAAACTAAATGAAAATACCAAACTAAAAAGGCAACAAGAGCTAGCTAACTAGAAAGAACTAACAAATTGGCCGAACATTCTCAGATTGTAGCAATATTACTTTGTCTGCTTCATCATATATTCTGCCCAATATGGATGTCGAATGGTAGGAAGAATATGCTTTCCAATCCATGAAGTGCGGATATTGTTTTATCATCAGATCACCTTCAATATTGATATGTTGGGAGGGTAGAAAGATAAGCCACAATTTGCAACACTCCACTTAGCTATTTTTTCTGGAGTGACATACAACAACTTGGGTGCTGACCCACTGTGTACTATGTAATAAGATGGAAAATGCAAGGAGCTTTGTGCAATCCCTTCTAAGAAGTACATTTCCGCAAATGTAACTAGTTTCGCAGAGCATACCTTTGTATCAAGCTCAATGGAAGCCATGTTCTTTTCTCGTAACTCCAATGAGAGCAACAATTTTCAATAAGCAAATTCGAGAGAATTTAAATCAAATTGAAGTAAGAACAAAACTACATGCAAAAGAACAGAAAAGTCTCATACCAACACGCCTTTGTATTTCTTCTCGCCTCTTCTTTTGGGACTTCATCACGCCAAGAATCACTTCCTAGAATTATGACAATTAAAAGATAGGCACTATCGTAAACAACTCGGATAGATAAGCATGATCGTGAAAAAAACTAGATTGGTAAGCATTATCGTAAACAATCGGACACTAATTAAATCTAATTATGTGAATAAACAAAAAATGAAACCTTTTGCTTATGATTTTTGCCTCTCTATCTTCTAATTGCATCTGCTTTTTTGCGAAGCGTTTGCAAGTCTTCCTCCATGCCTTCAATATCTTTCATATGTTTATCTTTTTGAGATCGAAGCCTTTCAATGTCACCGACATCCAGATCTACATGAATAAGCTGACAAGCATCAGACATGGCAGGTGAATCATATAATCAACAAATCTATTAAAGCTGAGATTATGACACCGTATCTTGATTTGGACCACCGGTAATGGCTATCTGGAGTCCAAAAGTCAGTAATACCTAACTTTGCTACATCATCTGCTCTGTGATGTGTTTCATCTGTACCTATATACTACATCAGCTACTAACTTTGTCACACACCTATTACCTTTATCAGACTGAAACGACAACACTCTGCACCACGCTGCTCGGGCTGAGACGACAACACGCTGCACCCCACTTTTCAAACTGAAACGACAACACGCCGATCCCGCCAGATCAAACGACAACACACGGTTTCGTGCCGGGGCAACTTTCGGCAGAGGGTGACACATCGTGCAGCCTTTGACAGAGGTTGACAGGTCGTGCAGCTTTTCTCATAAGGTGTCAGGTCGTGCAGTTTTGATAATGGGTGACACGTCGTGCAACTTTTCACAGAGGATGCCAGTCCATCAAAATGGACAAGTGCTGTAATTGTGTGGACTAACCCCTCTCCACCACTATAAAACAGGGCCGAGGGGTAGACATCCAACACAGCCAAACCAACAATAAACGTCAGCTGAATCTACACAAATTAGGGCACAATGTCATTCTATCACGCCTCTTCAAAGAAGCGAAGTCATCCCGCCTCAATATCCGGATGCTAGTAGCGCCGATGTCAAGTTCTCACGGAGTTGCCCGACCCAAATGCGATCAAGAACTCTGCCGCGAAGATGATGCAATCTACTCATGGAGATACGGCCACACACACTCATCAAGTGGTCGCACCTACAAGGTAAACCTCATCGGTGTCCACACAATATAGGTAACACTACCATCTCATGCATCGTTTTTCTTTTCTCAAAGACAAGGACCGTGTTGCTTCTTCCAATGGATCGACGGGCCGAACGATGTGACTACTTAATTTCTACAACTGCCACGACGCCTACCCCGCTCGCCGAGAACTTCACCCGGTGGAGAGGCCGCCAGATATGTCCTTTTCTAGATCGACCAGAGCTTAGGGCGGTGGGCAAGGGCCAACCAATCGGTGAGTTTCATGCGACATACTCATGTTAAACTCGCAAAATAGTAGTTCTAAACCAGTTCATCGCACACAGAGTTCAAAAGGAAACTTGCGAATTTGCTCAAGTCAAAGAGAAACCTCCTCCGTACCACCCAAAGCCCCGACGCTTGCGAACATGGCCTGCAGGCAGTGGTTGATACCTACCACGATGATCTAACGGACCGGAGATTCTACCGGTGCCCCTTGGCCGAGGATGAACGGTGTTTGCATTTCAACCGGATGGACCCGAGACGCACCACCCACATCTCATGCTTCCTCGCATGGGATAACTAGGGGAACAACCTCTCCGTGGTGCCACTACCGCCCGTAAAAGCCGCACCCGAGTACGCCTACGGTGTTATTCAACGACCAAAGCGAGCATACGCATTGATCATGGGCACGCTTAGGTTGTCCAAGGATAAGTCCAACACACACCTCCCCGCACCATATAGTAGAGTGCGAGCCGAACAGAAAGCAAAGGCTCCGCATGCCTCCGCCAATGTACCAACACACCGTAAGTGCAAGAGGGTTCCTCCTCTCAAGAAGAAGGGACAAGGGAAGCAATACGAGGTCCGCAAAGACGCAACAAATTCTTGACGCTGCTATGCAGACCAACCGGAACCTGTGGTATTAACATAGGGGACGCCGAATCGGATGACATGCCCATATGGGAGGGCGAAATCCACATAAAAAGACCAAAAATTATGTCTTATACACCGAGACGCACGGCATAGGCCACCCATTCGGCGATACCGGGAGAATCTATGGATCCCCATGGAGTTCTTTTCATAGTAGGGATCGAGCGGTGTCCGAGGACTAATCGCATAATAAACACGGGATGTAATATGCGTAAAATATTGGACATCATTCGACTGCATCTAGATAGGTCAACGATCATTTGTTCTACCATGACGAACATTGCTTTCGTTAGTTAGTTCATCAAGCAATTTCGCCACCGCTGTAATGCCCTTCTAATATAATCTAATCTATCGCTTATTTTATCATCCTAACTTTCACTGTATGTGCCCTTCAAATTTTCTAACGTGGTTTGTTTCATTTTTAATTCGGTTCAAACTTGTCGGCCAGCGTTTTATTAGGACAGTTGTATTGTTTAAATTTTAAAAAATTCCTCACATCTTAAAATCATTTGAAATCTTTATGGTAATATCACCGATTTATCAGAACCTCCATAAAAAATTCAAAATTTTTCGACGTCAGAACTCTCGTGGTTTCATGGCCGCAATGCCTTTTCCGATTTTCAGAACTTCTACCGGGCAACGTCGGCTATCTCGCCCATACGTAGTGGTAGCTCGCGTATGAGGTCGCCTTGATTTTTTCCAGATTTTTGGGCAGATCCGCTTGTCCCACGCCCCACGAAACCCCTAAGTGGCCACGATTTACGGGTTTCATGGTCATGAGTGCCTTTTCCGATTTTAAGCAACTTCTGCGGGCAACGCCTAGCTATCTCGCCCATACGAAGTACTAGCACGCGCTATGAGGCCGCTATTGATTTTTCTCAGATTTTTGGCCTAGATCCTACCACCATGGGTCATGAAAACCCTTAAGTGCCCGCGATTTCCACGGTTTCGTGGCTGCGAGTCGCCCGTGTATTTTTCTATTTAGGCCCCTGTCGCCCGTCGACAGGTGTATAATTCTGAGATTTTTTTCCGGTGGTATATTTTTGAAATTTTGAATAAAAAATGTATTATTAAAAAAAATTCTAGAATCAAAACCAAACCCGGCCGGAAAAAAAAAGGAAAACAAAGGAAAAAAACCGGCAGAAAAAAACCGGGAAAAATAAAAACCGCGGGAAAATCCAAAATATTCATCAGGTCAGAGAGCGGAATATTAAAAAAAATTTAAAAAAATAAAAAATTAATCATGAGCCGCACCATGAATATTAAAAAATTATTCATACAGTGGATCCGCGAATTTCCGGAAAAATAATAAAAATTATTCCGCAAGACCGATCCGCGGAAATTCGGTGGAAAAATTTTAAAAAATTAATCCGCGCTGTGGATCCGTGAAATTTTACTGTTACGGGGCTATTTCTGCAATTTCACTGGTACAGCAGCTAAATCCGTAAATAAGTTTTCAATTTGAGCCAGAAGGGAAAAAAATTTCAAAGCTAGAGGTCCTTTCCTACTCGCTGCATGGACAGCACAAGCGAGGCCATGCGAGCTGTGCTGCTGCACGCATCCCACTGAGATGAGGCACTGACCACGCAGCCTTGATCGATGGATCGGTGGAGGCATACGTGTAGTCACAGACGACAGCGGCAGGAGCAGCAGGGCGACGTCTGGAGCGAGACGCAGATGAGAAAGAGATGATTGCTGGGAGCATGTGCTATGATTGACCACACGCCTTGACCACACGAGACAGGAGGAGAGGAGAACGTCACGGCCTTCCTGCCTGCCTCTGCCTGCCTGCCTGCCTGCCTGACTGACTGACTGACACACACCGTCCCAGTTGCATGCCGCCCATACGGCCTGCGGCAGGCAGCGAGGGAAGCTGTAGCTTCGCTTCGAGGCCACGAGGCCGGCCTGCCTGCTACTACCATTTGTCGCGCGTGTCGCCGTGTGCTCTCTTGGTCGCATGCTGAACTTGGCGTTATTGCCAACATCCTATTAAACTCGTCGCAGATCACACTGCCACCGACAAACAGAGACAGGTTCCCCTCAATACTGTTTCAGGAAAAAAAATTCTTCTCGTGACCCTCGTCAGTCCATAATTAATCAATTACACTCCTACGTATACGTCTTAATATACTCTATTTAGAATGTAGGAATTTCACAAAATAAATTTAATTTTCGTTCGAAATAGAAAAGCTTCCTGCGTTACTTAAATACATTCTAAACATACTGCTTAAGCCAATTACGATCGATTTGGATTGTTCATCCATGTCATGATGCCAAACAAGCAATCAGTCAATCTGTTCTCGCGCGAGGATGGTCACCGCCGGGACGAAAGCCCAAACGCCCAACACCCACCTGCGTGCTCGTCGTATGTAACATTGACCCGTGAGATGGCGGTTGATCGATCGAGTTCGTCGAGTTGAAGAGACAGCGCTCGTGTCGGTGCGCTCCTGCTACCACTTATACTGTCGAGTGTCGACACTACAGCAACCGCGCCGCGGGGGGTGGGGTGTCGATCGAGTAATGCATGCAGCGATCTACTACTTCGTTTTTTTTGTTTTTACCTTTTACCCAAAGGCGGGGACTGCGCACATAGAGGTGTACCAGGGTATGCCCTGACACCTTAAAAAAAATTGAAAAATATTAAAAGATAACCACCTCTATTAGTTAAATTTGTGATTGAATTGATTTTAATTTTAGTGGTTAAGGATTTTTAAGACCTTAGAATTATTTTGTACTGTACTTTTAGTAAATTTTAAATATATATATTGAATTTATAATATTACAAAATTATTATACAAAATTATAAAGTTATATATGTAAAACGTTTATCTCATCGAAATTTTTAGTCCCGCCACTACCATACCGCTGATAGCTGCAATGAACCTATGACTCGTCAGGCAATCAGGCCAGTGTCTACCGCATGTGCCGGTTCACGATGTAGAGATCAGGCACATGGCTTGTATTTACGTCTCCGTGTACTGTACATGGGCCTTACAAGTACATCGGCACACT
Source organism: Guadua angustifolia (assembly GCA_036346375.1). NCBI lineage: Eukaryota > Viridiplantae > Streptophyta > Magnoliopsida > Poales > Poaceae > Guadua > Guadua angustifolia. The sequence continues at coordinate 19,848,922 of CM070515.1, forward strand.
TATGTTCATCGTGCAGTATACGATCACCTGTTTCCGTGGTTAAAAGTGTGAAGCATCGAGGCCACAACATTGGTGTGAGCCCGTTCATCAGCCGAGCAGGGCTGAGTCCAAGCTAGGCCCGGCCCACGAAGCCCAGGGCAGCCGTACAGCGCCGCGCCAATCACCGGGAAATAATTACGGTAGCGCGCACTCGCGCCCCGCCTGGCTCGACGCGAACGAGAGCGAGGGAGGGATGCCATACTAATGATTGCGCTTGGCGCAATGTTGACCCGACCCCGAAAGGTGGGCCTGGCCACGCATGATTGGGACTCGAGGCTCAACGTGGCCCACCCCAGCCAATTAGGGCTCTGTGTGCCGATGCAAGACGGGCCTGCCTATCATTCATTCACATGGCCGCATCGTGGACGAACACCAAACAGATTGGTTCAAGAAAGTGCTAAGCTACGCCATGGGGCAGGGTTCACCTTAACGATTGCAGCTAGAAAATCGTCGGGCCGGCGATGCCGATTTAAAGCAATTTTCGAGCGAAAATCGCTAGAATTATCATAAAAAAGCCGATTTGAACTGCATGGGCAAACATGGAGGCCGAAGTACTGAAAAACGCTAGATTTGTGGCGATTTTTGTTCGATTTGTGCCGATTATCAACGCCAAAATGTCAAAAATCGACAATGTGAAGGGAAAAAGGGAAATTTGCGGAAAATTGGGGAAAATGCCAAACAAATCAGGAAAAATGTTATAAATTTGTAAAAACACGATAAAGATAAAAAAAATAGAATAAATGTTAGAAATACATAGCAAATATGAAACAAAGGAGAAAATGAATGGTATAGTAATGGTAAAATATGAAAAAATGTGAAAAAATTTCGGTATAACCTTTACTATATTTTATATAATCTGAAGTTGTAAAGTAGGCATTTAGCAATAATATCTCAACAAATAACATTTTATATCAATACCATTCACAAATGAATCCAACGAGTCCACATCTCAATGTACATGGTATATGACATTTGAAATCAACATTTCTCATCGAAAATGAATGCTCTCACTTGGCAAAGTTTCGCCATCCTTCCATTGTCACAGAAATGTCTTCTTACACCTACATCAACGCTATGTTAATAAACAATGGAGTATCAATGAAATGAAATATACAAATAAAACATTACCTTTGGTGCTACGGGTAGTATTGTTGAGTGTACACTTGGTTGGCCATGTTGTACTCCCAAGTGGATATCATTAACAATCCTCGTGTATCTAGCAACTTCGCCGTGTATTCGTGCCAGTTTTGCCTCATCTATGGACTAGTTGTTTCTCACTGTTGGTACAACATAGTATAAAAGTCAGGATCTTGACACTCATAGACCCATCGGGTAGGAGGTTGTGCACAAGCATCCGGGATGACACAGTCATAGTGGTCATATGAACCATAACTCCCTTGCATCTCTGTGATGCTGTATGAGCTGGAGCTATCATGTGGTGCATCATAGCTATGTAGATGGCCTTTTCCTGCAGTAATCGTCCTTTGTGATTAAGGGACGCCATGGTTTTTATCTTGTGTGGCATGAGTGTATTGAGACTCTTTTGTAAATTCTATAAGACGTTATCCTTCTGAGCGGGATGTGAGAGGGATGGAGGTATTGTCACCAGGTTCACCACCATCACTATCCGTATTGGAGCTACTATCATTGGACACTTGGTGCGGTGGGCTTGACAGTCCCTAGGAGTACTATCAGTCGAGTCATCACTCCTAACATCTACGGTATACTTTCCTATGAAGGGAGCTCTCATTTTTGTGGTATCTATTCTCGCCACTGCTGAGTGCTTTCTCTTCCCATTATGACTGTCATCCACTGTCATGTTTGCCCATTTGGGGATGTTTGCAGCCTCAGTATTCTTTTGCAACGTAATAGGGCCAACCGAGTCTATCACAAGGTGTGATGGGAGGGGTGTCACTCTCTGTTCATCGAATAAGGGATCAGCATTGAATCTCTCTTTCTCTATCCACTATCAGATTGGATTTTTAACGTCATAAAGTGTAAGCTACATAAGGCACTAAAATGGATCATCTACATATATGCACATTTGATTTTCTTCCACTTGAATTCAAAGCTGAAGATTGTAGTTAACGTATACCAACTTATAGAGTTTTTTGCAAGATAGGTGGATGCGAACTTTAGTGTGGATGAACGCATATGTATCCCAATTGAGCTCACATCCACTAGAAGAAGCGCAATGCTAAACGAGCCGTGTGGCAAACTTTTGGACTGTGGGAGTGTCCGAACCGAACACACCCACCAATGTGCTGCAAGTTAATGAAGAGAACGATAAGTACCGATAAGAGTGGCATTATATTTAAGACGATATAAGAAAATTACCAGGGAAAGTTCTGGCGTCATATGCCATCTTCTCAGCCAGTGCACTCGCATACATTCCAACCTTCCTTCTATAAAATTTAGACTCAAGAATAGCTTGAGCAGCACTATCAGTATCTTGTAGACCAGGCAAGAAGGTGTTGGCCGTGCCGTACGCGTATGAGTCCAGGGGTTCAAGGCGGTAGCTCCATTAGGTTAAACGAAATATATCAGTACAAGTACGTAACGTATGTGCAAGTACAAGATATTTTGTTCTATTTTTTAATGTATTACCGACGTTTATATAAGTATCTCATGTTAGGTCTACCACTCTTCGGTCCATGGTGTCTATGTAATGGTTCAATGTACCTGGAGCGTCATGAAACAAGTTATCGTATTACTGTCACACAATGTTATATCATAGTATCACCTCGCTCAACGTAGCAACCCTGTCTTGATCGGTGAAACAGAAGAATGCGTACGACGGTTCCACGGAGGTAACAACCGATCAAAGGTTATCCCACCTGTCCAAACTTGAGAGGCAGGAGTAAACGAACCTCCCTTTCGCGGTATCAACAAAGCGCGATGACAGAAATTCCTCCGAGGCTATCCATTGCAAGAATTTATCCTTGCGATGAAGGATATTGTCTAAAAATATGTAGTTTGTTACAAACCATGTAGCATTCCACTTGACCAACTCGCCCCCGATATACTTCTTCAACGTAGCGTGATGCTTCGAATGGTTGTACAGCCATTGAGAGATTTTTCTTGTACTCTCAATGACAGAGGTGTGGTTAGGGAACTCTCCAGTTTGCTTGAGCATTAAATTAATCGTGTGGGCCACAGAAGGCTACCACACGATGTTGTGGTACTCCCATGTAATGAGTTTGTATGTCTTCTTATAGTTAGCACCATTGTCTGTGACAATCTGTACAACATTCTTCGGACCCACCTCGTCAACCACTGAGGCAATTTTCTGCATTATATGTTCCTCCAATACATGATACATACTTCCAATAGATTTTAGGACAAACACAATAAAAACAAGTATCGTGCGTAGGTACGAGGCATCCTGAGTTTGGTATGTTGCATCGACGGGCTTGTGGAAGAACATGGTGCCAGTGCAGTATATCGTGAAGTTGATGATGCTCATACGTGTCTACCTAGTCCAAGAATCACACATTATTGTTACGCTATATGTAGGCTATTCCTTCTTGAACTTCGCCATCTTTTGACGTTTGTATGCTTCGTTATCGTCTAAATATTTTCAATCTATATCTCTCCCACTCGGAGATGGGGCACCCTTGCCTACAAATATTTCCAATCTATATCTCTCACAGCACTAACAAAGTATGGATAGTCTACTTTCCTCTCCACAATACCAACCACATGGAAGAATTTGAACCAAGTCGAGCCAATTGCCTGCTTCGCATTCCTCCCTTTCTATGTCCACTTCTTAATGTCAATCCTTATTTGCATTGGGCCACGAGCCGTACCAAGGTTGTAATCCCCCATGGCCAGTCATTCCCGTTATGATGAACTCGAAAACATCCTGGCAACGCACCACCGCTCCCTCCTCTAGCCCTTTAGAGGTGCCACTACCACCACCATGCTCATACCTGCTACCTACCCGATTGATAAATTCTGCTTTCACCATGGAGGTAGCCATGGAATGCTAAAGTTGGTTCTCCTCATCAGCATCACGCCATCACCTGTGTACTCAGAATATGCACTTCTCCTTGGCGGGGAATCTGTAGTTGTTGCTTTCTTTCTGAGCATCTCATCCCTCTTTCTCTTCTTCTAATCCTTTGTCCTATCTAGGTCGTGCTGAAAGTACCCATGAACCTCATTAGAAACTTGACTACAATAAAAAACATTCTTAACATGCCCTGCCAAGTGGTGCTTCAATCGGGTTGCACCGCCTTCTTTCTTCTCTTGGTGACAGTACTTGCATCGAAATCCAGTCCCAATTTTATTACCGTACTCCCACACAACGTCGCCCTGGTCTGCCATATGCTAATGCAAAACAAGATGTCAGAGCTCCAATTAAACCTTGTCGTATGGTTCAATACATTACACTTAATTTTTTAACTACCAAATAAAGTTGTTGAACCATTTTGAGCAAGTAATCACAATACACAAATTTTCTACTGCTAATTATTTCTACTACAAATGCAATACCATGCACACATATATAGCTGCACCGAAATTGAAACGCATAATACTGTCATGAATGATACTAACCCTAACCATCAATCACACTAACCCTAACCCTAAATCACACTAACCCTAACCCTCAATGTACTACTATGCCTTACTGCAATCAATCAACAAATCAGAAATGAAACTAATAATCACAATATTCACAACACATCATAGTCTAAAGTACACACTGATATCAAAAATCGCCGGTACATACCAAAAATCGCTCAGTTTTGGGGAAATCGCTGAGCGCCAACAATTATGTCGATTATCGCCGTAGGCCATCGATTTTCGATGGCTAAATGTCAATTTTCGCTCGCTAATCTTCGATTTCTGCGTCGGCGGCAATCGAATTTGACCGGAGCCGGCGTCAGCTGCGACCACGCGTGGAGTAGAATGGAAGAAGCGCAATAATGCTATCTGAACCGAGGTCATCCGGCTAAAAGGAGGGCTAGAGTTGATTAATGGGCCAGACTAGGCTAATGGCCCTAGCACTATGCGTTGAGGTCCATTACTGTTTTTTTTTAGCCTTTTTCTTTTGCTACATTCGCTTTTGACTCAGAAAGTATCAAAATTTTGATGTTTTCAAATAAATTTCATCCTAAATGCCACAAACTATTAAAATTAATTTTGGGGAGATTTTAGATAAATTTTTTCAAATTTTACAAAATTTTTAAATTTAAATTTCAAACTCGTCGTTTTTCGCTCGGCTTTTTAAATGGTCCCGCATCGATATCATCGATTATCGTGAAAATCGTGCCATAATTGACGATTTTCCGAACCCTGCATGGGGTGGTTGACCTGTAGGGGAGAGGTGGTCTTTGGTTTTTTTTTTTTTAAGCGGCGTGGAAGAAGTTACTGGAGTATTTTTGTGTGTTCAAAAACTGGTTGGCAACAGAAAGTGCAATTATTGACCCTGGTGTCGTGTCCCTGTCGAAGTACATGTTACACTAGTCGTGGCATCGACTTCCCGCACCTATGATCAACGATGATAATTGCATTTTGGTCGTTGTTCAGTTCTACCGGTGTGAATTGGATTGATTACACGTTTGACTATGTCGGAGTATCTATAATTAGGATTCTTTGATTATGGTCCTGTTTGGGAGAGCTAGCCTTCGAAATTTCAAACTTATAAGCTAAAATAAAGTAATTAAGTTTATATTTTTTAGTCTAAAATGTAAACAAGATGATCTACCTAAACATTCTTAATGTACTCACAAATTTCTACAAATTTCTCGTTAGAATATATTTCCACCAACTCACAGATTTTAGTGGAACACCCCCCATATAAGCTAGCTTTTTGTATTTATAATTTTGAAGTATTATAGTAGATTATTTCTCGTGATTTTCTCTTGCAAAGATTTTATCACGTTAAATCTTGTCTCTAGTTATTTTATCGTGCATCTATCTCTAACAAGTGGTATCAGAGCCGCCCTAACAGACCACATTCGTGGTTTTTTCGATGTTTGATCCTCTCTTGTGCATTAAAATACTAGCAATAGCATCCTACCAAAGTAAGTACATTAGTGTGGGATAAGCTTTGGTACAACTCTTTTTAAAAAAGATTTACAAATCTTAAAGTAAAGTATCTAATATTAGATGGTAGCAAACATGCATAAACTAAAAAAAAAGACAGATCAAAGATTTGCACCTACCTACTACCTAGTATTTAAGTTTGAAGAAGAAGTGTTTGCACACTCTGGCCAGGGAATAGGTTGTTTCTCTGTTTCATTTGATCTAGACAGTTACCGGATATAGGACTGTAGGAGCAGTAGACCAGCTCCATCAGATGCGGGTCATAGCTTCCCAACCGGTAAACAAAATCTCTATCCCTGCGACGCGCTTGAAACGGCCGTAGCGTCTTCACGCCGAACGCTACTCCTAGGAGCACACTGGTACTGGAGCTAGGTTAACTACTTAGCAGCCTACCTAGGATGGAACATTAACAACAGAACGTTGCCGTGCCGCATTGCGTTGCACGCATACTCGCACACACGGCGGCCACTAGGCGACGGCACGTCCTTCGGTGTGTTGTGTGCGAGATCACGGTCGCCGGGCAAGAAGATCCGCGCAGTAATGGCCGCGCGCGGCCAGTACGCGTGTAGGGACGCACTAGGTAAAAAATTTTAGCGAAATTCGGCGAATTTTTGGTGAAATTTTGAATTTCAGGACAGGACGAAATTTGAAGTACAAGCTGAATTGATTTTTTTTAAAAAAAATTGAATTTGCAACAATAATTTCGATGAAATTTCGGGCAAACCGGGCGAAATTTCTGGATTTAAATCCGGATTTCAAGTTTTGACAGCCGAATTGGACCGGAATTGCATTAATAAGTCATAAGAAGATGATCTTTCATGATAATTTATGAAAAAAAGTTATTTTTTGAGACATGTTACAATTTTGGTACAAACATTGACAGAATTTTATAAAATTGAATAAGCTTTGTCATGCCATGAAAAATTTATGGTACCATCTTAGGAAGTCTAGGATCATACAGAAAATTTGTTAAAATATTTTAACTTCATTTGTTATATTTTAAAAATAAAAAATAGAATTAGCATAAACGAGGTAGTAACCATGTCGGAATTTTATAATTTTTTCAAGTTTGATCATGACCTAGAATTTTTATGACAGATCAGTAATTCCTTCATAAACATTGTGTACAAGTTTAAATAACTTCAACCTGCTTTGATTACTCAATCAAAAATTATATACGGTACAAGCACGCACTCTGAAGTCCGAAAACTGCGAAGTAGCACGTTCACATTTTTTGGGAACGTTTTATGGTTGATCATGATCTCAAAAATTTATGAGAACATCAGTGATGCTTTCCAAAGATGTAAAAAAAAATTCCTAATTTTTGCAAGCTTGGAACTATATAAAAAAAAAAGCTACTGTTAAGTAAAACTTCCACATTTTTTGAGATTTTTTTATGGTTGATCAGGACCTAAAAATTATATGACAACATCATCAATGCTTTCTGACTATCCACAAAAAATTTTATAATTTTTTCATACCTGAAACTATGCAAAAAAAAATTAGTTACAAAAAAGCCATGGGTAGGACTTGAACCCAAAACCTTATGCTTGTTACCTTTGAGATTTAACGTTGAGCTAGAAGTGCTGGTGCTCACTGGCGGATCCAGAGGGTGGGCCGGGTGGGCCCCGGCCCACCCAAAAATTCCAAAGCGGTAAGATCAATTCCCGTCATTACTGAGATAGTCATATTGTGAAGGTAATATCTTTAGATCCGTTGATCCGATCGAATTGATTCTTATTGTGTTAATTTTGAAATTGCATCTAGTTTCTACAGTTAAAATTTCACAACAATCCAACGGTAGGATCTTTGGGAATTATTATTTTGGTGAACGTGAGTCAATCTGTTTTTATTTGGTCTGGCGTTTGATTCAGTAAAATTGCGAAGAAAATAACTTTAGATCCGTAAATCTGATTGAGCTGATTTTTGTTGTGTTAGCTTGAAAATTGAGTCTAGTTTCAGTAGTTAAAATTTCACATCGATCTAAAGGTGGGATCATCAGAAATTACTGTTTTAGTGAACGTAGGTTAATCTGTTTTTGTTGAATCCGAATCAGTTAATTGGGGTGTTTCAAAAATAATCAAAAATTTGATTTTAGCTTCTGCGCAATCATTCAGCCCCCGTCTGATTGCTAGTTTAATATATATCGATCCTACATATTGTATTGCAGAATTGTTGAAACATGAAGAGGGATGGGTGATAGTCTTTTGGACGATTGTCTAGTCACATTCATTGAGCGAGATATTTTCTTTAAAGTGAATGAAGAAGATATAATGGACACTTTCATGGCCATTAGAAAAGCGTAGACCCAACAAGTAGTATTGTAATCTTCTTCAAATTATTGTAGTCGTGTAAGTTTCTTTAAGTCAAATTTCATACTTAGTTGTTGATTTTAAGATGTTCGTAAGACACTTTATTAATATATCATGATGCAGTTTTGATAAATTATATAATTGTATTGTATATTGGCATGTTAGATTTACGGTATTTAAAAAATTTATGCCAAGTTGGACCACCTATACCCAAAATCCTGGATACGCTGTGACACACTGTGGTTTCAAGTTCCCTTAATCATTGGTGCCTTGCTGCCTTCTTCACAGACCATATCATTCACGCATCTTCACTTTCCTCTCATTCCTCACCTCTCCCTGTACTAAGGGTGGGCATTCAGCTTTTTTCGGTTTAATCGGTTCAGTTTTTTCGGTTTTAAAATAATTCGGTTTTTGAAAACTAAGAACCGAATTTCTCGGATAAAAATAAAAAAACCGAACCGAATTAACCGAAATATTTCAGCTTGGTTATTTCGGTTTTTCGGTTAACCAAAATATGAATAACACTAGGTAAATTAGATTTAGTCCTTCCCATATTGCAACACAAAATATGGATAAATCCACACAATATTCATATGTAATTACAATATAAGCATAATAAAACATATGAATATACTAAACATATGCATAAATGTATTATAACATATAAATTGTTTAGTGGTTTTACGAAGAATACTATAAAAATGGTATTGTGAATAGGCTATTCGGTTATTTCGGTTTTTGAAAGCAAAAAACCGAACCGAACACCGAAAACCGAATTATACCAAAACAAAAACCGAACCGAAAACCGAAATAACCGAAATAATCGGTTAATTTAGTTCGGTTCGGTAATTATTCAGTTTCGATTTAAAAATGCCCACCCCTACCCTGTACCGCGCGTAGCTGTTCTCCGCAATCCGGCCAGCTCCGGCAACAGGAAGGAGGTTTCGGCTGCAAGGAGCGAAATTTCAGGCTGAGGAGGCGAAATTTCGGGCCAAGATTCAAATCGCCGGTGAGTCAGTTCCGTTAATTCTTTGTTGATGACAAGGCTGTTTTGTTGACAATCTTACATGAACTACCTAGCAGCTTTGAGACTTTCATTGGGGAAACAACAGGGTGTGCTTAGGCCTTAGGGTTTATTTATTTGCCGCAACCTCCCACTAGGCCACGTCAAGGCTGCATGCATGTATGGCTTAAGCACTATCTCTAGTTTGTTAACTAAGGGTGTCCTAATTAGTAGAGCCCAAGTTTTGATCTAATTGAACTTGTATATGCGACGTCTCCCTAGAAGCATGCATACTGATGCATAGTTCCTAGTACTTGTTTCCCATTATACTGACTACATGAGACTTCTGAACTTTGGTTTGGGTGGCATTTCCTTGGCACGAAATGCCACTACTCATGTCTACAATTTGAACTTATTTCAGCGATGATCACCGAAGTTAACAAATGACACGGTCTACCAATTGCCAAATTAATGACGTGTGGACTGTGGAGAGATCGTTTGAGCTTTATGTGTTGTACAATGAGCAAGTCATCGTTTAAAATCTCTCTAACCGCTCGTATTAGCCAAGTAGGTAGTATTAGTAATAGATGGAGGGGTAGCATTTGGCCTCTAGTTCTGATATCAGTTCAAGCCGCGAGAGCTAAACTCACTGGTGGCCTTTTTGATCTTCTGATATCATGGATCCTAGTACTTGTTTGATCTTCTTATCTTTGTCAGTATAGCCATAACTCACTAGTGGCCTTTTTGTACATACATTTACTAATACTTGTTTACTTGTTGTTCATTAGCACTTAGCTAATCCGGCCGGCTTCCAGATCAATCTTTTAAATTATTGAATGTAGCTAAAGAATTAATGGCTCTGGTAAAGTGACACATATCACAGATAGGAATGTCGTGCTTTCAAAGAAGTCATTTCAGAGAATAAGAAAATAAAAGGTAGCATGCAAAAGAAGAGAACAAACAGAAAGACTTTGTTACAAATAAGGCATTCAGTAATTAACCATGTATTCACATATATATAGAGTGTTACAAAATGGAAGTATTTTACCGAATTTATAGCACCGACAGAACCTAAATATAGTATTATTTTGTGTTGGGTGCTTCTAATTTTCTTACATTGTCATACAGCTATTTTGTGTTATATTGTCATACAGCTATTTTGTGTTGGGTGCTTCTAATTTTCTCACATTGCCTCATTGCGATCATTGGTAAATTTTGTGTTCCGTTGCAAGCTCTAGTGATGGCAGACAGTGAGGGCACCGTATGGGAGCACGGAAAGCGCATCGGCCCCGGGTCGAAGTGTAACTACTGCAGTCATGTCATGAAGGGTGGAGGGGCGACACGTCTAAAGCAGCATCTGGCTGACCGCGCTGGCGATGTGAAGGCCTGTCCCAGCGTGCCTAAATTAGTTAGGCAAGCCATGCTCGCGGACCTCTGTGGATGTCAAGAGAAGAAGAAGGAGAAAAAGGCAGAGCGGCTCCGTAAGGAGGAGACCTCCGAGGACTGGGACGCCTTCGCCAATGAGTACCGTACCGAGCAGGATCAGCTCAAGATGGCCTTAAGAGCCTCCAAAGAAGAGGCCTACTTCAGGAGCCAAGGTTTGACTCCAGGTTCGAGGTCTGGGAGTGCTCCAAAGAAGACATCGGTCCAATCCACTATCAGCAAATTATTCGGGGCTGGACCTACTCAACAGAGCATCGTCAACTTCATGGTGTACTATAATGAGGTCATGTTCTTTCATAAGACCATCAATGCATCAAGTCCAATATTCAGTTTAGTTTTTACTCTTCCGTAAGATTGTCAATGCCACATGTACTAACCGATGGCTTGCTCATTCGCAGGGAAGACCCAGGACCCAGCGAGATAACAAAGGTCATGCTAAGGAAATTGGGGCAGAGCATGTCATACAGATGGTTACTGACAACGGTGCCAACTTTAACAAAGTATACTAGATGTTACGGGTGCAATTCCCACATATTACATGGCAGCCATGCTTAGCACACACTATGAATCTTATGTTGAAAAACGTGTGTGATGTCCCAGAAATCAAACAGGTTGTGTGACAAGCCAAGAGAATTTGCAGATTCATATACAACCACAAAAATCTGCACAAATAGATGCGACAACACATTGGGGGAGAGTTGGTGCGGTCAAATGCTACTAGGTTTGGCACGACCTTTATTTTTCTGGACAGCTTCCACAAAAAAGGAGAAGTTTCAGCAGTGGATGACACATCATGATTAGACAGCTAGCAGGTGGGCTGGGATGGCAGAGAGCAAGTATGCATATGACCACCTCGTTGGCCGGGAGTTTTGAGAGTGGATGGAGCGGACTGTCTTGGCTGGTGAGGTTTGCGGACCAAGACAAGTTACCAACGATCAGTAGTGTCATGATGTAGTATGCAATATTGCGGAATGAGTATAACAATCGCTTGCGGGAGCATGGAGACCATTACAAGATATTCCTAGAAGCCCTAGAAAAGAGGTTTGCCGAAATGAGAGAAACCATATTTGTGCAAGCAGGTCAGTGGCATTAATATGTTTAGTTCTGTTATGCCAACTATGCAATGTTCGTATTTCTTATGCTAACTATGCAATAATTTGTACATTGCAGCATCCGTACTCGACCCACATTCCCATTACTCATACAATATAGGCAACACTCCGCAGTACATGGAAGCACTCTCTATTGCACTAGGCATCATAGCTCATGACGACACTTTCGCGGTGTAGGCCCTACGGGAAGCTAATGTATACCGTCTTAGGAGGGGACGGTTTGCCACACAGCTTGCACAGTCCAGTGTTGTTGGTGGCCAAATGATGGCAGGTACATACGTAGTTTTAAGCATCATATCGCCGAGGATTGGGAAATTCAGATACGACCATCGGCTCGACACTAACCGACCATGCCCTTGCCCGACAACGATGCAGACCGACCGTCAGGCACCCCTGCCCGAGCAAGCCAGCTCGGGGTCTCGACAAGGCGACGTGGCATTAAACGCATGGCGGCTCAAGGATCGCGGCCGGGATCCGCGCCGCCACGGTCCGCGCTGACTTGGTCCGCGCCTCCATCGTGCCCACGCCACAGGTTCCCGGCGGCGGCAACGCATCGCTCACAGACGCCCTCTACAAGAGCGCTACTGTAATAAATGATTTGTCTCTGTAATTCCCTATAAATACTCCTCCCACGATGGATTGAGGGTGGAACCTTCAGACTACGCCCCCACTTATACACATCGCTTGCTTACGGAGTCTTTAGGATCGCCATCGAGCAAGCGCGTTGTAACCCACTTGCTAGTGCAATCACTTTGAGTTCTTATTATCTCCCGTGATCGCCAGATAAAAAACGACCCCCCCTTACGATTGTCATATACTTTCGCCATTGCTCGGCATACTCGTATAACCCACTTGATCTCTCATACTAGTGCAACCTGTCCGGACGAGCGCCGGCCGAGTCCTTTCGCGAGAATCCTCGAGGATGTCGAATTCTCAAGTCAATCGAGACCTCGTCTTCGGCGACGTGAGGACGACGACGTGCTACGCCGGCGAAGGCGTGGCGGTGTGATCGATCCGGAAGGCCACACCGAGACCATGTCCCGCGGCTGAGCACGCCCTTCGCCGGGCGCGAAGTCTCTTCCCCGAGCACGCGCTTTCGCTTCGGGTGTTCATGTTCCGCGCCGAGCACGCCCTTCGCCGGGCGAAGTCTCTTCCCCGAGCACGCTGCTTTCGCTCGGTCGTTCATGTTCCGCCGAAAGCACGCCCTTCGCCGGCGCGAAGTCTCTTCCCCGAGCACGCTGCTTTCGCCGGGTTGTCCATGTTCCGCCGCCGAGCACGCCCTTCGCCGGGCGCGAAGTCTTTCCCCGAGCACGCGCTTTCGCCGGGCGCCATGTTCCGCCGAAGCACGCTTCTTCGCCGCGCGAAGTCTTTCCGCCGAGCACGCTGCTCGGGGATCGTCTGTGTTCCGGCTGGCAGCCCTTCGCCGGGCGCGAAGTCTCTTCCGCGCCGCTTAGTTCCCCGGCATCTAGTCCATGTCCGGATGCGCGCTCGAGCATGTCTCGTCGCCGCCTCAAGCATTTGACTCATGCTTGGGATGCCACAAGAGCTCTTCGCCGCGAGATCCTCGAGCCATGTTGCTCGGATGCCGCAGAGTTTTCGCCGCGAGATCCCCGAGCAATGTTGCTCGGATGCCGCAGAGCTCTTCGCCGCGAGATCCCCGAGCCCCGCGTCTCGGATGCCGCAGAGCTCTTTGCTGCGAGGTCCCCGAGCCCCGCCGCCGGATGTCGCAGAGCTATTCGCCGCGAGATCCTCGCCCCGAGCCGTGTTGCTCGGATGCGCATAGCTCCTCGCCGCGAGATCCCCGAGCCTCGCTGTTCGGATGCGCAAAGAGCTTTTCGCGCGAGATCCTCGCCCCGAGCGGTGTTGCTCGGATGCCACAAAGAGCTCTTCGTCGCGAGATCCCCGAGCCATGTTGCTCGGATGCCGCAGAGCTCTTCCCTCGCGAGATCCCCGAGCCTGTTGCTCGGATGCCGCAGAGCTCTTCGCCGCGAGGTCCCCGAGCCCCATCGCCGGATGCCGCAGAGCTATTCATCGCGAGATCCTCGCCCCGAGCCGTTTGCTCGGATGCCGCAGAGCTCCTCCGCGAGATCCCCGAGCAATGTTGCTCGGATGTCGCAGAGCTCTTCGCCGCGAGATCCTCGTCCCCGAGCAGTGTTGCTCGGATGCCACGGTAGCTCTTCGCTGCGAGATCCCCGAGCAATGTTGCTCGGATGCCGCAGTAGCTCTTCGCTGCGAGGTCCTCGAGCCCTGCTGCTCGAATGCCGCGGTAGCTATTCGCTGCGAGATCCCCGTCCCCGAGCCGTGTTGCTCGGATGCCGCAGAGCTTCGCGCGCGAGATCCCCGAGCCCCGCTGTTCGGATGTCGCAGAGCTCTTCGCCGCGAGATCCTCGCCCCGAGAGGTGTTGCTCGATGCCACAAGAGCTCTTCGCCGCGAGATCCCCGAGCCCCGCTGTTCGGATGTCGCAGAGCTTTCGCCGCGAGATCCCCGAGCCGTCTTTGCGCCGGATGCCGCAGAGCTCTTCGCCGCGAAATCCCCGAGATGTGTTGCTCGTCCCGAGAGCGTGTTGCTCGGATGCCGCAGTAGCTCTTCGCTGCGAGATCCCCGAGCCATGTTGCTCGGATGCCGCAGTAGCTCTTCGCTGCGAGATCCCCGAGCAATGTTGCTCGGATGCCGCAGTAGCTCTTCGCTGCGAGATCCCCGAGCCCTGCTGCTCGGATGCCGCAGTAGCTCTTCGCGCGAGGTCCCCGAGCCCGCCGCTCGGATGCCGCAGAGCTATTCGCTGCGAGATCCTCGCCCCGAGCCGGTTGCTCGGATGCCGCATAGAGTCCTCGTCTGCGAGATCCCCGAGCTCGCTGTTCTGATGCCACAATAGCTCTTCGCCGCGAGATCCTCGCCCCGAGCGGTGTTGCTCGGATGCCACAAGAGCTCTTCGCCGCGAGATCCCCGAGCCGTTGCTCTGATGTCGCGATAGCTCTTCGCCGCGAGATCCTCGCCCCGAGCGGTGTTGCTCGGATGCGCAGAGCTTAGCTCTTGGCGCGAGATCCACGAGCCGTGTTGCTCGGATGCGCGATAGCAGAGCTCTTTCGCCGCAGATCCTCTTCCCGAGCCGTTGTTGCTCGGATGTTGCGATAGTTTTTCACCGCAAAGTCTCAATCCTCCCTATGTGTCTAGAGGCTTAAGGCTCTTACGCGCGAGGCCCTCTGATCTCAAAGAACTTCCCCTTAAGCCTCGGGGCTAGCTGTCGAGATTGGGAAATTCTCAGAGACGACCATCGGCTTCGGCACTAACCGACCATGCCTTTGCCCGACAACACATGCAGACCGACCTTTCCCGAGCACCCGCAAAGCCCGAGCAAGCCACTGGGGTCTCGACAAGGCGACGTGGCATTAAACGCATGGCGGCTCAAGGATCGCATTAAGCGCATGGCCGGGATCCGCGTTGCCACGGTCCGCTAGGCCGACTTGGTCCGCGCCCATCGTGCCCACGTCGCGTGGTTCCGTGCGCGGCGGCGCGTAATCGCTCACAGACGTCCTCTACAAGAGCGCCCCTGTAATAAATGATTTGTCCCTGTAATTCCCTATAAATACCCTCCCACGATGGATTGAGGGTGGAACCTTCAGACTACGCCCCACTTATACACATCGCTTGCTTACGGAGTCCTTAGGATCGCCAGCCCCCGAGCAAGCGATTGTAACCCACTTTCGCATACTAGTGCAATCATCGACGAGGGTTATTATCTCCCGTGAGAGGTCCGAACCAGATAAAAAATGACCCCTACCTTACGATTGTCCGATATACTTTCGTTCCATTGCTCGGCATACTCTCAGACGTATAACCCTTGCGGAAAAGGGGCCCCGAGTTGATCCCTCATTCAACAAGTAAGCTCGGCGGGGGACCCTGTCCCGAATCGTCGACAGTTACGTTGTTGTGTACTGACTGATACACTTTTCTTTTCTCCACAGCACAATGGTGGATGGCGTCCGGGAATGAGACGCCAATGTTGCAGAAGTTCGCCTTGAGGTTGGTGTCTCAGTGTGCATCATCGAGTGGTTGCGAGTGCAATTGGAGCACATTTGCATTAGTGCACACGCAGCTACAAAACCGATTAAGTTATGCAAAGCTCCAGCAGCTCGTCTTCGTGCACTACAACCTGCGACTTCGTCTGAGAGACTACGAATCCACCCGCCAGGGCCAGGATGAAGACCCACTCGATCAAGTCATTGAGGGTGCGATGTATCCTAGTAGTGACCCTATTGCAGAGTGGTTCGACTCGTCCAGGTCTAGTGGGGGTCCCTACTCGACGAGGACAGCCCGGACGACCCACCTCTCCCAACAAGATTCGTGGTTGATTCGATACTGCCAGAAGAGATGAATAAGGCCATAGGTAACCAATGTAATTATTCTTTATTACACTTGTGAATCATGTATGTCAAGACCAAACAACAATATTAATGCGACTTGTAATTTGCCACAGGTGGGAAGAGTCTCCCAGATTGGGCTGAGTTCGCGATCGGTGACATGCACACAGGGAAAAGGAAGCATGCTACCGCCGCCGGCGCCGCCAACATGCTAGCAGGAGCTTTAGGCGGGATGCGGAAGTTATCGGAGAGCAAGCGTGGTAAGCACAAAGTAAAAGCCCCCAGTGATGATGAGCCTATTGTCGGCAGCGACGATGAAATAGAGACACCTTCTGATAATGAGCAGTACCAAGATAGTAGCTCCACCGGCGATGATGGGACAGACTTCCCTGGCGATGATGGGATGGTTTACCAAGATATCGTGTATCCGCTCACGACCACAATCACCACTCGAGATCACAACAGAGGGTACCTCACCCAGCGATCCAAAGAGTAAGGGAAGGGCGACGAGTAATGGTGGTGGGCGGCAAGCAGCACTGCAATAATATGACGCGGGCTCATGGTGTAGCAGCCAATCTTCTAGCCATTTGGGCTTTCCAACTGATGATCTTGGGTACGGTTATAGATAGAGTTGTGACGGATCAAGCATTTCTTAGCCGTTTGACTACACTAATCCATATGTCGATCCGTACGCACGACACTCATCTGTTAGTATTAGGTACCTTTATCAGTCTGAGAATTATAGCACCTGGCTTGCTCATTATGAATATTGGAAGTCTTCTTGGCTACTACGTGACATAACCTGGGAGGAGTACAAGCAACAGCACGAAAGGAGGTATCACGAGGTCATTGTCGATAACAAGGAGGTGGAGTTTCAACCACAGTACTACTACTCGTAGGTATGTCATGCAAATATACATTGATTTTATTGTGATGTAAATATGTGATAAATTCTCATATGTATCGATTTTATTTCGTGCCTATTAACTGTCATACAATCTTACAAGATCCCATAATCATACTTAAGTTATCTATCAGCAGGCCATTGATATATCTGTGGAGGGTCCTATCAGGAGGAAAGAGGAATACATTGAGGGCCTTATAGAAATCCCCAAAATCAGTGATGAAGCATTGCCTGAACAACTAAAGGGCTTGATTGGCCAAACTGTGGTTCAGTATATTTATTCTATTTTTCATTTTGTGATGCCATGAGTACATAATAACTTCATTACATGGATTATTTGTTTACGTTGCATGCCTCTTTGCTTATTACAGATGGGATGTTCTAGTGCTTATTCATGATTTTTTACTTAGATGAAGAAATAATATTGGTATGCTCATTCCGCACTTTCAATGGACATTAAAATCATATTGTAATAACATATATCTGTACTTTTGCACATTCAAAGTCAATCATCCCCCTTTAATTTGGTGTAAATCTCCCTTGATGAGAGGACTACATCAGTTTCAAACTTGACACTATAATTATATTGCTTCAATATTTTCATGTCTATTTTATTTCATGCCTATTAACTATCATGCAATTGATTGATTCCAATTGTGACTCTCAAACTCCGAATTTCAATCAAAATGCTGTCGAAATTTCTAACTTCATAGATTAAAATTTCAACTTTTTGGTTTGCTCAATCAAATTTATGACTCTATGTAAGCACTAAGCACTGAACTTCATTTCTTATAATTCAAAAATCAAAAAGGAATAACATAAATGGTACAGTGCTTTGTACGACTTTTACAAATTCACTGGAGTGTCATCATGATTCCCAATTTTTATGAGATCTTCAGAATTTTCTTATCACTCTTCTATAAAATTTTCACAAATTTCAAATTTTGTTTTATCGCTAAAGCAAATCTATGTATTGATTATCAGGCTTTTATCAGGACGTAACACTGTCAGAATTTTTGGAACATCTTCAAGTATGATAATCATATGAAATTTTTATATAAACATTAGTGATACATCATAACCTTCCACAAAAAATTCCAAAATTTTCCAACGTGGTTTGAACTATTTTTTATTCTGTTCAAATTTGCCAGTAAGGCTTTTATCACTATAGTATCACTGTCTGAATTTTTAAAAATTCTCGAATCTTAATCACCATTCAAAAATTTTATGGAAACATTAGTGATTCATCAGCATCATGCATAAAAAATTTCAAAATTTTCTAACGTTGTTTGTACTATTTTTCATCCAGTTCAAACTTGCCGGTCAACGTTTCATCTGGATAATACCAATTTTTAAATTTTTAAAAATTCCACAGATCTGATAATTACCTGAAAATTTTATAAGAACATCTCTAATGGATCAGGAACTTTCAAAAAAAAATTCAAATTTTTTTGACATCGTTTGAACCATTTTTTTGTCAGTGTAATTTTGTCGAAATTTCGGGAATATCGGCCGAAATTTCGGTAACAAAAAAACCGGATTTGATTTTTTTTTCTTTTTGAATTTTGAATGGATTTCATCCGAAATGATGAAATTTCGCCTAAATTTCGGATTTCGGTCGAGATCGAAATTTTTTCTAAAACGAAATTCGAATCCTTAGAACGCATATATGCACCTCGGAATTCTGAATTCTGCCACAAACGCTGCAGAAATGCACGTACGCACCGTGCTATGTAAGCCCTTGCTGCGCCCCTACTAGCTCACCCGGCGTGTACCACACACACCCCTGAGCTCAGTTTACCGGCCGTTCAAAGTAAGAGATAGCCACGCGACGACTGGCAAGTTGGCAGAAACGAAAGTTTTGTCTTGCTCGAGGATCATTGAGCAACTCGGGGATTTTCTGACCCTTTAACACGACGTCTCCCGATTTTTCACAGCGAGAACGCACTAATGTCCGGTCCCCCTCAGGCGACCGCGGAAGGAAACGTCTCCACAGTCTCGCGTTTGCTCGCCGTATCGCCGGGGATCACACCCGTCGCTGTCGGATTTCGCCCGAGCGTTACCCTGTTTCTGGAACCGAGACATGCGCATCCGTATCTTTTTAGTGCATGTACACTGATGTAATATCTGATGTTTATATACTTTAACATAAACGATTTTTTTATTTATATTAAAAAAATATAGATGTCTCTTCGTAAGCAGGGCGTCCTGAGTTTTTGAGGGTCCGGAGCGAAATTATAGACGGAGGCCTCCCTAATATAAAATCAAAATATTTTTATACTACCATGTATCAATTAAAAGGATAATATTTAGTGTATTATAGAAATTGTTATCGATAAATAAATGGAAGTACAAAAGTGAGATTATTTACCTCAAACATTTGTAAAGATCATCTTAGAAAATATCTCCTAGTATTGCTAGATGCAAAATCATCAATTATGGCCTCAATATTAATGTCATCCAATAACTTCTTCTCAATATATAAAGTTGCCAGACCATTTAACCTTTCTTGAGACATTGTAGATCTCAAATAGTTCTTTAATAATTTCAACTTTGAAAAGCTTCTTTCAGCTAATGCCACAGTTACCAGCACAGTAAATAAAATCCGATAAGCAACAGAAATATTACCATAACTGTCGGGGCTTGGGCAGCCCCTATGGCGAGCATCGTACCTCGGCGACCAGCCGAGCGCCGACCATGCGCAACCTTGGATGGTGTCCCCAAGGGAGATCCTCGAGGAGGACGGCTCTCGAACCTACCCCGACCTTAGCCAAGCCCGCCCCCGAGCATGCTAGCTCAGGGGTATGCGACCAAAACGACCAGGTCCACAGGAAAGGCCTCGGGCGTCTCAAAAAGCCGGGCACGCTCCACAAAGATGATGTGGCATTAATCACTCGGCGGCTCAAAGGACAGTATGGCCACGATCTGCGCCCCCTACGCCCATGTAGCGGTATGGCGAAAAGCAAGAGAACAATTCACCCACGTTCGGGAACAGTGGCACGTCACCCTGTAATAAATGCTGAAACGATGTAATTGTCTATAAATACCCCAACGCACATAGAATTTAGGGTTCAACTTCACTTTACTTTACTCCTCACGCGTAGCAGTTACTTGCCGGTGGCCAGGAGGATCGTCCCTAGGGTCTCCTAGGCCCCCGAGCAAGCACCCTGTAATCCACCTTTAGAAGCTAGTGCAATCACTGGACGTAGGGTTGTTATCTCCCCCGTGAGAGGCCCGAACCAGATAAAAAAGGATCCCTTGTTCCTTGTGTCCTCGCAATACGTAGCTCGGTAGGCCCTCAGACGCTACCCCCTCCGCGAAAAAGGGGCCCTAGGTTGATCCCTCATTCAACAAGAAAGTTCGGCGGGGGACCGGTTCCCGAATCGTCGACAGCTGGCGCCGTCCATGGGGAGCGACTGAGTCCTTTCGCGAGAATCCCTGAGGATGCCGAATTCTCAAGACAATCAAGACCTCTGCGTCTTCGACAACGTGGAGGACGACGACATGTACTACGCCAGCGATGGCGTGGCTGGTGTGGCCGACCCGGAAGGCCACACCGGCCACACCGAAACCGGGAGTCCTTCCCCGGTGGCTGCAGCGCGAGAGCGTTCCCTCCACTCGCAGCATGATACCCTCGTTGATGAGGAGGAATCTGGCGGCCTCCGCGACGGTCCGGACGCTCCGGACCATCCCGAGTGCAACCGGAGGACTGTGACGCATGGTGACGCCACGATGTCGCCCTCGCTGTCCTGGTGCTCCCGCAGCGTCAATATGGCAGGAAGGGAAGAGGTCCACGAGGTCCAGTCTCCATGGACCTCTCATCATCGCTAGCGCAATACTGACGAGGACCACCCGGAGTTGTCCCCAGGCAAGACCCTGACGACCGTCCATTGCCAAGCCAGCAGGAGGGCGGACGCCAGGACTGGAGACCCGGCCCACGGAGAATCCTGTGGGCATCGCTCCGAGAACGCGGCGTGACCGTCACCAAGGTCGCTTCGCCGCTCCCAGGCCGAAAGCGGTATGGCGCCATGGTGACAGTCATGCGCAGCTTCCGAAACATCTCCGGCCAGGTGGACCTGGCAGCTATGGGGGTGGTCGTGGCCGAAAATCTGGAAAAGCTCGCCACCGACATAGGGCTCCCTAGGCCCCCCGGCGGAGAAGTGCCCCGGAGTGTTTCCGGGATCACAAGCGCCGTTCCCCTATTCACTCCCGTCGTGGCGCCTCCCGAAGTCCTGCTCGGGAGGGCCGCGGGACGCAGGATCGGTACCGTGAGGACGTTCGGAGCGGTTCCCGAACGGCCTCGCAGACCCGGGGCATCGCCCCGCCCGCTCACGAGCTTACCGAGTGTTCCACCTCGAGGCTGCCTTCATCGCGCCGGCGCGGAGACGTGTTCTCTCGTCTCGCCCCGCACATGGAGGACCATTGAGACGCCGGCCGTCAAGGTCGCCGCGCCCGGAGGGGTCGCCACGACAACCCGGCGTTCGGATGCTGGGCCTTTTTGGCATCCCTCCGCGACGTCTCGTGGCCAAGCAAGTTTAAGCCCGGCCACATTGAGCGATTCAACGGAACTCAGAACCCGGATGAGTTCCTGTCAATTTACTCCACCGCCATTCTGGCGGCTAGGTGGATGAGGGGGTCATGGCCAACTACCTCCCCACGGTCCTCGACGGCTCCGCTAGAACGTGGCTCTTTAACCAAAAGGAAGGGTTGATCCGCTCGTGGGGGCAACTCTGTGAGGCGCTCCGAGCGAATTTTCAGAGCTGCTACACTCGCCCGGGTAACGAGCGCGACCTCGAGCGGTTGATCCAGACCGAGAAGGAATCCCTGCGGCATTTCGTCCAAAGGTTCATTAAGGTGAGGAACTCCATTCCGAGCATCTCGGATGAGACGGTCGTTCGGACCTTCAAGTTCGGGGTCCGCGATGTCCGCTTCATACAAAACCTGGAGATCCATCCCGACATTACGACCAACGAACTGTTCCGCATGGCCGACCGCTACACGAACGTCGACGAAGCGGTCCAGTATAAAAAGATGCTGGATGAAGGCAAGCTGCCGTCCCAGCCGGGCTTGGAGGGCTCCTCGAGCAAGAAGCACTCAGGCTCTGTAGAGAAGAAAATCAAGAAGAAGAAAAGGTCGCACGCCCCCGGCATGGTGGTCGCGGTCGAACACCGTCCGTCGCGGGCTCCGCCAGCTCGGCAGCCCGAGGGCGGGCGAGGTCGGCCTCCTCCACGCGCGCGAATCGACCTCGATCGCGATGGCCGCGATCGCGACGATCGCCACGCCCGGCAAGGACCGCAACGACCAAGATCACGAGGAAGAAGTGCTCTTCTAAGCACCGCTATTGCCCGCTCCATCAGGCAGTCGGCCACGACCTTTGCAATTGCCGAACCTGGGCATACCACTTGGAGAAGTTCTACAACATTCAAGGTCTCATGCCCACGCTCCCAGGGAAAGGCGACAGCGGCAAAGGCAAAGGTCCCGCGGACGAGGACGACGATATGGGCTACTAGGAGCCCCATAACCACATAGCCGTCATATTCGGGGGCTCCTCAGCGTACAAGTCCCGCAGGGACCTGAAGGAGGCGGCGCGGGAGGTTTGCCACATCGCTCAGGGCAAGCCGCCCATGCAACAGCTCAAGTGGTCCGAGCTATCAATCACTTTCTCCAAGGACGATTGTCCCCTTAGAATGACCAAGCCTCAGAAGCTCCCGTTGGTCGTGAGCCCGACCATCAGCAACGCCAAAGTGGGCCGGGTTCTCATCGACGGCGGGAGCTCCCTGGATCTCATATCCGCTACGGTCCTGGACGAGATGCAAGTCCCTCGGTCCAAGATCAAGAGCATAGCCGTCCCGTTCTTCGGGATCGTCCTGGGGACCTCGATCAAGCCCCTTAACCAAATCGTCTTGCCCGTGACGTTCGGGAGCCTCAACAACTTCTGGACCGAGATAATCAACTTCGAGGTCGTTGACTTCAAGTCGGCTTACAATGCCATCCTCGGCAGGCCGGCTCTCTCCAAGTTCATGGCCGCCACGCATCATGTATACCAATGTCTGAAGGTCCCTGGGCCTAAAGGTGTCATCACCATCAAGGACGACCATAGGGTGGCCCTGAACTACGACGAGAAGTCGCTCGACATGGTCGAGCAGCTGCCTCAGCGGGGCCCGACCAAGAGCCAGCGCACTCTCGCCCTAAAGTTACCCTCCAGCCCGAAGGAGGAACCAAGGCGGTCCCTCTGAACGACTCGGACCCGACCAAGGTTTTTCATTTGGGATCTTTCTTAGATCCCAAATAGGAACTCGAGTTCGTTACTTTCCTCCGGAGGAGCGCGGACGTGTTTGCCTGGAAACCGTCCGACATGCCCGGAGTCCCAAGGGAAGTAATTGAGCACAGGCTAGCTGTTCGGCCTGATAAGAAACCTGTGCGCCAGAAGCTCAGGCGTTTTTTCCCAGAGAAACAAGCAATTATCCGGGATGAACTCGACAAGCTCCTTAAGGCCGACTTCGTTAGGGAAGTCGACCATTCGGAGTGGCTGGCGAATCCGGTCATTGTCAAGAAGAAGGGAGGCAAATAGCGCATGTGTGTTGACCATACCGGCCTGAACGCCGCCTGCCCGAAGGACAAGTTCCCACTGCCGCGCATAGACAAGCTGGTCGACGCGATGGCAGAGTCCCAGGTGATGAGCTTTCTGGATGCCTATTCGGGCTACCACCAAATCAACTTATCCCCCGGGGACGAGGAGAAGACCTCCTTCATCACGCTGTTTGGCACGTTCTGCTACATGACCATGTCTTTCGGTCTGCGGAATGCCGGGGCGACCTTCCAGCACTTGATACAGAAGACCTTCTAGGACAAGATAGGCCGGAACCTGGAGGTGTATGTAGACGATATTGTGGTAAAAAGTAAGCTCGCCTCGGGTCACGTATCCGACCTTGAGGAGACCTTTTGCAACCTCAATAGACACCGAATAAAGCTTAATTCAGAAAAATACGTCTTTGGGGTCAAGGCGGGCAAGGTGCTCGGCTATCTCATCGGGCCGCAGGGCATCGGAGCTAACCCGGAGAAAATCAAAGCCATCGAAAGAGAAGCAGTACCTGTCCAGCTCGCCCGTCCTGGCCACGCCAAGGTCGGGGGAGGAGCTCCTACTTTACCTCGCGGTGACCCCCAGGGCTGTAAACGCGGTGTTGGCGGTCGAGCGAGATGGGGTGCAGCGACCCATATACTACGTCAGCGAGGTCCTACACGGACCGAAGGAGCGATACCCTGAGGTCCAGAAGCTCTTGTACTCACTACTCGTGGCCTCGAGGAAGCTGCGCCACTACTTTCAACCGCACAAGATCGTCATGCCAACCAACTTTCCCCTTAGGGAGATCCTAAGAAACCAAGACACCGGCGACCGGATAGCAAAGTGGGCTATGGAGCTCGCCGAGTTCGATGTCCACTTCTCGGCCCGCACGGCGATCAAATCCCAGATCCTGGCGGACTTCGTAGCAGAATGGACCAATCCGGCGCCACCCGCCACCGAGCCCGATGGATCTGAAGACGGTCGCTGGACCATGTACTTCGACGGGTCCCGAAGCCAATGCTCGGGTCGGTGTCGTCTTTAGTATCCCCAAGGATCCGCCCGAAGACGCTATTCAATCGCGCTTCGCGACCAATAATGCGGCGGAGTATGAAGGCCTATTAGCAGGGCTACGAGCATGCAAGGCGCTCGGAGTCCAGCGGCTGACTGTGAAGGGCAATTCGCAGTTGGTCGTCCACCAAGTTAACAAGGAGTATCAGTGTTCCGATCACTCAATGGCGCTTTACTTGGTTGAGGTGAGGAAGATGGAGCGGTACTTTAGAAATTTTGAAGTACTCTACATCCCCAGGAAGGACAATTCCCTGGCCGACCATCTTTCCAAGGTTAGTTCCTCCCAGATGCCCGCCCCACCGGGGGCGCTCGTCGAGCATCTGCACAAGCCCTCCATTCCCTCTGTAGAGGAGGCACCAGAGACGTGCGGTAGCATCTCCTTCCTCGAGTATGGGGCAGATTGGATGACGCCATTCATCCAATACCTTGCCCATGGGACACTGCCCAAGGAAGAAGCCGAGCGTTCCCGGCTTATAAGGCGGTCCTCGGCATACAAGCTAGTCGAGGGCGCCTTGTACCGCAGAGGGGCACTTGGAGTCCTCTCCAAGTGCATATCTCGGGAAGAGGGCAGTTTCCTTCTCAGAGATATCCATGAGGGGATGTGCAGAGCTCACTCGCCCTTCCGGACGCTCGTGAGCAAAGCCTTCCAGTTGGGATACTATTGGTCGACACCTTGGGCGACCTTCATGGCGCTCGTGGCAACTTGCTGTGCATGCGATTCCATGTTCGCAAAGGCGCACCACCAACAGACGTGCTTCAAACTATCCCGCTCTCATGGCCGTTCTCGACCTGGGGAGCTGATATCCTCGGACCATTCCCCCGTGGTCGAAGGAGTTGCAAATTCTTGCTCGTGGCCGTCAACACTTTCTCTAAGTGGATCGAGGCCGAGCCAGTGTCAACCATTTCGGCTCAAGCAGCCAAGAGATTCTTCCGCAGTAACGTGGTGACACGTTTTGGGATCCCCAACCGCCTCATCACGGATAACGGCACTCAGTTCACTAGTGAGCTGTTCCAGGCCTACTGCGAAGAAATCGGGACCAAGGTCTGCTTCAACTCTGTAGCTCATCCGCAGAGCAACAGAGCAGCCGAAAGAGCGAATGGTCAAATCCTTCAGGGAATCAAGAAAAGGGTCTTCAAAGACCTCGCTCGGCGCGGTGGGTCGTGGGTGGACGAGCTTCCTTCCGTCCTCTGGTCTGTTCACACCACAACGAGCCGAGCGACCGGCGAGACGCCCTTCCAGCTCGTCTATGGTGCCGAGGCCATCCTTTCCGCCGAGATCGTGCTAGGATCCCAAAGAGTGCATCTGGCTGATAGCATCAACCAAGGGCTTAAGCGTCGCCTCGACCTCGATCTCGCTGAAGAGGCGCGCGAAGGGGCCCTCCTCCGATCCGCTGTGTACCTGCAAGCTCTTCGCAGGCATGCGGCTAAGTCGGTTCATCCCCGAACCTTGCAGGTCGGTGACCTCGTCCTGCGGCGAATCCAGGATGCGTCGAAGTCCAACAAGCTCTCCCCCAAGTGGGAAGGTCCATTCATGGTCGTCTCAGTAGCACGCGCGGGGGCTGTCCGCCTGGTGATGGAGGACGGCCGCGTGCTCACGAGCTCGTGGAACATCGACCAGTTGCGCAAGTTCTTTGTCTAAACTCATACTCCCTTTTGTATATGTCTACAGACCCATGGTTTTTCTTTTGAAAAAAAGCAAGTTCGGTTCGCTCACCCACGCAAAGTCTGTTACCTCCAAGATTTTGTGAATGCATTCAAGGTCACTACCCGTTGGTAGGCTGACCCAGTCTCACTCAAGAGCATACTTTTCTCACGATCTTGGTGATGGGACGAGCGCGTCGGGCAGGAACAATCTTTCTAAGCATTCTTTACTCTAAGATCGGGCCAGTGCATGCGTGGCCGCGTAAGGTACCACGACCAACGCCCAGTCACTAAAACTCACCGCCAAAGGTTTCAGTCTCCATAAGCCGACCTTGGTCCGCAGTAGTTCTTCGTTGCGCGATTTCAAGTCGCACACAGACACACTTTCGACCGGTCTGGAGTTTTAGTTCGATTTGTGCGCGCTTGGTCGTCGCATGCCTTATCGGCTAGCCGCGCGTCCTTCCTCGCCTGCGACCATGCTCGCAAAATCAGGGGCGTGCGTCCTAAATGCTAAGGAAGTCAAGGCCTCGCGCGTTCTTTTCTCTCGACCTAAACCATGCTCGCTTCGTGTGGAAATTGTTAATTTGGTCGGCAGGGCAACGCGCACCTTCCTAACTCTCCTGCAAATGAGCTCGTGCTCGCAACTTAGGTGCACGACCTTCATTCGCAGCGGGGGCTTAGTAGGAACGGGCTACCTACCGTGCTAACGTTTTTTTTCCGAAAATTAGTGGCCAAGTGCCTTGACCTAAGCTCGCATTTGTGCTGCCTTTGCTTCTTTTTTAAGCATTTTTCACTCACCTATTTTCAGGCTCGTTTCGCCCATGCTCGTGTTGCCCGCGTTAATGTTGCCCGTGCTTCGCTATCTGCCTCACGCCCGTTGCTTGCAGGAAATAACTAGAAGGACACAGAAGAAGCATTGCAGTAGACAAAAGCTCTTAGGCGGGAGAAAAATGTACACTTCGTCGGTGCCACCAAAATTATCAGAAGTCCATCAAAAAGGAAGAAAAAGAAAAGGCAAAAGTCCTCTACGCGCCGGGCTTCGCCCCTCTAAGTGCGGCAGAAAGCTTTTGCCTCAGATCGTCGATCTTGGCTTCAAGGTCAATCACCTTCCGCCGGGCTTCGCGACCCTCGCGGGCTTCCTGGCAAAGCTGATCAACCTCTTCCTTGCCTTGATCGGTGAGATCGGCGGCCGCTCGCGCAGCTCGGCCCAGCTCCGCCACCTTCGACTCAAGGACGCAGGAGTGCTGCTTCCTTTGCTCAAGCTTTTGCTCGAGTTTGAGGGCCTTCTCCCTGTCATCGGCGGTGACCTTCTCCGCCTGGCAGGAATTCAGCTTCTCTCGCTCAAGCTCTTGCTCGAGCACGAGGACCTTCTCATTGCTGGCGGCAGCATCCTCCTCGGCCTGGCGGGAGCGTTGTTTTTCTTGCTCAAGCTCCCGCTCGAGCCCAAGGATCTTCTCCTTGCCCTCTTTGATGCCCTTCTCGGCCAGGTGACACCGGTGCACGATCAGTTTGTCCCTGATCTTGAGGTCCTCCACCACGCTCAAGCTTCTTATCCGGCCTCTTGCTTTCGGCAGGCAATTGGGCCATAGCCTCGGGGGCAACCATCGCCGTGTCAAAGTCCTCCATGGTCTTTTGGAGAACCTGCAGGCGGGAAAATCTCAGATACCGCCCCCAAGACCTAAAAGACACGAAACTGCGACAACAAGGAAAGAAGCACACTCACCCGTGCGAGACGCACACAGAGATTGTCCCGGAAGCTCTTAGTAACATCTTCCCCCCGGAGATCCTCAAGCTTCAGCAGGGGGCTCGGGACTTCCTCGGGTTCTTCCAAGAAGGCGGATCGTTCGAAGGCGTCGAGTCATCCCCCCGGGCGCGAGATCTGCCCCGGGACGCCGCGCCTTCCCCTCGAGCGGCTGGCCCGCTCAAGGTCTTCTCGCTGTCCGCCCCGGCATGTTGTTCGCCCGGGGGTGGCAGGGCGTCTGCCCGAGCATGCGGTTAGCTCGGGGCAGGCGATGTCTTAACCCGAGCAGGCTGTCTGCTCGGGGGCTCTGCGCCATTGTCCTGGGCAGGCGATTCGTCCGGGGATATCAAGCCTCCTTGGGCAGCCTTCTCGCCCGAGGCTGCGAGATCAATCTCCTCCTCTCCCTGCGCACTCTCCGTGGTCGGGAGCGCCGAAAGCCCACCCTGGGAAGGTGGTCCCTCCAGGGCAGGAGGGTCCTTGGTGCCTCGGCCGTCGTCGACGAGCTTGTCCACCGCTTCCACGGCCTCGCTCATCACAAGGTCGGCGGCGTGGGCAATCTCCCTCTTTACAGCACGACCAAAGATTTTGTCAGCCATTCTTCCATAATCTGGGGAAGTCCTAGGAGCTATCACGCCCACGTCAGCAGAGTGGGGTTAGCTCGATCGAAGGACGCGCGAAACAAAGAACAAGAGAAAAAAGGGAGAAAAGCGAAGTTCGGGGCTCACCTTCGGCCAAGCCCTCGCTATCATCCCCGGCTGGGTTGGCCGCCGCCGCGACCACGGGCTCAGCCTTCTTCTCCGCGGCGCGGCTGATCTTCGCCAGGAGGGAGTCGACCTTCTCCATGTCAACCGCCTCCAGCGTCTTCCTCGAGCGCCCGCGCCTTGTTCTGAGGGGCGGCGTATCCTCCTCATCCTCCTCACCGACGGTCGCACCCTCGGGCTCTGCAGCCCGCCGGGCCTCAGTGACTTGCTTGAGCTTGGCCTTAAACTCGGCCAGCTCCTCCTCCAACTTCTTCCGCTCGGCCTGCACCAGTTCCTTGGTCAATCTCACCTCCCCCTCGAGCTGCTCCAGGCAATCCTTGCCGTAATTCTCCATCCAGGCATTCAAACGGCTTACCTCCTTTCGGTCGGCGAATTCCAAATGCCACACCGCCGGATTATTGGACGAGCTCGCCCATCTCTTTGTCAGCCGGGTGGTGGCCGGTGGCGGAGCATGTCTCTTGCCCCTTATCTTCTTGGCCTTGGCGGCTGGGACGAGTATTCCCTTGCCGCCCGCCAAGGGCTTGAGCTCGCCCACCGCCAGCTCTAGAGCAACCTTCTCCCCGCTGTATATGAAGGCGTTAGGAGGGCTCGGGATGCTTTCCCCGAGCATGAATCACGAAGCAGCTTACCACGTCGCTCCGTTCGAGCACGTTCTTCGGAACTTGCCGCCCGCGCTCGAGCTCCTTGCC
Organism: Guadua angustifolia; assembly: GCA_036346375.1. NCBI lineage: Eukaryota > Viridiplantae > Streptophyta > Magnoliopsida > Poales > Poaceae > Guadua > Guadua angustifolia. The sequence continues at coordinate 19,878,607 of CM070515.1, forward strand.
CTTGGGAGCGCCGAACATCTCGCCGACCCTTTTCTCCACCCAGTCGAAGTCTGGCTCTATCGACGATCAGCAAGAGAGATCGACACAAGCATGGAAGGTACATACGAAACAAGGATTGTTCAAGGTCATGAGTCTTACCGGAGATATCCTCTCGGGTGAGGTCGTCCCACCCGGTGATCTCGAAGAAGGGGTGCTCCCTCCTCCTCAGAGGGGACACCCTGTTCTTGAGGAAGTGGCGGATAATGTCTCGACTAGTGAGCCCCATGTTTGTGAGCTCGCTGATCAGCATCAGAGACCGCTCCTCCTCGGGCGCGATGGGCGGGCGCGGGGTGTCGATGCTGGGCGCCGCAGCTTCGGTGTAGCGCAAAGAGCTCCCTTGCGCCTTCCGCAAGTAGAACCAAGAGTCGGCCCAGCCCGCCACCGAGTCCTTGAGGGAGAAGAAGGGGTACTCGTACGGGTGGTGGGCTCGCAAGTGAAAGTATAGAGCACCGGTGCGAGAAGTGCCACCGGTGCGGAACAAAGTATAGAAATGGAAGAAAGACTTGCCGTGGGCGTATCGCCCACGGTTGCCGCAAAGATGGGAGAAGATGGTCAAGACGAGGATGGAGTTGGGGTTCAGATGAGTGATCTCGACTTTCAAATGCGCGAATCTGATTCCAAGAACTCACTCTCGGGCATTCAAAGCCCGTTGATCGCAGTATAGCTCGCAGAGACGATCTCGCTGTCATCTGCTCCGGCTCCTTCGCTGTCAGAATCTGCCAGTGCCCGCGAGGTACCAAGTCTCGGCACCAAGCCTCTCATGTGACCTTGCTTACGCCGAACTTCGCCATGGAGAAAGTTGGGGGAATGGGCGCTGGAGCGAGGAGAAAGTTTGAAGGATGGGAAGCCTTTGGAGTTTGATTTCGAAGCGTGGGAGAAGAGAAGTCTCTGGAACCGTCTCCACCTAGTATTTATAGGCGGAGAAGCCGAACGGACTGGAAAACTAACCCGCTCGTTCGCGAACCGACGCGGATTTTGCGGGTTTTCAAATCGCCCTATAATGGCGCGGTTTCCAAAAATCGCTGTGGTCAAGACGCGCGCAAGGCTTCGCGGAGAAGGAATCGTCGTGACCCTTCGCCTTTGTTCCCAACCGTTTTTTTGACCAGACCCTGATCAAACACGCTCGGCCCAGCCGGAGCATGCTCCACAAAGATGACGTGGCATTAATCACTCGGCGGCTCGAAGGACAGTACGGCCACGATCTGCGCCCCCTACGCCCACGTAGCGGTATGGCGAAAAGCAAGAGAACAGTTCACCCACATCCGGGAACAATGGTACGTCACTCTGTAATAAATGCTGGAACGCTGTAATTGTCTATAAATACCCCAACGCACATAGAATTTAGGGTTCAACTTTACTTTACTTTACTCCTCACGCGTAGCAGTTACTTGCCAGTGGCCAGGAGGATCATCCCTAGGGTCTCCCAGGCCCCCGAGTAATCACCCTGTAATCCACCTTTAGAAGCTAGTGCAATCACTGGACGTAGGGTTGTTATCTCTCCCGCGAGAGGCCCGAACCAGATAAAAAGGATCTCTTATTCCTTGTGTCCTCGCAATACATAGCTCGGCAGGCCCTCAGACGCTACCCCCTCCGCGAAAAAGGGGCCCTAAGTTGATCCCTCATTCAACAAGTAAGTTCGGCGGGGGACCGGTTCCCGAATCGTCGACAATAACAATCCACTTTTCTAACAAACTCAAAAATCTCCATAGCAGACATTGGTCTATCTGGTAAAGTTATTTGCAGTATTCTTAACTCAGAAATCAGATTATTTAACTCAAAATCAGATGAATCATCAACAGAGAAAGTTTTTGCCAACTTAATACAATAATCTTTAAGTTCAATATAATCCAATGACTTCAAAGTTGTTGAGCTCAGAAAAGGCCCAAATATACCTTTGAATACTTAGAGTTCTTCAAATCTGTTTTTTAATGAACTGACCATATCAACCATAATAAAAAAGTAATTAACTTTAAAAATTTTCTCATCTTATAGAATTGCTTCACTGCTGCAATCATTTTCATCAAACTATTAAAGATTGCTTTAGTTTCGACAAAAAAACAGATTGACATACGTTTACTAAAATATTAATTTCTGAAGATCCCACCGTTGGATTGACATGAAATTTAGATTGTAGAAACTAGATTCAATTTCAAAACTAACCCAATAAAAATCATCTCAATCGGATCTATGGATCTAAAGTTATGACCTTCACAAATTGATTATACTAATAGATAACGGGGCCCCGATAGTTTAGGGGCCAGGCGATCGCCTCTGCCGCCTCGCCTCAAGAACGGCCTGTTCGTAAGAGCTGATTGTATAGATAAACATAAATTATTGTTATATAAGTTATTGTCTATTATAAATATTTTTCTATACTATAATTAGAAGATGAGAGAATCTTATAGAGACAATATTAAGATGTAATTCATTATAGAAATTAAATTTAATTATATCTCTAGGGGTGTGTTTGGTTGTCTGCACAACTCTAGCCTGTCCCATAAGAGCCATCCAAGCTAGCTTTGGTCTGTATGAGTGAATGCAAGTTGAGTTGTTTGGTTGCTTATTTATACATTTCACGAGCCTGCATTGTAGAGAAACCCATTTCTATGTTTCCTTCATCCTGTATGAGTGGGTGCAATTGCATCCACCTAGTCTAGATAAATAGAAAACCAAACACATATCTAACAGATACAGTTACGTACATCTAATTATATGATTCAGATAGCATAAAGACAACTAAACACACCCTGTTGACACAGTAGAACGTCGACAGGCGGTAGTTTCTACTGTCCACTCGTCGAACGCAATATCTTTCCCGCTTTCCCAGCGCACCGAAACCACAGCTTGGCTGCTCGTTTGGTTTCACCTCCGCTCATCCGTCTATCCATCCGAGTCAAAAGATTTCGCCAATAAAAGCAGCTGCGACGCGATCGTGCATGCGTAATTGTGTGCACTGCACACACGCACACACAGTGAGACACACCACTGTGGGCTCCGTGCACGTCGGTCTCGTCCGAACCCGGCCGATCGTGGCCGCACGATGGATGGATCAACGGGCGAGACGAAGCTTGAGATGTGGGCCCCGCCACGGGGCGCAGGCCGGGTGCACGCTGTGGTCTAGTAGTGCCTCGGGCGTCACCTGAGCTTCCTACGGCTCCTAGCAATAGGGTGGGGGCCCGTGCTGTCCCGAGCGTTCCCGTCCGTCTGACCGCCTGCGCAAAGCTTTGATTGCTCTGCATGGCTTCAATAATTGCCGCGGCCAGCCGTGGCCGCGGGTGACCGACCCCTCACGGCGGCACACCGGCGTGACAAGTGTGACGCCACCGTGGACCACCGGCTCAAATGATGAGTCTATCACTTTCTACCTCTCTGTACGTAATTTTTCTTAAAAATATACTTCTGTTTTAAGCGTAATTGTAAAAATAATTTTATCCCTAACTATGGAAGTGCCACTTATTAATACTAGAAGTTAATATGTGTCACCTTTTGTCACTTTCGTTATTAGAAATAAAGCTATATTTGCAATTACATTTAGAAGGAGGATAAATTTATAAAAAAATTGTTACATACGAGACAAGAAAAATAGTAATTTCTCAAATGATGGGCGGCACTACCTCATGGGGCCATTTTTGTGTGTGTGTGGGGATCATGTGAGGAGAATTTGGTGCAAATTACGTAAATACCACTAGACGTATTTGTATAATTGTCGTCCATAGGTAAGTGCATTGTATAAATTCATGCAAAATTTGAAGAAAAAAATCAGTCCCGTTTGTGACATACTGAAAAGACAAATACAACATGCAATAGTATATAGCAGTGATGAACGCTAATGACACTATTACACCTCATATTTGTCATTTTTTATCTCACAGAAAGGATTGAGTTTGTTCTTAAAATTTTGCATGGATATATACCATGCACTGATCATTAGTTGATAATTTTTTGAGAATTTTTAAAAACTTGCACAAGTACTTTTGATAGTATTTGCTTAATTTTCAACAAAGTACGCATTTTCACCTGATATTTCCCGGCAGATTGCCCAATACAACACGAATGCTAAGAAAAATATTGTAGATACGTTGCTTCGTATAGTCCTTAGTATGCTATTAGTACATCACACCACTGCTAGCTATTTCGCATCAGACACCACACCATATGCATTTTTTTCTTGAAAAACCGTCGGCAATTTTATTAAACCGTCAGGTTTTCTATTGGTCGACTCGACTGCTAGACTGCTCTACGTCAGTATGGATTTGGTTAGTCGCTGAATAGATGTATTAATGATGGTTTTTAAGCAACTATCGTCAATAAATACGATAGGCAAGAGTTTCTACACCGTCAATAAAAATGAAAATGGTCAGCATATATGGATAAAACTGTTGGTAAAATGAAAAAGTCGTTGATCAGTTAGTAATCACCTAGAGATGTTTAGAACCGTCGGCGATTTGTTTTAATACGTGGGGAATTGTTGTATGTCTTGGGAGTGAGTGATAGGGTCCGACTCCAGGCAACAGTAGACGTGAACGTTGGTCGGCTGGGTCCCTTGAAACAACGATAAACCCAGAGTGACCGGCGTGCTCGCTTGCATTACATCCACCGCCCATCCATGCATCTCTATTCATCGGCGCAGGAGGTAAGCGTGGAGTGGAGTTACTGCCCGGCCGGACGAGCACATGCAGCAGTAGCACACTGCACAGGCCACTGCGTAGCAGGACGCGCCGGGGGCAAAACAGAAGGAAGGATTGCTCATCGCGCAGCTACGAGTTTGGATGCGTTCGCTCAGCGCAGGGCATGGACCAGGGAGCAGCGGCCGCTCAGAGAGGCAGGCAAGCTACAAGAGCGAGCAGCGCAGACACGGCGCGTTGGCGCGTACGTCCGTCCGTCCTTGGTGGGGTGGGGCGCGCACGTCGTCTCGGGCTCTCGGCACGCTCAAAACGCTCAATAAACCCCGTGCCGGCCGGGCCAGACCTGGGCGCGCGGCCGGGGGACATTAACCGCGCTGCACGCGTGATCTCGTCACGTAGCGGCGGTGGTGGTGGTGGCAAACTGGCAAGGGGCGTGGGAACGTACTGGTGGCTGTGTGGGTCGCCTAGCCGGCCGTGGGATAGGGACATGATGGGAATTTAGGATGCCTTGCTTAGTTCCTATCTGACACTAGTAATAGCTGCTAGCTAGGCATGTATTAGTTGGTACCAGTATATGTATCTGTATTGGCACGTTGATTTGGTAGCAGTCCTGTTTAACCTTAATTAGTGCTTTTGGTGCATCATTTGAACGAAGGTTACCCTTCATTTTCTTTAGTAAAATCAGGTGCATGGTTCTTTTCAATGAGATGAAATCATGGGCGGTATGTGTACATGTACCCCTACTTCGCACTTGAACAGAAGAGCCGCTTTTGCCATTGTACGCGCATGGGGCAAGTGAATCCATCGCATATAATTGCTGCCCGTCCAACCACAAGCCAAGCCATCATAGTAACAAGCCATGTTTGGCCACAGGCAATGGCTGGAGTAGCGGCACGGCCATATATGCAACAACACCATCATGCTCCATGATTGAAGCGGGTGAACAAGCCATCGGTTTGTCCCCATTGGACACATCAACAGGATTGCTTAATATATCACGCAGGTAGACACATGCCATAGGTGATGATGATGGCGTCGGAGGAGGAATTGATATATGGCCGTACCGTCCGTAACCATGCGCCTGTATGCAGACAGTGCCTGCATACGTCCATCCAAAAGAATTACCAGCATGTTCCATCTAGCTTGCTTATTTAAACCTGGATTTAGGCTTGCTAGGACATGTAATTATTGAGCGCCTAAAGGTGAATATCATGCCGTGCTCTAATCCAAACAATGAGTTTTCACCATTCAGTCTGGGAAGAAGGCTTTCCTGTAGTTTCCGTATAGAACTGTTAGTTCTAGCCTTCTAGGTGATTCCTAATCTACAATGTAGTGCGTCCCATGATGGTTGATGGTTTGGTCCCCTGCCGTGCTTAGTATTCTAGCACATCTAGTACATTTTTCAGGGAAAATAGGATCTAAGCACCTACTTCATGTACGAAGTGTAAGACACTGGAAACCAATTCTTCGTGGTGTTGAATTTGTTGTTATCATTGTCCCATCAAGGTTCCAAAATTCGGTGAAATTTCAAAAATCTCAACTCAGATTTTGAATTTTGGTCGGGACGGATCCAAAATCCCATCTGGGTAAAAAAATTTTGAAAAAATTCATAAATGCTAAAGTAATCTCGAAATTTCGACGAGATTTCACCAAAATCTTGAGTAATTTGTCCAGTTTTGATTTTTTTACCGTATTTGGCCCAATAACCCTTAAAAGTCATCTTCCATGAAAATTTGATAAAAAATCAAATTGTTCATATGTTTTATAATTTTGGTAGAAACACTGTCAAATTTTTATAAAATTTTACAAACTTGATCACGCTCTTAAAAATTTATGGTACTATCTTTAACATTGTAGGATAATACCAAAAAAAATCAAAATAATTGAACTTCATTTGTTATCTTTAAAAAATCAAAAACTGAATGAGCATTACTAAGATAATAACCTTAAAATTTCCTCAAAACCTTCTCCAAAATTTTCAAAAATTTTAAAAAATTTTATTTGCTCAATCAAATCTATGAAAGCATTGAACTTCATTTGTTATATTTCAAAAATAAAAAACAGAAAGAACATAAATGATACAATACATTTGTAAGAATTTTATAAATTCACTCGAGTGTGATCATGATCCAAAATTTTTATGAGAGCTTAAGCATTGCCTTAGCACCCTTTTGTAAAAGTTTTAATAATTATAAACATTTTTTGTTTGCTCAACCAAATCTATGTATTGATCACCATGCTTCTATCAGGACATTGCATTGTCAGAATTTTTGAAAATCATTAAAACTTGATGATCATCTAAAATTTTATGAAAATATTGATGATTAATCAGGACCATCTACAAAAACTTTAAAAATTTTATAACATGGTTTGAACTATTTTTCATTCGGTTGAAATTTACCGATAAGGTTTTTATCAGGATAATAGCACTTTCAATTTTTTTTTAAATTCCTATGCTTGATCATCATTTGAAAATTTCATGACAATATTATTGATGCATAGGGACCATAAAAAAAATTCAAAATTTTATAACATGGTATGTTCTATTTTTATTCGGTTCAAATTTGTCAATCAACCTTTTATGAGGACAGCACCACTTTATGGGAATATTAATAATGTGTCAGGACCATCTAAAAAACTTTCAAAAATTTTCAACATGTTTTGCTTTATTTTGGTTCAATATTTACCGAAATCTCGGGTAATCTCGGTGAGATTTTGGTATTTCTTGCTGAAATCTTGGAATCTTGGTTAAAAAAATGGATTTGAATTTTAATTTTTTTATTTCGTTCGGAATTTATTTGAAATTCTAAGATCTCGATAAAATATTAGATTTCACCCACCTCAAGATGTCAATCAAAATAGAGATTTCAAACCTGGTCCCCATAGCTAAATAAGCTCGATCGAATTCCTTGATGACCCTCCTCCAACAAGCAGCAAGAAACATTCGATCATTTCTAGTTTTTCTACTACTAGAAGTACCTGACAACTGATTTTATTCTGACTTGTTGGTAGCACCACCTACATCTCGAGTGCCTTCGAAGTATTCATTTCAAAAACTATATAAATCTCCGCTATACACTACACAGATATTTCACAACAAAAGTTCGACTCAATTGCTACATGAATCACAAAAACTTCTCGCGTTCCAATTGAACGAGAAATGCTCCAAGTAAATATGTGGAAGCTTTTCTTCTCAGAAACAAAATGACAAGTAAGTAACGAAGCTAGAAGGCAGCATCATACTACATTAGTGAAATGCAATCGAAGGACATAAGCATGCATCTCGTTTCTCAAATACAAACATGTTGTTTACTAAACAGTACTTGAGTGTTTTTTTTGTTGTGAGTACTCAATTTTTTTTTATGAAGTAGGTGTTGATTTGTAATCCAAGCTTTGTTTTATTATTTTGACTTTGTAAGTTTTTCTCGAGGTGAACAATATGATAAGAGAATAATTAATTTGTGTATGCTCGCCAAGTGTAACATCCTAAAATTTTAATTTTAATTTGTTTTATTTATCTTATTCAGTTTGAAATTTATTTGGAATTTTACGGATTTTATTAAAGCTCTTTTCGCAATTCTCAGTTTTACAAAATGAATTTATACATAAAATTTAAAAGCTTAAAATTCCAAAAATGATCTTATTTGGTTCCAAATATTTCAAAGTATTTTTGAGAATTTTTTCAAAATTTTTAGAACCTTTTACTATTTTTACCATCGCTATTTTCTTCTCAACAAAATAATTTCGAAAAATAACAAGTGGGACCGGACCCCACCTATCATGCTTCTTCCACCTTCAGCAAAAACCAGAAAAGAAAGCTCCCTCTCTATTTCCACCGTTAGGGCATGATTTAGAGCTTCAATTTCTCTGCGATTTGAGCACCAAAAATTCGGAAAAAAAATTATATTCGGACTCCACGTGATCTACTCTATCCATTCATGGCCAATTTCCTGAAAAATCTTACTCTTAAATACCAGATTTCACTCTCCATTCAAATCACAAAAATGTCACGGTTTCCATTGTTTGTGAGCTCCCTGTGACTATAAATCCAAACCCTGAGGACCCCTCCTACCACCACAACCCGGTGCTCTTCTCCACAAACCAATCCCGTGCTTGTAATCCCGGAATTTCTTTGCAAAGGTTTTATCTCCAATTTTTTCTATTCCAGCCACCACCGCCTCCTCCAGCTGCCGACGCTGGCCATCGTGCTGCCCCCTCCTCCTATCGGTTGGCCCAGTCGGCCCCCACCTTCCCCTCCTTTTTCTTTTTCCAGTGCACCATGGCCGTTTGTGTGTTTTATGTTCTTCGCCAATGAACAGTACATCGTGAATAAACAGTATCTCACTACAATATCGTTTCTCTTTTTCTTTAATTTAAATCTTTCAGGAGCCCGTTCTTCTTTGTTCGAGCTCTGATTCCAGTGATTCAAATTTCTACATTCATCTAAATTCATGATCTATCTTCCTGTACCATTATTTTATATTTTTGAATTTTGTTTGAATTTGTTTTATTTATCTGTTCTCGTTTCGCATGTAGACAACGCAGTCGAAACTCAATCGAATCAACAGGCAAAGGTAGAATCAACAAGAGGCAACGAAGGCAAGTTTTCCTTGAACATGTTGATCCTAGATTTTATAAATTGCTTATGTTCTTTTAAATTATACATGCTTATTTTTATGCAACATATTTTAAATGTGGGTTTTAAGGTTTAGTTAAATCCCCGATTTGTTATACACTCTTTGGTATTCATTATGTCGAACCTTTGTCACCCTAGAAGATATTGGCTAATTTATCTGGTGATAACTAATACTGTAGGTTGGGATGGTAGAACTGCTTAGTCCAGCTTAAGCGTTTTGACATTATGCCATTATGGGAATCTTTTCAAACTTGTTTAAACTTAATTATGAAATTGCGGCAAGTGGTATTCTTGCTGTTATTTAAATAAAATAATGTAAAAAATGGTTTAGACCAGGACAGATGGATGTTTGTTGGGTGTTGGTGTAGGGTCGAGGATGCGCCTAGAGGGGGGGTGAATAGACGTTTTACGAAATTAATCGCTCACTAAACAATTCGCTCTAATACACCCCTAAGTCAAAACCTAATCAAAGATATATGCGGAAGCGATAAATAGGTTTTGACAATTAAAGCCTAAATTAACTAGGCTCACTAGTGCACTAACTAAATTAAGTCTCTAAACAAGAATTGCTATATTGAATAAACAATTTACACTAAGCAATTCTAAAGCATTCAAGCAATTGATTAATATGGAAAAAGTAAATACTTGAATGTAAAGAGACAAGGACAACCGATGTTTTTCCGTGGTGTTAGGAGACTTGCGGTCTCCCTAGTCCACGTTGAGGCAAGCCCACACTTGGACCGGCTCCCGCCGAGCACCGCCTCTTTCCACTAGTCGTGGTTTTTCACGCCGCGTAGAGGCTCAACCCGAACCTTCACAAACTTCGCCGGGCTTTCACACCTCGAGAGCTCCGCAAGACGACGCCCTGCGCCGCCTAGGAGTCGGCAACCTCCAAGAGTAACAAGCCGCCTCCGCTTGAACTTCACCGAGCACAACACATGCGCCCCGGTGATCACCAAGTGCAACACATGCACAAGGACTCCCTCAAGTGCAACACATGCACAAGAGGCTCTCAAATCACTTCTTAATTGCAACACATGCAATTAGTCTCACTCTTAAGCTCAAGAGGCAAATGGAGAAGAGCAACACATGCACACAACTCCTACACACAAAGAACAACTCGCCTAAGCCCCCAAGGGGTATTTATAGCCTCAGAGGGTCGAGGATGCGCCTAGAGGGGGGGTGAATAGGCGTTTATAAAAATCGATCGCTCACTAAACAATCGCTCTAATTCAACCCCTATGTCAAAACCTAATCAAGAGTAATGCGGAAGCGATAAACGCGGTTTTGACAATTAAAGCCTAAATCAACTAGGCTCACTAGTGCACTAACTAAATTAAGTCTTCTACACTAGAATTGCTAAATTGATCAACTAAATAATACTAGCAATTCTAATTCAAGCTATTGATAAATATTCAATAATGTAAAGTGCTTGAATATAAATAAGACAAGAGACAACCGATATTTTTCCGTGATGTTCGGAGACTTGCCGGTCTCCCCTAGTCCACGTTGAGGCTAGCCCGACCACTCGGACTGGCTCCCGCTCGAGCACCCGCCTCTTTCCACTAGTCGTAGTTTTTCACGCTCGCGCGTAGGCTCAACCCGAACCTTCACAAACTTCGCGGCTTCTCACAACCTTGAGAGCTCCGCACAAGACGACGCTGCCGCCTCTAGGAGTCGGCAACATCCAAGAGTAACAAGCCGCCCTTGGCTTGAACCTCACCGAGCACAACGAATGCGCCCCGGTGATCACCAAGTGCAACACATGCACAAGGCCTCCTCAAGTGCAACACATGCACAAGAGGCTCTCAATCACTTCCTAATTGCAACACATGCAATTAGTCTCACTCTTAAGCTCAAGAGGCAAATGGAGAAGAGCAACACATGCACACAACTCCTACACACAAGAACAACACCACCAACACTTGTCCCAAGCCCCCCAAGGGGTATTTATAGCCCCACAAGAAAACTAGCCGTTTGGGGGCAAAATGGGTAATCAGCCTTTTACGGTACTCTACCGCCTCTAAGGGTTTAGAGTACCGCCTGTGAGTCTCAACAAATGGCTTAACGGTCACATTTCCTGCACTACCGCCAACCAAACCCCAGTAGTATCAAGATTTACAGTACTACCGCAGACATCATGCAGTAGTGCCGGCCTCAGCAACTCTAGAAACACTCATTCTGCCAAATAGCTACCGCCAACTAAAGGCCTAGAGTACCAAGACTTACAGTGATTATCGCCCATACAACTAACGAGTAGTGCCGGCCAACAGGAGAAAACCTGAAATCAACGCAAAAATCCATTTCTCCAAAATCCAATCTTATTCCTTGAGCCACAAAGATGATCAACACATGATCATACACACGTGCAAAACACATTTGCACCAATTTAACCCATGCTCAAGGAATTTCAACCAAATTGCAAAAACACATTTCGCAATCAACTCAAAATCTATTTGCAAAACGATACAAATCAAACTCAAGTTTATGAGATTAATCCCCTAGCCATGTGAAGGTCAACACAAGACCGGTCAACTTGCCAACACCGTTGCAAGCCCCACTCACATGCTCTCGAATTCGGACTCATAAATCTCGGTTTATTCGCAACGAACTTGCAAATAACACAATAAATACATTTCATGCTTGAGCACTACTCTTTGCAACACATGCAAAAGTCTAGCTCCAAGCAACATCAATCAAGATGCATGAACTCTCTAATTGCAACACATGCAATTCTCTAGTCCCATGCAACACCAAATCGACTTCATACCAAAACCAAACATCAACTAAAACCAAATCACACGTATGAGCTCTTTACTCGCAACACATGCAAGCCTCTAGCTCCATGCAAACACAAGTTTTAGAAAGATTGTTTTGCGAAACCAAAACATGAAGCTTCCACTAATGCAACACATGCAGAAGTGAACTTCACGCAAAAGCCAACGCAATAGCTTATCCTATTTGCAACACATGCAAATCAAAGCATTATGCGAAAACCAAATGCAAATGCTCTTCCTCTTTGCAACACATGCAAATCAGAGCATAAACCAAACACAACCAAGCATAAGCTTAATCCATTCGCAACACATGCCAAATGGTTAACCCTTATGCAAAAACCAAATCCAAATGATTTGAGCTAGAGTGAACGCGGATTGAGATCACCAACACATGATGAAGCTCAAGCTAGAGAACGACCCCTCTTAATAGCACGGCGATAAAACCTTAGACTCAAAGACTATAAAGTCCTTAGCCTATCTAATTATACCTTCGCCACAAGACAAGCAATCCCTTTGGGGTCTTTATGATCATCACGATGATACTCCCCAGATCTCTACTCGACTCTCTTGGGATCCACTCTTGACGCCCATCAACTCATGATGCCGCCCTTGTCCCGTTCTCATCATCTCATCCATCTTTGGACCTAACTCAATCACAACTCAAGAAACTTGTTAGTCCAAGATACATGATTGTCTCAATTATCTCTTGCACTCCATTAACACATAATGGATGCCTTTAGATCAATTGAGCACAACCTAAATCAATAGAAATGATTTAATTGTGTCTTAAGTACAATAATGCAACTCATGCTTTATTATACTTAAGAGCTATTCATTTGTCCTTAACTAATCACGGAACACCATCAACACATGATGAAATGTTCTTTAATGATTAACAAGACAAATGAACTCAATTTAAATTTTCATTTAAATTGATATGAGTATATATTAACTACACAAGTTTTCATATACTCATGTTGATGGAAAGTAATGATCCATTATATGTAAATTGTATGGAAATGATCATTACTCTAAATCATCAACCATAGCATACACCCCACATGTATATGTGCATAAATGTGATTGACTTGGAGATAATATGCACATATTCAAATTGATCGTATTGGAGTATATCCTATATTACCATGAGTATACTTATAACTAGGCAATTCAAATATATACTCAAGGATTTAGTTTCTTTGTCTTGATCCTTATATGTGTTAATAAAGAATAGATCAATACAATGAAACTATCAAGTTAAACCACGAACTCCCCCTAAGTGTGTGCATCCATGTAATATATGGATTGGGAAACATGATGCACATTTTGTGGTTAATATAACGGGGACATTCATATTTTAACTTGACTCCAAAGTATGCAACTAATACTAGAATGAATATGCAAACATACCTTGGGTTTTCCATTTTTCAATGCGATGAGACTAATCAAAGATATTCTAAATAAACAAGTTAGTCTCGATATAAGATTTGTCATTAATAACAATATCGCATTAGGGGATAAACTTAATATTAGATTTGTCATTAACACCAAAACCATAACTAATGAAGGTTGAACTTACACCCCCACAAGAAAACTAGCCGCTTGGGGGCAAACGGGCGAAGACAAGAATTTGCGGTCCAACCGACCTCTCCCGTCCGACCGCCCTCACAGGCAACGGCCGGATTTCGGATCACAGACGGCCGGCAACCGCCAACGGCCGGTCACACTGCGGCGGTCCCGCACCGCCACCGGCCGGTCCGACCACCTTCACAAAACCCCGAAAACACGCGCTCTGGAAAAGTCAAGCCGGCCGAAACCCCGGTCGCACCGCATGCATGCCCGGTCCGACCGGACCCGGGCCGGTCGCACCGCCCGCACTCAGCCGCAATGCACCGCCTACTGGAAAAAAACACACCGGCCAGGGCGGTTGCATCAGAGTTCGGTCCCGACCGGCCTCGGCCGGCCAAGACGCCTCCATCGAGAATTTCAGATTTCAACTCTAAAATCGATTCTCCAAAAACCGAAAACCATTCCTTGAGCCAATAAATGATCAACACATGATCATACACACGTGCAAAACACATTTGCACCAAATTAGCTCATGCTCAAAGAATTCCAACCAAATTTCGAAAACGCATTCCGCAACCAACTCAAGAACTATTTGCAAAACGTATTGAGCAAATCAAACTCGAGTTTATGAGATTAATCCCCCTAGCCATGTGAAGGTCAACACAAGACCCGGTCAACTTGCCAACACCCGTTGCAAGCCCCACTCACATGCTCTCGGAATTCCAGACTCATAAACCTCAGTTTATTCGCACAACGAACTTGCAAATAACGCAATAAACATATTTCATGCTTGAGCACTACTCTTTGCAACACATGCAAAAGTCTAGCTCCAAGCAACACTAAATCAAAGTACATGAACTCTCTAATTGTAACACATGCAATTCTCTAGTTCCATGTATTACTAAAACCAACCTCCATACTAAACCAAAACACATGTATGAGCTCTTTACTCGCAACACATGCAAGCCTCTAGCTCCATACAAACACACAAACATCAAATTATGCTTGAGCTCTCTCCTTCTGCAACACATGCAAAACTTAGCTCCAAGCAACAACATGGTTTTGGAAAGATTGTTTTTGCGAAACCAGCGCATGAAGCTTCAACTAATGCAACACATGCAAAAGTGAACTTCACGCAAAGGCCAACGCATTAGCTTATCCTATTTGCAACACATGCAAATCAAAGCATTATGCGAAAACCAAATACAGCCAAGCATAAGTTTAACCCATTCGCAACACATGCCAAATGGTTAACCCTCATGCAAAAACCAAATCAACCACAAGACAACCATTTGGATTTGGTTTGAGCTCGAGTGAACGCGGATTGAGATCACCAACACATGATGAAGCTCAAGCTAGGAGACAACCCCTCTTAATAGCACGGCGATAAAAACCTTAGACTCAAAGACTACAAAGTCCTTAGCCTATCTAATTATACCTTCGCCATGCACAAGAAGCAATCCCTTTGGGGTCTTTATGATCTTCACTTTGATACTCCCCGGATCTCTACTCGACTCCTCTTCGATCCACTCTTGACGCCCATCAACTCATGATGCCGTCCTTGTCCCGTTCTCATCATCTCATCCATCTTTGGACCTAACTCAATCACAACTCATAAAATAGTTAGTCCAAGATGCATGGTTGTCTCAATTATCTCTTGCACTCCATTAACACATAATGGATGCCTCTAGATCAATTGAGCACAACCCTAAATCAATAGAAATGATTTAAGCGTGTCTTAAGTACAATAATGCAACTCATGCTTTATTATACTTAAGAACTATTCATTTGTCCTCAATTAATCACGGAGCACCATCAACACATGATGAAGTGTTCGTTAATGATTAATAAGACAAATAAACTCAATTTAAATTATCATTTAAATTGATATGAGTATATATTAACTACACAAGTTTTCATATACTCATGTTGATGGAAAGTAATGATCCATTATATGTAAATTGTATGGAAATGATCATTACTCTAAATCATCAACTAAAGAATACGCCCCACATGTATATGTGCATAAGTATGATTGACTTGGATATAATATGCACATATTCAATTTGATTGCATTGGAACATATCCTATATTTCCATGAGTATACTTATAACTAGGCAATTCGAATATATACTCAAAGATTTAGTTTCTTTGTCTTGATCCTTATATGTGTCAATAACGAATCGATCAATACAAAGAGACTTTCAAGTTAAACTACAAACTCCCCCTAAATATGTGCATCCATGTAATATATGGATTGAGAAACATAATGCACATTTTGTGGTTAATATAATGGGGACATTCGTATTTCAACTTGACTCCAAAGTATGCAACTAATACTAGAATGAATATGCAAACATACTTTGGGTTTTCCATTTTTCAATGCGATGAGACTAATCAAAGATATTCTAAACAAACATGTTAGTCTCGATATAAGATTTGTCATCAATAACAATATCGCATTAGGGGATAAACTTAATATTGGATTTGACATTAACACAAGATTAGATTTGTCATTAACACCAAAACCATAACTAATGAAGGTTGAACTTACAATCTCACCCTTTTTGGTGATTAATGACAAATCCAAGCTTAATGAGCACATTTGGGTTAAAACTAACATGTTGAGAGAATTTAAGCTAATTGAACACATATGCATATTAATTCTCCCCCTTAATCATATTAAGCTTACTTTTTAAACCAAATGATATTAAGCTTCCTAATTCTCCCCCTTTTGGCATTAAGCACCAAAAATGAAAAAACTAAAAGATTAACTTGAAATACATTCTTCCCCCTTTTGGCATTGAAACATTTATCATTAATAAGATTTATCATTATTTTCCCCCTTTTTGGCATTTAACAATTTCTTTTAGGGGTCTTATCTAATGAAGGTCATATGTAAAAATTTAAATGAACACTTATGACCTTGGCAAGGAATTAAGATTTCAAACCAAACAAAAACTTGAAAGGTCATTCAAGAAGTAAAACAAGTTTTTATTTGAAATATGGTCTAAAGAATAAGGAAAACTCGAAAAAAAGACCATATTTGGGTTTGTGGATACCACTTGTAAAACAAATGCCACTTGTAAAGATAAGCATGAAAAACGAAGTAAGGGTATCACACGGTTTATTTGAAACACATTCAAATAACTCACTCCTCATTTTATTAGGCTTTGCAAATTTTCAATATGATTCTTTTAAAGAATCCAATACTTTGCCTAATAGGGTCAAACGAGGAACCCAAAAGAAATAGATACCACTTGAGAAGTTAGATATCACTTTAAATCTATCTCAAGGGCTTTGCATGAAGAACCGAAAGAAATGAGTATTTTCAAATTTGCATGAAGAAAAATGCTCAACAGGAGATTTCCTCTTTAATATATCTCAACTCATAAAGAATCTCACACAGAGAGTTCTTAAATGGTTGAACTTACAATTCTAGCTTGAGAGGAAAAATCTTAATCAAGAATGTGGGTATCGCAATAATGCTACAAAGAGGTAATGAAATACCACTTGTAGGAAATAAATAAATTCAATGATACCACTTAAAAAGGAATCCAAATAATCAAGGATATCACATGAGAAAAGAACAATAAGATCCATGATACCACTTGGAGAAAAGAAAAACTCAAAGATACCACCTTGTAAGCATATGAAATGAATAAGTGCTCAATTTGATACCCCTTAAGATCAAATCACAAAGATTGATACCACTTGAAAGAATTATCGATAGCATCGATGGGTATCAGAGCAATATTCTCAGAGCAATATACTCACGGGTATCAAAAGCTCAAGAAAGATCAGTAAAATCCAAAAGATTTAGTATCAGAGCAAATTAAAGACATGATATCACTTGGACGCATTTAAATGCCCAAAACTTGATATGAATAAACTCCCTGAGATATTCAACAGGTGAATTATGGAGTTATTTGCATTTGAATTGCACAAGTTTTGTCTTTTCAAAAGATCAAGTGAAAATCACGCTTTAAGTCAATTCAATGCTCCTAACTGATACCACTTTGAAAACGAGATCAAATAATTTGTGAAACTTTTGAAATTTTGCACAAATGAACTTTGGGATCATAAGAAACTTTCCCAAAAAGAATTTTTTAAAAAGGAAGTATCAATCAAAAGATATCCCAAAAACAGACTCAGAAAATTCTGAAAATTCAGAGCCATCTTGCCATGGCCGGTCCGACCGCCCTTTGGGCCGGTCCGACCGCATGGAGGTCGGTCCAACCGCCCATACAGGCTGAAAATTCTGATTTTTTTTTTTGCAAATTTTGTCAAAAATGATTCAAATGAAGTCCAAAAAATTTGAAATTTTGCAGAGATGAACTTTGGACTAATTAGAAGGTTTTGCAAAAAGAATTTTCTCAAAAACAATTTTATTTTGAAAGATATGGCAATTTGCGCTTTGAGGAATAAAAGGAAATTGATTTTCACGAAAAAGCCTCAAAATGCAATTCAATTTGGATTTCATGCAATTTCAATTTTCATAGCTTAGATTGGTGTATCAAGAATGTTTCTAGCCAAGATTTATAATGAAATCCAACTTGTATGCCACGATTTGAGCTATATGCTTAAATAGGCTATTTTGTAGTAAATCAAATCCTTTTTGAGCCAAATTCGATTTCAATATATAGTTTTTCAGTTTAGAAGCTTGTAAATCCTTTGAAATACATAATAGAATACCTTTTCAAAGCTTTTCGCAAATTTGGGCCTTTTAAATATGATTTTTGACTTTTGTCCTAAATAGTCCAATTTGAAAAAGCAATAAGAGAACAAGTCAAAATCAATTAACACAAAGATTCAAATTAAGCATGGGGTAAGATATGGAGATTTGAATTTTGTGTATGACTCTAAAAATATCATTTTGAATCAACACTTGTGTAGAATTTTGATTCAAATGATGAAACTCACTAAGTGCAATAGTATGACCATTACGGGTCAAGTATAGTTTTCCGGCGAGTTTCAAAATCAAATAACTTTTGCTAGGTTGGTCTTTTGAAAATCTTTTGAATACGAAAGTTGTTAAGAATGACCAACTCTAGAATTTTCGTTTTGGAATTATTTTCAAAATCTTTTTACTTTTAAATCTATGAAAATTTTAAGTTTAAATCAAAATCAAGATACTAGTAACTAGTTTTTGACGTTAAAACTCATTTTCCTTTTAAAATAGATTTTGTGAAGCCAAAACCTTTGAAAAACATTTCAAAAGCATTTGTATACATTTTGCAACTAGTTTTTCACAAGTTTACTAATAGTATACAAAATTTTTGGGTTTTGGCTAAATGGTTGATTTTGAAAATTTATATATGCACTTATATTAATATGGGCACACGTAGGGATGTGATACACATGGATATGAATTAACACTCCCCCTTAATGTGCCACATTTAAACTTGCTCAAGATTTGCAATAAGAGAATAGATAAGAGGCAAGAGCAAGTGTTCATAACAAGTAATCTAAATTGATATTCATTAGTATTGCAATATAACCTACACAAGGCTATACGATATAAGAATCAATTTAAATACTTGTTACCCGAGATGGCATTAGCTCATGATGGACTTGATTTTCTTCATGCTTGACACCACTTGTTGAAAATGCAATCCTTTTCTTCTTGAGTGAGCAAGCGTCCAATCCATCTCATATCACCTAAAAATCTTTTAGGCGGTTTTTAGTACCCAATCCTTGTTGGGTCCGACAATGTTAGTCACAATTGATTTAGGAACCCAAATGGCCCTAAATTTAACATTATTGAATTGACTAACATGACTAGAAATAGTTTTGTGATAATTATTCCTCCTAGGCAAAGTATTTGCATTTTTATGGAAAGGCATAGGAGGACACTTATATTTTGCAAAACCATTTCTATTTTGATCTCTTCTAAGCATATGATAATTAGAATTATGCAAAGGCTTAGAGGATCTAGCAAATCTAGCAAATGTTTTGCTATTGTTATTTCTCCTAAGCATAGTATTTGGATTATGTTGTGTGGGCTTAGGAGTCTTAACAAATTTGGCAAACCCATTTCTAGATTTACTCTTCCTATGCAAATGAATATCATTATTAGCCGGCATAGGAGATTTGACAAGTTTGGCAAACACATTGCCATTCTTGTCCTTCCTAAGCAAATAATCATTATTGATAATAGTGGGCTTAGGGGTTATACCTTTGGGACAATCCTTACCGAAATGTCCCTTTTCTCGGCAATTGAAGCATCGTTCACTGCTTTGGTCCTCTCTTGACCTTCTTGTTGTGCTCAACGCGGTTTGCCTCATGGTTGATGTTGTGGCCTTGTTATCCACTTGATTAGGGCACACGGAGGCGAAGTGGCCCTTCTTGTTGCAAGCGAAGCACTTGATAGTCTTCGAGTGACGCGCGTTGTGCCTCATCTTGCTATTCTCCCTCTTGGAGTTGTAGCCAAGTCCTCGCTTGTCTTGAGGCGCCCTTGGCTTGCTCAAGATTTCGTCGAGGAGGGCTTTTCCCTTAACGCACCTCTTCAAGTCATTTTCCAATTTAATGACTTGGGTCTTGAGCTCATTGTTTTCCTCTACAAGATTAGCATCTAAAGACATAGAGAAACTAGCAATTGAATTAGAGCAACAAGGTAAATCATCGCTAGAAGTGGATATGCAATTATTTGATGAATTATTTGTAATTGGATTGGAGTGAGGCAATTCACCAATTAACTCACATTGAATAGCACTATCCATACTAGCTTTAGTGAATTCATTGAAAAGGAGTTTTTCATGATTTTCTTTTAGAACATTATAATCACTTTGAAGTAATTCATGTTCGAACTTCAAAATTTTATATTTCTTTTTCTCCTTTCCAAGAAATTCATTGAGCTCCTCTAGCATATTCATCAATTCATCGTAAGAGGCTCACCTTCATCATCGCCGCTTGCCGGCGTATTCCACTGAACAGGCCCGTGATCTCTGAGATCGGTTTTGTTTGGTGAGGAGGCGTCTTCGTGGCTGGCTAATCGAGGGGGCGAAAACCCTAGAGGACTCCCGCGCGGAGGGTTTCGGCGCCTACGAACTAGGAAGAACAAGTGATTTTTTACCCAGGTTCGGGCCCCCTTGTGAGAAGGGTAATAACCTTACGTCCTGCTAAATTTCTTATGGGGTGTCTCGAACCAGTACAGAGTTCTCGAGTTACAAGCGCATCCGCTAGCTTTCTCTAGTATTGCTTGGTCGACTGATCTAGGATCCGATCCCCCTTCCCCATGCACCCGAGGGCCCTTATATAGGCCAGGCTAACGGGGTAGGTACAAGGAGGGTCATCATGCTGATCTAAATACATTTAATGCTTTCTCTCGTGTTGTCCCGTTCCTCCAGCCTCATTAAATGCCTACGCGTGCCCTTGCCCGGTCCGCCGGATGGGACCCCCTTGTGACAGGTAGGTGAGAGGCGTCAGAGGAATGGGCTTGTTGCAGAAACCCTTACTATCGATAAGTTCGCTACGGCAGTTCGCCATTCGACACGCAGACGGCGGCGGAAGGAGCCTTCGAGGCGGTTACCGTGGCGCTTACCTTCTGTTTTGCGGCGGGCGGCGTGCGCCTCGCCAATCGCCGCCACCCGCCACGCGGGCTGGCGCCGGGCGAAAGTGGCGTGCTCGCCACTGCCGCCGGGCGCCACGTGGACCGGCGCTGGCGCGCGGCCGTGATCGCCGCTTCGATGGCTCCGGCCGCCACGCGATCGGGCGCTGGCGCAGTGGCGTGCCGCCACTCGCTGCCGGGCGCCACGTGGGCGGCGCGCCGGCCGGCGGCGTGATCGCCGCCCGTCGCCAAAGCCGCCACGTGGGTTGGCGCCGCGAAAGGCGTGTTTCGCCACTGCCGCCGGGCGCCACGGACCGACGCTGCCGGCGCGGCCGTGATCGCCGCCGACGCCGAAGCCGCCACGTGCGGTTGGCGCCGCGGCAGCGGCGTGCTCGCCACCGCCGCCGGCGCCACGTGGGCCGACGCTGGCCGGCGGCGCGTGATCGCCGCCGATGGCCCGGCCGCCACGTGGATGGGCGCCGGGCGAAGCAGCGTGTTCGCCACCGCTCGCCGGGCGCCACGTGGACCGACGCTGGCGGCGGCGTGATCGCCGCCGATGGCCCACGCCACGTGGACCGCACTTTATGCGGTGGAGGGTACCCTAGCGTATAATACGCTGACAATCGCTTACCTCATTTTTACCTTTTGCCATGAAGCAACGAATTTTTGTCGGAATTGAAAATTTGTACATCTCGTTATTGGCTTCACCAGTCGGTGGAATGTGGGTGTCGGATGGAGATAGTTTTTCCCCACATGGCGCAAGAGGGGGCTTCTGACTGGGTGGATGGAACCCTTAAGCGGTGAAACCTTAGCGGGCAAGGTTAATAACGGAGTGGTACATTGTAAATGCCTTGTCATGATCTCTCTACCGACACATCAAAGAAAGTATATTAATTGCATGGCAACAAGAGTCGATCATATCTTGTGGGTAAAACTGTACACACTCTGCAGAGTTAAAACTATTTAAGTAACCATGCCCATGGTCAAGAGCAGGCGAGGTACGCTTGCACATTGTAGATCTTATGGTTTTGTTTTAAAATAAAATGATGGTTTGGAAATCCATGAATGGTTGGAACCCTTGGGTTATGGTTTGGCGGATGGAGCCAGTCAGGTGGATAGAACATGTTTAGTTGTTATATCAAATACAATTATTATTCAATTACATTTTGGTCAACTGATACTTTGTGAAATTACTATTGGTATTTAAAGTTAAACTTTGCTTTATGCTAAAAGAGCCATATTATGCCTTCAATTGTTCAGCCATGCATATAGTTATCATGCATTATGTTTCCAAGACTTGCGGAGTACATTTTGTGCTCACCCTTGCAACATCACAATTTTCCATAGAAGAGTGCGCAGAAACTGAAGGTGACTACGAGTTATATGCTTGTGGTTATGATGAAGGCGACCCAGATTACTAGGACGCGTATCCCAGTTGATTGCCTGTTGGGAAAATGGATTGGCTCATTTTGTTACTGTTATTTTGTTTTTGCTGCTTCTTATTGAACTCAAGCCGTGAGGCTGCTTATTTGTAATAATAGGTCATGAGGCTAATACCCTTTTTGTTGAATTAATATTAATTGATTCATGATATGATTGTGTTATCATCACTGTTTCTACTGTGTGTGCTAGCTTTTTCTGGACTAACATAGTTATACACAGAGGGTTCGGATTTGAAAATCTGGTCCCGACAGAGGTGGTATCACAGCCATATCGACTGTAGTTCGTATTCCTAGTTAGTATGGTCTTCTTAGGAAGTACTTCAAAATTATTTTCTAAATCAAACCAACAAATTGGTATGAAATAGATGGTCCCTTCTCATGTCATTCTTAGGTTCTCACTCCTTTCTTTTGCTAAAATATTATTTTGAAATTTTAATTTGATCATATCTCATGGAATTTCTCTAAGCCTTGGTCTTTTGCAAGAATCCCTATCAAGGAATATGATGATCCATGTTCTCTTCAAGACCAGTGGAGGGGCTGCTGGAAAGATCAAGTTGGCAAAAGAGTGCTGAAAAAGACTCCTATGTAGGATAAGTTAATAGTGTGCAGTAGTGTTGGAGCATGTCATCCCTTTTTCGCTTAGTAATGTATAGTCTGAGTGTATTAGGATTTTTGTTGCTTGTTTGTTGGGTGTATTGTACACTTGCCCTAGGCATTGTGTTGCAGCCACATTGCGTTTGGAGTTTTAATTGTTTGCTTACCTTGGAATGGCTGCCTCCCTAGTCTTCTTATCTTTTACTCTTTCCCTCTCATCTATTGCTAACCTATCCCTAACCGTCGCTTCAGATGGAGAGCCAAGGAAAAGGTCGTGGAGCCGGTCGCAGAGGAGGTCGTGGTCGTAGACGTGGCCAGGCAGTGCCACAAGGACAGCAGAATGTTCCAGGAAACCAGAGTATTTTTGAGTACCTTAACCGGTTCACCCAACTGTTGAGGTATGCACCAGAAGATATGGCAACTAAAAGTGCCAAGATCTGGAGGTTCATGGAGGGACTTGATCCTAACATCAAAGTGCAGCTAGTTGCATTGGATTTCCAAAATTTTCAACGCATGGTGAACAAGGCACTAGTACAAGAGGATGCCCAAAGGCAATAGCGGGAGTCCTGCAAGAGAAGGATGGCATTCCAGACCCAGTAGGGAGCGAGTGGTTCTCGACAGTGCTTCCAACCTCATCCTGCCAACAGGACACTGGCATAAGGAGCACCCCATACTCCTAATTCTGGACCACGTCTAGTCGCTCAAGGACTCCAGCATCATGCCAGTGCCCAATCACAAAAAGGGAACTCAAATGCTACAGGAGTTCAGTGCTTTCACTGCCATCAAATGGGACATTATGCCCATAATTGTCCTCAGAAGTATCAGCCGGTGACCCCAGTGTCGTTCAACTTGGGATCCAATTCTGCCAGAGCACTGATGCAAGGACAAGGTTGTGGAGCACCACAGACACCAAGAGCTCCGCAATCTTTTGGAAGAGGACGTCTTAACCACGTGACTGCAGAGGAAGCTCAGGAGGCACCAAATGTGGTTTTGGGTAAGTTTCTGTAAACTCAATACCTACCTCAGCATTATTTGATTATGGAGCATCGTATTCATTTATATCGAAGAATTTTATTGAACAATTTAGTTGGAAAACCTTTACCCTTAAGAGCCCCATGATAGTTCAATCACCTTGGAAAAAGATGAGAACTAATTCAGTATGCCAACCATAAAAATCAATAGGGTATAATTACTAGCAAATCTTATCATTTTGGATTCAAAAGGAATAGATGTCATCTTAGGGATAGACTGGTTAACCAAATATAAAGGTCAAATAGATTGTGCCAGTAGAGCCATTACCCTCACCAATTCAGAAGGCATTTGAGTGGAGTATATACCTGATGATTCCTCAAGTGGGAAATGTACTCTGAATAGATTAGAGGAAACAACCTTGGAAAGTGTGCTTGTGGTAAGAGAGTACCCATATGTATTTCCTAAAGAATTACTAGGTATGCCACCTAATCGGGATATAGAGTTCATCATAAAACTAATCCCTAGTACGGCTCCTATTTCCAAGAGACCCTACCGCATGCCAGCCAATGAACTCGCTGAGATGAAGAAGCAGATTGAGGACCTACAAGAGAAGGGATTCGTTCGTCCAAGTTCGTCATCTTGGAGAGTGCCAGTTCTTTTTGTAAAGAAGTGTAATAGTTTGCACTTGTGCGTGGACTATAGAGCCTTAAATGAAGTCACAATCAAGAATAAGTATTCGTTGCCTAGGATTGATGACTTGTTTGATTAGTTGAAAGGAGCTTATATTTTCTCCAAGATTGATCTTCGATCTAGATACCATCAGTTGAAAATAAGGTCACAAGATATTCCAAAGACAGCTTTTGCTACCTGATATGGATTGTATGAGTTCACAGTTATGTTATTTGGTCTGACCAATGTACCAACTTATTTCATGAACCTAATGAATAAGGTGTTCATGGAGTACCTAGACAAGTTTGTGGTGATATTCATAGATAATATTCTTGTCTATTCCAGAGATGAAGCAGAACATGAAGGACATTTGAGGATGGTGTTAAAGAAACTCAGGAATCACCAGTTGTATGCCAAATTCAGTAAGTGTGAGTTTTGGTTAAAAAAAGTTGCTTTCTTAGAACATATAATTTATACTGGAGGTGTCTCAATGGACCTCGAAAAAATGAAAGGTGTGCTTGATTGGAGGCAACCCAAGTTAGTGCCTGACATCAGAAGTTTTCTTGGTTTAGTGGGATACTACCGAAGATTCATAGAAGGATTCTCGAAGATTGCAAGACCGTTTACCCAGTTACTTAAGAAGAAGAAGAAGTTTGAATGGTCTGAAGCTTGTGAGCAATGTTTTCAAGAACTAAAGAAAAGACTGACTACATCCCCAGTGCTCATTTTACCAGATATTCGAAAGAACTTTAAGATTTTCTGTGATGCTTAATGTGTCTTGATGCAAGAAGGTAAAGTAGTTGCATACGCCTCACGGCAATTGTGACCGCACGAGGAAAACTAACCAACTCATGACTTAGAAATGGCTGCATTTGTGTATGCATTAAAGTTGTGGAGGCTTTATCTCATTGGGAACCGTTGTGAGATTTTTATAGACCATAAGAGTTTGAAGTATATCTTCACTCAAGCAGACCTCAACCTAAGACAAAGGAGATGGTTAGAGTTAATCAAGATTATGATGTGGGAATACATTATCATCCTGATAAGGCTAATGTAGTTGCCGATGCCTTAAACCGAAAGAGCTACTGCAATAATTTGATTATTCAAAAAGGACAGCCTGCTCTTCACGAGGAATTTCAGCGTTTGAATTTGGAACTAGTGGAGGAAAGTTCCGTTGCTACTTTAGAGATTCAACCAACCTTGGTAGATTAGATCAAAAAGATGCAAAAGTTAGATAAAGAAGCTGCTAGGATCAAGGGTAGAATAAAGAAAGGTAAAGCCCTAGGATTCTCAGAAGATGAAGGAACAATTTGGTTTGGAAAAAGTATTTATGTGCCAAATCAAAAAGAAATCAAACAGTTGATATTAAAGAAGGCGCATGAGTCAGCGTACTCAATTCATCGAGGCAATACAAAGATGTATCATGATCTTCGTGGTATATATTGGTGGCCAAGGATGAGGAAGGAGATTGCAGAATATATAGCTATATGTGATGTACGCCAACGAGTTAAAGCTGAACATCAAAGACCCGCAAGATTTCTACAGCCGTTAAGGGTACCTGAATGGAAGTGGGAAGAAATTGGAATGGATTTTATTACAGGACTTCCAAGAACTAGATCAGGTTATGACTCAATATGGGTTGTATTGGATCGATTGACAAAGGTTGCACATTTCATTCCTGTAAGGACAACCTATTAGGGAGATAAACTTGTAGAATTGTATATGTCAAGGATCGTGTGTTTGTATGGTGTGCCAAACAGAATTATATCAAATCGAGGAACTCAATTCACCTCAAGATTCTAGAAATAGCTGCAAGAAGCATTAGGTACCAATCTGAATTTTAGCACAGCTAATCACCCTCAGACTGATGGACAAACTAAGCGAGTCAATCAGATTCTCGAAGATATGTTAAGGTCTTGTGCATTGTCTAATGTGACAAGTTGGGATCAAAATTTACCTTACGCAGAATTCTCATATAACAATAGCTATCAAGTAAGCTTGCAAATGTCGTCATTTGAAGCCTTGTACGGAAGAAAGTGCATAACACCTCTCTGTTGGAATGAAACAGGAGATCACCAAGTCATTGATCCTGATATTTTACAAAAGGCTGAAGAACAAGTAAAAATGATCCAAGAAAGATTGAGAATAGCGCAGTCCAGGAAGAAAAGCTACGCTGATAACCGTCGAAGAGAGTTAACCTTTGCACCTGGTGACTATGTGTACCTGAAGGTCTTACCGCTTAAAGGGATGCATTAATTCCAACTTTGCAGAAAGTTAGCACCAAGGTACATTGGACCATTCCCAATCCTAGCTAGAAGTGGAGAAGTAGCTTATCAGTTAGAGCTGCCGTCGCAGTTGTCAAATGTGCACAATGTGTTCCATGTGTCATAGCTGAAAAGGTGTCTCAAGGTACTAGAAGAGCAGATGTAGATTGAAGATGTTGAGCTACAAGAGGATCTCACCTACTTAGAGTATCCAATCCGAATTCTGGATGAGGCAGAGCGTAGAACGAGGAATAGAATGATCAAGTTATGCAAGGTTCAATGGAGCAACCATTCGAAAATGAAGCAACCTGGGAACGTAAAGAAAATCTTAGAGCAGAGTACCTCAACCTTTTTTCCTAATCCGTCCAAATCTCAGAGTCGAGATTCCTTTTAAGAGGGGTAGGTTTGTAATATCCTAAAAATTTAATTTTAATTTTTTATCTATCTTGTTCAGTTTGGAATTTATTTGGAATTTTACGGATTTTATTAAAGCTCTTTTCGCAATTCTCAGTTTTACAAAATGAATTTCTACATAAAATTTAAAAGCTTAAAAATTCCAAAAATGATTTTCTTTGGTTCTAAATATTTCAAAGTATTTTTTTAGAATTTTTCCAGAATTTTTACAACCTTTTTACTATTTTTACCATCGTACTTTTCTTCTCAGCATAAAATAATTTCAAAAAATAACAGGTGGGACCGGACCCCACCTGTCATGCTTCTTCCACCTTCAACAGAAACCAAAAAAGGAAGCTCCCTCTCTCTTTCCTCCATTAGAGCATGATTTGGGGCGTTAATTTCTTCGTGATTTGAGCACAAAAAATTCAGGAAAAATTATATTCAAACTCCCCATGATCTACTCTATCCATTCATGGCCAATTTTCCTGAAAATCTTACTTTTAAATACTGAATTTCGCTCTCTATTCAAATCACAAAAATTTTGCGATTTCTATTGTTTGTGAGCACCCCACGACTATAAATCCCACCCTGAGGACCCCTTCTACCTCCACAACACAGTGCTCTCCTCCACAAACCAATCATGTGCTTGTAATCTCTGAATTTCTTCGCAAAGGTTTGATCTCTATTTTTTTTCTATTTCGGCCACCATCGCCTCCTCCACCAAGCAGATGCAGCAGATCACCATCGACGCTTCCCCCGCTTCGCCGATCCCCACCTCCACCTTCTTTTTCTTTTTCCAGTGTGCCGTGGGCGTTTGCGTGTTCTCTGTTCTTCGTGAATGAACAGTACATCACGAATAAACAATACTACAATACCGTCTCTCTTTTTCTTTGATTTAAATCTTTCAAGAGACCGTTCTCCTTCGTTCACGCTTTGATTCTGGTGATTTAAATTTCTAAATTCATGATCTATCTTTCAGTACCATTATTTTCTATTTTTAAATTTTATTTGAATTTATTTTATTTATCTGTTCTTGTTTCACGTGTAGACGATGCAGTCGAAACTCAGTCGAATCAACAGGCAGAGGTAGAATTAGCAGGAGGCAACGAAGGCAAGTCTTCCTTGAACATGTTGATCCTAGATTTTATAAATTGCTTATGTTGTTTTAAATTATACATGCTTATTTTTATGCAACATATTTTAAATGTGGGTTTTAAGGTTTAGTTAAATTCTCGATCTGTTATACACTCTTTGGTATTCATTATGTCGAACCTTTGTCACCCTAGAAGATATTGGCTAATTTATCTAGTGATAACCAATACTGTAGGTTAGGATGGTATAATTGCTTAGTCCAGCTTAAGCGTTTTGGCATTATGCCATTATGGGAATCTTTTCAAACTTGTTTAAACTTAATTATGAAATTGCGGCAAGTGGTATTCCTGCTGTTATTTAAATAAAATAATGTAAAAAATGGTTTAGACCGGGACGAATGGATGTTTAGTGCGTGTTGGATGCACGAGACATTGTAAAGTGTTTGTTCGGCCCTAGTCAATTAATTACCGAAGCATGAGTTACTATGGACCGAGTATTACCGTACAACCACAAGTCTATATGGGTATGCCCTGGCTAATTAATTTGTGCGCCTCGTTATTGGCTTCACCAGTCGGTGGAATGTGGGTGTCTGATGGAGATAATTTTTCCCCACATGACGCAAGAGGGGGCTTCTGAATGGGTGGGTGGAACCCTTCAACGGTGAAACCTTAGCGGGCAAGGTTAATAATGGGGTGGTACATTGTAAAGGCCTTATCATGATCTCTCTACCGACACACCAAAGAAAGTATGTTAATTGCATGGCAACAAGAGTCGATCATATCTTGTGGGTAAAACTGTACACACTCTGCAGAGTTAAAACTATTTAAGTAACCGTGCCCACGGTCAAGGGCAGGCGAGGTACGCTTGCACATTGTAGATCTTATGGTTTTGTTTTAAAATAAAATGATGGTTTGGAAATCCGTGAGTGGTTGGAACTCTCGGGTTATAGTTTGGCGAATGGAGTCAGTCAGGTGGATAGAACATGTTTAGTTGTTATATCAAATACTATTATTATTCAATTACATTTTGGTCAACTGATGCTTTGTGAAATTACTATTGGTATTTAAAGTTAAACTTTACTTTATACTAAAAAAGCCATATTATGCCTTCAATTGTTTAGCCATGCATATAGTTATCATGCATTATGTTTTCAAGACTTGCGAAGTACATTTTGTACTCACCCTTACAACATCACATCTTTCCACAGAAGAGTGCGTAGAAGCTGAAGGTGACTACAAGTTCTATGTTTGTGGTTATGACGAAGGCGACCCGGATTACTAGGATACGTACCCCAGTCGATTGCCTGTTGGGCAAATGGATTGGCTTGTTCTGCTACTATTGTTTTGTTTTTGCTGCTTCTTATTGAACTCAAGTCATGAGGATGCTTATTTGTAATAATAGGCCATAAGGCTAATACTCTTTTTGCTTAATTAATATTAATTGATTCGTGGTATGATTGTGTTATCATCATTGTTTTCACTGTGTGTACTAGCTTTTTCTGAACTAGCACGGTTATACATAGTGAGTTCAGATTTGGAATTCCGGTCCCGACACCAAAAGCTATAACATAAAAGAACAAGTAGAGTTTTTTTTAGAGTTTTCGTTTGTTTTGTTTATTTTTTTTACAAATTGTCACAGTATTTTTATATAATTTAATTTATATAAAACTATTATATAATTGATGTAAAAAGGTCATTCAGAAAAAATATATATTGAAGCATTCTTCATTGTATTACATCGCATGGTAATAATTAAAGGGCAAATTAGTGGATATAGGCAGATAAGCATCTAATATTTTAAAAAATTAAGTGCTTCTTAACAAAATATACTCAAATAGGAGGAGAGAGGCAAATTAATCTTATCCATTCGATCTAAATCTATGAGCGAGCATTGTATGACTCATGCTTCCCGTGTAATCATCGTGCACTCCAACTAAGAAAAGTTTCAAAAAATTCTGAAAAAAATCATGGATGTACATCTCATCTTACCCCATCTACATATAAAATTTCATGATCAAATTCGTCCTATACTAGAAGTTACAAAAAAGTCAAATTTTTGACAAACTTGAATAGTTCAAATGCACCTCAAATTTGTCTTTTTTGTAACTTCTAGCATAGGACGAATTTGATCATGAAATTTTATATGTAGATGGGGTAAGATGAGATGTACATCCATGATTTTTTCAGAATTTTGAAACTTTTCTTAGTTGAGTACGGGATTGCACGGAAGCATGAGTCTGACAATCAATGCTCTAAATCTAAGTACTTAAAATTTAAGTGTTATTTAGAGAAAAAAACAATCAAAGTCCACTAGAAACCGCCTACAAACGTCTCATCCCAAGTTCTGATCCTTCTAGCGGAATGAAATTTGTCCGGTCCATCTTCTTCGTCCCAATCCAACACCTGAGACAAAAACTATACGCTCCCCAAGAAATACGCACATCTTCGATGATCGAGCGCACACAGCGGCAAGCTGCTGCCCAGCAGCAGCTGCACCCCCAGCTTTGCAATGAGGAGCGTGGACGCTACTCACGAAAGGGGAAAGGTATGCAGCCCTCGGTGATGATTAACATAATTATTAGGCCGCCGGCCATTCCTGGCCCTCCCATGCTGCACTGCACCACTGCGCTGCATGCCATGCCCTCTCCTTCCTTTCTTTCTTTAACACCAAGAATCCAAACGCTCCCCATGCCTTCGCCAGCTTTTCTATAATCCTGCCCCTATGATTCGATCTCCCCTGCTTGCTCCCTTTTGCCGGGTCACTCACGTGCGCTCGTCAAACCGTTGTCTTGTGGGTGGTCAAAACCCGGGTCCCCCTCCAGCTACCCTTGCTGGCTTAGCTAGTCTCTCCATTATCGCTCGCACACTGCTGCTATAAAGCCTCGTTAGTCTCGCAAGTTGGTGTCTGCGGTTTTGGTCGGGGGCCTTGGGGCTTTGTTGGTTCTGGGCGGTGTGATGGAGCTGGGGCTGAGCCTGGGGGAGGCGGCCGTGGCGGATGCCGTGAGGCCGGAGCTGGTGCTTGGGCTTGGGATCGGGGGAGTGGAGGGAGGGGGAGGACGGCGAGAGGGGGAGGAGGGAGGCGGCGGTGGGAGAGAGGAGGTGGGCGGCCGCGGCCTCGCCGGAGCCGTCGGTGCGGCTCAGCCTCGTGTCGAGCCTTGGGCTCCGGTGGCCTTCCGAGAGCGGTGAGTGGCGGACTGGCGGGTCGCGGCCGCGCGGGGGGGTCTCGTTTTGTTTAGCTGCTCTTGCTTTGCATGTGGAATGGTGTCGTGACCTTGCCGTTCTTGTTTCTTGGCAGGGCGTTCGGAGGCGTCGGAGCGCGGGCTGGACGTGAACCGGGCGCCGTCAGTGGCGGTGGGCGCGGCGGGGATGGAGGACGAGGAGGACCAGCAGGGTGATCCGGCTGCGGTGGCCTTGTCCTCGTCGCCCAACGACAGCGCGGGCTCCTTCCCGTTGGACTTCTCCGCACACGGCCGCCGGGGCCCCGCCGAGGTGGCGACGCTGGCTGGCGGCGACCGGTCGTCCTCGCGCGCGAGCGATGACGACGAGGGCGCGTCTGCGCGCAAGAAGCTGCGCCTCTCCAAGGAACAAGCCGCGTTCCTTGAGGAGAGCTTCAAGGAGCACAGCACCCTCAACCCCGTGAGAATCCATGACAAATCAAAGCTCTCTTTACATTGCTCAGTACACTAGTGTTCCTACCTCGTTCTTGGTCTTGACGTTGATTCTTCTCGCTGGCGACGAGCAGAAGCAGAAGGTGGCGCTGGCGAAGCAGCTCAACCTCCGGCCTCGCCAAGTGGAAGTCTGGTTCCAGAATCGCAGAGCCAGGTGCATGCATAGACATCTTTCACCTCCTAATCCCTGGCTAAAATCCTCTAGGCCCACGTACAACGCTAACCTTCTTCTCCGGCCACGCGCACAGGACGAAGCTTAAGCAGACGGAGGTGGACTGCGAGTACCTGAAGCGCTGCTGCGAGACGCTCACGGAGGAGAACCGGCGGCTGCACAAGGAGCTCGCCGAGCTGCGCGCGCTCAAGGCAGCGCATCCCTTCTACATGCACCTCCCGGCCACCACCCTCTCCATGTGCCCCTCCTGCGAGCGTGTCGCCTCCAACCCCACCGCCGCTTCCACCTCGACCCCCGCGGCCGCGCCGGGCGCCCCTAGCAACACCTCCGTAGCCGCGCCCGATAACCGGCCGTCGTCGTTCGCCGCGCTGTTCGCGGCCCCACGCAGCTTCCCGCTTGTCGTCCAGCCACAGCCGCGGCCTCCGGCGCCGGCGAGCAACTGTTTGTAAATACGCGCAGTTTCTCTGCTTC
This sequence comes from Guadua angustifolia, assembly GCA_036346375.1. Taxonomy (NCBI): domain Eukaryota; kingdom Viridiplantae; phylum Streptophyta; class Magnoliopsida; order Poales; family Poaceae; genus Guadua; species Guadua angustifolia. The sequence goes on from CM070515.1 coordinate 19,911,541, forward strand.
TTTGGTTGATTCGTGTGAAAATTTTTGGGTTTTCTCCGTTGCCGTTACGTGCACGGGCTGGGAGGTTGGAAGAGGAAAATGCTGTTATAGAGTCAACTTAATTTCTTCTTTGTTTTTAAGAAGATGTAGTGCTAATCAGTTAATCATGTTAGCATTAAGTGCTTTATAGTTTGGAGTCATTTTTTTGGGGCCGTTGGGAAGAATGCTGCTTTACTGTATTAGTAAGGTGACTGCGTTACAATAAGATCTTAAAACAATGTGATACGTATAATAAAACGTGATTTAAATCATATAATGAATATTAAGAAGAGCGATACGCATAGCGGAGGTCAAGATATCTACTAACCGGGATAGACCGGGTGAGTGAGTTGCTCTAGATAAGAAAAAATAAAATCAGGCCTAGATGCATTCTCACATCCAACAGTGAACTACCCTAGCCTAGCGTCAGTCAACGTGGAGTCTTAATGGCAAATATGGCAAGGCGTAGGTGTAGGAGATGGTGAGGTACGATTACGAGAGGAGGAGAGAGTTACTTTTAATGTACTCAGCTTCACGAATCTGACGAAGTTAGAATTTTCAGTTTCATTATATTTATGAATCTGAAGAAACTGAATCCCTATCAAACACATCCTCAGAGAGGGGAGAGAGGTGAGTGGTGGGCAGTTGGGGACGTAACCATGTAGGGGATGTGAATCTGAAGAAGCTAAATTCCTATCAAACACACTCACAGAGAGAGGAGAGAGGTGAGTGGTGGGCAGTTGGGGACGCAACCATGTATAGGAAGGAGATCGTCGTGGAGAGCGGTTGAGAAAGTGAGCGAGTGGTTTAGCCAGTGATGCTAACTCATTTGTTTCCGTAGAAAAGAGAACAGGAGGAGGCTGCATGGGCAGCATGTCAAGCGCTTAGCGCAAAGAAAGGGCTGAGATGATTGTCCCATAGAATAGGATAAAATCGTTTTTTTTTTATTAGTGAAGATTTCTGAAGTGCCCGTTCGTACTACTGTGCAAATTTGCGAAAATACGATACTTTCTGTGCTCTAAGAAATAATAATGTAATATTTTTAGATATACTTCTGTTTACAAGTCGCTCGTCAAGGTTGGAACTCAAAGAAACCCAATGGAAAACTACACGTAGCAAAATTTGCCTGAACAATCTAGTGAAATCTTGAAAGCCATTTTAGTTTCAGCGTCAAATCAGCGAAACCAATTACTGCATCCATTGTATGCTGTCGAGTTTTATTAAACTTATCACATGTATTAAGACACAGTAAAATCAAACTAAGAGCAGGGGAAAAAAGAGAGTCGTCTGTTCTTGACAGCATAAGTTAATCTCTCTAGTAAAGAAAGAGTCGTTTTGAATATTGATACGGTTCCTAAAAAACAACTATAATCATTCATTTCTATTAAATATATTTATAAAACTTAATAAAATTATGATCTTATGAAAGTACTTTTCGAGAAGAATCTACAGTATCATTTTCATGTGTCAAATGTAAATATTAAAAAAAATATTGGTAACCAAAATTTATAATATTTGATTGCACGTAACAAAAAAAAAATCACTTCTTCCTTCTATGACTGGACTCTCGAGAGTGCAATATTTCTGCCTACATTTTCTGTTCCAAAAATACACATTGTTTTAGGATGTGTACATATTTAGTTTTCTAAATGCAAATAATATTAGTAGATTTGCACAAGAAGTACTTCCACATTATTTATAAACAAATTTTGCTCCATGAAACACTGTATGGAGGGATATATTTGCAGACTTGAATGAGAAACCTCAAATCCTCGACTCCCTCCAAAAGGAAACCTCAACTCAGAGTTTAGCTATGTTTCATTCCAAATGATAGGCAAGATGGACCTTGGATGCTACATCTTGTATTGCATTTCCAAAGATTTCTGAAGCCCAAAGAAATCAATGGTCATACATATTATGATATTGAGCAGTGAGTGGTCAACTGGCCATGGACCCATGGTATGGTCTGCTCCTTTTTTTAGTCCACCAGGTGATTAAGCAACTGTGACTTACCAAGATACTGCTGTTAATCATGTTTGTACTTTATTGATATTAATTGGGCATGTGTAGGGCTAACCAGTGACCAATGGACAAAGCTTTCACTGAGTCCCATTTATTGTTCCTTGCAGATGAGAGAACATATGCTCGATGGCTCATCACTGTGGAAAGGTTCAGCAATTATGCATCCTGCTGCACTCTGTATAGGAGTTACTGCTGTCATCCTCTTCTAGTATCATTCTGTTTCTGAAGGGAAGTGGAATGGAACAACTGTTCTGTTCTACATACACAAACAAATGGAGTAGTTCATCAAGTTGCTGATTCAGCAAATGATGACGAACTCCACAAAATTTGATCTGTTCGATATGAAACTCCTTTGAAACTCTTAGGGCCGGACAAGTTTGAGCAAACCTGTCGCGGCGTCGGGCGACTGGGGCAACTACACCCATTGCCATCAGACGGCGGCAGCCATCAAGACAAACGTCGCCCGGCATGTTGATGAACAGAGGAGACTCGGAGCATGGGGGCCTCACTGCATGATTGCATCTTGTTTGTCGCACTGCCTGTCCTCTGGTATGTTCCCCTGCTACCACCTTCTGTCATGTCCATCTTAAACCTAGCCCACTCGCCTCTGCCTCCAATTGTTCGATTGGATTTGTGGCCATCAACGCACCGTCTTCTGGTTGGTCTTGGATCTTCTGGTATTGGCCCCGGCCTCTTTTCTCTCTCCTTTTCACTCGTTCTCTAGGGCTAGGGAATTGGTTGGAACTTCTATCTTGGAAATGCATCAAGAAGTATATGCAGCAGCGCATTCAAGGGCGTTCCAAAATCCAATCTTTGTATTGTATTTGATTACAGCGGAGTTTGTGAAGAAGGTATATCTAGAATGCTTCAAACATCTTACATTCTTACTTGTGCCAAAGAGAAAGAAAGCAATTTATGAGTTCACAAATTGAGTGGAATAAAATTTTCACAGAGAAGCTGAATGAGCACGACACATGCTTAACCGCACTTTGTAATAAGAGCGGAGTACTGGCTAGCGGTGTCCAGTACACTTTTCACTTAGAAGCTAAAAGAAGAAGCTAAAACAAGTCAACAAGCACCACGAACTAGCCGTCCATTACTCCACAAACGAGCTTATTGAAGTTATGCACACTAGTCTTCCGCATGCACTTGAAGTTAAGAACCCTAATCACAAGGATTTCATCTGCAATGTTGCTCTCAAGCTTAGAGAAATAGAAGCGGAAGAGATGAAAATGAAGTAGAGGCTACCATCAAAGCTTGAGGGGAGAACCAACTATTAACATTTGTCAAGGCTCTCATTCTTTCAATGCTTTATTGAAAGTCGTAGGCATTAAAGAAAACGTGATTGTCGAGCTCAAAGATTATCCATTCCATGTAGACTGTCGTAATTGATATGCCGAAGGACTCGGAAATTTCCGTCATATTAGGATGACCATTTTTAAGAACCGCAGGAGCACTAATCAATATGCATAAAGGAAACATTAAGTTTTGTTTGCCGGCCACCGGTGTATCAACTATGGGCAAACGTGTATTTCTGCATTTTTCTCAAAATATTATGAGTAAATTTTACGAAACTACAACTTTTTGTGTCAAAATTATCGCAGAACTGCACATTTAAGTTTGAAATTCAATTGTAGTTCTCCGAGAAAAATTGCTGCTAAATTTGTAATTTCGTGAAAATCAAACTTGAACATGTAGTTATGTGATAGTTTTGACATAAAAGTTATAGTTTCATGAAATTTTCTGGAAAGAATATTGAGACGAAGGGACATGAATGTGATGGTTAGTCTCTACTAGTTGCCATCAAAATCTTCCAATGAGGAAGAAGGGGAAATATCCAGTGTAAATGGCTATTCAGTGCTAAAATGCTAATATCCATCGTGGGCCATCCGATCTATCATATGTGGCTTAGATTGAGAGTGGTAGAACCCCTTGTCAATTAAACAGTTTTGCGAAAACCCCCCTCTATTTCTCTCCTCATTCCATGAGGGGCTTCCACCACTCTCGATCTGAGCCACACATGATAGATCAGATGGCCCACAATGGATGTTAGCATTTTAGCACTGAATAGCCATTTGCACTATATTTCCCCGAGGAAGAAAGTTCCAGGTATTCATGGGAATAGAATAATAATAACCCTACTAATATCGGCAAAGTTCGCGCGCTCTCGTTCTTTTGAGCCGAGCCGGTCGCGCGGCTTGGCTCGGTCGGCCGGCTCAGCTAAAAAAAATTCACGTTTAGGTCTCTCCAAAAAACCGTAATTACGTATAGGTCCTTCCTGCGGTTTTTCATGAAGAGGGCCTTCTGGTTCAGAAAAATCGCAGATCTTTCGTGAGAGGACCCTAAATAGATACCGAAAAAAACGTAGTGACGTTTGGATCATTCCGGCTATTTTTCACGAAAAGTACCTTTCGATTTAGCGCAAACGCAGATGCACTTGTGTTCTTTCAGTCATTTCTCGCGTTTCCTCCACGATTTAAAAAAAGAACCGACGAAGAAAACGAAATTGTTTCCGCGAAAAAAACAACGTGCGGCCGGCCGGCTCTGCTCGTTTTTCCTTTTCACGTGTAGGTCTCTCAGAAATGCGTAATTACGTGTAGGTCCTTCCTGCGGTTTTTTACGAAGAGGACCTTCTAGTTCAGGAAACCGTGAATCTTTCGTGAGAGGATCCTAAATAAATACCGAAAAAACGTAGTGGTGTTTGGATCATTCAAGCTATTTTTCACGGAAAGGACCTTTCGATTTAGCGTAATCGCGAATACGTTTGTATTCTCTCAACCGTTTCGCGCGTTTCCTCGATGATTTAAAAAAAAACGCCGACGGAAAAAAATGAAATTATTTTCGCGAACCGGCCGGCTCGGCTCGTTTTTTCCTTTTCACGTGTAGGTCCCTCAAAAATGCATAATTATGTGTAGGTCTTTCCCGTGATTTTTTACGAAGAGGACCTTTTGGTTCAGAAAAATCGCGAATTTTTCGTGAGAAGACGCTAAATAAATATCAAAAAAACGTAGTGGCGTTTCGATCATTCCGGCTATTTTACACGAAAAGGACCTTTCGATTTAGCGCAATCACGGATACGTTTGTATTCTTTCAACCGTTTTGCGCGTTTCCTCGATGATTTAAAAAAAAACAAAATTATTTTCGCAAAAAAAAACAACACGCGTGACGTGTCATACCGTAAAAATTATCCTAGTTTTACTTACAACTACATGTAGCCCAAGTTCCAACTGTAATGTACCGTTCGTGTACGGTGAGCCAACCTGTACTCCATGTAACTTGTAAGTGTGCAACGCAAAACAAACAAAGAAAAAGACATGATTGAAACATCCACCAATCATGACACCAGCAAAGAGAGATTCCGACCATGAGCAAAACTTTTGTCCCCAGTACCTAGTACAAATGGTAGGGCCCCTCTCATGAGAACCTTAGGAAAAGAAGATTCAAAGATTCGTATCACATCTAAGCTACGCCCCGTGATATTTTGGAGACTTGAGCAGTTACTAATGTAATTACAGTACCCCTTACAATGTACGGTTCCGCAGAGTGATAGCAAAATGTAGTTCGATTCCTTTACAAAAATAATGGAAACAATACGTTGGTCTGTTCTTTCAAGTTGTAACTTAACCGAAGTTCCATTTTGCAGATTTGCTATAGTCATCGAGGAGATCGGGACCAATACAAGTATAGGTAGCTTTGCAGTTTTTTATTTTATTTTATTTGCGGGATACTTCACAGTCACACTGCTTCGAGCGCTTCCTGCAAAATTTCTACGTTCCTAATTAACATGATCCTAATGTATGCAGTGTCTTCTCCACTGTAGCAGATCCTCCTCCTTATTTATGGAGTACTGGTTAGTATTTGGATCAAGCAAATGACTTCATCGATTGAGTACCTGACATTACATGAGTCAAGGGAAATGCATGGGACACTGAAAACATTTTCTAGATGTGCGGAAGTCTTCCCTTGCTATCTGCACACAAGACGTTCTCTGTTGCATTGACTACGTTTTGCTCTGTTGCATTGACTGCGCGCTGAAGCCTGAACCTAGTTTTCAGAAACTTCAGGCACGGTTATTTGGTGCGATGAGAATGTGCATCAGCGTTGCATTGCTCTTTTAAGTTTGCCTGGGAAACAAAATGAATCATTGGCAACCGAAAATTTGTGTCGTTAGAGGAGACCAACTTGTCAACGTATGTACGTATTTGATTTGCCGTATTCGTGTCACGTTCTTCTCGAGTTCTTATAGGTCATGCTGAATTCCAGACGGTCTAGTAGACCAACAAATGGTTGAGCCAACCTAAAATTCAGTATGGAGGAGTATATGAACTATGCACATTCCTGCAAACAAGTATGTAGGTAATAGGATGGTCTCAAAAGACGTCTGATCGATGTATAGACGGATCAACTTGACATAGCCCCATTTAAAACGCGGAAATTTTCTCCAACTCATATTTCTAGGGTCGAGTCTTTAATGCCTTTCTAGTGCATAATCTGCAATATCTTGCGCACTGAACGTGCATGCAAATATTTCTAGGAGACAGCAGGGGATTGTACAGTATCCATGTAATCACTGTTCCATGTCAATGAAAAGAAAACCTTTTCAAGGAGGAAAACAGCACCTGGTTAACTGATCACGAGCATCGTGCTAATGTTTGTGAAGTTGACATTGTAAGCAGTAATATCACCACGGAAAGGAGATGTGGGGTACGAGGCATGTCAAACATGTCATAGGAACAATTTTATGAAAAGCATAATTCGAGTACAGCCACTCATTGGAACTGCTTCAGAGCACGGCATCTGCAGGGGAGAAAATGCTCTTGCTCATCTTCAGGTTATGTGGGTGTGGCTATGGAATGCAACAACATTACATAATCAAGTACAGCACTGTTATCATGCGAGCAAAAATGCTCAAGGCAGCCTCCACGAACCTCTGATAAATCTTTCACTGAAGCAAGGTCTGGAAGGAAGGGTAGGTCATTGTACATTTGCACTTGCAACTTCGTCGAGTGGATAAATCAGAAGCTCAAGTGCGGCACTTCTACTTGGCAACACAAAAACATAAGCATCAAAACCAAAATGACAAGGCCTGTCATCGCGTGCCCACTGCCCATGCCCTTCACAATTATTCTCTTGCCCATTCTCCACAGGCCACAAAGCAAAACAGGAAAGAACATCGCCAATTATACATATTTATTGAGAAAGAAATAAGTTCGACCAATATACAAGGTATTGAGAAGAAATGCAACAGTGCCCTCGGTCTCAGCATAGGACCAGCTTAATTCACCATGTAACAGCACAGCTAGCATGTCATGTAGCGAGAGAAAGGCACTTGGCGGAGGCAACCAGTTCGAGCGAAAGCAGAAACCGAAAGGACAAGGCATGTGGCGGCCTTCTTTCTACTCTTCTGACAGCTAACAACAGCGACCTTATCATCTGAAAGGGAACGAAACGGCAGAAGAATATGAGCTCAACAACTGCAAGACTCTGCAAGCTTTAAGGAATAATATTCGGCCCTGATAAGGTCTAGATAGTGGCTCTTTGGTTAGAAAAGTCAAACAGATGCTACTGAGTGACACTTTAAAAAGCGATCACTAATATCCTTTATTCTTTGGATATATCAGTTTAACCTCTTAATTTCACAACTTGATAAGTAGAACAGCCCCTGCTTTATTGATGTTTACATGCCATGCTAGTTTGCCACGACTAAAGCAATCACTCACCAAAATAGAAATGAATATGGAAGCCTTTTTCGTGTCAGCTTTTTTTTGGCTGAATAAAAGTGATTTATACAATATGCAAAGTGAATATTTGTAAAGGATGATTTCAGCTTTCATAATAAAATTTTCAACCAAGCAACGCAAATCCGCAAGTATAGATACGTCAGAAATCAGAATAAAAGCTTGCAGACAGAAAATCAATTATATGAGGATAGGGCAACATGCATGTAACGTCTCCAGGGTCTAGGTCATTCATGAATCCTATTGGATCAATGTCCTCTTTGGTGTAGCAGGCACATAATTTCCATGAAACAAGTGATTCTCTAAGCCTGTGCATGTGATAGGCAAGTTCTGATGCACATCGTTCAGACAACTAGGTATTACTGGCTTCTAATAATAGAATAACAATGGGTGAATGACGCATACACTTGAGCACAATTTGTTAACATCAGAGAAGCATGGATGTGTGAGTGGACATATGCATGGTCTGCTAAAAGGCACAGGAAGCATATCAAAGAAAGGATGTAGGTAGGAAGTGGGAACAAACTAAGTAATGAGCAATAATACAAATACAAGATATTTTAAGGATTAAAACCAAAAAAAGGAATAAGAAGATTCGTGTTGAACTATCAGTTTACAATACCATGAGTTAGTTCCGATCTTCTTAGAGAAAAAAGATCAAGGCAGTCCAGATATATCTAATTCTGGAAACTCTAATATAAATGATAATTACAACAAATAATTCATAGAAGGCCAGCAGCTACTTATGTAGACACACCTTTCTTTCAAACCTACTCACTTCGCAGTTTTTTAAATTTTGGCAGTCTATATCCCCCTAGAGAGTCAATTCACCAATCAAAATTGACTGTAAACCACACACAACAATCAATATTCTAATTGATAAAACAGGTAGATTTCTATAGGTCATTAATCAAAAGCTCTGACAAACAACTTCATCTGGATGAGCTTTGTTAACTTTACAGGAGTTTTGCTTTACTTCAATTTAATTTCCTAAGAAAATAGTGGTCCTGTAGATGTTTGTGCAATGTTACATCATGAACAAAAAAGATTGACCATAAAAGTTATTCTCTAGCCTGACACACAATGACAACACTTAAAAAATTCCAAACAGGTAACCTGCAAGAACAATTTTAAATCACTATATGAACAGTTTTAACTATTTTCAGGAACAGTGATTTTAAATCACTATGACAACAATTATGATTTATAAGACAACAGTAACTTGCAGAACATTTTAGAATATTAGGATGCATGATTAACATATGACATAGCCAAGCATGACTTTGAAATTCTTGACCAACACTTCACTAGTGTTCTACATATATAAAAAAACTTGAACAGTAAATTTTGCCATATTGTCATGAAATAAGAGTAAGCTGATTGTGAGTCAGTTGATATTGTAGGACCAACCAGATGACATGACTAGCTGATTTTGTTTTAAACCATCAATATCCTAGTAGCACTTACAACTTCGAAGTATGAACTATGAAGGTGAAAAAAAAAACATAAGCCTTTAATTTGACAGTTCGGTCATCCTGAAGCACCTAATAAGGGCATCATACATCCAATAAGAATCAATATGCAACACCTAATTGCATTCTTTGTGATTGTTACAGAACGACACATTGCATAACGTGCAAGCATCACGTAGTACAATCAACAATACAATGTAAAACAAAGAATGATAATCCAATTGAGGGCATGAACATCATAACTAATTGACAAAAATAACAAATCTAGACAAATGCTTACAGATGTGTCCAAATTTCCACAGAGCGAGGCACAAATAATAAACAACACAAAGCACATAAGTCACCACATATAAGCTAAAACTCCAATTTCGAAGTACCCATCAAGTTCAGCTACAAGTGATTGATTTTTCAAATGCTTATATAAATATTTATTCAAACTTATCCTTGATCAACTAGCATAAAACCCATAAGCAATTAAAAAAACAAATGTAATCTGATCTACACCATATAGTCTATATCACAGAAATCCTAAACCCCTGGCTTCACTACAACTGATTAGTTCACTAAGCAATTCAACACATGCTCCAGGGGGGCAAATATAAACACTACTGCTCAAAGAACTATCGCAACGTCCTTACCTGCAAACTCTGACCTTCGGCTCAATCAAAGAAGCCCTCGCCCTCGCGGGCCTCCGACATGACGGCATCCGACTCAGGGGGCGGTGGCCACTCAGACGACACAGTCTCCGCGCTATTCGCCGGTCCACCACCTCCTTCGCCAGTCACGGCCTGCGCGAGCTGAGTGGGCGACGCTGCGACTGGAGCGGCCGCATCATGGTTGGTGCGGACGCGGCGGCGGTTGGTAGTGAACCGGATAGTGATCCGCGTGGGCGGCGGATCCAGCTCGGACGGCGCCGCCTCATCGGGGTCGGTGGACGGGAGGTGGGAGCGGCAGACGGGGCAGGAGTTGTGCATCTCCAGCCACTGCACGATGCAGTCGGAGTGGTAGAGGTGGCCACAGGGGAGCCTCCGCGCGGCGACGGCGAGAGGGAGGTCGTCCTTGCAGATGGCGCAGACCGCGGCGGACTCGGACACCTGGACTGTCGGTAGCGCGGCGATAGACGCGGCCGACGCAGGGGGCTGCCCCTGTCCACCGCGGTGCCCGTGCTGCCGGAGCACGGTCACCGCGGCGGCCGCGGCAGCCACCGCGTTGACGGGCTCGTCGTAGAGGCTGCGGACGAGTCGGCCGATGTAGGCGCGCGCCGCGGCGGGGTCTATCCCGAGGTCGAGGTCCTCGGCCTCGTCGGAGGACGAGTCGGATAGGAACCCCGGCGGCGGGGGCGGCGGCGGGGGAGGGGACGAGGTCGACGGATTAGGATTTTCCTCTAGGAAGTCGCTGCGGCAGCGGGGGCAGAGCAGGAGCCGAGAGGGCGCGGCGGCCGGCGCGGGCAGCGAGACGGTGGCCTCGCACTCGTAGCAGTAGAACACCACGGGCGCGACCTCCGCCGTCGCCTCGGCGCCGCTTGCGGGCGCCGCGTCTGCAGGAGGAGGTGAGGACGCGGACATGGCTCTCTTGCGTCTCGGCCGCTTGGGGGGCTCCGCCTCCGGCCAGGGTCGTCGCTCCGTTTTTTTTTTTTTTTAATTTTTTTATTGCTGGCGGAATTGGTGAGGTCGGCTGCCGTGGAGCACTCGCACCTTTCGGCCGCGCAGGCGCAGGGCCATGCTGCAAACCAAACCTGCGGGGGTCGCACGGCGCGGCCGAGTTAAATTCGGGGCGGCGAGCGCGTGCTAGTCTACTCTGCGCTGTCCGCTGCGCGAGGCGAAAGCGCGGGTGGATGGACCCGACGCGATGATGCGGCGCGGGGAGTTTTGTGCCTTTCCGGTGGTTTTTTTCGCTCGGGCTGAATCATTGGATGCTTTCCGCGTTGGGTGTGGGCAGGGTTTGCAATATGATAGATCATAATTTGAATATTGTGATTATCGATTTTATCAAGTTGATACGGTATATAATATTGGTCGATAAATCGGTTAAATTTAAAAAAAATTATGTGATATAAATATCGTGATAATCGGTGAATATCGAGCGAAAATCGTGCGGCGCGGGGGAGGTCGTGGATTCTCTCCTGCGCCGCGTCACGCTTGGTGCCTTCCATAGCAGAGATCGCGAGTTCGTCTCCGGTGTCGCTTCATGGATGCGTGATCGGCCGCTTGAAGGGGAATTATTGTTCTTCACAGAATGTCTAGATTAGCGATCCGATCGTGCAAAGTCAAAATTAGTGGCGCATTGCCGAGGAAGCGGCGGCCTTGAAGACGAGGGTTCGGCTCAAGGGTAACGATGAAAAATGCCAAAGGATGCGAGGTATTATCTCTAGCTCCTTGAAGTCTCAATGCATGATCTTCTCGCCCATGTATTTGGCCTACCGATCGCAATGAAGAGACGGTGGCGGATCTATCTCTCTTTGTGAGGCGTCGGCCGCCGTTACGATGATACCGAGGCGGCTACCGGCTCCATGTTGGGCGGGTTGTGCGAATCGGGCAAGATCGGTTGGTTTCTTCCAATTGGGGAGAGGGAAGGATCTGGATGAGGCGACGCCATGGCGGTTGTGCTCATTCGATCCTCTTGCGGCAATCTTGGCTTTGTTCCTAAGTCAATCTCGTGATGTGCAACCGGATGTGCGGGTATTGGCGGCGATGCTTTAAGAATCAATTTAAAGCGATCATGGCGGCGGAGCACGGCGAGCTGGCTTGGTGGCGATCGATTTAATGGTCGCAGTTATGGTGGTCTTCGTCCCCAAGATTTCAAGTTGGTGGTCATGGACGATATGGAGTCCGTGATCGCGTTCAAGATTTTGAGGGGCGCAATGATTCAAATAGCCGCGGTGTTCTTGGTGGTGGCGTCTAGAATGTTGGAAATCCAGGGGGCTGCCGGATTGTGGCGCCCAGAATGTTGGAAATCCAGGGGGCTGCCGGATTGCTTACGCGGAAAAGATTTCTGATGATGTTTTCGCTAAGCAATTCAATGAAAAGGGGGAGAGCTCTGCGATCCAGGCTGGTAGCAATCAAGACTTCTCTACAAAACCATTTTGTTTTGTTTAAGGGCTGTGTGCTTCTTGTTAAGCAGAGGCCGGGAGAAATTTTAAGGACTTGTATCATTTTGATGTAATGTTCTTGAAATTAATAAAATCTTCCTTCATCTAAAAAAAATCGAGCGAAAATCGCTCACAAAATTGACAGTCGAAGATCACAAATTCATAAAATCGTTCGGATCGATTATCGAGGAATATCGAGCGATTATCGGTGAAAATCGATTTTAAAAAAAAATCACAAAAAGTTTGATTTTGAAACTCTTCAACTCTCTACCGAATTTCGAAAATCTCGATATGGTCGATTATTGCGATATCGATATTGTGAACCCTACTGTGGGGAATCGGCTCGGCAGGTGTCGTGCCCCATCGCAAACAGATGCAACGCAATTCCTCTCAACCCATAGCTTCCGTAGTTGCATGGAGACCATGAAAAAAAACAATAGAGTAGATTTTTTTCGGAGTACCGAAGTGAAGACACCACGCGCGATTTTTCTATTGTAGGAATGTTGTCATATTTAACTCTGGCTCAACACTGTTAGATGATTCAAACCGTTTGTCATCTCGATTCTACTGTCTACACGAATAATAATTGCTTAAGTTGTAGTCTCTTATCTTTTTCATGCCCCTGTGGTGCCGACGTGTAGGACGGCTGGGAAAATCTGGGCTGGCTACCGCCACTCCTGTCCGAAACCTGTGGCACGTGCTTGTCAAATATGCCTGAAATCAAATGGATCGGCAGCGATGCATACCAAAATGTTCTAAACCGGTCAAACGAGGCATTTATGAGGTATGGCTGGATAATCATGATAGTAATTTGGTTTTTACCTTAAAATGCATTTTTTATCTTCAGTTAGGTAACTCCATGCGGATGATATTGTGCGGGTTAGGGGCCATGAAGATGCATATGTCATATAAACATGTGTATGGACTATGGAGCATGTCCGATTTTCTTCCCAGTGGACGTCATATAAACACGGAGGATGGAGCACGTCCTAGAGACCCACGTCATGTCTAATCTCTATCTATTTGGCGATGCATTGCTTTTGATGATGGTGCACCGTAGGTTAACATTTGTCATGTCAGCGGGAGGTTATGTGTTTGGGACGTGACATTCATAACGTGAGCTAGAGGTTACGCGTCAAGGAAATGTTTGGTGTGTTACATGTTTGAGATTTCCCATGTGAGGCGAGGCTGCGTGTCTAGGACTGTAGGACACATACTTGCTTCTTTTCTTAAAAGGAAGAGAAAATTTGCCAGGTGCTAGGCTTTTCATTAGTAGACACTCTTAATCTATATATATACAGTGGCGGTCCTGAGATTTTAGGGGCCCGGGACGATATTTAAAATAGGGGCCCTTCTAAATAATATATATGAAATATCAAATTACAGTTCCATCTAATTAATATGTTAAACATAATACATGTAATCACGTTAGTTAGGATAATTGGCAAAATCAATACGACAATACCTAACGGCTCACGGATGAAACGTCGAGACGGAGACACGGCGCTCGCGATCACGAGGGCAACAGCCAGCAGACTGCAGACGGTAGGGGCGCAGCCGCAGGGCGCGCTGCGGAGACGCGGTGGCGCGGACGGACACTCGTCTCGTCGTCCCGCCTGAATCCTCAATCATGATCGGCTGATCGCCTGATCCGCTGATCGCCTCTCGCGTAGTGCCGTAGTCGCGTCGCGTCGCGCGCGGCGTCGACGCGTCGCCCGTCCTTGGCCTTGGTCTGCAATAGCAGATGAAACGTTTTGCCACGCCAACCGATCTCTGAGTGCAGGTGGGGCCGTCGGACGGAGTCGAGGCGTTGATGGGTCATGAGTCCACGCACGCGACTGGCAGGCCACGATTCGCGAGACATCACGGCGTCACGCGCTGGGCCTCAGCCACTCACGAGCCACCGAGCCAGGACTCAGAAGGTCGGTCATGTAATCACTAATCACGTTACTCATATTCATATACAATATGCATGCAACTATGCAAGGGTGGGGCCCATGGGTTTGGGGGGCCCGGGGCGGTGGCCCCGCTCGCCCCCCTCCAGGGCCGGCGCTGTATATATAACAAGGATCTCTACCACTGTTGTGCTCTGATTTATCGTTTCCACTTCATTCTCATGCACGAACAAGAATACCGTAGAGTCTGCTTCTTGAATTATAGAATTTATTAAGTCATCGTATGGACTCTATACGATAATTTAATCAACTCCATACGATGATTTAATAAACACTATAATTCAAAAAGCATGGTTGCCTATGGTATTCTCATTTGAGGATAAGGATAAAGTGATAACAATAAATAAACATATGATGCCTTTTAGGACGAACTGTGGAATAAAATAGATTTTACCTTAAAGTCCATCAATATTATAATAAGAAAGGAGATGAAAGTACTATAAAACTTCATATTTTTAAGACGATCCTGATCAGACAAGCTGTTGCCTCAATGAATATGTCTTCTCACTGGTTCTAAATCTCTTTTTTTCAAGCACATGAGCAGACATATCCATGTGAAATTGACAAGACAAATGCAAATATGTCTATGATAAGGAACCATGATTTTTTTTTGAAACCGATAAACCATACTATGATAAATAAAAGCAAGAATCAGATGAACGAATCTTTAGACCCATATTTTATCGAGATCTATTCTAAAATCCAGAGACTCTTTATTCCAAATTGTAAATAAAAGAATCACATAATATATAAAAACATTTGTCTTCGGAATCATGTATGTTCTAAGAGATACTTGCAACATATATCAATATTAACAACTAACAGCACGAAAATATAGGTTAGTGACCATCCATGCAAGCAACTCACCAACAGGGAAGAGGGGGAGTAGCCGACGGGGAGGAGGATGCTCACGGTCGGAATGGTCGTCATCGCGTCACCCTCATGGATGCCGGGGAGGAGGATACTGATCAAGGAGACCGAAACGCCGAGAAGGAGGATGTTGGGAAGGACTTTGCCAGGGAGGAGGTCGCCCAGGAGAAGGATCGTTGGGGGACTAGGGTTTGCGGGAGACGAAACGCATAGGTCTGTGCTACAAACCTCTATCGGTATGTTTATATAGTGGTCTGAGGTCATATCACAGACGGTTTGTAGTTAAGAACCGTCTATGATGTGAACTTATCACAGACGGCTCGTAATTAAAACCTCTGTGATATTATCACTGACAAAAAACCATCAGTGATATTGATGATGTATATCACTGAAGGTTCATGAAGAGTACCGTCTGTGATTATTTCACTGACGGTTTTATTATAAAACCGTCAGAGATATTCTTTATCCAGACGATTTAACTGTATGTATTGAAACATCTAATATAAGTCTTTCTGTAGTAACATGCGTATGAACCATTGATTTAGTTTATGGTGCATTACAGATGATTTAGTTTATGGTGCATTACAGATAACAGTATTAGTTGTGTGATCTATGGACAACACTTTTGTGGTACACTGTTGATCTTTTGTTAAAAGAAAAGGTGGAATGAGAAATGGGCATCCATCTGTCCACTTATGGACATCGCCAGCTTTATCTTCACAACCTTAGGTTACAAGTTAGAATATGATGTCTTTTTTTTTAAAAAAAATGGTACGATGTTTAAGGTCCAACACTGCCTTTTCTCTGCAAAGAAAGAGATATTATCCTTTTTCATCCATAGACCGTAGGTCTAGGGGTTGAAGAGAGGTAGCGGTGAATCAACTCATGGTCGCGAACTATCTATGTACATATTTGAATATTTGATTTCAACAGTATTAGTTTTTATAGTTATATGGTGTACGTATCAATATTAATAAGCATGCGAGCTAGGGTACCATGCTACCACCAACTCAAGGAGATCCTAACTCGCCCTCGACAAATTTTGGGGCTCATTTGGAGCATAATCGTTCAAGGAAAATAATTCAAAACCATATGCTGGTAGTTTTATCTGCTTTGACTTGCCAAAGTTGTGCTTCAGCTTTGAGCCAAAAACTCCCCTAAATAGTATAGCTGCAAAGCAGCTGGGAAGTTAAATTACAGCAGAAGCACTCCTAAAACCTGCAGCTGCTAGAGAGAAGTTTTTCAGCTATGGCTTCACTTGACCACCTCCTACCTCGGTCGTTTTACGTTCTCGACCTCCGCCACCCCGCCTCACCGCCTCCACGTCATCTCCCCACTCGAACGTCGCTGTACTTCGCTATGTTGCTACCTCCTCGCTTGGTTGGCCTCCAAAAGCTACTGCTGCAGCAGCCAGTTTGCTAAACAGCATAACAAGAAAAGCCACAGCTACTAGCTACAGCTGCTTTACAGCCCAACAAACTAAAAGTAGTTTTTCAACCCAGCCACAGCTCCCAAAAATACCCTTAGTCTCGGTGGGCTTGGGGCACCCAAGTCGAACCAAAGTCATAGTTCAAGCCTTAGTGTTAGGTTAAGGCTCTGCTCAATTTTCTTTTATTCGGGCAAGGATTCAAATTTCGTTTTCAGTTTAAATTTGGCTCCCCTGCGAAATCCGAAATTTCGGTGAAATCTCATTATTTCGGATGAAATCCAGATAAAATTCAAAAAGCAAAATTCAAATATAGAATTTTTGGACCGAATTTTGAGCAAAATATCCGAAATTTTGGGCGAAATTGCCAAATTTTTTGTAAATTTTAACCGAATAAAAAATACTTAAAACAATGTCAAAAAAATTTGAAATTTTTTGTGAAGGTTTCCTGATATTCCCATAAAAATTTTAGATGATTATCAAGTTTGAGGAATTTTTAAAAATTTAAACATTGCTACTTTCCTGATAAAAATGGTGACCTGCAAGTTTGAATCGAATGAAAAATGGTTCAAACAACATTATAAAATTTTGAAATTTTTTGTGCATGATTATGAAGTATCAATAATGTTCTCATAAAATTTTCAGATATGATCAAGATTCATGAATTTTTAACAATTTGTACAGTGCAACTGGAGGCTGACCGATAAATTTCAACTGAATAAAAAATAGTTCAAACCATGTTAGAAATTTTTTAAATATTATTAAATAGTGATGATGTATCAATAATATTGCCATAAAATTTTAAAATGATGATCAAACCTTAAAATTTTATAAAATTCTGACACGTTTACTACCTCATTTATACTAATTATGTTTTTTATTTTTAAAAGATAACAAATGAAGTTAAAATATTTTTAAAAATTTCTTGTTTGATCCTAGACTCCTTAAGATAGTACCATAAGTTTTTCATAGCATGGAAAAAACTTCTTTAATTTTATAAAATTTCAACAGTATTTCTATCAAAATTTTAAAATATCTCAAAAATAATTTTTTCTACAAATTATTATAAAAGATCACTTTCTTATGGGTTATTGTTGTAATTGAAGTCAAATCCGGCCATAAAAAAAATCAAAATATGGAATAATTACATGAATTTTCGGTCGGTTTGAGCGAAATTTCGCCAAAAAATGAAATTAATGTAGCAATTTTAAATTTTTTATCTAGCCGGTAATTTAGATCTCAAGGCCGAAATTTGAATCCATGTATTCGGGCCCATATTTCCAACATAATTCAATCTTCTTTGAAATAAGTCCATTTTACCTCTTTTAACTTTCTAAAAAAATCTATTTAACACTCTCAAATACAAAATTAGGTATTTAACCTTCAAATTTATAAATTTAGGTCAATTTACACTATTAGACGATTTTGAATGGTGGTTTTGATGATTTGGATCTCACTGAAGATGATTTTTGTCATATGAGGAGCTACGTCATCGAGTTTTGATAACGAGGATTCAATTCAAGCGTATTGACATCAACATCATTGACCTTTTTCTCACTCATTTTCTCTCTATATATATTATCTTTCTTTTTATTGTCATCATTCCTTCTCTCATTTAGATATACATTAGCAAAAATCGATGGCATGGCTACTAACATAGTAAAAAATGCAAAATTCACCTTAAGTTGAATCCCTACAAAACCAATTTTTAAAACCATCTTAAGACGTAAATTGATCATATTTTTGTGAGTTTGAGATGCTAAATACCTACTTTATAGTTAGAGTGTTAAATAGATATTTTAGAAAGTTAAGAGATATAAAATAGACTTATTCCTATTTCTTTTTATCTCGGCCCAGTCTGAAGAACGATATGTCCGCAATGACGTTCGCAAAATCTGATTCTTTGGCCCTATTTGTTTAGGCTTAGACTTTTTGGCTTATAGCGCCAGCTTTTTGGTTTAAATAGCTTAAAAGTTAACGACTTTTGTACATGATAGAAGTAGGTAATTTTACCTAACTTTAGTGTTATTAGTCTAAAATCAACCATCAATAAGCCAAAAAAGTCTCTCTACTCTCTAGTGGCTTTTAGCTTCTAGTTATATAGAGGCTTATGGTATTTGAAAAGCCTAGATAAAAAGCTACTCGTTTGTTTAGACTATAGCTTTTTTAGCTTTTAAGCCGGTGAAAAACACCAAACAAACAGGACCTTTGTTTGTAGCTTCGGCCTTCGGCACTGCCAACGACCGCAAGGAGAATCAGCAATTCAAGTACATTCAATTTGTAGTCAACGACCGCTACCGACTGCAAATCTACTACCGTTCAAAAATGTGCGGATATTGTGGTTTGTTTCTTTTTTACTTTTTATTTTTGCAAAATTGTTTCCCTATTTCCTTTTCTTTTTTTTGGGGGGATAATGATATCTTTAATTATAATATAAATATATGGTGATATCTCTGCTACTTCTAATTACGAGTTGGTGGTAGTGGTCCATTCTCCTCTAGAGTATCTCATCCGTTAGATCTGACATTTACGGCTGAGATAGAAGGGGATTTAATCCATTCTACTTTTTCCGTCGTCGCCTTTCTCTCCAGTCCCCACGCATCGAGTTGTTGAAACCCCAAACCCTCTCTTATCTCCTTTCTCCTAGGTTTTAGGGTTTCGTGGCTGCAACCGCCTCACCGAGGATGAGACGCGATGCAGTTGCCGATGAACAGGTAGCACACCCTAACACTGCAGGTCCCCACAAGTACTATTAGGCACCGCTGCGGTACTACCAGCGGGGTACCCTGCATGCTCCCTCGCCGACGATGTGAGGTTAGCCGCAGCAGTAGCTTCCTTTGCAATATGCTCCCCCGTCGCCGCAGTTTTATGTGTCTCTGCCCCCTTACCAGTATGTGCCTTCGCCGCAGCAATATGCACTATCACCGCGCAGCACTGGGCGCGAGTGGTGGGTAGGCACACGCTCATAGGCGAGAAGATAAGTTCCCTATGGATCAAAGATCTCCAGTGGTTATATCGTGGAGAATAGTGAGTTGATTCTTAGTGTCAAGGCTACACAGAGTGATACTGTAGAGAACAATACTGATGTTACAAACAAGCAGTTAAGCTATCCACACAAGACTACATTGAGACATAAAGGTTTTTTAATTTTAGATTTCACATGCTTCATGTTATGTACACTAATCGATGCTTAAGATTTGATTTATTTACTAGCCATATTTTTAAATGTGCCAAAAAAATTGATATTCATGAAACGGTTTTGGGTTATGTTTGATAATATGTTCATTGTACAGTTTGGGAATTACATAATTTTATATGAAAAAAATCATGTATTTCAAATGAGATTTTTATATAACCTTATTTATTATTCATTGTGTTTATATATAAACAATACTTATGTTCATCTAAAATTTGCAAAGTATTTTGTAACATGAGAGCCTTCAGATTGTGAAATTAAAAAATATTTTTAATCTCAAGTTTGTAAATAGGTGTTTGGAATTTGTATGCTTCGATGAATTGATTTAAACATTTAACAATTTCACATTTAAAATGAACAGTATCATTCAGACAGAATTAGTGTTTGATTGTGTTCATCTCATGATGCAGGGGCCGAAAAGTTAATATTCTTCCATTATCTTAAAAAAGACAGGGTTAGTGTTTTTTGCAAATAAATTTTTTATTGTAAATTGAGTTTTTGTTGCAACGTACGGGCACATGACTAGTCTTTATCAATAAATAGAAACAGGGTTACACTCGTCGTATACCAGCAACGTTACAAAATTCTGAGTGTGTGTGGTTTGCTTTCAATAGCTACCAATACTTGCTTTACTAAATTTTGGTAGAGTTAACTAAATTTGGTAAATATTTGGTTCGCTACCAAATTTTAGCAAGATTTCCTTCTCCGTTGGTTCTCTAGTTTATTTTCAATGCCAATCTTTAGCCAAAACATTGGTAACCAATTTGGTAACTAAATTTTAGTAAGATTTAATAAGACAAATTTACCATCACACTAAACAGACCCTGCAAAAAGAAGTAAGCTCGAGAGCTCCCCTGCCCTTTCCTCTATAATATCTTGTTTGGGATGCCGAATTTTTCAGACTTCTGCGAGAATCAAAATACCTATCTGTAAATTCCTATATTTCAAGCAAACCAGAAATGTAAGAATGGATGGTTTCACGAGGAAGAGAGGTTTAAAGTGTTTCTAGTTGTTGGCCACTTTCGTATACTTGACCCAACGATAGAAAATCAACTTCATTTATAGGTGACCGAATAATTGCTTTACTAACATAGACCATACAACTAGAGTACCATGCACGCACTGCCTTAGCTAGACGAAATCTTGACCCTATTTGGAGGGCTTTAAAATCAGTCTTAGCTTCTGAAAAATCAGTAAACTCCTTCAAACAATTTAACTTTTAAGCGGTTTTTAATATAAACCAAAAGTCATATATAACTAACAAAAACTGAAAACTACGTTGAATCTGCTTTTGCCATATATTGCTGAGGGAAATTAGATATTTATTAAACAATCTTTTATAAAAATCTACGGCTGCTTTTCAGCTTAAAAAGTCAAAAAATAATTTTTTGAAAAAAGCTACAGCTACTCTGATCAGTCCCTACTCTACTCTAGTGAACTGTGCCAGATCCTAGGCATACAGGGAAACAAATGTGTCCTTATAGGTCAGGCATAGGCAACAAAAATCAGCCAAAAACAAATCGATCTTGTTGCCGGGCGATGATTTTTGTCATGGGTAATTGAAAAGGGTTAAATCCCACACACATCCTATGAGTAAGGATGACAGTTTTATCTATAGGTTTAGGTACCCAACTCGATAATGGTGGACACGGGTAGCATTTCAGACTCATAGGTTGGGTTTGGCTACCTGATAAAGACACAGGATAGGTGTGAGTGTTAATTTGTATCTATTGGTACCAGATAAGCATCCTATGACATGTGGGCTCTACTTTTTATAAGATATATTAGAAAATTAAAACTGTAACTACCTAAATGAGAGGTTGAGATACGCATAAGACTTTAATAGACAATACTATATTCAGAAACTTGTTGAGTATATACCATACTATGAATTTGTTTTGCATATATCATACTCTAAATTTATTGTGTATATATTATGCTCTTTCTTTTAGACGATACTCTATTATGTGTTAGCATCTCTGCTATCACTGTAGTTATAAGTGTTAAGTGTATGCCATGTGACTAAGTTAAATACAAATCAATTGAGTTTTCTATCTTATCTTAGTTATTGATTAATAAGCTTACATATCACTGTTCCACATTTTACTCTAATGCTTATCATCTTGTTCATCGAAACTAAATACAATATATATGAAAACACATTTATTTTTATAAAAACACTATAGAATGCTGTAGTATTTGCCATCAAATATCTTATATGTACTCACACGAACTTGTAGTATCATTGGTCACTTATAGGCCATCATGATGTGTTGATTAAAATAAAATAAATTGGTATATCATTGGTCATCTATAGCCCACGTTAACTCTCTGTTTTCAGCACAGACTGCTACCCATGGGTACTTATTGGGTATTGGGTACCTATTGAGTTTGGGTATAAGCACAAATCTGTGCCCGATAAGTTTAGTGGGTTTGGGTGAACGTCATGGTTTTGAGTTTCGAGTTTGGACGAGTGGCAGTCGTATCCGAAGGTACCACCCGATTGCCATCCCTACCCACGAGTAAGCGACGAAGGAAATGTAGTTTTCGGCTGGACTATGGTTAAAGGTTGAATAGCTAGGTTAAAGAAATTTGATATTTAATAATCTGGTTTTTAGGTATGAAGGGTGCGGATCGGAAATGAAGGTAAGAGAAGTGGGATTTATAATTTTATACTTAGTAGGAGATAGCAATTTTTTTTAACTATAATAGTAAAGTCAGAACCCTAACTTGCATAAACCGTGGGAAGATATCTTAAACTAGCTCTTGACTTTCAACTTTTCCTAGTACAATTGGGCTACTGGCTTTTGACTTCCAGCTATGAAGAAACTAGTCATTTGGAACAACTTTCGACTACTAAGGACAAATACAATAACAAAGTTAACTGCTTACTCTATCTCCTATCCAAATCATCTAGAGTAAGCACTAAAACTAGTTTGTACAGTAGCTATCTCTAAAAGTTGACTCTAAATAATATGCATTATCTCTTCTCTTTTGTACATAACTAATTTAACTATACTCCATGCAATGCTTACTACTAAATAAGAACAAGCACTCTTCTCTCTCATCTTTTCTCACTCTTTACGTCAAAATTAACGTAGACATACTAAAAATAAGCTGAGTGATCATATTGTATATGTCTTAAGAGGGCAAGCTAGAGCTGAAGTCGTTCTAATCTTGCCGATTCATAATTTCAAATCTCTGAAAAAAGGATTCAAATGAAGCCCATTCCAAACTTATGTAGAACTTCGCAGAAACCCTCTCCTTCTTTTCCGCCAAACTTCCAGATTATTCCAATCCACGACCGAATCATCCAGAACCAGCCGCCGCTCCAATCCTGAAAACTCCGTCCACACGTAGATCCGAAGCAGAGAAGCAAAGGCGAGCCCGACCAAACCCTAAGCCCCACACCACAATGGCGAAGTACGGCGAGGGTGACGCGCGGTGGATCGTGGAGGAGCGCGCCGACGGCACGAACGTCCACAACTGGCACTGGGCGGAGCGCGACTGCCTCGAGTGGTCGCGCGCGCGGCTCTCCTCCCTCCTCGCCGGCCTGCCTGTCCTCTCCGGCGAGGGCGGCCTCACCCTCCGCACCACCACCCTCGACAAGCTCGACGGCGAGGCCTATGTCAACATCCGCAAGGGCAAGGTCATCCCGGGGTACGAGCTCTCTCTCACCCTCTCCTGGGAGGCCGAGGCCGCCGCGGAGTCTGGCGTCGCCAAGGTCACCGGCGTCGCCGAGGTCCCCTACCTCGCCGACGAGAACGCCGACGAGGACCCCGACCTCCGCGTCACCGTCCGCGGCGACGACGGGCCCCTCGCGCGCCGCGCCAAGGACGCCTTCGTCACCCGAGGCAAACCCCTGGTCCTCGAAAAGATCCGGGAGTACGTCGCCGCCATGGCCGAGGGCGGCCCCGCCAAGGACGAGCTAGATTCCAAGAAGGCTCCCACCAAGGCGGCTGCAGCGGCAGGGGGCACGGCTACCGCCCCAGCTCCAGCAGCGAAGAAGGAGGAGGCGCCAGCTCCGGCGGCGAAGGAGAAGAAGGCGAAGGGGAAAGAGAAGGAAGGATTCAAGACGATTGAGATGACGGAGAAGTTCTATTGCCGCGCGAAAGACATATATGAGATCTTGATGGATGAGAACAGATGGAAGGGGTTCACGCAGAGCAATGCGAGGATCAGCAGAGAGGTTGGTGGGCAGTTTAGCCTCTTCGATGGATCCATCACCGGCATCAACGAGGAGCTGCAGGAAGGAAAGCTGATCGTGCAAAAGTGGCGGTTTGGGAGCTGGCCAGATGGCTTGCATTCTACGGTAAGATCCTCATGCCATGGATGTCTAATTTACTTAAGCTCAAAGTGATCATTTTTGTATTGCGCTCGGATGCATTTCTATTCACTCCATATATGCCGTGTTAGATAGGAATGCTCAGTTGGATGTCAAAAGTTCCTCCACACAGAAACCATAATAAGCTTAAGCTTATCTAACTATGAATCGACAAGTTTGGTTGTTTGATATGCCTTTGCTTGGATAAAGTTAGGCACAGCGGTAAGTTGCTGTTTGGTTCCATCTGGAGATAAGCACACAAATTGGCTTACCATCAGTGTCTCATTCTCACCGTTCTTTGGCTGTGAATCTGTGGGATTTTTCTTCCCATTTCCACTTGGATTCCCAAAATCAAACATAGTTGTTGGGAATTCACGCTTGCCTATTCCCGTTCTCACTTCCTTATTACCTCCAGCCACCTAAGCTGAGCATTTTTTTTTGACGAAATACGCCATCTCGAGTTTAGAGTGGTTGCTGAAATTCCTAGAGTTGAGTATCAACACTTCCACACGGTGTGTTTCATTTGAGGAAACATGTAATTGTGAATTGGTACTATTGTTGTTCTAGGCTGATGACAGAGATTTTCATACAATAACATGGACTGATCTTAGTTCTAAGCTTCTAACCAATGTTCTAAAAAAGTCTACATGGCCAAATGCTAGGCCATATGTAAGGAAATGCTTCCCTCCCTGTTATCATATAATCAGCCAGTTAGGTCCGCATAATCAGCTAGTTAGCTTGATGATCACCAGTGTGTGGCTGACCTAATAGAGTACATATTACCAATTTTTAGAACACGAGTTCTATCTAGAAGTGTGTTTTCACTTGTACAACGAGTTTTTGCCAGGAACTCCTGACACCGAGATCTCGGCTTATTATTACTGATATAATCTAGGTGGCCTGAAAGTCGTCGATATGCCCCATGCCTCTTTCCTGGCTGCCTAGTATGGTTAGCTGATATTTTCATTTTGTTCAATTTCTGCTAGCTGATATTTTCATTATGTTCAATTTCTGCTCCCAGTAATATTCTGTAGGATTTACTCGATAGATATATATGTGCGTACGGGAAGCCCATGTCTGCAATTCTTCTGTATTCGCCATCTACAGTCTTTGAATCATATTCATCTATAAAACATAACCTCAATGTGCTGTGTGAAACTTGAAATGCAGGTCAGGTTGGTGTTTGATGAGCCCGAGTCAGGAGTTACAGTCATAAAGCTCAAACAAACCGATGTGCCAGAGGAAGACAAGTATGCTCCTGTTCATCATGTCATTTTTGTGCATCAAACATTGAATCCGTAAGATTGTTAATTCGTGGCCCTTGTACCTAAAAGTTCTGGTTGTCTGCTACTCCAGGTACGGCAACTCAACTGTGGTGGAGAACACGGAGAGGGGCTGGAGGGAACTCATCTTCCAGAGGATACGTGCAGTGTTCGGTTTCGGGATCTAAAGAAGCGCTTTGACTCTGAGCTAGATTTCAGTTTTTTAGGAAGTCAAACCTTGCCGTGTTACAGTTACCCGTGCTTTGCTGTCTCAAGCTTATTCGATGTCTTTAGACAGACAATCTTCGCGTTTTACGGGGGGTAAAAACATCTGTCATTCATCACGCTAGGATGCGTCTGCAACGTTTTTCACAGGCTACTCTGATGTTGACGTTGGTAAAAGTGATTATCATCAGATTATGGTTGAACGATTTGTTATGTTCTTGTTTCTCGCTTGGATACGATCGTATTGTGCCGTAGGAACAATTTCTCGTAGATAGGGCGGTTGTCCTGGACTTCCTTGAACTGTGATCGTTGTTTGTTGTGTTTTGGATGTGTACTTACTGTTGGCTTGTTGCTATGGATCCCGAGCGTGTTTGTATGGCGCCAGGTACAGAAACTGGCAGTGAAAATGCAGCTTCTCTTTTGATTATTGTTCATCAGATGGTGTAGACTAGAGAGACACTAGCAGTTAAACTGGTCACTGTTAGGGACTGAAACCGTGAAACAGCCTAAAAAAACAAGAAATTTTTTTGAGTGGTAAAAAGTATCGGAATTGCTACAGTTCGAACGTCTGACGTATTGTAACATTTTTTTTCTACGTGTGTAACATTTTTTGCCAACGTGTGCAATATTTTTCTTCGACAAACAGTGAAATACGGCATAGTAAACGGATGTTACAAGTGTTGAAAAAAATGTTGTACGCATCGGGAAAAAATGTTTCAAATGTTAAAAAAAAATATTGCAAGAGACATCCGATTAAATAAACAGTATCAGATGTCGAAAAAGTATTGATGATGGCCATCTCTGGATGTTTCGTAGCTTCTTATTTGTTGGTGAGGAGAAGAGAGGGTCGGAGAGATGGGTGGTGGGCTGGGCTTTGGTATGGGCTATCTGGGCCCTAGCATGCTCTCCTCCACTGCAGCCCACACACGAAGGGGACTAGGGTTAGACACCGCCACTATATAAACAGCCCCACACACACCTCCCTTCAACACGGCAACACCACAAGCCGCCGCCATAGCCACTGCGTCAAGACGACGAGGTGAGACTGCGAGAAGGGTTTCCCCTGCACCCTCTTCCCGGCCCTCGTGTTCTTCCTTGCTTTCCTTTTCTCCTCCTCTCTGGTTTTGGGGCCTATGATTGAGATCAATTGTCCGTACCATCTGAGATTTTTTTTCTGTGATGTTTCACCTTTGCTAAACCATCTCTGAGGCCCCGATTTGAATTCCATTGGTTTCACTACGTAGTACCAGTAATCAGCTGATTTGCGTTGTTCTTTCTCTTTTTTTTCCCCGATCGCCGTAGTAAGCTTCTTTTTACGTCGCACCAAGGCAACAAATTAGAGTCTCTGATGCGCTTCCTCCCGTAGCGTCTTCAGCGCTGTACGTTGCCGAGAGCGATTTCGGAATGCGTTATCATGCATGCGCCGTCTCCTGTTTGGCCCGTGCATCCCGTTTTCCGACACTTCCATCAAAATCATTGCATTTCTTGATATATTCCTGCGTTCTGTGGCTTTAACCTCAACTATTACTCTTTCGTGCCTAAATAGATATTTTTATGATTTTACTCTTTAACCAAAGCATGGGTAGAAATGACTAAATCACCGTGCTTGTTTAGCTCACTCCGTAGGATAGCGTATTACTCTAATCTATACATCAGGAATAACAAGGTAGAAGTGTACAAAGAAAATAACATTTAAAAGTTATCTGGAAATTATTTAGAAATAAAATTTAAAATGTATGTCATGCTGAGGAATGGAGGGACTGACCCGGTATGTCATGATCTAAGTTCCACGCAAAAGTTATCAAACTTACCGAGCTCTACGTATATCTCAAATGTTGAAGATGCAAGATTCTCTTTGTCGTGTGAAGAGATTGTCTACGAGTTAGGCAATATCCTGCCGTTGTACATCTTGTCGAGCAACTTCTTGGCTTCTGGACGCCGTAGGAGTCCCTTGTTGTTCGGCAGGCCAGTTCCAAGGCAAACTGGGCAGACCAGCTTTCCCCGGCCTACATGACCATATACCATTAGAGAAGCATGATTGACAAATAGCTTATGCCTTCTAAGTTCAAACCCTAAAAAACTAATTAAAATGAATTACAAAGCCCTTCTAACTAATACAATTTGCACAAATTGTAAAGGTAAACAAAAGGGTCTATTTTTCATTTATGTTTTAATATTTGTGTAACTTTAAAAAAGAAATGTGTAGAAGCATCTCTAGTTAACAAATCTTAAAAGAATCATAAGTAATAACAACTAGAGAAAAGCTGAATGCCCAATGGTTGTGTCAAATGAAAAAAGAGACCGCCAACTGCATACGTGATGCTCCAGGTAGCCGCGCATGAACAAGCTACGTACAAATGCTACGTGTACCAGAATCGATGGATCTAAAATCAAAGTACCACACGAGAACGAAGAGCATACCATAGCAATTCGGGCATTCTGTGAATTCATAAACATCTTTTGCTCTCTTTCGGTTGAGGGCCTTCCATTTTCCTGTGCCGCCACACATGTCACCTATATCCAACTGACGCTGAGTTATCACTCCGAGGAAAACATTTCACCAGTTTGTAGTTTGCCGCAGTACTGAAGTTCATGACAGAAGGACCGCTCCACTAGTATATGCCCAATTGCTACAACATTCATAAAAATTACTACTAGGCAAGGTGTGCTAGTTTCTTGGGATACAGGCAAAGAGTCGGTGCGGTTATCAAAAGTGATAGAAATGGAAATTGCTAAAAGTGCAGAAAGTTAGCAAAATTGCTAGAGTAAGTCCTGAGATGCTTATGGGCAAATGACTCCTTGGTTTCTGTAAATTCATGAAGTGACACAATTGCCTACTGATTCGGCATGTTTGCATTATTACTGAACGCAGGTTTGAATGACATATTACAAGTTGCCAGTCATTCCAATCAACCAAATTGTTCTTACAAAATTCTATTCTTTAACATTGAAGCTGTACTCATAACGACATTGAGCATCAACAAGACATAATGTCATATATAAAGAGATCCAAGTGATGCAAAACTCTTACATATTACAGCACCGCTACCACCACAATTCCGGCATACAGCATTTTGTGTGCCTGGCTGATTCGTCATATCCGAGGCGAGTCCTTTTGGTGTACAAATTGTTGGGCCTGATGCACTGATTAATGTTACAGCACATAGGCAAGCAAGACAATTTCGTCTGGAAGGAACAATTTCTTCTTCCTATATGAGAAAAAAAAGGTGCATCAGAAGTTCAGAACACTAGTAAGCAAAAGGAAACCGTAAAGGCTGCTAGGAAGGAGAAACAAATACAGGACCACAAAATTGCCAGTTATTCATGCACATTTTGGTTCTTAAGACATTGGAGCACTTAGAAACATTTCACTCAAACCTCATTCCTCAAAGGCATTTGCAGGGTTATGGTTGCCACTTGCCACAAGTCACAACTCAAAAGCATGGTAATGCGCACAGATAATCTGACACTACCAGGTTTAGGGCAGTCAGATTCTATCTATGCCTTCTGTAGGTTCAATGTATCCATAAACATTTTTTCAGGGTTGTTTACTTGTATTATCTGCAGTCTTATAGCTTACACATTTCGCCTCTTCCATTTTTTTCTGGAGAAACGCCATGATGAACAGGGTATATATAGCCTGATTTATCTAGAATATTATTCTCAAAGATGTGATAACAATGTAATACAGCTAGGGTCTGTGACTGACTGTCTACTACCATGCACAATATGATTAGTCTCTCTTGCCTTACCCACCTCTTTTGCTGCTCAATTGTACAGTTTGAACAGAGACAACTTGAACATTAGTCATGTTTAGAATGGCTAATGCAACTGAATAATAATACATGTTCAGTGAAGAGTAACTGAGTTGGAAAGAGAAGGCAACAAGCACAACCTTGCCATCGCCGGGCGACTTGCTTGCGCATTCGTCTGAATCGTTGGGTTTCGAGCAACAACTGATTCGGGGTCGCACTGAAACGCAGCCATACGCCAAGCACATAAGAAGTTTGTTTCAGCATCGAATTGATCGGAGATAGATTTGTCCAAGAAAAACCATTTCCCATTACACACCGAACAAATTAAGCACAATTCTGTATATGTGAAGAAGAGCATGGCATGACGACGACGCTGAAGTTTGTGAGTTTGCTTATCCCAAAAGGAGCACCCCAAGTTAAGTACGCTCCTAGCAGGAATGAACTTGCCTTTTGCCGGCCGGTGTAGAGAGTAGAGCGGCGCCGGCGAGAGGAGGAAGTGGCAGCTGACGCCCACCATCGTCGCCTCTTCCCCTCACTTCACCTGGCGTCGTGAGGACTGAGGACCAGAAGAGGAGGGGAGCGACGCGAGCGGCTCCGCTCTGGGAGATTGGGGAAGCCAAATATCTGGTTCGGACCCTACCATGTTTGGGTCAGAGCCAGGTTGGGTTGCGCTCGGACCCGAGCCTTCTGTGCTTGGCGACCGAACCTAAGCGGCGAGCTCGCATCAGATCAGCATCACTCGGCGGCGGCGCCGTCGGTTCGCCATGTCGGCCGGGAGCGAGCGCGCCTACGCCTTCGCGACCCCGTCCACTGCCTCCGGGGGCTTCTCGCTCGGCTCCACCGCCTCCTCCTCGGGCAGCGCCGCAGGTAGCGGCAGGAGCCCGGCGGAGGGGAGCAAGAAGAAGAAGCCGCCCTTCCGGCCTGCGCCGGACGACACAAAGCCCGTCCTCCGCGACCCGGTTCGTCCTCCCGCCTCCCCGAACCGAAGCGCCCCCTTCTTGTCCCTAGTACGCGCGTTTCTTGCCTGTACGGTAACAGATGCGTGTTTTGGATGTGCAGATCTCGCGGTCGGACCCCATGGAGACCGAGCAGGCCGTGCTGCGGCTGCCGCCCTTCCCCTGACGCCGAGCCGCGTCTTGACGGTACACTGCTCTGCCCCTCTGTAGATTGCTGCCAACATCTTGTGGTTTCCCCCTGTCCCGCATTCTTTACCGGCTCCGTATCCTGGGAATTTAGGATGGTCGTGATGACTGAATTAAGTATGGTTATTAAGTATGGTTTGATGTATGTCTCTGCAATAGGATGTTTTCGAAGGAGCTGTAGGTAATCTGTGACCAGTTTCTACTCTGAAAGTGCAAGGTTTATCCAACACCTTATTCAGATTTTAGGTCAGGCATGTCATCTGAGGAATAAGCTGCTGTGCTTCTGCCTTGTGATTTAGTACAGACTACCGAGTGTTCCATAATGGGTTGTATCAACCAGTGCTCCCTGCTGCGCTGAATTATTCGCTTGACTTGCTTAGATTTGATGCAATTGATGGCTCTAGCTATTTAGACAAGCACGTTTGATCGCAATGTTTGCAAAAGATCGAGCCAACAATGGTTGTATTGTATTTGTAACTGCCATGTGATAGGATCTGAAAACTTGTTTCTACTGCTGATGAATGTTGTTGGCTTCTTGCATAATACGTTTTTAGCCATTGAAGGCCATAACCAGCTCCCAATTT
The DNA here is from genome assembly GCA_036346375.1 of Guadua angustifolia. Classification (NCBI taxonomy): domain Eukaryota; kingdom Viridiplantae; phylum Streptophyta; class Magnoliopsida; order Poales; family Poaceae; genus Guadua; species Guadua angustifolia. The sequence continues at coordinate 19,942,618 of CM070515.1, forward strand.
TCCATCAAGATAGAAATGATTCAGATAGAATTGGCAGGGCTGCAATTTTATAGCTAGAGGCCAGATCTAGACGTTTGCCGTATAGAACTTCGCAGTGAATCTGTTTGCAGTTTGGACTCAAACATGCATGTGGGGAGCAAGGTTTATTTCTGGGGTACGAGGGATGAATAATATGGAGTTTGGCATCTTGCATAAAACTGTTTCCTCACACAAACTAAGATGACGGATATTTTAAACATGGAAATATGTTCTTCTGATATTATGATGTGGGTATTAGATATCTAAACTAGTTACAATGGAGTTAGAAAAATTCAAGTTTCTGTTTTCTATATCTTTCTAAACGTGTGAATTTTTATGAGAAAATAGAAGAAAATTACGTACTTTATAAATGATTTATATCGATTCAAAAGCAGAAAGAAATTTGATTGGTTTATGCGCCTGATAATGATTGTATTTAGATCTTCCTTGATAAAAAAAGGCTAAATGGTTTCTTCCATTTGCTGATTTTTGACTAATTATCTTATTTATTACCGAAGTGTGATGTTTCTTCCTCCTTGCTAAATATCCAAGTCGAATGATTTTCATTTTTATTTCTTTTGTCAGATTCCATTGTGCGGACAGTTCTCCCGATCTCGTACATCTTGTTTCTGTGAGAGTTGGCTCTTCATGGCAGATGCTTCCACTCGTGTAGAACAGTTGTCCTAGTTGGAAAATTGGGGCTATCTTGTTCCTTCCGTAAAACTAGGCTGGATACACATAATACCGTACCGGTTAACTAGTAGTACAACCTGTCAGGAAAATGGAGAGTCCCGTACTGTGATTCCTTGGTTACTAATAATAAAGAAATTGTTGTCGCCTAATCAATTAAAGCAAATCTTCAGCGACACTTCATTTTCTGTTCCTTCAGCATAATTTCGCTTTCTGCTTGATGAGCACGGTAGTTATATTGTGATTATCCTGCTGTAATCGCAGGAAGCACAATTTCAAAGGAAAATAATTGCAAAAATATAACATAAATAAATAGGGTAATTATAACCCTCCGAAGGGCTTATTTAGGATGCCTAAAATCCCTGCCCAACTATGTGAATGAGATAGGATATTAAACTTAAATCTCGGTCAATCGATGTAGTTGGGTAAGTCGGGATTTTCGGCTACCCAAACAAGGCCTTAATATGCAACATGGTGTTTATAGATGACGTAGCTAACTAGCTAAGGATGGGTTGATGTCTCTACCCTCTAGAGATAGAAAATTCGCAGCAAATTTTGGACCATGTCAATGGAGACTTTGATCATTGGGCTATCAGTTTCACTTAGTAGCCAACTAGCGGCCATCTTAGCGCACGAGAAGATTGGAAGAGAAGGAAAATGACCGGAGAGAGGAATTATGGATGACAAATTCACTCGCACCTTATTTGGCTCCGTAGAATCGAATCTGATTCATTCCATTAGTTTCCAAATCCTATTGTAGTTGAATTTGAATATGATTCAAGTCACAATTCAAATTACAATTTTATGTTTGGACGCTGCAGCAACACCACTGCCCTTCTTCTGCCGTCACAGTGTCGCTACACCAACACGTACCGTTGTGCACCAACACATGCTAGCAACAGAGGAGAAGACAGGTTGACTGGGCTTTGGGCGACTTCCACAACTTCGGCGACACTACACCTATATATGTGTCGTCAAGGTGCTGCCGCATGGGAAAGGCGAGGCGATGAACTTTGGAGCAAAGGCGGCCGAGGAGGGGAGGGCGACGATGGAGGGGAGAGGCGACGCGGCAGGGTAGGGGAAGAGGTAGCAGGAAAGGGGAGCATCAACACGGTGGGGAGCAGGAAGAGGGTTGACAGCTTGGTAGGGTAGTAGATCGATCGAGACTCACAGATCCGCCTGAGGGGAGGGGTGAGAGGCGACCCGAGAGGTCAGAGGGGAGGCGGTGCTCGTTGGCAGAGGTGGATAACGAGCCAGTTGAACTTTTTTTTGAACTTTTTTCGACACTAATTTATTCTTATTTATTATAGTCTTCTGTATTGTTTGAGACCCAACTTCGAACCGGACTTAACGAGCCGAGCCTAACGAGCCGAGCCGAAGTTGACTCTTGTTCCAAATCGACTAATTTTTATTTTAAAAGAAAAATGAATGTAATCGAAGCAATTTTGAAACGAGCCACCGAGCCAGCTCAACGAGCTTTTTTTCCAGCCCTACTCGTTGGGACGCAGAGAGGAGGCAATGGGGGAGACCGAAAGAGAAGTGTCGTGAGAAACGTTCGACTTCTCGATCCCATACGATTGATGGTGGGAATTAATATACCGTGTGTAGTTTTACATCCCTTGGAATTGGTATTGGATTCGTATCGATTCCAATTTCAATGGCAGCCAATCAGCCTCAGCTCATACATGGAATTGAATTCCAATTCTACGATTCACTGCTATAGAAAGGCTTAGTATAGACGGTTCGAAAACCTTATGGCTGACGGTTTGAAAACCTTGTCAATCGTCTGTAAACCTGTGTCAGTGATAAGAAAGCATATCACAGACGGTTTCCGAACTGTCAGTAACCGTCTCTGATGATAAGCAATCACAGATGGTTTTTAATTATAACCGTCTGTGATAAAAGATTATCACAAACGGTTTTTCAATATAAAAATCGCCTGTGATATGTTTTTTCCCTAACTCTCTTGGCAGAACTTCTACGATTAGTATATGTTGTTCGAAATTTTCTTCTCTTATATATATTTCTGTAATGACATTTATAAGACACAACTAGTTATAGATTTTGCAATTGAATATCAAAACATCCTAGATGCATCGATGTAACAACTTATCTAATGAATAGAATCTTAAAATATAAACATTTGTAGCACTTTTATCACCTTCTTATTCTAATATTGATGGATTCAACACAATATCAAATTCCATTAATAGTTCGTCTTGAAAGTTCATGCTCTGATTTATTTCAGGATGAGCTGTTGATGGAATTTGATTTTGTGTTAGAATCCATTAATATTAGAATAAAAATGTGATGAAAGTGTTATAAATATTCATATTTTAAGACCCCTCCTCATCAGACAATCTGTTGCCTCAATGCATCCAGGATGTTTTGATATCAATTATAAAATCTATAATTGGTCGTGTCTTGTAAATGTCATTGCAGCAATATCTAAAGAAAAGAAAATTTCGAACAACATATATTAATAATGGAAGTTCTGCCAAGAAAGGTAGAGAAAAAAACATTATTTCATAATCCAACACAAGAAGACCTATCAACCATCGAGAAGTGCAGGATCAAATTTGAGAATGATTACTTTGTAGCAAGAATTTTTGTAACCTAATATATTTGAATCTCCCTGCCAGCAACAGGCATATATGGTAATATTTCCCAATAACAATAGTTCTTACTACCTCAATAACCTCGCCATTCTCTTCATTGCCAAACATACGACTCCATTATACCAAAAGAAGATACAGTATGGGGAAAAATATAGTAATGGCCAAGCTAAATAGCCGGTTGTCAAAATAATCATCACCATGCATATTGAACAACCTAACCTCGGTTTTATGAAAAGCAAGCAGCAAAATATAGTGTACATCAGGTGCATGAAGACATGCTAGATTATATCAGAATTAACAAACAAGCAGCAAAATACAGTATACAAATTAGACCTCGTCCTTGCCATTGATGTCAAAATTCACGCTCAAGCAACCGAGAACTAGCAAATATCTCATCATCGCAACCGTAGCTGACTTCCAAAATAACGCAATCATGACAAAATCTATGACATAAACCTATGATTTGCGCCACACAAGCACTCATGCACAGGCATCTATTATAAAATCTTTGCCCTAGGTAGATATCGATGCTTCACAATCACAAGCATGCCCTAGGTAGATATCGATGCTTCATAATCGCAAGCATGCCCTAGGTAGATATCGATCTTCACAATCAAAATTACAACCATTGATCTATTAACACAAGGACACAGGGTACTCACCGATGAGGACTTCAGCGCCGGGGGGGGGGGGGAGGAGTAGCCGACGGGGAGGAGAATGCTCACGGCCAGGATCGTCGTCGTCGCCTCCATAGCCTCAGGCTCAAGAGCGACCGATGCGTGCAGCCGCCAGTGATGGAGGTCGAGGGCGCGTGGGTAGAGGTGGGTATTCGGTTTTTTCGGTATATTCGTTTTGATTTTTTCGGTATGAAAAAATTCGGTTTCTTGAAACTAAAAACCAAAATTGTCATTTCAAAATAAAAAACTGAACCGAATTAACCGAAATATATTTGGATCAGTTTTTTGGCTTTTCGGTTAACCAAAAAAATGACAAGCATTCAGTTTCAGTTCAATAGTACCTTCACAGGTCACAGCTTCACTGATTTAGGCATACGAAAATAAACTTCAGATCAATAAACAACATACTAATTGAATGGGCATCCATAGCCCAAAACCCTGATATGCATGTAGCTTTCCAGTGTGTCAAAAGATTATTCTTCATTGAAATGCCAAATCAAGCATGGTGAATGTATAGTGTTTTACAGAAAAGGTGAACCTATGATCCTCAATAGTAGAGAAGATATATTAGCATGGCGACATATTCGGCACATACTCAGAAGTTGATGAAATGCATTCCATGGAAAACAATTTGGAGGAACTAGAAGCGATCATGAGGCAATAACCTAGAGATGGGTGGAATCAAAGAAAGGGATGATGGTGTTACTCCGTAGATACCTGAGCGCGGTTGTCAGAGCTGGCGAGGACGGAAGCCATGCGCGTGGCCATGTAGCGCGTCCACGTGCTGGAGTGGCGGAATGGCCTGACGTTCTCCTCCTCCCTGTCCATCTCCAGGCGGCGAGCGGCTGTGGAGGGCAAGGTATGGTAGGGATGCCACTAAGTAAAGTATTGCTGCGCGTATTGGTTTCCTTCCCCTAGCTCCGTCGTCGAGATGGGGGGCCATGGGACAAGTGCCAACGCTGCTAGTTTGGCCGGTGGCGACACCACTGGTGGGTGGTGGTGAATTGGTGAAGTGGTGATAGGGTTCGGGATTCCGTCGGCGTCGAGTCTCCAAGATGAGGAAGGAATTAGGGATTGCCAAGATTGGGGGCGAGGCGGTTGACCGAATGGGGATTGGCGGGGTGAGTACTCAAGTCAGATGGACGTCTGTTGTCGGTCACTTGGTTAGTCGTGTGTGACTTTTGGTGTTTCGATATTTCGGTTTCCTAGAGTCCAAAACCGAACCATGAACCAAAAACCGAACTGTACCAGAATAAAAACTGCAAAAACAAAAACTAAAAAACCAATTTTTTCGATTTTTTCAGTTCGGTTCGGTTTCGGTAAAAAATGCCCACCCCTAGCGGGGGGAAATGCCAGCCGGGGACACTCCAAGGCCAGGGGTATCGGCGAGGTTGGGGGGAGGCGCCACGGCAGAGGACGAAGCGTCGGCTAGGGTTTTGAGCGCTGGAGTTGGTAAATGAACGATCTGTGTGAAGGACTTAGTTATATACTAAGAGAGTATTATCACAGACGATTATATTAAAAAACCATCTGTAATATTCTAATATCACAGACGGTTCTTAGCTCATCATGTAGCTTCTGACGATCGTGATGCAAAACTGTTTGTGATTAGCATTAATACAGATAGTTTGCAAAAACTATCTATGATGAGGCGTCTTATATAGGCTTTTTTGTAGTAGTGATTCCTAGACCAATACATACATGGGAGCCAAATAGTAGGGGATATAGTGAACCAAATTAAGATATAAAGGTGCCTCTTTTAGAATCTGATATAAAGGAGATTTACAATGCAACCGTGTCATACCTTTTTTTACATTTTGCAATAGATCGGAATAATCATGTGAGGGCATATCTAGGCCTTGTTTGGCATGGCTGTAGCTTTTCTAAAAATTAGCTTTCAGCTAGGCTGCATAGCTGGCCTGCATGGCTGAATGGCTGGGCTGAAGAAGTTTGGTATTTGGCAGTCTGATTTTTAGTCTGACTTTTAGGTGTGAGTGGTACAAGTCGGGAATGAGAGTGAGGGGTGGGGTTTGTGATTTTATACTTGACAAGAGGGGGTAATTTTTTTAACTCTAGTGGTAAAGTCAAAACCCAACCCATCGAAGCTTTGAGAAACTACCCTCGGGCAGCTTTCGACTTTCAGCTTCTTTAAGTACAAATTGGCTGCTGACTTTGGCTTTCTGCTATGAAGAAACCAGCTATTTGGAACAACTTCTAGCTTCTAGAGAGAAAAAGTTTTAGCTGAAGCAGTTTCAAATAGTGCTTGGTGTGCGTCTCAACTTTTAGTGTATCATTGTATATACTCTAAAACACAATGCAAATGGTCATAATTTTTTTAAAAAAAATTAGTTGGATAAGTTATGATGCACTCAAGCATCCTACAAAAAATTCAACTGAAAATGCAATGGATATTAGGAGGAAAAAAAGATAAAATTTAGTGAATAGTAGCTTTATCCTTTTCTTTTATTTCGGATTTCATTTTCAATGGTATTTGTTTTTATTTGTTAATCCATGTGTAGACTGAATTTAGATTATAACTTTTTGTGGCATGAGGATTGATTTTATGTCAATGTTGTTGAATATCTTGGAATTTCTCATGACTATTTACATCATATGTTCAAAATGATGCTCTAAAAGTTGGGAGGCAGTAGATATGCTATGCTATTTTAACAACAGGGAGATTACTTCTATGGAAAAACAAAGAGGGATAGCACTTTTATTCAGGTTCTTGACAACATAATACTCTTATAAACATAATACTACCAATATTAAAGCCTGCAAGGTTCCGGCGCTCTCGCCATGCCACGCAGAATTCGAGGTGGCGTGGCCTCTCCGCGGGTGGGAGCGCCGTGCATACGGCTTATTTGCTCACGGAGAGGAGACGCCACCCACATAGTTAAGCCCATTATACACGTTAAGTATTTTAACGTTGTCAATCGTCAACAATGAGCGTGTTGCAACGGTAAACTCCTTTCAGTTCAAACCTCCGGTCGTGCCTTCGAGTCCCACCGCGCGCTCGCCAGTGTCGCCGGCGCAATTTTTTCCCACGTGACACGTGGCGGTAGACGCATGGCGCGCCAGCGGACGCGTGAGGCGCGGTTTTTCTAGAGACGTCCCCAAATTTTTTAGAAATTACAAAAAGAACCCCAGTGACTTCTAGAGCCAGTTTTTTTAAGAGGCCCCCAAAATTACAAGTAGGTATAGTTTTTCCCGTGTAGGCCCTCAAACCTTTGGTAATCTGACTTTTTAGTTTTTTTTAATGGGAAGACCCCTAAAACTCTCTCAAGAAATACATCTAGATCCATTTTTTAGGTGAGAAGGCCCTTAAAACTTTCCAAAATTTGTTTCCGTCTTTCATAGATTGAATTTTTCCCGCAATCGATTTTCATGTGAAATACCTCAAGAGGCTAACTTTCAAAATTTGTTTCTATCTTGCACAAATTGTTCTCCAAAATTCGTTGCCGTCTTGCTCAGATAGTTTTTCCCCCCGCAATCGTTTCCCTGTGAAATATCTCAAAAATTACATCTAGGTACGTTTTTTACGAAAAGATCCTCCAAACTTCTTAAATTTTTTCTGCGGTTCTTCTCCTCAACCAGAAAATCATCTTTGCGTGGCAGCACACACTTGCGCAGCGTTTCGTAGCGCCGCGCATACGCATCTAGTATTTTTTTTTGTGGGCAGAGACTAGAGATGCATGGGACTAATCCATCTACCGTACAGCCCATTCTAGCTACAAACTAATCACATCCAAGCGTCTACGACGTATGTGTAAATATGCCAATAAATCACGCACACTATACGTGACACCACCGACGCTGCAATCAGATGCAAATTTATGTCCTGTACGTGCATAATTAACCTGCCTAGCTCATGGATCTGTCTGTCTGCCATGCATGCAGGCAGGCGGCAGCACTGACGCGCCCGGCCGAGCGCATATGGCAGCTACTGGCTGCAGTAGTAGTAGTATCATTCAACGGTGTGCTGCCGTCTCTGTCTGGGGGTATAGTACTACGCATGGTACAATACCTTGTACAGTACTGGCAGCCAAATAAGTATGTTGCAGAGTGCATACATTTCATCAATCTTGGTGGTTTTCATGGGCAATTATATTCCTGCCATCGTGCAGCATAGTGCAGAGCACACAGCTTACTCTTTAATTTGGCCATCCTGTTCTATTATTTAGACATAAAAAAATCCATAAAACATACGGTAAGTCAATAGTGGCTTTTTTCACTTCGGCTCCAATATTTCGTTCTTTTCTATTTTGCCTCCCACAAGTGAAGTTAATGTCCATATACCCCTAAGACACCCGTAAACAATATTTCACATGGCTTCATTATCATTTGATACTTGGTTCAATGCTTAGAGTTCTCGCCTAAATGATTTTCAGTACTTTTTAGAATGATTTGTGTGACTTTGGTACTTATAGAATACACGATTTCAGTATTGTACTGGAACCGTATATTATAGTATTAAAATAACTCAAATTATTGAATCAAGTATCGAAATAATTAATTGAAACAAATATTGACATCGATCATTGCTACAAGTGCTAAAGATAATGAAGACCACGAGAATAGTGTTGTAGAGCCTGGGGATAATTGCATGGTAACTAAACTTACATAGAGAGATTAGATAGCTGATCGAGTTGCATTTAAATCAGACTTGTTGGCTATACGGAGGCTGGAGATGGCCTTGCATGACAATGTAGGTCCACCTATTTATCAGAATTGTGGACCTAATTTGCATACAGGATCGATGTGCTATTGCGTGCATGTAAGACGTTTAAAATAATTAAATTAGATACTGTGACGAAATGTTTGTAAGATACAAGCAGTAGGTACGTCATAATTTATGTATGATGTGCATATATAACATGCAAGTTCAACAGCAATTAGGAGTGTACTTAAGATATTTCATGGGGCGCTGCTGGCAATGGTTATTTTCATATTTACAGTATACGTTGGAGAATCTCTAGGTAAATAGGACATAAACTGTTATGACACACCGTAAAGATTTGGTTCGCTGTATTAAGGCATATATCAGAATTTCCCCATATATTTTTCTCCGGACTCTAAATGAAAGGATAGCTGTGAACAGGTCGAAACCGTTCTGAATGCATGGCCAGAGTACGAACATTTACGACTACCTAAGTACTAATTAACAACATGCAGTTCAATACCATTCTTTTGGGGTAAAACACAACGTGTACGAATAAATTTGTAGTCTTTATATGTACTAGCTATCTAATTAAGCTTGTTAGAAATCTACTAGTTCTTAATTCATCATGGATATCAGTAGGTTTCTCTAACTGATCAGATCATACATAGTATAGTAGAACTCCAGTATGTTGTACTAACGGTTTATCATTTCAAACACTTTAAAGTTGTCTCTAGCTAGACCTTTTTACAACGATGGATGATATGAGTATTCTACTGCTACTACGCTTTTTTTAAGGAATATGCAATTATTGAAGAACAGCTTTCCAACCTTTTCCTCTTAAAAGTCAGATTGCAGTTTTTGTTGGGATGCATAAGCATGTTTATATAATTTTCTATGCATAAAGGTGCATCGTTTCATGTTTAGGGGCTATTTGGAGAGGTTATGTTTCAGCTTTGGGTCAAAAACTCCCCCAAACAGCATAGTTGCAAATCAGCTGAGAAGTTAAACCACAATAGAAGCACCCCCAAAAGTTGCAACTGCTGGGGAGGAATTTTTCAGCTGTGGCTTCACTTGACCACCTCCCATCTCGGTCGCTCTGCCTTCTCGACCTCCGCCACCCCGCCTCACCACCTCTACGTCATCTCCCCACTCGGATGCCGCTATATTTCGCTATGTTGCTACCTCCTCTTTAGTTGGCCTCCAAAAGCTACAAATGCAATAACCGGTTGCAAACAACATAATAAGAAAAGCCACAAATGCTACCATATTTCTTCAAATACTACTTTCTGACTCGACAAAACTAAAAGCAGTTTTTCAAATTTCAACCAGAATCCTCAAACAGGCCCTACATGGGGAAAAACTTCCAAATTTTATTTTCAACACTTTCAAACACAAAGACATAACAAGAAGTGAACATGATGACATCAAATAAACAACACCTGAAAGCATTAAAAAGGAAGAAGCAGAGTGCAAAGGAACAATAAGACTAGCTAGCGAAATTCAGACATAAGCATATTTCATCCTACTCATGTATGTATAATTTCATCAGTGGTCCCATCATTTTACAGCCAGAGTTAAGGTCCCTTTTTTTGCTCCCTTCAGAACAAAGTCTAGAGGCCAGAATGCATATTGTTCAAATCATTAATTGAGCAGTGATATATTTTCTAGTTATGTATAATTAGTTCCTCGCAAAAAGTATATATATAATTAGTTAAAAATAAAGCTTGATTAAAGGTTAGTTTAAATAACTAGAAAGGAAATTAAAAGGAGGACAATCATGTGGTGGGTTCTCATTTGAATGGTTAAAATGACCAGCTTATATATGACATAAGACTAGAGGGAATGATCCAAAGATCTGGTATTCATAGTGTGCATCAGCGTGCATGCATCTATATTATATTTTGCGTTAAATGCTATTTGAGATGTGTTAAGTATAAAAGGACATGCTCCAAAGAAATCATAACCTTTTTTTAAAGATAGTTTCATATGAGTTAGAAAGAACCATGCGAGATAGTTTCATATGAGTTAGAAAGAACCATGCGAGATAGTTTCATATGAGTTAGAAAGAACCATGCATTTTGGCAAGATACGGTCAGAAATAAATCCTACATTGGTGGAGAGCCATGCATGATCATTTTCAAAATTGAAATACTGGGATTCGAACTTTGGAAACCAATTGCAATACCTATTCAAATTGCAGAATATGTATAATGGTCTGTTAATTAATGGCCCCGGGATTCTCTCAAAAAATCAATAGGCCCAATTAATTGAAATATGTTGCATGTGCTCTAAAATGCGACTTTGTTCCCCCAAAAAATGCAACTATGATATCTTTCAAGAAGGAAAGATCGATGTATGCAGCTGTAGATGTCCTGCCACACTGGTGGAGGGAGGCACTGAATTTTGGTGTTAAATAAACATGCCAATTGTAAAATTCTGGGAAATTTTGGCAAGTGCCAATTAGACAAATAGAAGCATATCCAAAAGTTTCAGGAAGAAAGGATAACTGCCAATAAATACTGCAAGTAGAAAAAGGAGAATAATTCTGAGAAAAGAGACAACACTCATAAAATTTCCTTTCAGATAAAGATCATACTAATAGTTACCAGAATTGACTGCCTTGCCAGATATGAAAATATGAGAAACAAAACGGGAGCAATTTGACCGCAATTTGATACCTTGAGGAATGAAAACATAAGATTATCTACAAATAATCAAGAGCTAAAGTTGTAAAAAAAAATATTAACTCCTTTTACCAACTGATGTCCCAAATTTCCCAGTAAGATAACTTAAACAATTCTGAAGTGCAGATAAACAGCTCATCAATGAGAGATAGATGTTATCATAGCACTTGATCGACACCATAATTGGTTTCAGGCCTCTGAGCTAAATAAATCCAAATATGAGAGGAAAAACCATTTGCTTTTGTTTTGTAAGAAACAATTATGACGCTGACACCGACCATGATTTCTCAACAGCTACAAGCTCAGATCCAAATTCACATTCCCTTTATGCTCCGGTCGGGCGCGGCGCTCATGCGGCGAAGCCGACGATGACGAGGAGGAGGTCGACGGCGAGAACGACGTCGAGCCAGGTCCTCCCACCACCACTGGCTCCTCGCCTCTGAGCAACGACAGATGGGGCGCCGGCGGTTCTTGACGTCGCGAGGTCAGCGGCGTCTCCGCGCCAACGCCGGTAGGGACCCGCCATAGGCCGGGTGTCACGGGGCTGCCGTTGATCGGCTGCGAGATGGACCCGGGCCCGCTGTAGTACCTGGCGCCTGCCCACGAGGGGTAGTGCAGCGGTGGCGGGGGCACGGCGGCGAAGCGGTGGTTGTGGGGGTAGGCAGCGAAGCTGTGGTAGACGTGGGTGGGGTCCGGGAGGGGGTAGTACTGGCCGTGGTGCATGGCCATGGCCGTCCGGAACTGCGCGCGCTTCGCGTGCTGCCGCTCCCGCCTGTGCGCGTTCTGGTGGCCGCCCAGCGCCTGCGACGTCGGGAAGTTCCGGCAGCAGTAGTGGCACTCGAACTTCCGGTTCCCACCGCCGCCGTCGCCGTCTGCACCTGCACCCGCCGTTTGGGCAGTCGCATCAGCAGCAGCGGTGGTGGTGGTGGCGGCAGCTCTATCTTTGCTTGCTTCTTGCTCGTCGGTGGGGACGGCCGTGGCAACGTCCGGCGGCACGTCGAACCCGAAGAGCCGGATGGGCACGGGGCTGGAGCTGGACGGCGTCGGCTTCTCGCTGGCCGGGCGGATGAACGGCAGCTGCGAGAACGAGTCGATGCTGGCGGCGGCGCCGTTGGGCTTGCCGTGCGCATCTCGCTCGGTGCTCATCGTCTCGTCGGAGATCTAGAGGGGGCGTAGGATTAGGGTTTGATTGGGGAGAGGCGAAGCTGCTTCTAGTGTAGTAGATTTTTGTCCGTGGATTTGTGATGGTAGCAAGGTTAGAATGGGATATGGGCTTATGCAAATGTGATGTATTGGAGTTGGAAGGCGTTTTACTTTGTTTTGTGGGCACGACTAATTGGGACCAGCTGTTTTGGGATGTAGGGTTGACAAGGAAGGTATTTGTTTTTTGGTCCTATTTCCTGCGTCAGTTTCGGTGTTGGCCATGTACTTATGTGTAGTAAAGTAGGATGCGTTGATTTGTGCATCTAATGTACGTGCTTCAAAATTCAAAATATTTGTTCTCTGTAAAGATTAATTGGGTCCGATTAACTGATTGTTGTGTCCTATTTGTATTGCATTTAGAACTGTAAGTATGAAAAAAAGGACAATCGATAAAGTATTTTTGGGGGACAACAGTTAAAGTTTGGGAAAAAGACGGACAATCTCTAAAGTGTTTTTTTTTTGAAACAATAGTTGAAGTTTGATTTATCGAAGTATTTGGAGATCTTTGGGTTAAGTTGGTTATCAACTATGGAATTCTACGAGTGCAGAGGCAGAGGAGAGACCGGCGGGGGCCACGGCTCCCGTTAGCCTGTCATAAATATTCTTACTGCTCATGATTTTCTAGGCAAAAATGACTAAGCATGTATATAATCCCGTCCAAGAGCATGTCCTTCAAAGATATAAACTGAGGTTTGTTTGGAACGTAGGATTCCCAAAAATACTACCGAATTTCAGCATTCCAACACAAAGTCTGATCCTTGTTTCCAAAAAGGAAAAAAAATCCAAACATAATTTATCACAATTGGAATTCCATAGAATCCATAAACGTACGTATATATCCCGAAATTTAGATATCGACGACAGATCATCGACAACTAATTTAAATATGATTGGACGAAAAACTAGTTTAAGTATGACTAGAGGGACAGGTTCTCTGTACATGACCGGAGACAGTAATCCACTCGTGTCGTCATACTGTTTGCGCACCTACGTACAGCGGCGATACGAGAAAAACCCTCCACACGTCGTATCGATTGACAATGCCCTCGATCATTCCCGGAAAGAAAAACGAACTGAAGTACAGTGATTGCACTCAGCAGTAGTAAGATCCATCACCCATCACCTCAAGCTAGCCAGCGGCAAAGCGATCCGACGGCGATCGGGCGCGCGGCGCGTCGCTGCCTGCGCCATGTAGCAGCAGCACCTAAAAGTAGGCTCGTATTTTCGCCCGCTCCTCCCACCCGGGGCTCAATTAAAAATCTAGCTGCTACAGCTAGTAGGATGGCGAGTCGTCAGGCGTCCATCCAACGCCGACCCGTGCGCGCAGTGCGCCGTGCACGGCGCGCGGGTGCGCGGTGCCATGCCATCGCGCCGAGTCGCTTTCGACTGCATGCGCCCGCGCGCGGAGGACATCGCGCGAGCTGGATACATGGGGTCGCCGCGCGATCCACCAGCGCGCTGCGGTGCGTGGTGGTTCGCCGTAAGAGGGGTATAGCTGGCGCGGCGGCCACCCGGAACGCGGTGTTTCTGGCGTACGTGAGGGCGCGGGCGCGCGTTGACGATAAGAACGGGCGCGGTCCATCGTCGCGGCGGGGGAGGGGACAGGGCGTGGGGATGTTGCTGTCCGAAGGCGCCGGGTGGCGAGAAGGGGCGCACATGAGGGTATTCTGCTGCGAGCCGGTGGGTGGTCAATTATGTACGTACGGCCCGCCGGATGGTACGACGGGTGCCATTGATGGCGTCGTGTCATCGTGTGTACATGAGTGGCATACATACGTACGTACGTACAGCGAAGTATAAGAAGATATTGTTCGTATCCCCTTATGCCTAGCTACGAAATCAACTCTTTGTTTCGTCCCAGTCGCCCCCTAATCCATTTACATTTTGTAAATACTAGATTAATCGCCCGTTCTTCTGAAAAATAAAATTAGTAGAATTTAAACATAAAGGTCAAGCAATAAAAAAAATTGTGCTACAAGATCAAATATTTATTTCTCCCTGTTACAAAAGTTTTTATGGTTTCTTCTCCGGTATGAATTAAAACCAAATATATTGTACGTAGCAATATATATTACCAATCGGTTTTGTTCGGGAGGAACGAGATCGAGATCTATCGCGAGGAACGAGAGCAAAAAAAGAATAGATCGGTTTTTTTCGTCCGGTTCAGTTTTGTGGGTTGGTGGTGGAGAATGGACGTGACACCACCAACTCCTAATTAGAAGTAGTAGAGATTTTAGAAGGTGTACATAGACACTACTGCAGAACGGCATATCAGAATCGGTTCTTTTTTATCATTAGAATCGGTTCTAGTCGCGATCGATGTCCTTAGATAGTGATGAGGTGGAGCTATCGAATCGGTTTTGACCCGATCGTGATAAAACGTCATCGAATCGGTTCTTTAAGGAAGTGATTGTGATGATACCATCATCGAATCGGTTCTTTAAGGAAGTGATTACGATGACCCCATCATCGAAATCGGTTCTTTTAAGAAAAGTGATTCGATGATATACTCATCGAGAATCGGTTCCACAAAAGAACCGATTTCGATGAGTGTGTCATCGTAATCACTTTTCTTAAAGAACCGATTCGATGATGAGGTCATCGTAATCACTTCCTTAAAGAATCGATTCGATGAGTGTGTCATCGTAATCACTTTTCTTAAAGAACCGATTCGATGAGGTGGTCATCGTAATCACTTCCTTAAAGAACCGATTCGATGATGGTATCATCACAATCACTTCCTTAAAGAACCGATTCGATGACCCATTGGGGTGTGCCATTTTGCAATTTCTCCAAAAAGCACTGATTAAAACAATATGCACAATATATATATCATCACATTCACAACACGAGAAGACAGGATGCATATATCACATTCACGTAACGTAAGCGCTTTAATTACAACACATATATATCATAGTCGTTCACAATAGACAACACAAACATGACAATCGATTACATGGACTTCCTCGATACATATCACATTGGCATATATTATATTGTTTACATATGGACTAGTACGATGCGTCGGGATCTCTAAACTCGCCATCCTCGATATAACTTCTAACCAAGACCACCGCATAAGTGGTCTCGTAAATTGTTGAGTGCTTTATTGTCTAAACTCTTCTAGGGGATATTGATCTTACGCAAAATGCGAAATGATAGTATTAATTTCAGTTTCAAAATTTCTATGTAAAAGGCTAAGTATATTATTATGCACGACATAAAATTAGGGAAACATAGATAAGTATTAGGGGCAATCACAAAATAGACAGGAACTACGAAAGGGTTTAGAAAATATTTGGATTATAAAAGATTAATTCAAAAGCAAAAAATTTCAAATGTGAGAAGCTAATATTCTAGTAAAGACATTGAGTAATGCCTCAATGCGTTGAAAGGACAAATGTAAAAGCTACTCCTTCATGCCATTATATTTGTCTATAGCGTTGTAAAACGTTGTCGAGCATACGATCAATCACAAATTATAGACGCAATCATGGGATCAAGAACAATAGACACATAATGTAAGAGGTGAAATTCTCTCTAGCTTTTTATTGATTCTATCTTTTGATTCTCAAATAACAAATATTTTAAAACAGATACTCCTAAGGCCAAGCAAAAATATAGTGATGTAATTTTCTACTAAAATTCAAATGGAACAATATTACGTCATGTAGCACCGTCTTTTAGAAGCTTCACGTTTTGGATTGGACCACACTAGTGTTTCATGTAGAGCTAACTAATACTAGTGCTTTTAGATAATGGCGGTGTTCCAATAGAATTATTTTGTATTACTTCATAAATCTAATACTTGATTAGTATTAGAAAATTATACCTTAGGAAATGGTGTGAGTTGCCGACCACGATGAGCATGTCTTGCATGACATAGAAGCCAAAATGGTCACCGCTGCCTGTTGATGGCACTGCGAAGAAAGAAAAAAAATTCAGCCCACGAAGATTAGATGTCAAAAAATTAATCATATATATGCTAGGCACTTGTACCTTAAATCGCTTATCTTTGCAGTGTCTTGCCCTTTTTGTCGTCGTCGGCCCTCCTTCATCGACATAGTCCGAGAAACCCCTACATACATTGGAGAGCACCATTGAGTCAAAAAAATAAGCGTAGTTAAATTCCTCGATGTGTTAGGTTTCAATAATGCGCTTATACGCAAAGGAGGCTTGATCGCGTATGCCATCGGTCTCTTCTCGATCGAGTTAAATGTGTAGACTGTGTTTTCACTCGGAGCGAGGACGAGTAGAACCCAATGGTTGCTTATTAAATAAAATGTAGTGCAAGGAAATAAGTTCACGAGCGGTTTTAAGTGCGTATAAGTAATTGAATCGAAAAGTACTACTTACTCCTCGTGGTGCGGCAATACAATGAAGTCCTTCTTCGACTCGACTTGCAATACCCCTTGATGTAGCTAGCAACGAACCCGGTTGAAGCCTAGCCATGATCGCGAACACAAGCTCGGGTCGACAAACCCAACCGTGTAGATTAAATCACGGCTCGTTGTCTCATTATCCGCAACTCGTGTTGAATGTGAGAAAACATAATGCAAAATCCTATAAAAGTCATGGCGCAAGCTATATGGTGTGATACTCACAGCGTCCATGATCGTAAAGTAGAAATATCGACGGCTTTCATTTGGTACACACGGAATAGATCCTCAAACCGACGGGAATGTTCCATTCTCCTCGCGGTGAAAATGTACCATTTTATACTTCACGTTGAAGTCAACTCGACGCTCTTCCCCTTCACCTTATCAAGGTACCATCCATGGAGGAGGCGAGTCCACTTGCCTAGCTCATTCGGTTAGGCGATGCAATCGGGGCTTTCCATGCTCGTAGGCCTTATAATCATCTGAGGTGCCTGTGGCTGTCTTGACTCTTCTTTCGGGCGAAGGAGTGTCCGAGGTCGGGCGATGGGCTTTTCAGTACCTTAAGGGCGCCAGCCTCTGTCGGCTTTGCCCTCTTGGCGGAAGGAGTCTCGGAGGCCTCTTGTGGTTGTACGGAGTCTCGGAGGCCTCCTGTGGTTCTCTGAGGAGCAGGCAGGCGGGAGGCGCAAGCCTTGAGCAGGAGGCGAGCAGGAGCAGGCGGTGTAGCAGAGGCGGATCAAAGCAGGAGCAGGAGCAGCGCAGGAGGCGGGAGGCAGGATCGAGCGCAGGAGGCAGGAGGCAGAGGCGGGAGCGGGAGGCGGGAGGCGCAGGAGGAACCTCTGAAGCACGCATATATTTAACTTATGCAGAGTAATCTTGGAATGGTAGAGAAGGCGTGGAGGGACTTTTTACCTTGACCAAGACGACACCGTCGTGGGCCACTTGATGAGCGACATGCGTGCTTGCCCGAGAGTGGTGATATCTTCGTTGGGGGAAATCGAGCACATGTGATAAGAAGTCTTCGTGGGCGTAGTCCACCGCACCCTCATGTAGCCCTTCCCACGGTGACCATGCACAAGGTCGGTCTCGTTGCATGGAAATGCAACCTCGCTGCAGACCTCGACGGAAATCCATCCTCCGTCAAGATGGTGAGTGGCACTTCGCAGCACCGCAAGAAGTGTACAACTTGAGGAAAAACATTGCGGGAGTTACACTCGTAGCTTGAACTCGAAAAATTAATTATTACCTTCACCGGGACCGGTCGATCATTTTGGAACCGCAATGATAGGTCGGGCACTGAACTTCTCTACGAGAGTCGAGGGCATCCGCTCGACTCACGAAATCATCGCCATCATCTCGGCCCTCAGCGATCCTCACGTGCCGCCATCTCCCCCTCATCTCCCTCTTATCTCTTCCTCACGTGCAAGATCTCCCCTCATCTCCTCCTTAATCTCCTCCTCATTTGCTCCCTTAGTGCGTTGAGGCGCTCATGACGTGCTCGCCATGACCTTGAGTTGGCACTCGCAGAGTCATCTTGAAAGTAGGACTTCTTCGTGTGTCCCGCCCTCGGCAAGCACCGCCCCTTATGGTCGGACTTCCGATCGCAGACGACGGATGTCCTGCGACCCTTAGCTCAGAAGGTCCCTGTTCTTTTCGCTGGCTTACCTCTTCCTGTAATAAGCGAGTACGAATTAGATTTGAAATACAACAAGTTGGGTCAATTGTATTGTACTAAGTTAGATGTCTTACGATGGTAGAGACGACTTGAGCGGTAGCAGGGTTTGCAACTACAAGCTGCCCGTCAGGGGTTTTCTTTGTCCTCGCTAATACCCAGTTGCGTGCCCGCTCCTCAGATATGTGGGAGTAAGGCATCACCGTCCCGGAGTTAGCGCACTCCTCGGCTTGTCGCGCCCACTCTGCCTTCTTCCCCTCATAGCCGCATGTACCGAGGTGGTGCGGGTGCGTGTTAAGCCTCTGGACAGCGGTGTTCCTCTCTCTCAGCTGCGCTGCCTCGGGCGTACCCTTCATCCTCGTGAACTCCGCCCAAACATCAGGGGTCACAAATGGATACTTCTCGAATGGTGTACGGCCTTTCAGCACGTACTCGCTGTGCATAAGGGTCTTGAAGTGCCTCAAGGCCACACCCATCCTATTCAAGGCGTACCGTCTCGCTGTGGGTTCATCGTCCTGCTCTATAATCCATTTACTCTTAACCTCGTCCCACAACCGATTCTTCGCTTCGTGACATCCTTTCTCCAATCCTTAATTGTTATGGGCACTCTCTCCCTCACCAATTGGCCAATAAATGGCCAGTATCGCCCTTGTACTTAGGAGGGCCGTGCAGACCCCCTGGCATTGAAGCGGAGAACTGCGGCGTTCTCCTGTAGCCCTTTGTTTGGTCCTCGGCTCTTTCTCACCTTACTCGGCCCTTGAGTAGTTGGAACCATGCTCGGCCCTCAAGACACCTTCTACTCTGTCAAGCGACGAGCCGATGCTCTCTAGTTGCGACATTTTGAGTTTTCTTATCGATAAGGTCATATGTGTGACATGAGAGAAAGCAATTTGAAGCTACTATATGCACTTGACAATAAATCTTGTAAAGGATCAGCAGATAATTCATAGTATGCAATTGTTCAACAAAAGTCTATCTATTGACCAACTCGGATAAAAAACAAAAGCCCATTCCATATGACAAGTGAATTTAGCACTAGCAGATGTTTACTTACACCAACAAGTTTGATTTCACAACATCAACAGAGAATATGAGCATTAAAGTACTAATGCAAGAATAGCAACACAAGAAGGTCAAGTTAGTAGCGACATAACATGCAATATCTGTTGACCAACTAAATCGCACCAACGATAACCCTAATCTCTAAATAGGTTTGGTCCTAATCCCATTCGAGGATATGTGGTTCGGGCAAGTTCTAAGCCGTTGTACAACTCAGAGAAAATTTGGCGACATCTCATTGTTCTCCGGATACACGTCTCGACAACAGGTCAAGAGGGTGTATCCGGAGAACACCAGAAACGCTATCAAATCAACTATGAAGTTGTACAACATAGCTCAGAACTTGCGAACCACATATCCTAACTGCCCAAAAAACGTGGACAATTCGAGACTACTAAGCTTATAAATATGCTATTCCAAAGATATTTATAAATAAGCACTCTCGACGGAGACGAGGTTACATAACCTAAACTCTAACATATCTTTGAGATAAAACAAAAGTAATATGTTGAAAGTAAACACATGTCTAAACAAAAGTAATATGCTAAAAGTGAATATTACGATGAAGCAAGAACTAAAGAAAATGACGGTGGATGTAAGATGTAACAAAGAGAAAAGTGATTATTAGAGTGCTCAAGTTGGCGATGGATGAAGATGAACAAAGAGCTAAAGAACATAGTATGCAATTCATAGTATAAATCAACTAACATAGAGCTCAAGTTGATTATTAGAGTGTTCTCGGATGTCGGGTTGCCTTAAGAGGCCCTCCTCGCCACAATAGGCGAAGCAGATAGATTTGTGACAACCTTTCCACAATTTCAATTCAATACTTGACGGGTTTTAAGTTAATCAAATGTCGATCAAACATGCACAGCTCAGAATCACTTCAACTACTTTCTTGGATAGTGGCGAAACACTTAAGCCCTCATGCAAGGTCCCCAAGTCAATATCTTGATTTACATGCGATATTAAGAGCAAGATTTTACTAATTATTCCAATTAACAATATGAAGGAGATTACATAATTCAATGGAAGCATAATTGACATAATCATAGTAATGAAGCAATTCATATAGCTGATGTCAATTGCTCTAAGAATCATGTCTACAAAACCAAAGTGGTGATTATTTTTGTGCTCTCGATTTGGGGTGAAATTGAAGATTAGATCTTCAATCCAATCACAAAAGCGGCAAGATAATTAATTAGTAAGTTAGGCCTCAAACCCTTACCTTACTAAGCATGCGAGAATGATGTATTTATAGAACAAGGTTTACCGATTAATAGCTCTAAGATCGATATTTAGATCAGCCTATTAACGCCAAAGAATCGATTCAAGCATCAATGTTCAGATCGTTAGATGAATTAAAACTAGCCAACCAGAGAGCATATTCAGATTAGTAACTCCTCGGTGGACTAACCAAACCAGCATATATTGTTCAGATCGGTGTTAGACTAACCGAATATGCATATGATGTTCGCACCGATGATCGATTGACCGAACCAAAGAAGAAATACTAAGTGGCGGCTAGAAAATGTACTAATCTAATCGATGATCTTAGACTAAGCGATAGAATAACCATACATGCACAACAATTTGCAATTATCAAATGGTGTCGATTACATAAGCAATGAATATATACACCAAGTAATCTTATAGCATGCAAGACTAACGCTCAAGGCCTAACTTCATAAGATTAATCATCATAATCATCAATCGCCCAATATCATCACGAGAAGCGGCACCAAAACTCGCACCCACAGCTTATTTTTAGACCTATCACATGAACATACATTTGTATATCTATGCTGCTCTCCCCAACCAAAATCTTAGATCGGTTAAGAAATGCAGAGGCCGCTTAACTTGACCCATTCCAAACGCAACACTTAGCAAAGGAATATTACGAAGAGCAATATAGCGATGAATATTACGAAAGCATTTCACCGCGAATGACAATTACACTAACCAAGTATATCACAATTATATATATATACCAGATCACAAGTTTGTTGTCACAAATCATCTATTCGGTCCCAGATATCCTCACGAACACTTAAGCCCTCATGCAAGGTCCCCAAGTCAAACACATAGATCGCCTTTGCATTCACTTAAAAGAATAAGGCATGTATAAGAAATACTTACGGACAAAGGCGTAACGAAATGCAAACGGCTAGGATTGGGGCGGGCGGGTCGGCGTCGGCGTCGGCGTCGAAGGGCACCACCTCGGCCAGCGAAGTAGGCGGCGTCGGCGTCGAAGGGCACCGGGAGTGGGGGCGGCGTCGGCGTCGGGGCGGTGGGTGGCGGTGGCGTGAAGCGTCGGCGACGACGAGGCGAGGCGTCCTCGGCGTCGGACGAATGGAGGCGGAAGCGAAGGGCGGCGGGGGTGGCGGCCGCACTTTCGGCGACTAGGGTTAAGCAGCGTCGGCGGCGATAAGAGGCGAGAAGAAGGAAGCGAGGCTAGGGGCTAGCGTGGAGAGAAGCTGCGCGTGAATGGTTATGGGCCGGGTTTTAAGAATTGCGTTAGTCATTAGTATCACTCTTTTAAGAAAACCGACATCGATGCTTAATCATTAGTATCACTCTTTTGTAAAACCGATCATCGATGCTTTATCATCACTTTTATAATAGAACCCGATGTAGTCATTAGTATCACTTTTTAATAAAACCGATCTTGAAGTTTTATCATTAGTATCACTCTTTTAAGAAAACCGACATCGATGCTTAACCATTAGTATCACTTTTTAATAAAACCGATCTCGATGCTTTATCATCACTTTTCTAATAGAACCCGATGTTAGTCATTAGTATCACTTTTTAATAAAACCGATCTCGATGCTTTATCATTAGTATCACTCTTTTAAGAAAACCGACATTGATGCTTAATCATTAGTATCACTCTTTTCGAAAACCGACATCGATGCTTAACCATTAGTATCACTTTTTAATAAAACGGATCTCGATGCTTTATCATCACTTTTCTAATAGAACCTGATGTTAGTCATTAGTATCACTTTTTAATAAAACCGACTTGATGCTTTATCATTAGTATCACTCTTTTAAGAAAACCGACATCGATTCTTCATCATTAGTATCACTCTTTTAAGAAAACCGACATCGATGCTTCATCATTAGTATCACTCTTTTAATAAAACCGATATCGATGCTTGATCATCACTTTTCTAATAGAACATCGATGTTAGTCGTCAAGATCACTTTTTTAATAAAACCGACAATCGATGTAGTTTATTGCACTATTCCTTTTAGCACATCGCAAGTTCTGAATTTTCAGCATTTCATCAAAGAGAGAAAATGCCATAACTTTGTCATACATTGTTGAAATTATTAGAAATTTTGAAGAAACATATTTCAGGATCTTGCAAAACTTTTCATAAAATAATTTTTGGAAAAGCGACCTCATTCAAGAAATATGCCAAAATTCATTTCAGAGACATGATTTGTGCGTAAAGCGTAGAAAAGTCAAAACTTTTTCAAATTAATCTGGAATTGTACGAAAATTTCCAGAAATTAACTTTCGACTATTTACAAGCTTTCCCAACAATAGTTTCAGTCAAATGGAATTTTCTTTCACAAATTATGGCACAAAGTGCAGCATAAAGAGAAATGGCATGCATTTCCATCGAAGCCTCAAACAGCAATTAATCACCTTGGATTTACAATACTATTTTACATACATTATAATAGTCCATTTATTTACAATATTGCCCTTCATGATGATCTACTCGCATGTAATTGGCTCCATGTGTGTCGTCATCCCCGCTAAGACAAGCCCCATCTCGCAAATGAAGGTATCTCATCGAATTGGTTATACTCTTCTTCATCTACAACATCTTCAACTCCTCGATCCGTCTCTTGCCATGAAGAACGACGTGCAACCTTGGATTGGCCGGATCGCGCACGTAAAAGACTTGAGTTGCTTGCTTCGCAAGGACAAACGGATCATCTTTGTAGGCGAGTCTACTGAGATCCACAATAGTAAAGCCTCTCTTGTCGACCTTCACTCCATGTGGAAGTCGTACCCACTTACATCGGAACAATGGAACTTGGTATATTCCGTAATCGAGCTCCCAAATTTCTTCGATCATCCCATAGTAGGAGTTCATTGCGGTTGGGGATCTGCTGAAAGTGATGATCATCGAGAAAGCATTTATACTCACACCATGTTTTGGGCAAGACTCTTGGCATCTTGACTCTCGGTGGTAAAAGGTGTAACCATTAATATCGCACCCTGCCATGTCTCAGACATTAAATCTTGGTCCGTCACCAACCATTTTACATTCTCGATAGAAGGAGACCTCCGCTTTTCTTTGAACCATGTGAGGAATCGATCATTGTGTTCTTGTCGATGGAAAGCTCATCCATTTGTGGATTCTCTTCCGTAATATCAACTTATCTTTGCCGATGTATGGGCGAACCTGCGCTATTCTCAAGATCGTGAAATGCGCCTTGCAATACATATCAAACCTCGGACTCATTAGTTTGGACCCAACGGTTCCTTTACCAGCAAGTCTCGCCCTCATGGCGAGATCTGAGAACACCGATTGCTTGTCTTTACCCGTAGTCCACGCAAAACTCAATAACCTCTTGGTCCCATAACCTTCAACAATACTACCCTCGGACTTGACCGATTCCTCACGTCGACTTTAATATACCCATGTACCTCTCGAGCGGATACATGTAGCGTAGGAAAGCGGGTCCACATATCTTAATCTCTCGACAAGGTGAACAACAAGGTGGACCATTACGCCAAAGAACGGCGGTGGAAATGCATCTCAAGGTGACACAGAGTCGCACCACCTCACTCTGTAAGTTGTCTAGTACATCGGGTCAATAACTTTGCGAGAGATCGCATTGAAGAAATAACACAACTTTGTGATTGCCAACCCGACATCCTCTGGGAGAATATTTGGATTGCAACCCAGGAGCATTTGGGTCATCAAGACATGGCGGTCATGGGACTTCATGCCCAACAACTTCAAATCATCCATAGACACAAGCTTCTTAATGTTCAATGGAGTAGCCGATGGAACTTTAATACTTTGGAGACATTTGCAGAGATCTTCTTTCTCCTTCTTGGACAGGTGTAGCATGCAGCGAGGATGTATGGGCCTTTTCCATCCTCCTCTCATCCGCAAGTCCTGGCCGATTCCCATGTAGGCCATGTCGCGACGAGCATTGACACCATCTTTGGTCTTCCTGTATGTTCAGCAGATGCCAACCAAGTTGTCGCAGACATTCTTCTCAACATGCATGACATCAATACAATGCCGACATCTAACTCCTTCCAAAGACGGTAAGTCCCGAATATTGACCTCTTCTTCCAAATGGTCCTAGGACTAACAGATTTACGGCTCTTTCCGCATCTTGAACATCGATATCCTCTACACGTGAATACACTTGGCTTCCACTCATAGGTTGCGTGCGAACGGACTTCCCTCTTCCCATCAAATTTGTCATCCATCTTACTAGATCGATGACTTCGAGGTAGAAACCTCGGTGACCCATATACATAGTTTTCTTGGAATTCGCAGCCATAGACTCTCGGTCTCCTCTTCACAAATAGGACACGCTTTGGCTCCTTTCAGATCAGAATCACCCAAATTACCAAGGGCCGGAAATCATTTATGGTGCAAAATACCATAGCAGTGAGGGTGAAATGCTCTCTTTGTACGCATCCCACACGACCCCCTCATTCCACAATTTTACCAAATCCTCGATCAATGGTGCAAGGTACACATCAATATCATTTCCTACCGTTTGGGTCCCGAGATTAGTAATGACATCATGATATACTTCCGCTTCATGCACGGCCAAGGAGGAGGTTGTAGATACACAATGAATCGCCAGTGTCAGGTGGATCGCTCATGTTACCAAACGGATTCATTCCGTCGGTACTCAACCCAAATCTTATGTTCCTCATTTCGGCACCAAACTCCTCATGTTTCCAATCGATGTTTCTCCATTGAGCCGAATCGTGAGTGTCTCACTTGCCATCTTCCTTCGAGACTCGTAATGCCAACGCAACAATTTTGCCTCTCTCGGATTTGCAAACAACCGCCCAGACGGGAATGATGGGCAAGTACCACAATACCTTGGCCGGTGCACCTTTAGTGATGACCTCTTCACCGTCGTTGCCCCGGCTCTTACGCTTCTTGTCGTTACGCTTCTCCTTTTGTTTGTACCGGGGCACACCGCAAACTGGACAAACGTGCAGCTCCTGATGTGTGTTACGGTACAAGATGCAATCATTCGGACATGCATGTATCCTTTCTATTTCCATTCCCATGGGACATAGTAGCTTCTTCGCTTCATAAATGCTTGTTGGCAACTCGCTTCTCCTCAAGCGAGATCCGATAGAAGAACTAGTAGTGCATTGAAACTTGTATCCGCCCAACGGTGTTTTGCCTTCGCCGAACAATGCAAGGACCGAACCCAACTCGGTGTATTCCGCTTTGCAACTTTGTGAACAGCGGTTTGGCATCGCTCTTCTATCAAGCTTTTAAACTTTTCAAACTCTCTTTCCGTAATTACCCTCCACATCCCGCAACATTTGCTCCAAATTATCCTCCTCAAACATATCGATCAAGAACTCGTCATCCGGTTCCACCGTATCTTCGTTGCATATCGGAGTGGTACTACCGCCTCCCGTGATGGATCCAACATGTGTAATTCCTCACGGCCACGCCGAATCGTGGTCCTCAATTTGAGATGAGTTGTTAAATCTCCTCAGTTGGTGCAATCAATGCAAGGACAATATATGAAGTTTACACCCTCCTCACCATGTCGCCTTCGCAATTTTTTGAACTCCTTAACACCCTCTCAAATTCAGCACTCACACGGCTTTTCTCGATACATCCATTCCTCACGGTCCATCTGCAATTAAATTTCGCACAATAAATTAAGGAAAAACTAGAGCGACAACTAGCTATAGCTATTTTAAATATTGAGACATCATTTCAATTAATATTACCTTTGCAAAATAGTGGACGTGTTCCAAGATATATAAATGTACTCACGATCGATACCTAGCTTCTTCCACGGTTTAAAGCTTCCGCCAATTCCTTCATAAGAGACATAAATTTTAACATCAACAACGATATCAAATAATCTAATTATATAGCTAGTGCAGAGCTTGCAAATCTTTCTACTACAACTAAACAAATCAAGGGTACCAACGATGACTCCTAATCTCTACATAGGTTAGGTCCTAATCCCATTCGAGGATATATGGTTGGGCAAGTTCTTTGTTGTTGTACAACTCAGAGAAAATTTGAAGATCTTCACTGCTCTCCGATACACGTCTCGACAACAGGTCAAGAGGGGTGTGTATCCGGAGAACACCAGAGAGACGCTACCGAAATCTACTCTGAAGTTGTACAACATAGCACAGGAACTTGCTCGAACCATATATCCTCGAATTGTCCAAAAAACGTGGACAATTCGAGACTGCTCGCTTATAAATATGCCCTTTCGTTCAGCATATTTATAAATAAGCACCCTCGAACGGGAGACGTAGGTTACGCCGCCTAAACTCTAATAACAAAGCTTACTACATGATAGCAATAATAATTCCATATATATAAACAGAGATCGCACTACAAAAATTAAATAGATATGCGCTTGTCAAATAAAGAGTGTGAAATCTGAAAGCACGTACACAATTCCAAAGGCAACCTAAACTTTATTGACGACATATTGAAATTACCAGAGCAAAATTGAAGGGTTGAAAGAATTGCTGCTCACATTTTGAAGAAAACCGCAATAGAGAGCAAAAGAGGGAATCTCCTCAAGATAGGGTTTCAATTTTGCCCTCTTAATACCCACCCATGAGGACTTCAAATTTTCTCACCCAACTATTGCTTCCAACCACACAATATGAGCTATTTTCTCGGGTGGCGGTGAGAAATCTCCTCTGGAGCAAAAACAGAGAAGAGTTCAAGGTCTGAGTGGTATATATAACCTAGCGAGGCACATCGAATCGGTTCTTTTCAAAAAGCGATATCGATGTGCACGGCCATCACTTTAGACATAAGCACGAGCACATCAGAATCGGTTCTTTTCATAGAAGTGATAGTGATGATCACGTGCACATCACTATCACTTCTATGAAAAGAACCGATAGTGATGATCGTGCACATCACTATCACTTTTTAGTAGAGAACCGATTCGGATGTTCCGTGCTACATCACAATCACTTATAATCTCGTAATCGACATCGATTATTACTAACACCTCCGGGTTACTTATCACAATCGTTTTTTGAAAAACTTAAGAACCGATGAATCTGATGATAGTGATGTGTCGTTCTGTAGTAGTGAGAAAACCTAACACTACTATAGAACAGGTCATCACACAGACGGTTCGTAAACTATATCACAGACGGTTTTGTGAACCGTCTGTAAACAAGTGTCAGTGATGACAAAGAGTAATTGCAGATGGTTTTCTAACCGTTTGTGAAAAAAAACTCATCACAGACGGTTCTAACAAATAATTGTCTGTGATAATGGGCTTATCCCAGACAGTTGTAACTAAGAACCGTTTGTGATGATGGGCTTAATTATCCCAGACGGTTTCGAATTAGAACCGTCTGTGAAGAGTAGTCTGAGATCACATACGGTTCCAATTTGAAACCGTCTGTGATCTGGGCTTCTTCATAGACGGTTTTTCGTTAGAACCGTCTGTGATATTGTTTTTATATTTTTTTACTAAATTTTAATTTATTGGCTAGCCTCAGGAATTGTTAGGCATGCCCTCTGAAACAAATAACAGTACACACAGCATGACCAGCATATTATTATGACATGTATTTAAAAAATGTACTCCAATCACATGTTACACAATATACAGTGCATCTATTTCATAAATTAATTCAGATCGCACATTACAACATATGTATAACGCATCCATTTCAGAAATCAACTAACATATGTACTAACCAATTGGTGGATTCAGAAGTAGAAATGACCAATTCACATCATAAGGTTCATAAATTAATCTTAATGTACGGTAAGTAACAAATTCACAACTTGTGGTTGAGCCCTGAGTAGCATCTGCCCTTTGGATTTAAGACCTCACGCAGCAAGAAGGCATAGAGTTGTCCTCGAATACTTTGAAGGTCAGCCTGTTCTAATGCAGATTCAGCGCATTGCCAAGCCTGTCAATGAGAAAAGTAAAGTCTCGCGTATATATAAATTAATAAGTGGAGACATTTGTTGTAAGATTGACAGACCTGGATGACATTGGTCTGCTGGGAACCAAAGAGGAGCGCCATGTTGTGGCAAACATAGAATCCACATAGGTCAGTGCCCACTGGCTGCTGGTGGCACTACCAAAACAAAATAGTTTAATTAGTTCCGAAGGTATTATAATGGAGTGTGAAAGATTATTGCATACTATCGGATACCGGAAAGTTAAAATATGCTTTAGAGTGGCTGGGCTTGTGTGGCCCTCCCCTCAATTTGTAGACACCGAACGACATGTCGAGAAAATCTCTGATAGACTTCAAATCGTGGGTGCCGCCCTTTTTGCAATCAAGATAAATTATCCGGTTGTCTCGGTATAATTACGAGTAGAACCCAGTGATACCTACACAGGTATGTCGTTATGGTCACTGAACCTAACTTCGAGGTGAGATATATTGTAGAAATCAACGAGTATAGCATTTGGACGAAGTACTTACCCCGGATTACAGGGTAAAAGTATGAATTTTTTGTCCGAATAAGCCAGCAGTACTTTTTTCACATACTCGTGGATGAATTGTTTATTTTTGTCCATAGTTTGCTTGGACATTATGTGTGGGTCGGCGAAACCCACCGGTTGTTTCCTTGTTATTGCTTCCTGGATCATGTATCTACATATACAAAATTAAGGATGATATATATATGACATTTATCAGTGCGTTAGAAATGTAGACGGTGATTGCACACACTTACATTGTTCAGCATCTTAGGAGTGAGGTGTCGAGCGCTCTGAGGTTGTATAGATCGAACAAGTTGGTGAAGCCGACCACGAAGACGCCATCTAAAGATCAGTGTAAGAAATACTCCTCCTTGAAGATCACGGAGATACTCGTTGCCGGTTGTGCCACCGGCTTGTTGGCTTGTTGTATGTACCATTCTTGCAATCTAACGCAGACTAATGGAAGCATCTCCTTGCGGTTATCCGGTACGAACGGTTGCCCCAGCTCAAATTGCCACACCAATGGGGCAAACGGAAAGTCATGAGCTGACGTGGTACATTTCGATTTGCCCTTGTCTCCGACTGCTTGTACCTTCGGTGCTCTTAGGCGATTGTCAAAGGAGATGTCCTTCTTAGGCCATTGGATGAATGTGCTGATGGCATCCCCTAATGTGACGATCTCGTCGTTTGGGGGATGTCCAGTGTGACAGCCATGAAAATTTCATGTACACCATCGACATGGAGCTTCGCGTAGCCGGCTCTAAAGTATGACCGTGCACTAATGCCCCTACACCGGATGCATATGCTTGTCCCTAAGCAGCCTGCAGGGGAACATAGCCGTTGGTAAGCCTCACTTGTAGATTGCACGGCATGGCCACCTACATAAGGGTACATAAGTAATTAGCTAACACGCCCAACATTAAAAGTGTAGGTAAGGAGCATTGCAGACATGTTACCTGGGTGTTATATGGAGGAAATTTGGCTTCATTCATGTCTGTTTCAGGGGCGGACGCGCAACTGCTCTAACGGTTGGTTGGACTGAACTGCACATGTGCTTCTTGGGCTATCACGTTCCGTCCCTGCCTCTCCTCAGCCACCCTTTGCTCCATCCTTGCCTCGAGGCTTCGTAGCTGACTATCGAACTGCGCTCTAAACCTTTCCTCAACCCTTTCCTCAATGAGGGCTACTAGCTATTCCTCACACTTGGTTTTGCTTCTCTTCCTACTCTGGTCTGTGGCCGAGTCCTATGGGAATTCCAATTTCCAGGAAACGAAAACACCTAGGCCTTTGGTGCGACCTGGGTGCTCCTTGTTTCCCAAGGCCATGGAGAGCATGTTTTTCTCTCTGTTCGAAGTGAAAGAGCCCTGAGAAGATTCCGTGCTCAACGATATTAGGCGTTGGAACACTTCCTCATCAGCAGGGTTTGCAAAGGACACACCGCCCGAAGAAGTGTGACGTGACCTCGCTCTTACCCAGTTTTAGGCACACGGATCCATGATCGAGGCAAATGGCGTAGCGACCTCATACAGATCGCCTCGTCATCCTCCCTCGCCCATCGCGCCATCTTACCCAATGCACTCAATTGAGCCGAGTGTGTGTGGGTGCGTGTTTTTTGACTAGACGGTCTTGTGAGCCGCGTTTTGAAGCATGAACTCTTCCGTCGTTTTCAACTCAACAAATTATCCCCAAACATCTTCAGAGATAAACTCGTACTTTTAGAACGGAGTTATTTACTTATTGACGTAATTAGCAACGAGGGCGCTCTTGAAGTTTTTCCACGCCTTTCCTGCCACAAACAACACGTACTGTCGCAATGCAGGCATGGCATTTTGTGGAAGCTCGAATGACGCAAATATTTCTGTCACCAGGTTATCGCGCTCCTCATTTGTCAGCGTCTTTCATGATAGATAGGTGATGGGGATCCGTTCACGCCCAACGATCCCGCACATGGTCCGGAAAGCTGCCATAGCCTTTGGAGGTGCGGTAGGGGCCCATCATGCGGATCGACCGCCGTGATGGTGCATCGGCTTTGAGGCCTTTTACTAAGCCCTCTTGCACTGTGCCTGTTTCTTTCTACATTGGGCGCGTCATCAGATCCTTTTGGCGCCGAGGATTGAGGAGACGTCATCTTATATGATGCAAGGTTAAAAGTACGTAAGTTAAGAGAAGCAAATTTAAGAGAAGATTTTTAACGCCATCTTGTTGGAAAAGATGCGAGTATAAGAGCAAGATTTTATACATTATTCCATTTAACAATATAAAAGAGAATACACAATCCAATAACAGCCAAGATGACATATACAGGATGATATCAAGCAGATTTATGTCATCTATAATATGAATCATGCCTTTGATCACAAATAGAAGTAAAATTACATATTGTGCTCTCAGACTTAGGGTTAGAATGAAGATTAGAATCTTCACCTCAATCACAAATGGGCTAGACTAATTAATTCAATATATTAGGCTTTGAATTCTTACCACCTTAGCATGCACAAGATTATTCAGTTCATTGTTATATGCACCTAAGTACAGAACGTATCTAGGCCTATCCAACTGTTAATCGAACCAGAACAATGTTCTGATCAACAGAGACACAACAGTCATAGAAATAATCAGAAATGTTTAGTTCTATTGATAATAAGGATCTAATCAAACCTGTTCATGTTCTGATCAGTAACAGAATTATTTCCAGCGTGCAAAGCTTAGATCAACAGATTAATAAGCTGGCTAGACAAACTATACAAGTCCAGATCAATTTGCTAGCAATCTCACTAACCGAACAGACACACAAATTCAAATCATTAACAAAACCACTAATTGAATCAAGTTTCAGATTTACTAGTGTCGGCGTATTTCGCCTGACAAGATTCCGCTAACAGAGTGTCTACTCCCTAGACGGAAATTATGGTTCGGTAGAGGGCATCTTCGTGGCTGGAAACCCTAATGTCTCTCAGCGATGAGTTCCGGACAATAGCAAGCTGGTGGACACACCGATCTATCTAGGTTCAGGCCCCCAATGTGGGTAATAGCCATACGTCCTGCGAGTTCTTTGTTGAGGAAATGGGGAAAAATGTTTACAACGGTGTTTCTCAGTGCCTGCTTTTCTATGCCTCTTGTTCTAGCCAAAAAAAACCCCTTCTTCATGCACCAGGGCGCCCTTATATAGACGGGCCACCCTGGGTAGAAGAGAAGGTGGTGTTATACTTATCAACACACATCAATTACACCCATCATTCCAGCTTCCACGTCTACCCACGACTCATTTATTAAGCATGCCTCCGTGGCCTTGTCCATCGAACATCATTTAATGTCGGTGAGAGGCCTCGCCCGGTCCGCCCGGGACAGAACGCTTCTACGACGGGTTGGTGAGAGACGTCAGAGGGATGAGCCGCCGTCGTGTCGAACGTTGGACCCTTCACAATTTAATGATCCTGACACGAGGTGCCAGGAGAGGGAAACTTCGAGGCGAAGCCTTCCCTTCATTCCTTTGGTTGCATCCGTGGCCTGACAAGGGGGTCCCAAACATCCGCCCGCTCGGCAGGCCGCCACGTGGGCTCCTTGCCCGGCGGGCAGGGCATGCTCGCCAGACTGCTCGCTAAGGGACCGCGTGGGCTGCTCGCCCGGGCGAGGTGATGTGATCGCCGATACTGCTGCCCGGCACCGCGCTGGCGCTCGCCGCGCAAGAAGGCGTGATTGCCAAATCGCCGCCGGGGCGCGTGGGCTTTAAATCGGGTCAGGCCACTTCTTGGGCCTATTACTTTTCACGGCGGAAAGGGTACCCCGGTGCAAAGTACACCGGACAAGAGCCGGGGCCATCTGGAGCATCGCGCTAGCCGCTGTTGACCTTAATTAATGCCAGTGCGCTCCTGGATGGGCCCACCACTTCTGCGCATGCAACCACTTCGGTCCTCCCCACGACCGCTGATTTTTCTCGGGACCCGAAATGCCGTGCCTTTCACTTGGACGCGAACCATCCTCGCGGGAGGCCTATATATGCATACACCCCCACGCAACAGTTCACGCCTTCTGCTTCCTTCAGATTTTGCTCTTCGCCCTTTCGCCTTCTTTGCCTGAGAGACTTCATTTCCGCTGCAATGGCGCACTCCCTTGTTTCTTCCACCGCCGGCCCATGCCAGATGGACTTCGCCAGGGTGGCACTTCGGGTGCCCGCCGCCCCCGAGAGACATTGCGCACAAATCTGCGAGCCAGGGGAGATTGTCGTCTTCACCTGGGGGCTTATGGCGGGCTTGGTGCCGCCATTTTCTGAGTTCTTCCTCACCGTTCTTCACTTCTACGAGATTCACCATCTTCATCTCTCCCCAAACTCCGTCGTCTTTCTCTCCACTTTCGCTTACCTCTGTGAGATGTTTGTGGGGGTAATGCCTAATCTCCCCCTCTTTCGCTATTTCTTCACCGCTGCTCCACCGACATGGGGGAGTCAGGGAGCTACCACTTCGGCCGCGATGGGTCGGCCTCCGCCACATTCCTTTCGGCCCGCTCAAGCTGGAAGAATCAAGGGCGATCGGCTTTATGTCGATGACGGCAGCTGGGTCGACCTTCTCGAGTACCCTCGCATGGGCGGCAACTGCGAAATGCAGCTCGCTTGCCGTCGAGACGGCGAGCTCCTCGCAATGGTGGCCCGCATCGACGGCCGCGAGGCGCCGCCCGATTAAGAACTGGGTGGTCCGAGACTTCGTGTCTCGGAGGATCAGCCTAAATCATCGCTACCGCATGCATGGCAATACATAGGGGCGGCGACATGACGCGTGACGCATACCAGCGATAAGTCTTCCTGCCTTTCTCCTTGGATGCATATTTTCCTCTGTTGTCCTCGTTATTCAATACTTCTATCTTCTTCTGGTGCCAGGAGAGGGTAACCTGAGCAATGCTGCCATCTCCCAGTGGTTGTCCGTGTTGATCCCGCCAGTGCCGAGCGGCTTGGAGTTTCCGGCCGACGCTCAGCCACTTTGTGATCTGGAGTCCTCGGAGCGCCTCCAGATCATACAGTCCTTCCCGGCGATGGACTCCACAGGTCCCGCCGTAGTGCCGGCCCGTGGTCCCTTGGTGATTAGGGACCAGCCCCGAGCCGCTGATCGGAGCGCAGGCAAAAGGCCTGTTGCTTTGGACGCCCCTGGCGCGGACCCCAAGAGGGTCTGCACCGGGAGCTTAACTTCAGCCGCCGCTGCATTCGCGACTTCACCGAGCGCGTCTGAAGCGGCGACGTCTTCTTCCGGGGCGGCAATGCCTGCCGCCCCTCCTTCGGAGCCGGCTGCACCAACGCCGACTCCAACTCCTGTGGCGCCGCCCCCAGTGGCGCCTATTCTACCGGCGCCAGTTCCAATGGCGCCGAGCCCAACCGCCATGGAATCTGCCCAAGCGGGCTAGCGGTGGCGCCCACATCCTTCAGCTTCAGATCACCCCGAGGCGGATCGCCCAAGCGCCTCGCCCGTGAAAAAGTCCACGGCGCCGACAGCGCACTGAACTTCTGCCGAGAGCAACACAGCAGCTCAGGTCATGGGCTCGATGTTCTTTGACCAGTAGCTTCGCTCCTCCTACTCGATCGCCCCATCGCCCGCCACCGACCTGAACGCCTCACGCCAAGCTTGGCGGAGCACTGCTTTGACCAGCGCCTTCCTCACGGAAGCCACCCAACATGAAGCCTACTTGACACAAGAAGTGGAGAATCTTTGCTGAGCCGAGGGCAGAGATGCAATGGCCCGGAGAGGGCCACTGGGCAACTTTGCTTGCCGGGCACACGAGGCCGAGACGGCACCGAGGAGGCGGTGGAGACGCAGCATTTAACGCCGCACAACATCGCGACCATGCTCCGGTCATCCTACTGGCGTATGGCGTGGGTCTTGACGCCGCTTGGGGTAGATCTTCACGAGCCGTTGGAGCCTACTACGGCGAAGACGATCGCCAAAGCACCACCGGTGGTCGACGCGCTCTCGGGTCTGCCGGTCGTTATGAATACTCGCTCCATCCAGGAAGGGCAGCAAGTCGCCAAGGTCACCGCCACCTTCGTGCTTGCTCATTATTACCGGCACGCAGCACCGCCTTCAACCCAATGACCATCGCAGCGGTATTGAAGGAGACGGCCTGTGTAGGCACATCGCAAGAGGTCATGAGAGCGTTGTCAACATGATGGCGGCAGAAGCTCCGGACCTTGGCGCGGCGGCAGGAGAGCCGGAGGTCGAGGATGATGACGAGGGTATCAAAGTCGCCAACGACGTCTGATGACCCGGGCCGCTTCTTTTGAATTTGCTTCTTTTTGTTCCTGCTTATCATTTGCCAGAACAATATTAACAATTGTAAATGAAGTTGGCATATTTTGGTTTCACCTGGGTATGTCATCTGTTCGCACTTTAGGTATGCTTGCTTTAACTCAATTTTTAGGCAATCAGCCCCCAACCTCGCCATGACGTAAACCTGAATTCTCAGGTCAGGTCAATACTTAGGCATTATATGAGTGATTGTAACAATGCAAACAGGGATCATGCGGTGGATGAAGAGCACAGACAAGCAAGGTTTTAAACTGCTGTGCAAGGGTATCACTGTCTCCTATCCTTCTGGAACTTATACTCCCGTGATCTCTTGGAATCTTACCGCAGCATTGCACAACAAGGAGGTGAGCTTACAGGAGTGGTATTGGACTTGCGGTGTTCGCGGAGACAGCCAGCGGGACTACATGGATTTAACCCGGGTGTACGGGCTGCAATTGAGCCACCATGCCATACCCGAACTCCTAGTCACACGTCCGTGCGGCACAAACGTTGGGTATTTTCGTTTATCAACGAGAAGCCATTAGGTTATAAGAGCCAGTGATAGCCACACATACTTCGACCCATTAAGGCACAAGTGTAGGAAATAAGTTGGTACTGCCAAAGCAAACAACTTATCTTCGCCATAGGCCATTAGGCGACCAGCTCTTAACGGTCACGAAGGCCAATACTTTGGTGGCGGTAGCGGTCACCCACCGCCGCCAGGGGCGAAGCGCGATCGTCGGACCGCCCGCCAAACCATCACGTGGGCTTATCGCTTTCTGGCGGCAGGCTTGATTGTTTGCCCGTTTGCACAGGGGCCGCTTGGGTCGCTCGTCGAGCGAGGGTCAGTGCACAATATCACCGAACCGAACAAACCGAATCGGAAAATCGAATCGAACCGGTCAAATCGGTTTGACGGGTTTCGGTTTCGTGCGATTCTCGAAAAAAAGTCGGCCGGTGATACGGCGATACGTCGGTAAAAACCAAGAAACACCGAACCAACCGCTAAAAATTCCCCAGACGAGCGCCATGTTCCACGTGCCCCATCCGGATCCCAAGGCCAAGCATTTCTCAATTTCTTCATTTCTTGCAACCCTAGACCTGCCTCCCGCCTCCAGCCTCCAGCCCGCTCGATCTCCCACCTCCGTGGCTGGTCTGGTCAGGCAGCGGCGGGCGGCGGCCCTGCTCGCCTCGATTGGCGATTCCGCTCGGCCCGGCCCCCTGCCTCCGGCCTGGCCTCGGCCGCTCGCCTCCGCTCCGCCTCCCGGCTGTCCCCTGGCCTGGCCCGGCCCCGGCGGCCCGCTCCGCCTCCCGCTCTGCTCGCCCTCGCCACTCGCCTCCGTCCCGGCCTCGGCTCGCTCGGCCACGCGCCTCGGGGCTCCCTGCTCCCACCTCCCATCCAGCCTGCGGCGGTGCGGCCCCTGCTCGGCTACGGCGCTACGCCTCCCGCCCCGGCCTCCATCGCCGCTCCGGCCTCGCTCCGCCTCTGAGTCTGCCGACCGGCCCCGATCTGCTGTCTGCTGCTCCCTTTGAGTGCTGACCGCCTCCACTACTCGAGTTGATGTTGTTACAAAATCCGAGCATCGTTCAAATTTCTATCATCAATTAGCGCTTCTTGTTTTAGAGCGTTTTTCCTTTGCTTAAGTCTAGTTACATGTGCGATTTTCAATTGCTATTCACGTCTTGGCCCTAATGGCGATTACATCCTTGAGTCATGGCCATAAAAGGTCGGTTAAGTTTCTTGTTCGATTACTTGTAGTTAATCTTCGCTTCTTGTTCACGTCATTCTGTATTGGTTTGCTATTTAAGTTGAATAGACTACGGAAGAAAATTAAGCCGCACAAGAGAAAATTTTTCTCTGTCTTTCCGGGTGTGTGTGTTCAAGAACCGGTGTTTCTCCGTGTCGAGATGTTGTCTTGGACACTAGACCGAAAAGCATTCAAACTTATATCAATATGCCTAAACAATGCCTTGCTTAGAATAACTACTCTTTTTAAAAGACTTATTCCAAAGAGTAATATTGCAGATGATCAACTTGCATTTTGATTATTAGAAGCTCAATCAAACAACGGATTAATATGTATGACTCAATTCACAAATGATAAAAGTACAAATAATTTTATAAAGTGGAAGTGAATATCGAGATTGAGAACCCGAAAACGCCTCGACATCTCGTTGGCATGTAGAATATTGGCTAGTTTTGAATGAGGATGTGTGAAATATGGATTGAACCTATAAATTTGAGCTTATGCATGGTGAGAGAAAAGACATTGAGCTTTATATATTGAGCTCATGTTAACAAGGAGATGCTCTTGACTTTGTCTCATCGCCCATCTTCTCCAGATCGAAATAAGAACCATCACTATATTTATGGCCCATAGAAGACACATTTATAATCCTCCTCCTCGATCCCTTGCACATGCATTTCTTTGGCGATCACTCTCATCTTATCTAGTAGGAGATCATGTCTTGCAAAGGTTGCAAGGGCTTTGGGCACCATGAAAGACCAAAAAATTGGAAGCATCTGGGAGGCTGGAAAAGTTATTTATGCTTTGGCAACAGGGGATAACATTAGTAGGGTAAGTGCTCAAGCTCAATGCATCAATTTATCTTGTTTTGGTGGGCAATTTTATGAAAGCAAGTGTGCCACATTTACCATTTGATGTTTTGCGATTATCGATTACCATTTGATACATCATAGTCTATATTTTGAAGCAATACACAAGAATGTTACTACTAAGGTTTGACAGAGCCGTTGGGTATTTGATATCGATGATTATAAATAGAAGAGAATCAGCCATAAGAAACACGATGTCTTTGACTTGAAGTAGTGCATTTTGATTGGGTGCAGGCAGTCTGAAGACGGAAGTCATCTTTGATCACTGGTGCTATTTGATTCTGAAAATGGCGACAAAGGGGCAACCATTAGGGCGACCATGTCGACCAAGTTTGTGCTCAAGGTGTTGTGAAACTTGTGAATTGTGATGTGTCCGTGTCCGCATCTACTCATGTGTGAACTAAGACCCAAGGCCTGTATTTATCATGGTAAATGTACATACAGATGGTTAGCAAATTATTGTGCAATTGATCTTTTCTCTCGTGACTCTGTGAGTGAGTCAAAATTGGGGCCATTGGGCTATTCGGGAAACCGAAACCAACAAATAACTATTTGGGAAACCGGAGGTTAACTACTTTTTAAAAATTAGCGCCAAGTTTGGTAAATATGGTATTTAATTTAATACATACCGATATACATTAGGATTTACCGATACCGAACCGTATTTACAATAAATACCGTATTTACCGAACTAGCAATACCGTATTAACCGAATATACCGTACAAACCGAACCGAATAAACCGATAAAACCGAACGAACAGTCCTAGTCAGGCGGGTAGGGCGTAGTCGCCCGCCGGCTCACTCAACCGCCACAGGGTTACCTCAACTGCCTGAGCTACAAACGCATTCAGTATTTCATCTGCAATCTCGCATAGCAACTGAAAGCACAAGTAGGCATTATACAAAACATGTAGAAAACACATTAGGGGCGTAAGGCCTGCTGCGAGTATGTCACGGTTTCTGCCGCGGAAACTTAGGCTCTGTGATTCAGAATTAGCCCACGGCTCGCAGCGATATGGGAGCGAGTGTTCGCAGGGAGGATATTGGGCTTATGCGGTGCTCGCGGAGACAACCATCGGTGCTCCGTTGAGCTGAACCGAGGTGTGCGGGCCGCTTGTGAGCCACCGTGCCAGGTTGCACTCCTGGTCGCCCATCTGAGCTCGACGCGAAGGCCGGGCATCACTACGGATCAACAAAGGGTAGCCAAGCCATCAGGACACATGATATTTCCGCGCAAGCTTTTCCGTTAGAGGACAAACAAAGGAAATAAAGCGAAAGCTCTTAAAGTAAACAACTTTATGCCACAGCGTGATTCACCTGCTGAAAAGCCTGCGAGGCGGGGTCTTCTTCTTGGTCATCATCGCGGGGGTGGCTCTCCTTGAGCCGCCGCTCGACCACCTTATTTACAACCCGGCAATCCTCTAGGCCATGAGAGTTGGTCTGGTAGATCGGCCAGAAGGGCTTGCCCTCCTTGTCCTCGCGGCGATCATTCCTCCGACTATGGCGGTCACCACGCCCGGCCTCGGCGGTCATCCGCTGCCGTCATGACGGTCATCCAGCCCAGTCACGGCGGTCGCGCCGGTGGCGGGCATCTTGGTTCGCTCGGTGGCGAGACCCGCTGGTCTCGGTCACCTCGCCATGCCGGGGCCTCGAAGTCCGGCTTCATCCTCGCCGCGTTCTCGCTAGCGCCGGATGTCGACCCCGAGCCTCTGCCGCGCACACTTGTGCGCCAGGGAAAAGAGCTTCGAAAGTGGTGGCGGCTTGTCGCTGTCGCCATCTTTTCCGCATCTTACTGGCCGCGCAAGCGCCTCTTGAGCAATGACGACCGATCGCTTTCGAAATCTGGGGAATCGTATTGCGGCGATGGCGAGAACGCCGGATAAAGTCGAACGCGACTCCCTCTTTCTTACTCGAGGGCATGGAGATCATCCTCCACCCCCCATGAACGCGCCTTGAAGTTGGCGACAAAGTGGTCGCACAACTCCTCCCACGAAGTGCAGCGATCCTCGCGGGAGGTTCAACGACCAGACCGGCGGACCCGTTAAGGCGTTGGGAAGTAATGGCCATGGCCTTTCCGGACCACAATGTACTCACACACCATAGTGGTGTAGATCTACAGGAACTCCTCTGGGTTGGTGGTGCCGTCATACTTCTCGATGAAGGCCGGACGAAACCTCTCGGGCCACACCACGCGGCGCAGCCGTCGAGAAAACGCCTGGCATTCGACGCCATAGGGGGGATCATGCCGTCCACCCTGACCTCGGCCTGGAAACCGTACCGGGAGGGGGGGCGGAGCGTGACCTCCCAAAGAGTCGGAGGAACAAACCTCCTCCTCAGCCTGAAGGTGAGAGTCATGAGAAGAACTCTCACCCCCAGGGGCCATCCGTCCGTCATGACGTGGCCTGCTGAGCTATCCGAGATCACGGGCCGGCAGCGACGCCGAGCTCCAGATGGGACCTTAGGTCCCCACGGCTCTTTGCGGAGCTGGGACCTTCTTCTTGCACATCCTTTCCCTTACTCTAGCCCGCCTAGCCAGAGCGCTTCCTACTAGGGTGACTGGAAGCTTGGGTGCGCTCCACGGGTACCTTGGGGCGAGGGAACCGACGGCCTCGAACAGTCGGGCATCCTCTTACGGAGCCGGGCCTCGTCCCACGAGGCCCATAATATCCTTGACCATGGAGCGGTAGGTGTGTTCGGGAAGTTCCACCGGTGGTCGAGGAGAGGCAATTGCATGCGAGTTCGAGCCGAGTGGTGGCCTACATGGCCGGTGACACCAAACCGGAAGCCAGTATGCCGCCCGAGCACCACCGCCCCATGTGGCGGTGGGAGGCGATCCTCGTCCGGTGAGAACGCTGGGGCGTGTCGAAACCACTAACCTCGCTGCATCTTGTTGCTGCAGTGTGAACCCGCCATCACCGAGTCTGAAGTCCTTTCGGACGAGAAGCGAAGCTTCGCCGGAGAGATGGCTGGATGAGCCGACCACTAGCCCCCTACATGGCGCGCCCCTGTCGGCGTATTTCGCCTGACAAGATTCCGCTAACAGAGTGTCTAATCTCTAGACGGAAATTATGGTT
Source organism: Guadua angustifolia (assembly GCA_036346375.1). Classification (NCBI taxonomy): domain Eukaryota; kingdom Viridiplantae; phylum Streptophyta; class Magnoliopsida; order Poales; family Poaceae; genus Guadua; species Guadua angustifolia. The sequence continues at coordinate 19,983,932 of CM070515.1, forward strand.
CGGTAGAGGGCATCTTCGTGCTGGAAACCCTAATGTCTCTCGGCGATGATTTTGGGTGATAATAAGGTGGTGACACACCGATCTATCGAGTTCGAGGCCCCGGTGGGGTAATAGCCCCACGTCCTGCGAGTTCTTTGTTGAGAAATGGGGAAAATGTTTACAGCGGTGTTTCTCGATGCTCGCTTTTCTATGCCTCTTGTTCTAGCCAAAAAACCCTTCTTCATGCGCAGGCGCCCTTATATAGGCGGGTCACCACAGGTAGGAGAGAAGGTGGTGCTATACTTATCAACACACATCAATTACACCCATCATTCCAACTTCCACGTCTACCCACGACTCATTTATTAAGCACGCCTCCGTGGCCTTGTCCTTCGAACATCATTTAATGTCGGTGAGAGGCCTCGCCCGGTCTGCCCGGGACAGGACGCTTCTACGACGGGTTGGTGAGAGACATCGGAGGATGAGTTTGCCGTCGTGTCGAACGCTTGGACCCTTCACAATTTAATGATCGACACGAGGTGCTGGAGAGGAAACTTCGTGAAAGCCTTCCTTCATTCCTTTGGTTGCATCCGTGGCACGACAAGGGGCCCAAACACCCGCTGGCTCGTGAGCCGCCACGTGGGCTCCTCGCCCGTGAGCGCAGGCATGCTCGCCAGATCGCTTTCGCTAGGGGCGCGTGGGCTGCTCGCTTGGCGGCGGAGATGTAATCGCCGGTCTGCTTTCGCCAGAGCGCCACGCTGGTGCTTGTCGGTGAGCGGCGATGATCGCGAGCGCTTTCGAGCGCGTGGGCTTTAAATTGGGACAAAGCCACTTCTTGGGCCTATTACTTTTCACGGCGGAAAGGGTACCGGTGCAAAGTACCCGAGCAACTAGTAAATTGAACAGCTAACTAAGTTAGTGCAGAGAAATAACACTAATGATCAGACTATGAGTAAACCAGAAAAGGAATTAATTCAAGTAATTTACCAGTTCAAGGCCTAGTTCATTTCATTAACTGTCATATTCATCAGAACCCAATGTTCTAGTCATCAGAATACCCATTATCTTCATGGAGCAAGCAAGACAACAAAAACGCGGAGGGAGGAGGAGGCACCATCTATGGAGAGAGAGGGCACCACCGATGGAGAGGGGAGACACCACCCAGTGGGAGGAGACACTACAGCGGGGAGGTGCTTGCCGAGGGGAGGCGCCGCCGAGGAGGAGACAACTTGCCGAGGAAGGCACCACCGAGCCACTGGCGGAGGTGAGGCCGGGGGTGCACCGCCTGACGGGGAGGGAACCTGACCGAGGGAGGTACCACCGATGAGGAGGGCACGGACGAGGGGGGAGGGCGGCGAGGAGAGGGCTCGCGATAGCTAGAGTTGCAATAAACTAAGTGTGCATGGGACTTGGTGAAATGGCAAGCGCTGGATTTATTGGGTGGCGAAAGACCATCGAACGGATTCACGGGATTGAACCGTCTGGGATAGAGTCATCCCATCGAGACGGTTCAATCATGAACCGTCTGTAAATATGTTTATCCTAGACGGTTCTGGGATTGAACCATCTGGGATAGAGTCATCCCATCCCAGATGATTCAATCCCAGAACCATCTAGGATGGGCCATTGTATTATTTTTTTGCCATGCAAACATATGTCATGTGTACACCTGCTTAATTTTAATCAATACATCTCAGTAATTAATACATGTTATTAATTAATTATAATATAGGAATACTTGGTATATATACATGAAAACCTCATGACGACACTTGTTTATTCTTTTGTACAAAATTAGCCCTTCGCGATGATGAACACATGTATAGCTAGCTTCCTCAGCTTGGTCTTCCTGGATTGTGACGCCAGTACCAATAGGAGGCAACTCATCGAACTAATTGTATTCTTCCTTATCTACCACATTCTCGACTCTGACAATCCTCTTTTTGCCCTAAAGAACAACGTGGCGCTACTTGTTGGACGGGTCGGTGTCGACGTTTGTTGTCGGCAATAATGAAAACGGGGCTAGGCGTCGGATCCAAACTCAATGGTAGCACAAGACGCAAGAATTATACATGTTCGGGCTCTCACGGAGGAGATAATACCCTAGTCCGGTGCTCTGGGATTATATGTGTCTAGCTTATTTGTTGATGAGATTGTCGATGTTCCCCCACTCCCCCCTTTATATAGCAGAGAGGCGCGGATTACATGGAGGAGTCCTCGACGGATCTGAGAATAGAATCATATCTCACATACATATCCGTTTGGGTAACGGCTTAGATTACGATTGTATCCTACCTAATTCGGATCAGTTGCTATCTTTAGGGCTTCCTTGTTTGGCACATTTGGCGCACCCCTTGTATCATCTGTTTCCATACTACCAACTTGGCCCGGCCCGGTCTGGTCTAGTTCGCCTCGCAGTTCGCCTTCGATACTGATCTGTGTGTATGCTCCATAAATGAGTCCCCAAGTGCTTTGTGATCGGATTGCCTTCTTATTGACGAGATTTCCCGATCGGTTTTCTATGCATGTAAAGTGTTTCATTGTAGGCAAGGACGTCGTGAAGGACTTGATAGAGCTCCACGTGTAATCATTCCGAGTGGTTCCCGGGCCAATTTATTGAGCCAACACACAACTCATTATGGAGCATATCTCCATTCAAGTTGGCTTTTTAGCCGAGTGGTACCTGTGTGCCGTAGCGCATAGCTTTTGGCCTATCATGAGGCATACCACGAGTTATCCAATCGGTATCCGTACCTGCTTTTTGCAGTGTATGGTTAATAGCCCATCATAGGGCATACCTATGGAATATCTATTTTAAATCGACTTATGATATCTGATTTCGTTTCAAACGGCAACCAGCATGTGACCTGACATGAGGCATATCATAAGAAGATATTTTAATTTGGAAGGTACCCAAATTCCGTCTCGTGCGGTCATTGGCCCTCGACCCATCATGGAGCGTACCATATCCCAAATCAGATTCGGCCCAGTTGTGCCTATGTACAGTTATCACTGCACATGGCTCTCGACCCATCTTGAAGCGTGCCCTAGGGCAACCTCAGTACATGCGAAAGGCGAAGCGTTTTCCCGCGCAAGGTGAAAGTTAGCATCGCTCCCTATAAATATAAGACCCGGTGCGAGCGAGACGGTTTTCTGCGCACTATTCTCATTTGCCCCTTCATCTTCTCATTTTCGGCGCTTTTCCTGCGATCTCCGCCGCTAGGGTTAGCATCTCTTGCAATCCCAATCCGACGCAGTTGCTAATTCCTTCGCCCAAAAATGTCTTCTCCTTCCTCCAAAGACGCTCCATCATCAGCCTTGACCAAGGATCCGCCACTGGTGATGCGTTCCGCCTGCCCCGCTGCGGGTGAGTCTTGTCCTACGCCCCGCACTGAGGAGGTGGTTGTTTTTGAGTCCTTTTTCCAACGTGGTTTTGGCCTTCCCGCCTGCGCTTTTCTTCGTGGTTGTCGGCGTATTTCGCCGGACAAGACCCCGTCAACGAATAGGGTTGACTACTCCCTGGAGGGAGGATGTGGTTCGGTAGAGGGCGTCTTCGTGGTCGGAAACCCTAATGACTCTCTCACGATGAATCCTGGGGATCAACAGATCGACATACATGGTGATGTACCCAGGTTCAGGCCCTCAGCGTGGGTAATAGCCCTACGTCCTGCTAGATCTTTGTTGAGGAAATGTGAAGGCGATTACAATGGTTCTTGAGCTCGAGTGAGTTCTCTGGACCCGAGTCCTGATTTTAGCTCTCTCCTTCCTCCGGCCCCCCTTCTCCATGCACCAGAGCGCCCTTATATAGATGGGACTGGCTCGGGCAGGTGAGAAGGAGACACTATACTGATCTACCACTCATTAATTGCTCCCATCATTCGAGCCTTACATCGACCCACGACTCATTTATTACACCCGTCACTGTAGCCTTGTCCTTCAATCCTCTTTTAATGCCGCTGAGTGGCTTTGCCCGGTCCGTTTGGGATATGACGCTCCTGCAACGGGTTTGGTGAGAGGCGTCAGAGGGATGAGCCGTCGTCATGTCGATAGCAGAATGCTTCGTAATCAATGACCCTGACACAGCATGTCAGGGGAAGGAAACTTCGAGGCGAAGCCTTCTCCTCATTCCTTTGGTCTCCTTCATGGCTTTGCAGAGTGGGGCCGATCGCCCGCTCCCGGCGAGCCGACGCCGGCAAGGCGGGCTTGTCGCCCACCGCCCCACCGAAGTCGCTTCGTGGACAGCTCGCCGCGAAAGGTGGCATGCCGCCCGCTTTTCGCCGAGCGCTTCGTGGACCACTCGCCCGGTGCCACGGGCTCCTCTTTGGTGGGAAGGGCTTGATCGCCCACCGCCATCGAGCCTTCGTGGACCACTCGCCTGGCGCGGCGTAACCGCTCGCACTGCTCTCAGAGGGGCCACGGGCTCCTCGCCCGGTAAGGCGAGGCTTGACCGCCCACTGCCAGCCAAGCCGCTTATCTTGGGCAGCCGCTTTTGGGCCTACTAATTCTGTGGCGGAGAGGGTACCCCTGTGCAAAGTACACCGACAGTGATCTTCTTCACTTTTATGAAATTGAATTGACCCATGTCAATCCCAATTTTATTCTTCAAATTGATGTCTTCGTTCACCTCTGCGAGGCCTTCCTTGGCATTCGCCCCCATTTTGATCTTTTCTGCCATCTCTTCCTTCTCAAGCCCTTCCCAAACAAGAATTCCCCCAAAGCAATTGGGGGCACTAGATTCCAGCTAAGGAACGGCTTGAAGAAGGCCTATTTTACTATTCCCTTCAAAACTTCCAACAAAGGCTGGCACCAGGAATGGTTTTACTGTGCCAACCCCAAACCTTCTCTTCCTTCTTTTTCCGGAGTCCCACCCAAGCCTTCACTGGACTGGACTTCGCTCCCTTCGGACGGCGGGGCGGACCAGGTGGAGGAGCTCATGGGGATGATCGCTAAATTGAAGGAGGGCAGACTAACTGGAGTCACGATCATCCTCAATTTTGGTCTTCACCAAGTGCTTGACCCCTCAAGGAGCGAGTCCATCTTGGGTATGACTATGAAGGAGAAGCGACACCACGGGAAGCCCTGAACTGATTCCGGGGCGTTCTTGTCAAAGCGCTGGGCGATTTCTTCGTCGAGGGCACCCAAATCGCCAACACTGGGTGTCCGAAGCCTTTCAACAAGACAAATCCTCCGCCTCCGGTAATATGCTTTCCTCATCTCCCAAGGTTGAATTTTGAGGTTCTTGAGTAGTCGTGCCTAAGCATGTGTTTGTACACTGTACTGCGGGGTTAAACACCTTCTTCTCGATCATGCCATGCTAAATTCCCTTAGCACAAAGGCGCCAGCGGAAGCGTCTGCTTGCGCCTCGCCCTCGACTCAGTGCTAAGAAGGACAAGGCAGCGGCTGAAACCCTTGGGAAAAGATAAACGCCCGGCCGTTCACGTGCCCAAGAGAAGAAAAAGCGGTCGGCTAACGTCATGGCCCGGAGGCCGAGGGTTCGGGACTCGGCAGCTGTGCGCACCTCACCCACGACTTTCTCATCATGAAGCCGGTCTGAGGACCCAAAGGCTCCTGAGCCCCTAGCCCGGCACTTAGCCGACACTGTGCCTCCACCCTCGCACCCGATCAGAGACCCCTTGTCCCTCGCACCTAGCGCCCAGGCAGGTTCAGGAAGACCCTTTGCTCGAAAGGGCTCGGGGATAAAAATAACAAGATCCAATAGGTTGTTTTCTTTATCAGCTCTTCTTTTTGTTCTTCCGGATCATGTCCTTACTGCTGTTTCTTCAGGAAACCTATTGACGAAGTTCCTGTGGACATACTGCCTTGAGGGAGCCCAGAGGCTACCATGAAGATGTCGAGCTTGACCCTAAAAGCTGAGCGTCTGGTACGATCACGTGCTGCCGCCCAGTGGCCCAGGCAGTGGCAACAACTCCCAGGCCGCTCCAGTGGTCGGCCAGGCAGAGCCATCCGGGTAGCCCCGCAGTGTACTCCTCCGTAGGTTGGCCAAGTGGTGCCCTTTAGGCTGCCACTCGCTCTTCGCCTCCGCTAGAAGAACTCCTCGGCCTCCTAGCCTTAGAAATCTCTGGCGCGGGTTGCGTTCTTCGGCAGTATGGCGAGTGGATGGCTTATGATGACAAAGACGAGGATAAGGAATGGGAGGCTTTCCGCGACTACGCCTACGGTTGTTCTCGGTTTGCTCATGTAAGTTGCTTGTGCTGAGTTGTTTAGAAGTCATCTTCTTTTTGTCTTTGATGCATAGAGTAGCCTTATAATTCATTTTGTCACCTTGACATGTCTGGCAAAGTCATAAGCAAAGGCAGCCCTTCTCAGGAGATACTCCGAAGACCAAGATGAGGAAAGGCTGCTTGAGGCGAGTCGGTGGTCCGTGTCGAGCTTCTGGAGAACAGCGGGGCCGGATTGAGAGCAAGGAGAGGAGCTAGAGACACTCTGGGCCCAGTTTTGGCCTTCGAGGTGGAAAAAGCTGAACTGTGAGCTCCTTAGCGGTAACCCCTTGTCCAAGCGCCTTGGATCACCTTCGAGTCTTAGCCCCTTAGCTCATTTTTACATCTTTGCTCGGCCTTCCGTCGTTCGCAGAACTTGAAATCTCGAGGCACGCAGGAGGCCGGAGTCAAGGCGAAGAAATCACGAGGAGGGCCTTAACCAAAACGAGTAAGATGGAAGTAGAGGTGGAAGGTTTGCTCCGACTCATCCTTTGTCCTTGCTATATTTTTAGCATCTTGAGGCTAATCCATTGGTTTCACGCAGAATCTGGGCTAAGTCCGCAGGCTCGATATCATGTCCTTGATGAGAAGATCAAATCCGCGAAGCCTTGAGTCGGCCCGGCTCGAGGAAGGCTTTGAGGCTCTGCTGCGAATCACATCGAGTCTGATGAGAGGCTAGGCACGGCTGGGTTGAGCACACTGAAGGAGATAGCGATCCTGCGCGCCGATCAAGCTTTGGCCATCGTGAAGTCCTTGTATCCTGGTGGAGCTCGAAGCTATCAGGAGGGCTTCACTTGCACGTCGATAGCGATCAAGCCCTTGCTACGCTTGGCGAGTTAGGGATACCTCCGTAGCTTTAGTCGAAAATCGGATTGGGTCCCATGTAAATATCATATTACGAGACTTGATGCGCAATCACTCTCTTTGAGCCTTGATAAAAGCAGCAGCAACTTGGGCATGTGTTTGCTTTTAATTGCCGTTGTGTCTGCGAAACTTTTTAGATTTAATGCTTTCATCTTGCATCTGGTTTGGTGTCTGTGTCCATATGTCTTCTCGAATTAAGCTTTGAGTTACGGTACTAAGCGCATCTTCGAATAATCGCCCGGCTTCCTGCGCTAGCATTTACTCAAGACCATTCGATTTCCACGTTTTGGGTCTATAAGAGTATCACCGCTTCTTGAGCGATTACTCGTCTCTAAGCCCTTCTCAGCAACCTTCAACATTCTCCCTTGAACCTTCAATGGCTTCTTCGTCCCAATCTTCTTCGTCTGGTGATGAGGCTCCACCATCTCCCCCCCTCAGCGGAAGGGCCGATCTTTGACTTTGAAGATGGGGCTCTGCCGACGCCTGATGAGGAGGAAGCCTTACTGGCTTGAACTACTGGCGGACTATGAGCTTCATGTTGTGCCGAGCTCATGAGAGGGAAGAAGGCTGCTGACCAGCGACGTCGTGTAGTCGATCTGGATCGAAGCCGTCCAAAGCTTGTTGGTGCTAAGGGGCTCTCATTGAAGCGATGGGGCGCTGCCTTGCAGTGCTTAGGTTTTAGGTTCCTGCAACTTCCTCATGTAATGCATTGATGTATCCAAACCTTTTAATGAAATCTTAATGTTGCTTAATCTTTTTCCCCTATTGATTTAGAGTTTACTGAGTGGTTTCTTTCCTTTTTCGTTTAAGCACTCTGCTCGACTATTCTAGCCCCCTGGCGTCGGGAGTCGGCTCATGGCTATTTTTCCCAAGCGCACGCTTTTGAGAGACTAGAGTTCGTCATTCATGGGGTCGAGTTTCACGATTTGGATTTTAATACACTCAAGCTCGTTAAGTAATCAATAGGAAAAGGGATAAAAATGACTCATAGAAGGGTTGCACATTTGCATAGCACTATTAGGTGTAGCCTCAGACTTCTTGTAATTGAGCATCAATTGAGTAGCAAGTCAAGAAGAAAAATTTTATTCATGGACACCATAACTAATGTACAATATTTTAAGAGTAAAAACGACGTAGCTGCACTATATTCCATGAGTTACCGATGACCACACCATCTTCTCGCTTGAGTCTGTAAGCTCCCGGGCGTGTCACCTCATCGACGATGTAGGGGCCTTCCCAGCTTGGGGAGAGTTTGTGCTCGCTTTTTTTATTCTTCATTAGGACTAGGTCTCCTTTGGAGAAAGTCTGACCTGAGCGTTAGATCATGGTAGCGGCGTAGGCCTTGGAGTGTTGTGGCCTGTTGGATCACTGCTGCAATTTCCTGGCCTCTTCTAGTCGGTCGAGGTCTTCTATTCGGTTCTCCTCAGGCTCGGCCTCCTTGAAGCTCCAGAACAGTGGGGATCAGAACATCAACTTCATTAGGTAACAGCCTCTGGCAGTATACCAAGAAAAAAAGGTATTTGCCGGTGGCCTGCGCTAGGAGTGGTTCTCGACCCCCGAACCTTGAAGGCAATTCTTTTACCCATCGCGTGGTATAAGGCTTGAGGCGATAAAAATCCTTGCTTTTTAGCCTTTGCGGACACCATCTGGTTTGCTCGCTCCACTTGGCCATTGCTTTTTGGATGGGCCCACGGAGGCAAAGCAAATTTTGATCTTAGGGATTAAATCGCACGGTCTTGAAATTCTTCACCGCGGAATTGAGTTCCATTCTCCGTGATGATCCTGTTTGGCACACCGAATCTTACCACGATTTCTTGGAAGAACTCCTTGGACTTGGCCATCGTGATCGTGGCAACGGGCTTTGCCTCAATCCACTTTGTAAATTTATCAATGGCGACGAAGAGATGGGTGAAACCACCTTGAGCCTTCTTCAAAGGACCGACCATATCGATCCCCTAGACTGCAAATGGCCAAGTGATCGGGATGGTTTGCAACTCCTGCCGACACGTGTATTTGATGGCGAAGCCGACAACAACCTTCGTGGGTGCGGACAATATCCTCTGCGTCGTCTGATGGTCGACGGAAGAAACCTTGATGATAAGCTTTGCCCGCGAGTGCTTGATCTTGTGTGATGCGCAAATTCCCGAGTGGATTTCTCACGAGGAGGTTCTTCCTTCTTGCTCCGATATCATCGGCGCCTAAGTTAGGAAGCACTCTTTCGAAGAATTCTTCACCGACTACTACAGTAGCTTTTGCATCGGCGTCGGCGGCGCTCTGCCTCTGGCGGTCTTGGGAGCTCATCTTTAACGAGATAGTTTAGGAATGGAGTTGTCGGTCGGGGTTGATGACTAAAACTTCCTCTTGACCGGTCTTTCTTGATTTGTCTAACTCTGTTAGCGGCTTATTAAAGGTTGGTGGAGCTCTTGACAAATACTCCGGCCGATACTATTGCCCGGCCCAGCCTAGCCTTGTGAGCTCGTCTGTTTGCTTCATTGTCCGACGAATGCGTGGGTGAGCTCCGCCCGTCGAACTTGTCTTGAGCTTCCGCACTTCGGCAATATCGCGAGCCATCTTTGTCCTGACCTACGACCGGTCTTTACGCACTTGGTTAATTACTAACATGGAGTCTCTGCGGTTATGTCGACCATTGGACAGGGATATCGCGATCTGAGTCACGTAGATGAGTGCCTCGTTACTTTCGGTAGCGTTGTTTGATCTTGGGAAGTGGAGTGAAGGACATACTTGAGGCACTTTCGCTGTCGGAGAGATGAGCACCGCCCGGCCCCTCGTGAGCATGAGGCGAGTCAAAATACATTGTCTAGTACTCAAGCTCTTGAAGTGTGGTAGAGTGCGCAATTCCACCCACTCGATGGTGAAGTCGTGAGCACTTGAGATTTTCTTCCTTGTTCCGGCTTGAAGGAAATTTCAAAAGCTTGGCTTCGAGCCATCATTTGCAATTCTCTGGAGGCCTCCGGTTGTGGAGTATATCACCAATTGGAAAGGCGGTGACCATCGAAATTGAATGTTTTTGAAAGTAATGTTTGAGTTTGCGAGAGGTAAATGTCTGATATACTTGGTTTACGTACCTCGGATACCGTGCTTTGGATTCTCCTAGTACCTCACTGATGAAGCAAATTGGCATTGCTGAACATACGGAGGTTCCTGCCTCCTCCGCTCTCTGACGATTCTTGTGGCGACTACATAGTCGTTGCGGCAATGTAAAGCGAAGGGGTTCTTGAACATCGGCGAGGACAAGAATGCTTTGAGGTCTTTGAAAGCTTGTTGTGCCTCGGCGATCCATTAGTGCCTGCTTCTTGAAGTTTGAAAAAAGGCATCCCATGAGCGGATGGGAAATGAACCTATCGAGTGCCACCATGCAGCCGTGAGCTTACGGGCGTCTTTACGGCAAGTCGGTGGCTTCATCTTAAGGATAGCATTGATCTTCACGGGTTTGCTTGATGCCCATTGTGACCAATGAATCAGTAGTTTTCTTGGCGGACTCCAAAGCGCACTTTTAGAGGTTAAGCTTCATTTTGTAGGCCCTTAGGCTTTCAAATGTCTCGACCGTCGAGATATGAGGTCCTTCTTTGCATGAGATTTGTGATGACATCATCAACATATGTTTCAATGTTGCGTCCGATTTGAGTGTGAAAACACCGCATGTATTCTTGTGGCGATAGGTTCTTGGGCGTTTTCAAATAAGCGGCATTATGGATAGAAAAATGCTCCAAGCGGAGTGATGAGCGAGGAGTCTTGACATAGTCTTCTTCTTTCCGGCTGATCTTGTGATATCGGTAGGCATCAAAAACTTAGAACTCACGGCTGGAGTTGAATCTACCACAGTCGATCGCGAGGCAGCCCAAAGCGGATCTTCGGGCATGCTTTATTAAGATCGGTATAATCAACACATCGCATGACTTTATTCTTTTGAGCGAGAACTAGGTTAAGCTAACGATCGGGATGGTACACTTCTTTTATAAAACTGCGGCTAAAAAGCTTAGTGATTTCTTCCTAATGTCCTCTCGGCGATCTGAGCGAACCGTCGGCCCAGCGGCTTGATGGGCTTCGCCTTCTCGTCAATATTGAGAGAATGCTCGATCACCTCCCTAGGGCCTTGGGCATGTCGAAGGTTTTCCGCAAAAAATATCGGTTGGCGAAAGAAAGGTGGCGGCGCGTCTTCCTATTTAGGGTTGAGTCTGTCGAGTCCATTTGTCCGAGCGAGTTAGACGAGTCAAGGATTACCTTTAGTCCCTCGTCGGGCTTGATGCTCGTCTTGGCTTGCTTCTTTGTTGGGACTTCTCCCTCACCTTGTTGATTTGCGGCCGCCTGTTGGATCTTCTCCACCGTCGTTGCCACTTCTTCATTCGATCATCTCGCGGCTCTCTCTGCACCACGAAGGGCGCTTTGGCGTCGCCATGGACCGAGATAATTCCCTTGACTGGGCATCTTGATCTGAGTAAGTGTAATGAGAGACGCGGCTATGAACACAGCTGGCTGGCCTTCTCAAGATGGCATGGTATGCCGTCTCGAAATCAGCCACCTCAAAGTTAAGATATTCTATTCGGTAATTTTCTTTGGTCGACGTGGCCAAACGAAGTGATCTGCCGAGTGGGCAGAAGAGGTCGAGGGATTACCCCATGAAATGGCGATGAGCCCCGCTTTAGCTCCGAGCGGGGAATCTTTATGTCGTCGAAAGTCTTGGCGAAGAGGACGTTGAGTCCGCTCCCTCCATCAACCAGCACCCTCTTGAGTTTAATGCTGCGAATCACAGGGTCCAAAACAAGGGGATATCTACGGATATGGGATGTGATCTGGATGATCCGGCGATCAAAATGTCGGGACTTCGGACCATCGAGATATTAGGGAGTTGCGGCATAACGCATTGATGTCGGCGGTAAGCTTTTGCTTTCGCTTGGACTCATAGCGACCAAGCCCTCGAATATGTAGTTGAGTTAGGTGCTCCGTTTTCGGTAGTCGCCCTCGTCATCTTCATGGGGATCTTGCTTTTCTTTGTTAATCCTTTGCTTCACCCTTGGCGGTGGCTTGTTGGACTCCTTTGCAAACCTTCTCGAGTAAAGCAATCCTTGACATGTTTCCCCTTGGGATGGAAAGAACAAGTTGCATCCATTACCGGTGTCGTGTCGTCCGTCCAGTGCCACATGAGTTGAAGAGCGTTTGGCCACCGCCACCGTTCTTCGGGCTTTCACTTCTTATCCTTTGCTTGGAGGACTCGGCGTGATCCTTCTTATCCTTTTAAGTGGCGTCATCTTGACGTTCGGCGGGGCATCAGAAATTTGTTGCATAGCGTGCCTTAATTCAAACATTTCCCTTACGTAGTCGGCGGCAGGACATCCTCTTAATCAAGTTCGGAGTCGTTGGCGCCTTTTTTGGAAACAGCTGCGATGACGGCGGCCTGAGATGTCTCGGATCGTATTCTTTACGCATGAAGCGGGATAAATTCCGGAGAGTCTCACTCTTCCTTTGATGAAGCCGTGACAGGTCCCCACGAGTCCCGAGCCTTTCATAGGTGCCACAGAAGTTGGTGATGAGCTGCTAAAAGATCTCTCTAGGAATCTATGGAATTAATTTGGAAGTCGAGAATCTGTGAGCGGGCTTGGTGAAGGGTAGCGTATTGGCGAGATAATTGGCCATTCGTTGTGATTGCCCGGGCGCTCGATTGCAAGGGAATAAACTTGCAACCAAGCCTCTGGATCTCTTTCTCCATCGAATTTGGTGATGCCTTGAGGTTGAAACCTTGAGCCAAATCCTTTCGGCGGCCAAAGGAGTGAAAACTTCGGATCCCTTCAATAGGCCCGTCGCTTCTGGCGAGATGTGGGGCGTCGAGAAAGGTGATCGACTCGGAAGTCCTCGCTATCATCCTTATCGGCGGTGTCGGTTTCTGCGGTCGTCCGGTCATCATGGTGGCCAAAGCGGCTTCGTAGTCATCTTTCGTCGGCGCTCTTCATCTTCTCGATCTCACGCTTTGGCATTGGTCTGGCGAATCACGGTGATGCTGTCGGGCGTCCCACCTAAATCAAAGTTCAAGTCGACCCGCATGGCCAGCTGCGAGCTATATTGCTACTTGCCGTCTGGTGACTACTGTGGCGAGAGTGCTCTTTCTCCTGGTTCTTCGATCTTTGTTGGATCACCTTGCCGTCACCATGGCTTTGACTTGGCCCACGATCGAGGCTGTCGGGACCAAGCATTGGTCCTAGTGTGTCGAGAAGTGTCTTCAACACGACGATATTCTGCTGAGGAGTATGAAAAACCAATTGGTCTCCCATCTTCGTCTGCAGGATGTCTTCGTTGACATTCTGACCTCTAGCACAGAGAGCCTTCGCTCGGGTTTCTTGTGCCTCCACAGCGAAGGTGCTTTCTGCTTCTGCGACGTCCGTGGCATTTTTTACATTCTTTGGGACTCAGTCCGTGGGTCTTCGATCACGAAGATGCAGCTTTGAGAACCTCTGCCACCTTTTGAGTCGGAAGAACAATAAGGCAGTTAGGTGACCTTTAGATCCGAGTGGTTATTGAAGCTTTTCTCCCTCGGGACTCATCCTTGACCAAACCCGCCCGGTGAGAACAGGACTCTTGGCTTCTTGTCTGGGGAGACGGATGGCCACGGTACATCCTTGATCCGAGTGGTGCGCTCGGCTAGGAAGCGATGGAATCACTTCGGTTGGATCGTCTGAATCAAAAGGATATGCTTGCCAATATCGCCCGGCGATAAAGTCGAGCTTCAAAGCGGATCGCTGGCGGGAAGCGAAGGTAGCCATAACTTGGGGATTGCCATCGAGCTTGATAGAGATTGATCTTACGCAGCCTACAGCGCGCAAGCTATCGGCGTTTGTTGTCGACAATAATAAGCAGGGCTAGTCGAATCCAAACTCAATGGTAGCACAAGGCATAAAAATTATCTGAGTTCGGGCTCTCACGGAGGAGATAATACCCTAGTCACGTGCTCACGGGATTATATGTGTCTAGCTTATTTCTTTGATGAGATTGTCTAATGTTCCCCGCACCCCTTTATATAGCGAAGTAGCGGATTACATGGAGGAGTCTGATCGGATCTGAGAATAGGAATCATATCTCACGTACATATCCGTTTGAGTAACGACTTAGATTACGATTGTATCCTACCTAATCCGGATCGATTGCTATCTTTAGGGCTTCCTTCTTTGACCGTTTGGCGCACCTGGTATCATCTGTTTCCATACAACCAACTTGGCCTGGCCGATGCGGTCTAGTTGGGCCTCATGACACTGCCTTGCGGATACCGTGTGGTGTGGATGCTCCGCGATCGGTTACATAGAAGACTTGAACAACTTGGTTGGCGAGCGAATGGTTCCTCTTGGTATCCGACACGTTAATTCCATAGTTAATGACGCCATACTTGTCAACCTTCGTCTTGCTGAGTTAACCGCGACACCAAAATAAGGGGATCTTGAATAGCACATAGTCGAGCTCCCAAATTTCCTCAATGAACCCATATCTGAGCTCCTCATCGATCCAAGTATTCAACGCATTGATGAGAACACGCATTTCATTACGGTTTGTGCTCTTCATGTCCTGATTTCTCGTGTAAAATGTGTACCCATTTAAGTTATATCCTTTTCATGTTACAGCCGTAAAAGCTGGCCCTTTTGCTAACCATGTCAGCGTATCACCTGATGTGCTTCCAGTAATGAGTTGTCACTCCTTGAACCATCTGTTGAACTGAAGGTTATGTTGTTTGATAATCGATACTCTTGCACGTCGGATTCTCTTGCTTAGTAGCCAATTCTTGTGCTTTCGTCGATATCACGAGGCCACAACAACCATGTGTTGCAAAAGCTGTGAAATGGGTTTCGGCGCCGCATAAGCCCAGGTCAAGCGTGATTGCTTTCCTTCCGATGGTCCCGATGCCCTGGAGCCTCCCCTCATGGCAAGATCGAGGCACACCTATCGTTTCGACCTGAGCCATGTAATCCACACAGAATTTGACGATCTCTTCGGTTGCATAACCTTCGATAATGCTACCCTCTGGTCGAGATCAATTCCGTACGTAGGACTTTAGATTCCCATGTACCTCTCGAACGGGTACATGCTACGTAGAAACACAGGCCCGCACATCTTTATCTCCCTCACAAAGTGAATAATGAGATGGACTATGATATCGAAAAACAACAGAGAGAAATATATCTCAAGATTTCATAGAGTCATTATCACCTCGGCCTACAAAGCATCAAGTTCTTTGGGGTCGATGACCTTCTGAGCAATTGTGTTAAAGAACTAACACATCCTTGTGATTGTCTCCCGAACCTTGGTTGGTAAAATACTTCTAATTGCCACAGAGAGCATCTGTGTCATAAGCACATAGCAATCATGGGACTTCATGGCAGTTAAACTCAAATCGTACATCAAAACAAGTCTCTTCATGTTGGACGAGTAACCGGACGGAACTTTCACACCATGCAAGCACTGGCATAGTTCGATTCTCTTAGCCTTGGATAGAGTGTAACAAGCAGGCTCACCAGTATATTTGGCCTTTATCGGTCTCTTTAGGTGCTAACTTCGGTCTGATGCCCATATCGACCAAGTCAAGCCATGCATTCATACATCGTCCTTTGTGTTTACCCTTAATGTTTAGTAAGAGACCAATCAAGCTATCACAAACATTTTTCTCTACATGCATCACGTCAATGCAATGCTAAACTTCTAGGTGCTCTCAATAAGGTAGGTCCCAAAATATTGATTTCTTCTTCCACATGCTCTTCTCATGGGTCCTCGATTTACATCTCTTTCCTAGCGCAACATCCAACTTCTTAACCATATCATGAATGTTTGTCCCGCTTAAAGGCTTTGGAGCTAAAGTATCTTCGGTGGTGCCGTCGAATTGTTTCTTCATCTTGCGGTATGGGTAGGGATAGCAGCGGTCCGGGTACCTCTGGTCAACCTCTGTGGACCGGACCCGAACAAAATTTGGACGGACCCGGACAGAAATCGATCCGCGGGTCCAAACTCGAACCCGGACCCGGACCCGAATGGGTACCCGGACCCGAACCGTTACCAATGCTAATTGGAGCCAGGATAGGGATAAATAATTCACGGAAAGAGCGACTCACAAGCTAGACAAAATGGAATTAATAGTACTTCCGTTTGATCTGTCATAAATTAACCTTGCATGAATGCATGAGCCTGTAGCACCCGAACCACACTCGATCGTGCCTCGCTCATTACTCCATCGATCTGCACCGACCGGCGTGGGAGAAAAAGAAGAATGCAAGTAGCAGCTTGATGCCGTTCGGGTCCAAAATGCCGTTCGGGTCCAAAGATGCCGTTCGCTGTCAAAAGATGCCGTTGGTCGGGTCCAGGTACCTGGGTCAAAATGAGACCGGACACGGACCGAACCGGACCGAAATAATATACAATGGGTCCAAATTTGGACCGGACCGGACCCGTCGGGTCGGGTACCCAGCAATGCCGGACCCATGGGTATTTGCCATCCTAGGTATGGATGATTTCTCGAAGGAACCTACGATGACGCATGTACACGGTTTTGCATGAGTGATTCAGCTAGACTCTCAAGGTGTCATCCAAGCGGTGAGTACATGCTTTAGCTCCTTTTGTACTCTGCCCCGACAGGTTAGTAAGGGCAAGATAATCATTTATGGTGCAGAACAACAGGCAGTGCAAAGTGAAGTACTCTCATTTGTGAGCATCCCATACCTGCACCCCAGGAGCTCACAATGTGTTGAGATCTTCCACCAATGGAGCTAGGTACACATCAATATCGTTTTCAGGTTGCTTCGGGCCTTCGATGATTATAGACATCAATATGTACTTTCGCTTCATACACAACCAAGGAGGAAGGTTGTACACACAGAGATTTACAAGCCAAGTGTTATTACGGCTGCTCATGTTACCGAAAGGATTCATTCTATCTGTACTCAATCCGAACCTTATATTCCTCGGATCCGCTGCGAATTCTTCAAACCTCCTATCGATGTTTCTCCACTGTGTCGAATCAGCAGGGTGCCTAATCATTCCATCGTTTTTACGCTCATACGAGTGCCATCGTAGTAATTTTGCCTCTTTTGAGTTCACAAACAAACACTTTAAACGGGGAATTATAGCTAGATACCATGTCACCTTAGCAAGAGGTCTTTTCTTCACCTCCATGCCCTCGTCGTCATCATCCGATCTATCTTTACGGTTGCATTTGGATGCGTTGCACACTGGACATACATGCAAGTTTGCGTACTGTTTGCGGTATAGGATACAGTCATTCGGACTAGCATGTATTCTTTCTACTTCCATTCCCAAGGGACAAAGAACCTTTTTGGTTTTGTAGGTGGTTGTCGGCGACTCGTTTCCCTCCAAAAGCATATCCGCTAATAGATCTAACAGCACCGTGAAACTCTTGTCAGACCAATCATTGCTTGCCTTTAATTTCAGCAGTTTCAGCACAGACGACAACCTTGTGTATTTGGACTTGCAACCCGGGAACAAAAGTTTCTCCGAGTCGTCCATCAAGCCCCAAAATTTTACATACTCCCGCTCATCACGGTTCCCTTTTGCATCCTGTAGCATCTGATCCAGATTGTCATTAAAAGTACAGTCGATATCATCCAGAGTATCGTTGACTTCGTTGACGATATCTAGAGTATCATTTACTTCGTCTACGATGGTAGTACTACTTAGTCCCTGTGTAATCTGCTCTTTACCATGACTGGTCCAACATATATACCTCTTTTTGAAACCCCACAGAATCAAGTGTTCTTCAATCTGCACTAGGTTTCGAAACATCCGGAGATTCTCACAGTCAATGCATGGACAAGGCATAAATTCCACCCCCTTGTTCGACATATCCTCCTCTGCAGCTCTTCTAAAAGCGGAGACACCATTAATGTACTTGGCGCTTGCACGGTTCTCAGCATACATCTAGCTTCGGTCTATATACGCTACATATGTAACAATAGGTGTTAAACAATAAATTTAGATCAAAAAGTACAAATGGATCTACACAAGGTATAGCAATTGTATTTACTTTATATCACAGAGAACAAATTAACCAGCTTCATTTCCCTCTTCACCAAGATAGATATTAAATATAATGCAAATTTGGACCAATTTAGATTAGAAGCAATTACTAACCTTGGATGACCAAGAGCACAAGGATTTGCAATTAAATCTCCAAATCTAGGGTCTCTTTCACCAGAACGCTTCTTAATCACAGCCACCTCAGAAATATCGAGGGAAAACCTAAAAATACAGAGGCGTTGAGGCTCTCTGTTTTTTACAGGTATCATCACTGACGGTTTTATATACAAACCATCTGCGATGTCATCTACAAACCATCTGTGATGTGACATCACAGACGGTTTGTACATAAAACCGTCTGCGATGTCATCACATCACAGACGATTTGTAGATAAAACCGTGATGATGCCATCACAGACGGTTTTATCTACAAACCATCTGTGATGTTTGCGTAGTCTTTCGATCGAGTTCATCGTTTCGTCTTCCCAATGCAGACGCACATAGTCTTTCTAGTGATCATTTCATCTTCCCAATGCAGATCGTTAATTCCAAGCGGTGTTTCGTTTCCCCAATGCAATTCCATGCCTATAAGAACAAAGAGGCTTATCGACCGCCTCTATACTCGATCATCGTGAAAATATCCCTCGACCGCCATGAGCCGCCTCGTTTTTGAGCTTTTTCTATCAAGAACCCAAATAGCTCCATCCTCATTTCAATATTTAACCAATGATGGCTCCACCCAGCGATTTTTTCGGCCACCTACAAACCCTCCTCCGCCACCGCCACCTTTGATCGCACCTCCAACTGAGACCATGGCATGACGCTTCTGCGCCAATGGTGGCGGGCGCTACACCGACGCCATCTCCACAGCTCCTCCGCTTCCTCCGACCACCTCTGTCTCCACCCGCGCCCCTCCGCCTCGCCTCCACCAGGCAGGCGGAAGTGTCTGGCACGGCCTCCTCCTCCGACAAAGCTATGACTCGTCGGAGGGATATCGCGACAGTGGGAGTTGGAGGATGACCTGCATGAGCCGGCTCGAGTGAGGACCCGGACGGCCGCAACGAGGACTTCGTTGACTTTGACGATGACTACTCCAGCGACGACAAGTAGTCTTTTTTAGTTAAATTACTTTGTACGTAGTCTTTTGTAATGCTTCTTCATATATATAATGCAATCTAGTTCTCAAAATCATCAAAGACTTTTGTAATGATCTTCTTATATATATAATGCAATCTAGTTCTCAATCCATAGAGTCTTTTTGTAAGGCGCGCATTTGTTTTTTTCAATTGATGATCACAGACGGTTCATGGATAAACACGTGCGTGATGAGGGCAATATCATAGACTGTTTTATCCATAAACTGTCTGTGAAGTTATACCTATCATCACAGTCGGTTTGTCGATAAAACCGTTTGTGATATTTCCCTCATCACAGCCAATTTTATCTATAAACCGACTATGAACTTCTCCTTTCAAACCTGACGGTTCGTTTTTCAAACCGCTTAGGTAATCGACATCGCAGACGATTTCAAATACAAACCGCTCATTTATGTCTCGAAACACATCATAGACGATTTGTTCCTAAAACCACACATGATGATGTGTCTAATATAGCCCCTTTTGTAGTAGTGTAAGTATTTTCTTGCTTAATAGCACTCAAATTTTAAGCTTTCAAATCTAGTTCAAATGGATGAAATCACTTTGCCCCATCTCCTCCTATTTGAGTACTATCAAGGAGTACTCAATTTTTTTAGATATTGAATGAGAAACATTATTCTTTTCTATATGGCCCTTTTATATCAATTATACAATATTTTTACACAAGTTAAATTAAGTAAAATGATGTGACAATTTTTAAAAATAATATTATTTTTTACATCAATTATATACTACTTTTACACAAATTAAATTATGCAAAAATAATATGACAATTTGTAAAAAAATGAGAAACAAAACAAACTATAAGGAACACAACAAACAAAAATATGGATCGCAAAGTAATATATTGACAAAGTAAAAGTGATAAAGCACAACGTGGATTGCACGACAATATCGAATAGAAAAAATTAAATACTTACAAAGGTAAAAAACATAAATATCTCATAGATAAAAAAATTGAGTGTGTATAAATAAAAAAAACACTCAAGTACGTTCAAAAATTCCCAATATTTTATAAAAACACTCCTATACCTTAGTCGGTTTAGTACTCATAGCTGATTGCCCCGTTCGTTCCCTTCCTCCGCTTTCGCTTTCGCATCTCTCGAGGGCCTCTAGCTAGCTAGCCTTTTCACCGTTCGACAAGACCTTTTGGCTGCCATTTTTGGAGCAGTGAGAAGCCGTCAAACAGCTAGCTAGCCAGCGGCCGTGCCGTGTGAGTGCGTGCGAGGAATTTTCTGAGTGGATGTTGGGCGCCGTAGTACTCAAGACTCAAGGACTGTGGTTTCTTTCGGCTCGTTCTTTAATTTCCACTGGAGTATTGTCAACCGTTGCAGCTCCCTGTCCTGAACTTGATGCCTTTGGGCTTTCCTGCCTGGGACCATTATTAATGATTAGTGCGAGTACAAACTTAGTTTGCTAAAGCATGTGAATGTTTAGTAATGCAACGCTAATCATGTTTGTCTTTTATAAACAGCCTTCTTGGAACATGTACTATACTTAAAAGAACGAGAAACTTAATTTGTTCGAGATTCTTATTTTTTTGTCCCCACTAGGTACTGTCAGATGTGGAGAACACATCCCAAAGTGCCGGTACAGTACAAATATATGTGACGAAACTCAATACTCCACCGCATTATGCAAAAATATGACGTGTAGAGACTCCATGAGAGTATATAAATTATACTCCTACTGTCCAACATGCATGACGTACGGTACACCAAAAGAACCATTGGAATATTGAACTTCTTAACACATGCTGTTAACCTTTGGTAACATAAGAAGTGGCAGTGCAAAACCGACACAGATAACGTTTTTGTGTCAGTTCTAAAACTTAAAATAGCGGGTCTTCGCCTCCGCTCCGTTAGTAAAAACATCATAACTTTTGACTCGTAACTCCGATCAGGTGCTACTTTTTGTTATCTTTCCAATGAGCCAAAGAACGCCCCGATCAAAGTTACATGTCAAAAGTTATGGTCATTTTAACAAACGTGCTCGGATTTCGTATTTGCAAGCTAGAATCAGTGCCCAAAAGAATATAATTGGAGAGCTCATCGTGTGATGATTCCGGAAAGTACAAGAACACCAAAACAAAGGTACAAGTCAAAAGTTATGGTGTTTTTACAAGTTTCATTAATAGTAATGGCACATATATTGCAAGCATCATTAATAGTCAAAAGTATGGAAAATAAATTTGAAAGTTTTAAATTTTGCTAATTACCTCTATAGTTTGCTAATTTGAAATAATTGGAAATCGGTGTTCATGTGCTTTACAGGGTTAAGGGAAGGAGGGACGTATTATATGTCAGATGTGATCATATCACTACTAAAGTACTGAATTTTATAAGAACTTTGAAATTAAGCGTGCTTGGACGAGAATATATAGTACTAAGACGGGTGACGATGTGTGACCTCTCGGGAAGTTAAATCCGCTGGATCCCGTTAGAACTTTGAAGTTAAGCATGCTTAGGCGAGAGTAGTACTAGGATGGCCACGTGAGGTGGACGCGGGTGGCATGGAGTTGCCAAATCTCACACAATTGCAAATAAATAATAGATACATTTTTTGTCATATTATTTGTGTCGGTTTTAGCAAAAAACCGACACACATAATACTATCTGTGTCGGTTCTAACCAAAAACCAACACAAATAATACTATCTGTGTCGTTTCTAACCAAAAACCAACACAAATATTCATATTATTTGTGTCGGTTCTAGCCAAAAACCGACACAAATAATATTATCTGCGTCGATTCTAGCAAAAAAACGACACAAATAGTCTTATTAGTGTCGGTTTGAAAACCGACACTGATAATCGGGATTATCAGTGTCACTATATCTGTGTCAGTTTGAAAACCGACACGGATGTGCGTTTCGAAACGATACAAATGTTGATTTTTAAGGTAGTGGTGAGACCCACTTTGATGGGCCGCAGAAGCTGCAAACTCAAGCATATGATGTGCATCGCTAGCTCATCGATTATGCACAAACATACGGGCCCCGTGGCCTTTATGTACGTACGTTTGTGGTGTCAAGAAAGCCATCAAAGCTCCTCCCAAAGCCGTGCTTAGAATGGTACACAACTTGTCAACCATACAAATAGTCACAGCTCGTCATAAATAGACCAGGTTGTCGATCAGCTTGTCACACAGCGACGTAATGTGTGGGTGCGCGTGTGTTGTTGTTCTGCGGCTGCAGCTTCAGTTGGACATCCAACTCTCATTGAACTTCCATTTGAGTTGTGCGTTTGATCTGCAAGGAGTACATGAGATCGACGACGTACGATGGATAGCGATGTGGTGTTACTGCTGCGAGGATCGATCACGATTATATCCTGACGGACTAAAGGCCGTCAGCAATGAAGGGCCAGTGTAATTGTTGGAAAGGACTTTTCTGACGGCTCCGTTAGAGAAGAATTCGATTCCTTGTACTGATGAGCTCTACACAGCTTGGACCTGGACTCGCATTCCTGTTCGTTCATCTGAATGTAGCTCTGCTGTTCTGTGTCTGACAACAGAACCTGGTCGATCTTCTTCCTTGTTAGGCAAATCTCTAGTATATCAGTCCGTGTTGAATTCGTTCATAACTTGCTGTTTGTATCTAAGTCATGAACTCTTTTATGCTTGTATCTATAAATTATGATCAATAGATCAATCAAAGGTGCGGTTGCATCGATCTTTTCCTTCATGGTACCGGAATATTCGATTCCTTCTCTCATCGACTTCTCGTCAACTTTTTCATCATCATCGATCTCATGTACTAATAATGTGATATACAATGTTGAGTCTAAGAACTAATATAAGCATGTTTATTGGACATAGGAGTGAGCTTATACATTGTGACTTGTGACATCTCCCGTTCTCAGCAACTCCATTCCAAATATTATTTAGTCATCCTTATGATTAATTTTACTCATCACCATATTTGGACCTTTCCCCTTCATCACAAGTCCGATCACTACTACATAAATGGTCATCATAGATGGTTGTAAAAAGTCATTACAGTGTCAACGATGATATGAGTTCATATGGCAGCTAACCAGTGGTGGGACGAAATTCCATCTACAGGATATGGCATATGAACTCCAAAGTTGAACGTGGTAGCAGAAAGACAGCTGCTTCGCGTCACGGCCTGTAATTGCGACGAGACTGAACGAGTTATGGAGAGACAGAGCTAGCTTCTAATCGGCGCAAGGAAGAAGCAAGGAAGAAGAGGTCTGACATGCGGGATAGCAACTAAGCAGAGCCTGTTGCCTCCTGGCAAAAGGGGTTCGCACAGGATTAAGAGGCCCACATGTAAATGGAAGAGAGAAATAGATAAGGGGATAATAAGTTCCTGGATAGCTCGGTTTTGGCATTAAGACGGCTATCAAATCATTGTGATATTTTTCAAAACTTTTTTAACTGGGTCTTCAGATAAGGTTTAACACCCAATAAAAATTTTGGTTTAAAAATATTTTACATAGAAATTATAAAAATTCTGACAATGCCAATTGAACAGAAATTCCTTTTCTGATTTTATTTTTTAAGGATGAAAATTTTGTCAAATATTTTTGAAACTTTTTGGAAGAGTTTCGTATAAGCTAATATTGCTTGAATAAAATTTTCAAATCAAAATCAAGTATATTTATTTTACAAAAATTCTGACATGACAAATTTTATATTTTCAGGATTTCTATTTTTGAATTTTAAAAGGAATTAAATGAAATTATTATTTTTAATATTTTTACCAGAGGTAAACACTGTTTTGAGGAAGACATGGTAAATTATTTATCTCAATACAATTTTCTAAGTTTTTGAAAAAAATCAGACATTGCACTGTTTAAGGGTCAAAAGGAGTCATTTCAATATTCTATTCATTATCCTTTACATTAAAATTCGTTTGACAGGTGAAAGGGGTCACTAGAGATATAAGAAATTTTAATATAAATTTTAAAAATAAGAAAATTCTTGGATCTGATGGAACTGGAGCTATACCAAATACACCCTAGGCAAAGACAAATTAATAGCCTAGCATCCAGGATGCACATTATTTGAGCCGGCCATCAGGGTAAAACAACCATTTCAGCAATATTCTACACTTTCAGGCAGATATTTCCCTACGGTCCTTTCAGAACAGTTGATGTTTTCGACTTCGATGCTACACATTTCTGTATGACATCTCAAATTGAATTCTGATGTCAAATTAATCTTGAACAAACTTAACTAACAACAAATGGTTGGGAGATAGATTGATTGATCATGCAGGATCGATCGGGACAATTAAAAAACTGATAACTACTGGTTAATCTCATGGTCCACAGGGATCATGCGTCAGAAATCAGACTGACAATCATGGACTACATTGTTATTTATGTACTTGATCTAAATATAATTAATTATAAGCTGGTTAGTCTTAAATTAATTAACGATACGGTACGTTGCCTTTCGCTTAGTGAGCATCACTGTACTGCAGCTGCAAATATAAAACCTAACCTGCAGAGTGATTGAAAGGTCATGATGTTGCAAGCTTGTCTTGACAATAAACCAACCATAAAACGTAACCGGCAGAGCGACTAAAGCAGCTTCAAGTCCTGTTTCATCTGAAAGCCCGTGTTGGAACATGTCCTTTGTGTACTCTATATATATATATATATATATATATATATATATATATATAGTATTTAGAGATGGGAGTAATTACATCAGGGAGTAAAAGATATTTTCCTATATATATATATATATATATATATATATATATATATAGGAAAAATATCTTTTACTCCCTGAGTAATTACTCCCACCTCTCCAAATACCACCTAAATGAATTTGAAATACTCCTTTATCACTTTGGGTACACTCATACACTAATTATAAGATACTCCAATGTGAGCCGATGAAAAAATTGCAAGGAAGTCCATAATTTTTAGCGATTTTGCAAATACCTTCATATATGTGCATAAAAGGAGTATGTCCAAAAAATACGATACCACCTTTGAAAAAATGTACATACCACCAAGATGATCTTATATACTGCAGATATATAGCTACTGCTACGCATACCCTCCGTCGCATGAGATACCCCATACGTTGTGAGATCGTGCTTCCCTTCCGCTTCCGTTGTCGGAGCGGTGGAGGGGCGCCGGCTTGCCGGCGTCTTGCTTGGCCTTCCCTTCGGAAGATGGCCCCCATGCTTCGCCAGAGGCGTGGTTGGTGGAGATGTCCGAGAGCTCCTTGGTAGTTCGGCTTGGCGCAGCCGGCATGCACCAAGGCCCTGGAGGTATGAGTGCGTAGATGAACGCCCGACGACGCGGCGCGCAAATGGCGGGGCTTCGTTGCATTCTTGGGAAACGCGGATGTAGTCCGGAGAGTCTCCTGGCTGCTTCTGCAGCCCTTGAGTCGAGAAGAAGCGCTTGTATGTGCCACGGAAATTGCCGACGAAGTTACTTCAAGTCGGCGATTACTGATGGTGTTTGCGGCGGTACTCGAGCGGCTCGGCGAGTCCACAGAGGTGATGAAATGGATGATGAAAAGATCATCAGTAGCTCCCTCGCCCGCATGCAAGGAGTAATTACTCCCGGAGTAGAAAAGAGGCTTCCTATGTGATATATATGGTGATATATGGCGGCTTTCCTCTCCAGAAACTGCGTTGCGGATCTCCACAATGTTTCGAGTCCGGGGCGTGAGGCTTTGGCGTGGTGGTGGCGCCGACCGCAATCCACGACCCTTGCGAGCCGCTTCATCTATCGTTCTCCTCCGCGCCTCGGGTGGCGTGGGCGTCGCGGCTTGTCGCCCGCGGCGTCTGGTGCGCGAGCAGGGCCGCCGGGGTTGGCGCGTCTTCGCGGACCCGCGGGTCCCGGCGATGGTGCGGCAGGTGGCTCGAAGAAGCCCGAGTGGTGAGCGGACGCATGTGCGGCATCCTGACCCGAAGGTTCTGCGTCGTGGCCTTAGCCTCGGGTCTTCCTTCGGGGATCTTGCGAGCGGCATTGCTTCTTTGTGACGATCATTTGGCGTGGGGAAAAGAACAGACCGACCTCCGGCGATTGATCTTGGACTCGGCGTCGCGGCGTGGCGCCGAGCCGATGCGTGTGGGGTCTTCGATGCGTCTTGCTCGGTCGACTGGATTTTGTCGGCTCGACCTTTAGACCTCGGTGATGCGTCTTCTTCTTGACTTCGGCGGCGACTGGAAGGCGTCGGCCCTTCGCCTGATCCTCCGCCTCTGCGCCTCGGCGTCTTGCGGCGGTTCTCGGACTTCGGGGGTTGCGGTGGGTCGGCCACACCTATCATGTTGCACTCGCGAGTACAACTCGTCTGCGATGTGCCCTATGCAGCTGGAGTCGCCGCTGGAAACCTCGGCAGTCGTGAGCGGAGGTCGCACATAGCGCCATCGCCACAAGCCGCAAGCCAGCGAAGCGAGGTTGTCGACGCTCAGAAACCACCAGCAGCTGCCAAGGTGCTGGCGCCGAGCAACTCCGTCGTCCGAGTCCTGCGGGGCCTTAAGTTGGAGGTCGTCGAGGGCGTCGGCAATGGAGTCGAGCTCTGGCGGAGGCCTGGTCTCGAGAGGTGGCGGATCGAGCACGAGCTCTCCCCGGGTGGCGACGAGTCGAGGTGCGGATCGGCTCCTCGACCGCGAATCGCCCGTCGTGGGTGAAGAAAGCCATCAAGGAAGTAAATGGGAACCCGGAGATGACAAAGATGACGCGTGAAGCCCCTACTTGGCGGCATAGCTGCCGATGTTTGGTAAAACCGGCAAGTAAATTTGTAATTCTAGGGGCCGCACGTCCCCTCTCCTTGAATGGTTAGACTCGGGGAGCCCAGGATGTATACTGGTTCGGCCTAAATGTCCCTACTTCTAGTTCGTGTGGTGGTTATTTTTTGCTTTGGGTGCGAGAAAGGCACGCAGTGTTACAAGCGAGGGCCAAGGGCCTGCCTTGAGCGCCTCGTCCGAGTGTGAGGGTGAGAGCGGTGTGCTCGTAAGGGTTCGTAAGTGCTTGAGTGAGCTTGAGTCGGATATCTTGTCCATCGGATTGAGTCCCTTCCACGAGGTCCGCCTCCTTTATACTTACATAGGAGTAATTACTCCGGGAGTAGAAAAGAGGGGTATACTCGCCCGAGTCGGTCTTCTTTAGTCAGTGTCGGCGGTGTCGATAGGTTCCTATTCATCCACTTGGGTTGGTAGACACAGCAGGCGTTCCGTCGGAAGGTGCGCACCGCCCTCTGTCGCGTTGTCAGTCTTGGCTACCGTTCTGGCTACGCTCTGGCGTGCGCCTCGGGAGGCGCGTCTCTCCAGCATGATGGGGTGAAGGGACTGGTGCTTGACTTTGGTGGCCCCAGCTGGGAAAACCACCTTGACATATGGTCGTGTTCACAGGCGGTGACGGCTTGAGGTCAGCCGGCGATGTGGCGGAGGTCGAGTCGAACTCGTTGGGGCCGACACGAGGCCAAGTCGAACTGCGGGGCTCCGACTGAGGCTAGGTCGGGGCCTACAGATGCTGCGCCCGACACATGCTTGGTCGGGGCCTCTGAGCGCTCAACACGAGGCAGGTCGGGCCTGGTGGGCTTGATCGAGTGAGGATCGCCGTGGCAACGAGGCCTTCGGTTGGTGGCTGAGGCGGCCCATTTGGTGTTCCGACCTCTGAGGTATCCTGGTATGAGTGTTCGTCAATAGTCAGCGTATTTTATTAATAATCGAGTTTACAATAATTATGGCACATGCCAAATAAAGATTACAGCGAGCGAAATAAAACCGATAGTAGAACCAATAGATTTGCCTGAGGCAATCAAGCTGAAGCAGCGACATACCCTCCGTCCGCATGAGATACCCTATACGCTAGAGATACGACATAGGAGTAATTACTCCTGAGTAGAAAAGATCAGTATCAATGAAGGGTCACAAAGGAAGGCATAATATGGTTCATTTGAGCATAAAGTAATATTTCAAATACAATAATTAATTTTCAATGCGTAATTGATATAGTAAAAACTGAGTTTTAATCAAATTTTCAGACGGGCCAACCCGATGTTTCATCCCAAAATTTTCCCATGAACTCTCTCCATATATAAACCACTTTTAAAAAAACATTTTGAAATCCAAAATCTAGTGTGAAAGGCTTGCTTTCGGCATGCCCATGACATGAGCATAGCTAATCCCACAAGACATGATTATCTTATTTTGCCCAAATACACACTTCCTTGGTTTGTCACCGAAAATCATGACAAGACCCCTATAAAGCTCCATACACGTATTCATGCCCGCTAAGTTCCACCGATAAAGGTTAAACCGCTCGATCTAAAGCCCCTCTTGTGCCAGTGGCATTACCCTGCCGCTTTCATCCTAATGGCACGATGTCCATGGTATGTCATATCTGAGGATAGCTGGTCCGTCCCATTCGGACTTATGGTAGTACGGTAAGGCTTTACATTCAGTAACACAGACCGGTCCTTAATTGACTATCGACTTTCACAACCCTTGTGCCTCCACACACCAGATCAACCATTCTCACAAGGTGTAAATCATATTTTCACGTTCTTTTGAATAACATCATCTTTCATAACATCCCAAGGTGTACCGACACCAAGGATAACTTTATTTTCAACATAAATCTTGTTTTGGTACAAATCCCCAAAAGTCATAAATTCATGTCTAAGCATATCTAAGCAATTTACTATATAGCACTAGTTAATACTACAATAATGTATCAACCAGTGATATTTTGCTCTAAGGTGACAAGGTATGAATATTTCAAAGTCAATTGAGATCATAACAATTAAGAGTAACTAATCATTTAAAACTGAGATTTAAATAAATTGATAAAACTATGCATGCAACAATTTAAGTCAAAATATTTTTTTAATTCAGGATCAACATGTTCAAGGCTTCCTATATATATATATATATATATATACGACTTACTCTAAATCTTCCGCTTGGTCTATTCTTCACAGGAAGATCTGCAGGATATATATATATATATTGGCTGCTTCTTCTCCGTGGTCTATTCTTCACAGGAAGATCTGCAGGATTTGGTTGTGGTGGGATCGCAATTGGCTTGGCCCAATCTTTCTTCTCCCGGACTCACGGGTGGCGGTCTAGTCTTCGCTTATGGATCACTAGAGGTGTCCGTGTTGTCATCTTTTATTTTACTTTTTCTTTCCTTTTTCTTTATGGTCATGTGTTCTAAATGAAGTTTGAGTGTGCCAAGGCTTTGTATCTTCTCGATGTATCTGTTCTTGGTATTAATATTTTTGCTTCCTTTATCGAATATATATATATATATATATATTGACGTTTTCCTGCTAATCATTTTCCAATATATACGTTGCCTTTCGCTAATACATCAAAAATTCTTGTTAGAAAGCTTTGAAGTATCCCAAAGTATGTTTCTGTAAAACTTCAAAGAATTTGAACTACATTTGACAAATTTATGGAAAAATTATGAATTAGTAGAGCACAAGGTGTTGTTCACAGTTCTTTGGATAGTTTTGCTGCCTCTGGTCATTTCACTCCTGTTCACATTTCTTGTCATTTCACTCCTGTTCACATTTCTTAGTTTTGTCATTTTTTAACCATAGCTGATAGTGACTATTATCTATTTGTATCGGTTTATTTTGAAAATCGATAGTGATTTCATCTTATTTGTGTCGGTTTTTAATTGAAAACTAATAGTGATTTTCATCTTACGGTTGTGTCGGTTTGTTTGTAAATGTGACATTTGTGTCATTTTTTTGGAAACCGATAGTGACGTGTCGCTTTGTTTTGTCGGTTTTTTTAAAAAATCGATAGTGATTGTCTTGTTATTTGTGTTAGTTTTTACTTGAAAACCAATAGTGATTACTAGTGACATTTGTGTTGGTTTTTTTTGGAAACTGATAGTGATGTGGGTTTTTGTTGTGTTAGTTTTTAATCAATAACTGACAGTGATTGTTCTCTGTCATTTGTGTCGGTTTTTTTAAACCGATGGTGATTAGTTTTGTTAGTTGTATTGGTTTTTACTTGAAAACCGACAGTGTTTTGTTCTTTATTTGTGTCGGGTTTTATTACGAACCGATGGTGATGATTCTTCTTACCTATTTGTCCCCGCAGCCATCTCTCCCGCGCACACCTAACCCTAGTTCCCCGGCGAGCCTTGTCTCCCCACTAGCGCCTCCCCCACCGATGCCTCCTCCCCTAGCTAACCCTAGTTCTCCGCCGCGCATCGTCTCCCCATCGGCCCCTTTTCAGGATGTCAGCGGCAGAAGCGGAGGACATGGCATTCGTGGACTTCGACCAGGACAACGATGACAGTGCCATGGATGAGGACGACTAGGTGGCGACCACCACCACGCCCCTCTCCGTGCCCCATTGTCTCTATCTTTGTGGTGCATCCATGATGCCTCCTAGGTCATAGCCCCGTCCTCCTCACCTCCATAGCCGCTTCAACTCCTTGTCCGATCACGAGAATTACATACCACTGACCTGACAGCTGTGAGAACCCCTTACACAACCATTTTTCTCATGATCTCTAAGTTTGGGGTTTTGGTTTTCAGCATTTTGTGCCATTTTAGATGAGTTTATGTGTTACTTAGCAGTTGGTTTCATGGAAATTCATAAGGGATTTGGTAAGCTAGGGTTCAAGATTGGTGATTTTTCGTCAGGGTTTTGGGTTTTTGGTTCGGATGTGCTTGCTTTGCATGGTGTGTTGTTCGTTTCATTTTCTCTGTCAGTTTTACTTATTTGTACTACTTGAAAATGTGGCTATCAATTTCTTTTGGACTTATGGATTAATACAACACAATGGCAAACTACATAACTGAGAACATAATAGGGATGTGTCTCTGAATAAATTTTGTAGGACGATGCAATGCAATAGTAACCGTGAGCATCACTGTACTACAGCTGCAAATATAAAACCTAACCTGCAGAGTGATTGAAAGGTCATGATGTTGCAAGCTTGTCTTGACAATAAACTAACCATAAAACGTAACCGGCAGAGCGACTAAAGCAGCTTCAAGTCCTGTTTCATCTGAAAGCCCGTGTTGGAACATGTCCCTTATATATATATATATATATATAACACTTGCATTCGTGGTGCTGGACCCTGGAGTTAGGAAGCAAATACACCGAGTGGAGTCTGATCTCGACTGTACGTTTGTTTCTAGCTCAACATTTACAAGTTGTGCAGTGTAAGAACTTTCTTACTTTGTGTGACCAAACTCAAAGAGTGTTAGATCAGGAATAAATGATGGATATTGTACGAAATCTACAAACTCCACCAGAGACAAACTCACGGGGATTGGAACACCTACGTACACTCACCATCACACGCAAATGGAAGCATACATGCGCGCGCGTGTGTATATATATATATATATATATATGTGTGTGTGTGTGTGTGTGTGTGTGTGTGTGTGTGGGTGTGTGGGCATGAGTAGATGTGTTATTCTATATCTGTGTGTAGAATAGTTTATTCTAAACTCTAGACGGTTTTCTATACTGATCGAGCCCATTTCGTGGTATTAATTAGCAAGGAATAAATTAGCATGTCTGTCCGGTGTACTAAATCCAACTAATAAATGCCGCTTCTTGTTTGTACATGAATCTGTCTCCTTTTGATTTAGCCATAAATTTCAAAAGAGAATGATTTTGGTCTTCAAATTTTTTAGGATAGTAGAATCTCATATCCTCTGCATATAGTAATTTTTTGAGAATTTTTCAAAATATGTACATGTGTTTTTCATGAACTTTAGAAAACACTAGATATGTTGTCTTTTACTATATAAACAAATGACATGTTACATGTGTCACCAAATGTTATCTTACTAAAACAAGGTGTTAAACAATAGCTTTATACAAGATATAGTAACACCTTGAGTAATCGGAAGTAAAATGTTATTTTCTTAACAATAAAAGATAGTATGTGATGTTATTTGTCACTTTGTTATTTTTATATCTCTCAAATCCGATTGAGTTTGGTCTTTAAATTTTACAAGTCTATAAAATCTCACCTCCCCTATATGTGGTAATTTTTGAGAATTTTTCATAGCAAAATGTTATTTTTATGAAAGTAAAAGATAGTATATGATGCTATTTGGTATTTTGTTATTTTCATATCTCTCAAATCCGATTAAGTTTGTTCTTCAAATTTTACAAGATTGTATAAACTCATCTACCCTACATGTGGTAATTTTTGAGAATTTTTCAAATATTTACTATAAGTCTAACAAACAGAACTAAATTGTTATTCATGAAATCCATAAGTACGCATTTTCAAAAAATTCTCAAAAAATTACCATAGATAAGGGAGTTGAGATTATACAACCTTATAAAATTTGAAGGCCAAAAAAAATATCAGCTGAAAGATATAAAAAAGATAAATTTAGATAATTAGTGATTACTTTTCACTGTTTAGTGCTTTGTCAATTTCATATCTTTTAAATGTGATTGAGTTTCATCTTCAAATTTTGTAGGCCTATAGAAGCTCAGCTGCTCTACATATGGTAATTTTTTGAAAACTTATACATATAATTTTCATAAATTTTATATCATAAGACTGCTATATACAACATGTAGTAACACATTGAGTATAGGTAGTAAAATGTAGTTTTCTTGATAGTAAAAGGTAGTATATGTTGTTGTTTGGTATTTTATTATTTTTATATTTTTAAATCTAACTTAGTTTGGTCTTCAAATTTTACAAAGTTGTAGAATCACATCTCCCTTACGTGTGGTAATTTTTTGAGAATTTTTCACAGTAAAATGTTATTTTTTTATAGTAAAAGATACGATATGATGTGATGCTTGTTTGGAAAATTATTATTTTCATATCTATCAAATCCGATTGAATTTATTCTTTAAATTTTATAGAATATAGAAACTCAACACCCCTATGTGTGGTAATTTTTTGAGAATTTTTCAAATATTTTAATGCAAGTCCAGCAAACAGAACTATGTTCTTATTCATGAAAACCATAAGTAGACATTTTCATAAATTCTCAAAAAATTACCATGGATAGGAGAGGTGAGATATCTTATACAATATTGTCGAATTAGAAGATCAAAATCAATATCATCTGAAAGGTATGAAAAAGATAAATTCGCTAACTAGTGATTTTTCATTGTTTAGTACTTTGTCAATTTCATATTTTTCAAATGCGATTGAGTTTGATCTTCAAATTTTGTAGACCTATAGAAGCTCATCTACACTACATATGGTAATTTTTTAAGATTTTTTAAAACTTGTACCTATGATGTTCCTAAATTTTACACTATGAGCCTGCTTTATACAGTATGTAGTAACACATTGAGTAATTGGAGGTAAAATGTAGTTTTCTTGACAGTAAAAGGAAATATATGCTGTTGTTTAGTATATTATTATTTTTATATCTTTCAAATCTGATTGAGTTTGGTCTTTAAATTTTATAAGATTGTAGAATCATATCTTCCCTACATGTGGTAATATTTTGAGAATTTTTCACAGTAAAATGTTATTTTTATAGTAAAAATACGATATGATGTTATTTGGTATTTTATTATTTTTATATCTCTCAAATCTTATTGAGTTTGGTGTTTAAAATTTATAGGATTGTAGAAGCTCGACTCCCCTATGTGTGATAATTTTTTGAGAATTTTTCAAACATTTTACTGTAGAACTAGCAAAGAAAACTCTATACTTATTAAAAAGACCATACTTACATGTTTTCAAAAATTCTCAAAAAATTATCATAGGTAGAGGAGGTGAGATTATATAACTCTGTAAAATTTAAAGACCAAAATCAATATCAACTTAAAGATATGGAAAAGACAAATTTGACTAATTAGTGATTTTTCACTATATAGTACTTTGTTAATTTCAAATCTTTCAAATGCGATTGAGTTTGAACTACAAATTTTGTAGGCTTGTAGAACCTCACCTATCATATATATGATAATTTTTTGAGATTTTTTTAAAAGTTGTATATATGATTTTCATAAATTGTACACCATAAATCTGTTGTATACAACATGTAGAAATATATTGAGTAATTGGCAATAAAATTTAGCTTTCTTGATAGTAAAAGGTAGTATATGCAGCTGTTTGATACTTTATTATTTTCATATCTTTTAAATTTGATTGAGTTTGGTCTTCAAATTTTATAAGATTATAGAATCAAACCTCCTCTGCGTGTGATAATTTTTTGAGAATTTTTCACAGTAAAATATTTTTTTATGGTAAAAGATACGATATGATGTTGTTTGGCACTTTGTTAATTTCATATCTTTCAAATGCAATTGAGTTTGGTCTTGAAATTTTACAAGATTGTAGAAACTCGATTCCCCTGTGTATGGTAATTTTTTGAGATTTTTTCAAATATTTTACTATAAGTCCAGCAAACAAAACTATATTCTTATGCATGAAAACCATAAGTACATGTCTTCAAAAATTCTCAAAAAATTATCATAGATAGGGGAGGTGAGATTATACAACCCTATAAAATTTTAAAACCAAAATCAATATCAATTAAAAGATATGAAAAATACAAAGAGAGATAATTCATGTATAAACTACAATACACATTAACTAGCTGAGTTGACCAACGCATGAACTAATAACTGATTCGGCAGTAATTCAATCTATTGTTCTATAGTAAAATGTATTTGTGATTTACTACCGAATTAGATTCAAGTGTGCTTTGCATGTGTTTCGCCAGGGAATTCATCAGTTGTTCTGTAGTAAAATATTTCATGATTTACTAGCAATTTGTATTTACTAGTGTTGTTTGCAATGCATTAACTCACTACGTTTTGGCCAGTGCATGGAATTTACTTCTCTGGTAAGAGCGCAGAATAGCTATTGTATGCGAGTAGAATAGCGCCACCGTAGGCATGAGTACGTGGTTATGGAGGTTAAGAACAGAAATTAATGAATACGTTAGATTCAGTAAGGCATAGCGCGCATGCAATCAGCAATTGCGTGCTACTCATGCATGCGTGAAAAATCAGTAGCAGTGCGTCATTGACTAAGGCCAGTCACAGTGGGAGTTTCATTATCATTTAATGAGGTGACACATCAGTAAAAATGGTGACATGACAAAGAAATTATGAGGAGAGAGATGAGACGAGTTTCATCTGGTTGAAACTGGGTGCACACCGTTTCCAACACATTGGAAACCAAATGAAACTGCACTGAGAGCGTATCGTTTTATCCCACGCATTCTCACGCACTGAAACAAAATGAAACTGCACCAAATAGAACATTTGATCATAACACCATACAATAATTAAATGTTATGGTAAGCCTATAAGACTGCGAAATGAACTATGTATTGGGAGGTCTTGTTTTATTTATCAACCTAAACCCTTTTAAATGATATAGCACTCTTAAAAACCGTAAAATAAATCTTACCACTGAGAACGACCTAACGGACTTACGCTGAGGTAGGCAACAACTCGACAATGTGTCAGTTTTTACGTACCATCCATGCATGACTGAAACAACACAGTAAACTTGTCCCTGGAGCTACGGATCTATTAGCCGGTTACGAGATAAACTGGTGCTACATTTGAGATACGTACCGCTCCATATGCATGTACAGTACGTAGCTAGGTGGCGCAGGCACCAAGTTACGGAAGTATTATGTATCGCACTGTAGACCACCGCGGCATGACGTACGTACGTAGCTAGCTGTCCCTGTCAGTTAACCAGCAGGACACCGGCGATGGCCGAATTCATTGCGAATGGCGATCCATGGATCCGATGTTTCCAATCCGTGGAATCGAGAGGGCACCTCTCGCTCGATCGATCAGGTCCTAGATTAGCCCTGACAGAAAATTTCCTTAGGCATCACCGATGAAAACACCGGACCTTCTTGAATTGCACCTGTCCATGGAGCCCCCTTCTTTTCGCTGTGGGCTCGTAAGGATACAGTAAGCATCGACATTGATTTGTCGTACGCATTGCGGTGCTCGTGGATCACTCGTCGCCCAGCGCTGCGCTCTCTAAGTCTAGCGCGCTGCGGTAGGTGAGCACGTTAAGTAGGATTCACATGAATAATGCAGCTGCTATAACTCCTCCCCGGGCCTTCTCCCTGTTGTAGATGCATGGTACCAGTACTAGGAAAACGATTATTACCAACAGAAGATGTGGCCGTTAAAAGTAAAAGTCATTAACGGCCAGGAAACGGTGGTTGCTAGCTGTTATTAAAGGCTCCATCGTTTATAGTATCAAACAGGCCCTTAATTATACAACAACCACTTCCCTAGTATTAACGATTACTCCCTTTGTTTTTGAGAGCAACTACCACACGCTATACCGTTGGGAATCACTTCCAACGGTATAGCATGGTTCATTCGGTTCGCGGGTGAGTTTCAGTACCAGGTTTCACGGGTAAGTTTCATGATGTTTCACGGATAGGTTTCATGGGTTTCATGAGGTTTCAAGTTTTATAAAGTTCGTATTTCATTAAAAAAAGTCTCATAGATAAGTTTCAACCAAAGGTTTCATCAGACAACACAATGCTAAACTTTTTTTAATGAACACGAACCTTATGAAACTTGAAACCTCATGAAACCCATGAAACTTATCCGTGAGACATCATGAAACTTACCCGTGAAACCCAGATCAAACTCACCGCAACCTAATGAACCGTGTATACCGTTGGAAGTGATTCCCAACGGTATACCGTTTGGTAGACTTTCTGTTGTTTTTTTATAAGACGTATTTTGATTTTACACAAAGATTAAAGTTGTGTTAAAATTAAGAAAGATACGAGAGAAAATGACTTATATGCCCCACTTAATTGTCTTGGAAGATGAAAGATATACTTTGTGTAAGTGGTAATGAATAAATGCATATGAATGAGAGAAAATAAGTAAGGGTATAAAAGGAAAGGTCTCATTAAATCTATATGCAAACTTTACATTCGTAAACAAGACTATTTAAAAAATAGATCTTATAAACAAATACGGAGGGAGTATTATTTATTGGTCGTTGCCAACACGACGGTGGACACTTTGGAGCACTAACAAGCACTGAATAGTATTAGCAACCACCTATTTGGCTATTTCATCGTCACAAACATCGAAATTGCCAACTTCGAGCATTACAACCAATTTTTTAATTAAACAACCACTTTTTAGTGGTCAGAAATATTTCAATGTCACTTTTGCAACAAGCGATAGTCACACACAAACAAATCTTTTCCATCACAGAACACAAAACAGAGAAACATAGAACAGAGAAGTATAACTCTCGATTGACTTCAAAATTTCAGTATATGATTACAATTAAAAAGACATGAAAGCAAATATTCTAGGTGCTCAGCTAGTAATCCTTGCAACACTTAATCAAAGATACAGTCCGAGAGAACCTCCAGCATCAATTGTGGAGGCATATTGGCAATGTTGTTCCATGAACGTCTGTCATGTGTAGGACCTCTTGGTGACACTGCAAAGTTCCAGAGTCAGAGATGGTGGATGCACAGAAAACACCCTCAATCCTGCACATCGATGATATGGCAAGTGAGATGATAAATTGGCATTATGCCAAACACATATGATCAATTGGTGTTATTTCATTAAATTGGAATGAGAGTATATAATTTGGCATAATGACAATATTTATCACCTACAGTTTTTTTTAGGAAATACCACCGACGACAGAGTTGTGGACCAATATCTTTGTTAATGTTATGTCCACCAAAATTTGT
The DNA here is from genome assembly GCA_036346375.1 of Guadua angustifolia. Taxonomy (NCBI): domain Eukaryota; kingdom Viridiplantae; phylum Streptophyta; class Magnoliopsida; order Poales; family Poaceae; genus Guadua; species Guadua angustifolia. The sequence goes on from CM070515.1 coordinate 20,021,807, forward strand.
GAATACCCTGGATACGAATGCAGTATGTAAAAAGAATAGTTCTAACTCTACAAACTGTAACCGCTTGCTAGGGCTTACATGATCAGCAATGGAAATCAAGTAGGAGTAGTTCACATTCACATTGCGCTATGCAAAAGATCCGCTCCGGGTATAGGTGTATGTAGAACCTGATAAACCACCTGCAAAAGAACATAAAGGGCAAAAATTCCGTTAAATTATAATATCATGACATGGAAAAGACACACTAAAAAAGCAGATAATAAAATTAACTCACCATATGCATCAAACTGAGCTGGCCTAGCTAGATTAATCATGGAGGATGCATCAGATCACTTTGTCCTCCATCCCCATGTCATCATCATCATATTCATCTTTTTTTTGGAAGTCATCATCATCAGATTTCTTTTGAACATGCCATTAAACACTGACAAGTACATCACCGCAAAACCAGCTATTAAAAAACTAATTTGTTCACGGCAGTGGTACATACCATGATCCCCTCCTAAATTCATCCACGTTTTATTCCGATCCTTCTCAGATTCCACCGGTAATTATGTATCTTGCTAAGGCCAGAGAAGGACGAACACGGGTGGTTGTATACGTATGTCCCCTGCTACACTCATCCCATGATGTCTTCCCTCGATCAACTTGTATTTCGTTGCATCTCAAAAACAAAATATGAGATCCTGAGAGATCGGTTTACCGGTATGTAGCTAGCCTACTTCTGTGCGTCGATCATGACCAATGTCATCACCATCAAATTAACTTTTCCTTGGATGCACAGGAACTGAAAGTTCAAAGACTTCTGGGTGCATGTGTAACATGAGCAATTGTGTAGGACTACATATCTAGAGCAAACAACCATCTAGACGAAATGATACTAAACACTGTATATATATAGTTGCGCAGGTGACCACATCGCCATTTGTAGCAAGTCTGTTCTGTCAGGAAGGTGAGATAGCTAGCTAGCAATGCACACCGCGCGCCTTTAAAGCGATTACTCCTATGCACCAGTAGAAGAACAGCAGATCTCGGAAACCGGTAGCCAATGCGCATGCGTTGATCCTCATTAGCGACGCCCCTGATCCCTCAGTGCACAGTTGCACACACGCGTCCTGGCATGTTCGTACTCCTCACCCTTGTTCCTTGCACTGTTCTCCAAAGACATAGCCCTCATCGCCTCTCCTTTTCTCCTGCACTGTGCTAGCTACCTTGGGTCCCTGAAACTTAGCCAATGGCATAGCCAACGGTCGATCCTAGCCTCAACTCAAGCCACTGGAGAAGGAAAGTGATCGATAGGAACATGAATGCACTGCAACAATGGGAATTTGTTCGCCAACAACCTTTCCAAAACGGGCGCCTGTGCCGATTGACCGGGCCTTTATATGTGCACAGCCATTTATGTGGCATGACCAAGGATTTTGCACACACACAAAAAATATATATATATAATGCAGCAGCAGGGTAGGTGTGGCGAGTTGAATTGGGGCTTTTGGCTAGGATGACCAAGAACAGGGAGGTCTCTTTCGGACGGGTGAGGCACAACCGCATCAGTTAATGGGGCTCGGATGTTTCGTCAGGTGTAGGAGCATGTCGCCGTCGGATTCCCCCGAAATAGGGGTCCATGCCAGATATAGTTTCTCTGCGCATTTGTGTGTGAATCTTGGGCCGGACGGAGACTGATCATTGGCGCAGCTGGTGTCGAGGCGTGGCGCCGGACGTCGACCGGTGGTTCATCATGTGAAGCACGTTAGTTCGTTTCTGCTGGGATGGATGCTCGTCGTTTGGTGCGTGCTGGAGCTGGCTGAAGCTTGGCCTTGATTGGTGGAAAAGTGGAGGTACATGGGTGTTGCCGGGTCCTTTGATTTGGGCTAGCTTTTCATTGTATAATTAGCGAACCAAATGTTCCTTTTTTTCGAATTAACATGGTGACTTTTTTTTTCTAATTTCGTACGGTGTTCTGTAGTAGATGGGGGTTGTTTTGCACAAATTATGTGGGTCCAATTGACCCCACACCCTCTTTATATATTTACGTGTGCTTTCTCCTTTTCCCGTCAATTTAGCCAGACAACTGAACTGGAATGCCACGCTCAGTTTGGGGATATCCTGCTTAAATCGCGCAGATCTGAGGGATTCTCGTCCAGTAACCCTGAATGGTGCCCCCGTACGCAATCTATCTCCCGCTGCAGGAATCTACTTAGCTGAACAAAGCTACAGACAGATGAGGGTGAACGCCACGCCATGCATGCCTGCATGGGCGAATACGGTCAGGGAACCACATGCGTTCGTGTACAGCACTGCCTCGTCTAAGAGTATCTACAACAGGAAAGACAGCGACTATCTATATATTTTTCCATGTCATTTAAAGGAAACTAAATACTACAACTTTAGCAATAGATAACATTCTAAGATTGTCTCTACATATGAGACCCCATAATCTTTTAATTATGACATGAAAAATATTTGTTATAGATAATAATTCATATATTAATGTTTAGATCGTCTATATGACCGTCTTTTCGCGAAGAGAACAGCAACACTATCTCTTTTCTTTCTCTCTCCCCCATGTTTCGTAAAAATCATACGTGCCAAAGTTAGATGGCTGACACCGTTCTATTGTACAAATTCTATGTAAGGGCTTAGCTTAACAATTAGCATACCTTCGCTTAGCTCTGCACGCAGAGACGGCGAATAGTAAGTACATTCGTGGCTGGCCGGTGGTTCTGTGCACTGGGCGCCTCCCTGCCACACACATCGATCTTAACACCCCCACGCGGAGCCTCACTCGACTCATCGATAGCTAAGCTCAGGGCCAGGGGACCAGCTCGATCGATCGACCGAGGCTGAGGCCGCTTCACTTCACTCGAAGAGGCCGTGAAAACTGACGAGGCGCTCAGGCAGCTCGTTCCCGGTCGACTTTGAACGGCTTCCAGTGCCGGTGCGTGCCTGGCCTTCCGTCCGTGCGCATTACCAGGCTTACGCAGCGGATGAGAGGCAGCGGATCGGAGAGAGTGGGCATGCACGGGCCGGCCGGCATGCGCTGCCTGCAGCAGCGCGTCATATCGGGCCTGTTTACGGTGTTACGGCTAGATTAAAAAACTATTTTTAATTTGTTATGCTGTAAAACAGTAGTATCTAGCGACTGTGGTTTTTCTTGTTATACTGTTTAACAAACTGGTTGTTGCAGCAATAGCTTTTAGAGAGCAACCGAGCGGAGAGGCAGCAACCTAGTGAAGTACAACGACGATCAAGCAGGGAGGTGACGTGGATGCGGTGAGACGAGGCGATGAAGGTCGAAGGCGAGCAAGAGATAAGAGACGGTCAGCGGGTTTGCACAACCGAAAAACTTTCTGGCGGTGCACAGCTTTTGAAGATGTTTTTACTATGACTTAACTTAACTTCGTATTAGCTGTTTACGGTCGTACTGTTTAGAGAACTTTTACTTAAGAGCATCTCCAACAGTTCCTAATATTTAGACTCCTAATATTCTTAGATTGAGACCTTTCTAAAAAATTTTAAATCTACAAAATACCTTGTTCTCCAACAGTTCCGAAACTGCCCCTCTTTCGCTCGCCGGGTTAGCGCGCGGCCGTGTGCACCGCGTGCAGGGGTGGGTAATTAGGTAAAGGACGGGACGTCGCGCACGGTGTGACGACCGGCGTCAAAGCGCGGAAGCCGTGCCGGGAGTGGGTGTCGTTGTTTGGTGCGTTTTTAATTGGGGTGGCGCGTCAGGCGCGCGCTGAATCTGGGTTCGGAGGGATGGCGCGGACGGCGGCGTTCGTCGTCTGGTTTACTCGGGTTTTTTTGGGAATTGGGTTTCGGACGGTCGGTGCAATTATTTGTGCTGCCAGGGCCAGGGAATGTGGCTCAAGGATCGTACGTTAGTCGTCTTCACTTTGGAGAAATCTAAATCTGCATAAGTGGGAAAAAAAAGGCAGTGCCCCAAGTCTTCGTTGGTTTGCATTTTTCTAAGTGTGAAGTTAGTTTGCATGTTGACTGGATGGAATTGAACTCGTTGAGAGGGTGTTCGCTTGTTGGAGTGCAGTTGGACTTGAGCCGGTGATCTTTTCATTGGTGGCGACAAATCGCCCTATTGATTCCATGCGCTCACCGACGTAGCTCAAAAAAGTGAAAGCTACTCCGAAGTGTAAATGGGCCGGCCTCGTACATATTAATGGGCCTAGTTTGACGCTAACCAATCAAACCCCTATATATGCAAATCTCAAACCCGATTTAAACCTATCCAACCCATCCCGTCCTCATAAGATTAGACCCTACACTAGCAACATTGGCCAGTTTATCCGCAACACCGTCAGCATTTTGGGACAATGAACAGAATAAGGCGTGATCCTGCCCATGTTGTAAATCTTAAGCAGAAATGACACTATGTACTTAACCATACATTGACTTATTTTGGTGTTCCTCGCGTAGAATCCATAATGTTCACTAACTACCTGATTCAGCGAGCTTATTGGGGTGGTGTTCGGTTGATACACTTTACAGAGAACGTGTGGTAGGCCTTTTTTTGTTTTTTTAATTATCTGCCACAATTGAGGCAAATTCATGAACTTACGGTCAGTCAAGTTGCCATGAAATTCTTAAACACGTATGTAGTGTCACTTTCTAGTTGAAATGATCAAATTAACGACACGCATACCTAATTTTTGTAAAGGAAAATGACTCACTCACAGTTAAACAAAAACAAAAATTTCAGTGGAGCCCAACAAAAGTTTTAAAAGTAGAACATACTTCAGGGAAACGTTAATTACTTCGATGACTGATCTACATGTCTGAAATGGAATCGAACGCAGCCTGCACTACCATTGACTAGTGCGAAGTCGCTCTCGATCCACCCAGCAAAATTAGGTCCAAGCACTGATGATAATTAGAGGCCATAGCTATATATGAACTCTTGTCTCTATCTTTTGCCCAATCCTGCAACATACGACACAAGTCGTGTGTACATTCCTAGATTATATAGTTTGATTAGGTAAAGTGGTCAGGCACTGACCTGTGCGCTGATTCGCTCGTGGACTCTCGCTGTCGACTTTCATAGTATGCTCCTCTTTTCAGTAGCAAATCAAAACAGAAAAGAGGTGTTGCAAATAACAAGCAGAAATTAGAAAGTAGGAGATACGAATTTTACGTGGAAAACTCTTGTAGGAAAAAATCACAGGCGCATGAAGGCAATCACTATATGAGGAGATATTTACAATGGAGTATTTGCTCTTATCCTAAACTATAGGGTCATATTTATAATAGTACAAATTGAATTAGAGATAGAGTAGGAATTTGTATCATACTCCAACTTAATAAACTCCACCTTGAAACTAATTTCTCTTGTAGCCAAAATATAATGCAACTCTCTTCTCGAAATAAATCATCATGAACATCTAGTGCGCTACAAATTCAAAGGACTACAAAGTGATACCAACTTAAATTTGAGCTTAGCGGTTGGAACTAGTTTTGGCAACATATCTGTTGGATTATCATGTGTACTTATCTTATTGACTTTAATGTCACCTTCAGCAATGACACTTTGAATGTAATGATATCCGAATATCCAAATAATGAATTATCCGTCAGGCCAAGACATGCACATGCGGGCCAAATCCGGATATCCGAATAATGAATTATAAGATATCCGGTTCCCAACCTATATTTTCCGGATAGCATACGCTTCAAATCCGATCCGATATCCGTTTTTAAATATTCAGATCCGGATCCGAACCCGACCCAACATCCGATGTCCTTAGAACCGGTTCTAATCGGATCTAGCTCCGAATCGGACGGAAACTCTTCGTCCCGTTTTCAACCCTACGTGAAGGTCGTTTTGCTGCTGCCTTGAACGATGATTTGCACTTCATGCAGGTTTGAAGCTGCTTTGTTTCCGCCTTCCCGCTACTGCAGCCGCACGTCGGTGCTGCTGCTTTGCTCCACGCGGCCTCCTGCACTGCTTTGCGCGCCGCCCGTTTTGTTGTGTCGTGTGTGACGACGCCCACGCAAACCTCTTCTGCCGCTAATCAATCTGCCTCGGTTTTCTGCTAATCAATCTACCGAACAGCTTCTTTCCACGCGCTGCGCGCCGCACGGAGTCGCTCGTCGTGAAGCCTTCTGCTGCCCTGACTGTTGCACCGCGCCGCCTTGTGTTGGGAGATCGGATCTCTTGTGCTCTGATATCACTTATTGCAAATAATATGCAAAAATAGAAAGTAGAAAACATAAATTTTTACGTAGAAAACCCTTGCTGAAAGGGCTTGCTCTTGCTCTACGATATTAGGTCATATTTATAGTGGTACAAATTAGATTAAAGATAAAGTAGTTAATTAGAGATAAAGTAAGAATTTGTATCATACTCTAACTTAACAAGAGCAAAAAAAGATGCAATGAACTGGTACGAAAGTGATTGGCGGGCGAACTGCAATTTGTTGTATAACTAGCCATATGCCCATGCGATGCAACGGAAACTCAATTTGTGATAAAAAATTATTTGCAAAGAACATTAACCTTATCTGTATAATAATGTTTACTTTGAATATGCAATGGTTAAATGTTTAAATCAATTCATCGCAGTATACAAATTCCAAGCACCTGTTTACAAACTCGAGCTTAAAATTATCTTTAATTTCACAAACTTAAATAATAACATCATAGCACTTGGATTGTAAATTTGTAACGCCATAATTCGAGATCGATCAATTGAAAGAGGCATCACCTACTGCCCTATGGGCGCAAAGGCATTGAAAAGGTAGGTGTCATCCGTATGTGGACGCCACCATCAGTGGCGTGCGTGGTTCGTACACCTTGCTTCGGTCATACTATAGCTCCACCTCATTAACCAGCTCCACTGCCTCCTCGCCTCTCCCTGGAGCGCCTCCCTTGACCAATTGACATCATCCACTGCGACGAGCTCCAGCAGCGCCTTCAGCCTATCTCGCCGCCCACCACCGGCGACATGTTTCTGCACCGCATCGACGAGATCAGGAAGGTGGCCTATTACCTCCGCTCAATGGATAAGTTCAACACATTTGTAGAAGAGGCAAAAAGCGATGGGGTTATATAGATTCAACAACCGAGGAGATATGCACGGAATCCAGATTAAGAAATCGTCGAATAAGGAAAGTGACGAATACTTATACCAGGGGTACCCCACAGCAAGATGGGATTATCACCGAATATCAGCTGGAACACCAAATGATCCGTCTTGGCCCAGCTCTAGGCCTCGTGGGCCCACAAAGGACCCTCGGCCTCGTTCAGGCCTGCCAGGGGCGGTCCGGCCTGGCCTCAGGTCGGACGCTCCCGCAGGCTCCGACCTGGCCACAGGTCGGACGCCCACGCAGGCTCCGACTTGGCCTCAGGTCGGAGCCCAAACGACCTCCAACTCAGCGACCTCCGCCACGTCGCCGGTCGACCTCAAGCAGGTCACCTGCCCCATGGACGCGATGGCCATGCTGGAGCAGGTGGCTCCTTCCCAAGGTGTCCAGGGGGCCGCCAAAGTCAAGCGCCCGTCCCTTCACTCCGTCCTACACAGTGGAGAGACGCGCTCCATCCCGAGATGCAGCCAGAGCACAACAGAACGACGTCAAGACTGACAAGCACTCATAGGGCAAAAGCACCTTCCCGACGGAACGCCGCCTGTTGTGTCTACCAACCAGACGTGGGAGGCACAGAACTGTCGATCACTAAGACCAAGACCGGACTCCCGGTGTAGCGTACCCTACTTTTTCTTCCCAATCTCCCGTGTAACCTGCCCCCTCCGTCTATATAAAGGAGGCAGGGCCCTAAGGGAAGGGGACTCGATTCATTCGATTCACTAGTAGACTCGATCGGACCGAACTCTCTGGACCGATCTCTCTCCTCTCGCCACTCCACTCGGACGAGGCGATTAGGCCAGCCCTTTCGCCTCGCTTTGTAACGCTGTAATCCATCGCACCACGAGCAATACAAAACCACCACACACTAACTCGAAGTAGGGATATTCGCCCGAACCAAGATACATCTTGGACTCGAGTCTAACCATTCAAGGAGCGGAACGCGGCCCCTAGACTTACAAATTTACTTGCCAGTTTTACGAAACACCGACAGTTGGCGCGCCAGGTAAGGGCCTTCGCGCGTCATCTTCGACATCTCCGGATTCCCAGTCACCTCCTTGATGGCTTTCTTCACCCACAACGGCGCGTTCGCGTCGAGGAGCTAGATTCGCTCCGGCTCCCTCGACTTCGTCGCCACTCCGGCGGGAGAGCTCGTGCTCCTCCCCGCCGCTTCTCAGGTCTAGGCCTCATTGGGAGCTCGGACTCATTACTGCGCCCTCGACGACCTCGGCTTGGGTCTCTGCTTGAACCCGATCTTTGGAACCCGTCCATGCCAGACCACCTCTGGCGGCAACGCGCGTGAGCCCCTACAGGCGGAGGCTTCGCCCCCCGCAGGCTCGTGGATCGTGGTGATGGCTGGCTATGTGCCAGCCTCCGTCCACGAACTGCTGGAGGTCTCCTCCAGCGATGGCTCCAGCTCCGACGCGGAGCACACTACGGACGAGTTGTACTCCCGTGAGTGCAACATGGCGGGCGAGGCCGACCAGGCCGTGACCCCCGTAAGTCCGGGAACCGCTGCCCGGGCCCGAGGCGCAGAGGCGAGGAGAGATCTCGCCCGCCACGAGCTTCAAGCCAGCGTTGAATACCGAGGTTCAAAAGGCTCACCGACAAACTCAAGCCGACTCAGGCAACGCCGGCCGAGCCCCCACACACGCATGGCGCCAGACGCAGACGCCAAGACGCGTCAGTTCAAGACTAACTGCCGAGGGTCAGACGGTCTTCCGTTCTTCCCCCACGCCAGCCAAAATGTCGCTGAAGCAGCAATGCTGCTCCGCGGCATCCCCGAACCAGAAGACCCGGAGGCCAAGGCCACGTACCAGAACCTCTGGGGGCTAGTCGAGCGTGCTGTCGTGCAGCACATGCAAGGCTCCGATTCCCATCACTCGGGGGCTTCCTCGAGCCACCCAAGCCATGCCACCACGCGGGACCCGCGGGGTCCAGTGAAGACGGCGCCGCTTCTGGCGGCCAGTGCCTCGCTCACTCGGTGCGCCAATACTGGCGACAACCGCGACACCCTCGGCGCGGAGGAGGGTGATGGACGAGCGGCCCGATCGCGGTTGCCGATACGGCCGACGCCACGATCGCGGCTCAAGCCTCGACGGCCGGGCCTCGGGCATTCTGGGGAGATCTGCAACGCGATTTCCCTGCCTTGCCCGGCACCGTCAACATCGCCAAGTACACTGGGGCAACAAATCCCAGTGTCCGGTCCGAAGACTACCGGCCAAGATAAAGCGGCGGGAGCTATTGATGATCTTTTATCATCGAAGACTCCCCATTTACCTCGCGGACTCGGCTCGAGCCTAGCTCGAGTACCTGCGTGCGGACACCATCAGAAATTGGGCCGACCTGAAGAGCCTCTTCGTCGGCAACTTCCAGGGCACTTACAAGCGCCTTGGGAACTCCTGGGACCTGAAGGGCTGCAAGCAGCAGCCAGGGGAGAGTCTCCAGGACTACATCCGGCGCTTCTCCCAACAATGCAACGAGCTCCCCAACATCTGCGACGCCGACGTCGTCGGGGCGTTCATCTACGGCACCACTTCCAAATCTCTGGTCCACAAGCTAGGCTGCGCCAAGCCCAGGACCACCAAGGAGCTCCTGGACATCGCCACCAACCACGCCTCCGGCGAGGAGGCTGTGGGGGCCATCTTTGACAAGGGAAAGGCCAAGCGACTCGTCTCGACGTTCTTTTTCGACCGCTCCGACAAACGGAAGCGGAAGGGGAAGCAAGGCCACGAGGGCCATGTGGACGCCGCCGACCGCCTCGCTAAGCAGCGCGCAGCGCCGACCACTTCGAGCGGTGATGGATACCCAGTGTTGCATCACGGGTACCCCGTCAGGCACAAACTCCGGGACTGTGAGACCCTGAAGCGCTTCATCTCCGGAGCCCCCACGCGGGGCAAAGGGAAGAAGTAGGACCCGGCACCAGATGCCGGGGCAACGGAGGCAGACGCCGAGTTCCCGGAACCCGACGACGGCTCAAGCTCGCCCACCGCGAGGTCCACACGGCGGCTCCCGCCGTGCCCAAGTACCTCCGGTGGTCAGAGTCTCCGATCACCTTTGATCGGACCGACCACGTCCCGCACCCGGGGAGATATCCCCTGGTTGTTGCCCCCGTCGTGGGACCAAAGCGCCTGTCTAAGGTGCTCATGGACGGCGGCAGCAGTCTCAACATCCTCTATGTTGAGACACTAGACGCCATGGGAATCCCTCGCTCGTGTCTCCGGCCAAGCAAGGCGCCTTTCCACGGCGTCGTCCCTGGCCAGCAGGCCCACCCGCTCGAGCAGATCGATCTGCCCGTTACCTTTGGGAGCCCGGATAACTTCCGCACCGAGACCCTCACCTTTGAGGTCGTGGGGTTTCCTGGCTCCTACCACGCCATCATGGGGAGACCGTGCTACGCCAAGTTCATGGCCGTCCCCAACTACACCTACCTCAAGCTGAAGATGCCGGGGCCACGGGGAGTGATCACCGTGGTCAGTTTTTTCAGCTCGCTTAACCGCGAAAGCACGGCGATTGCGGTAGCGCCGATGCTCATTGTGTCCGCCGAACTCGAAAACCTCCAGAGGGAAACCTCCGAGTCTGCCCCCGACTCCGGCAAGTCGGGGTCAGGGTCCTTCAAGTCCGCCGAGGACATGAAGGCGGTCATGGTCGATCCCGACGATCCGGCCAAGACCGTGCGGGTTGGAGCCACGCTTCCCGCCAAATAGGAAGGCGCGCTCGTTGACTTCCTCCGCGCCAATCGAGATGTCTTCGCATGGAAGCCCTCCAACATGCCAGGCATCCCAAGGGAGGTCATCGAGCACTCCTTGAATATCCGGCCCGGCTCAAGGCCGGTCGCCCAACGCTTGCGCCGCTTCGACGAGGAGAAGCGCAAGATCATAGGAGGAGAGATCGCCAAACTTTTGGCCACAGGGTTTATAAAAGAGATGCGTCACCTCGAGTGGCTCGTCAACCCTGTACTTGTAAAAAAGAAGTTCGGGCAATGGAGAATGTGTGTTGATTACACGAGCCTGAACAGGCATATCCCAAGGACCCTTTTCCATTGCCTCGCATCGACCAAGTCGTCGACTCCACCACAGGTGCGAATCCTCGTCCTTTCGGATGCCTACTCTACTACCACGGATAGCGATGAAAGAGTCCGACCACTCGCGACTTCTTTCATCACTCCGTTCGGCTCGTTTTATTACGAACGATACCATTTGGTCTAAAGAATGCGGGCGCTACATACCAGTGATGTATGCAAACATGTTTGAGCGACCAGATAGGCCGTAACATCGAGGCGTCGTCGCCGACGACATCGCTGCCAAGACTAAGGAGGCCAGCGATCTCGTCGCCAACTTAGAAGAGACTTTTGCAAACCTCCTAGCCAAGATCAAGCTCAACCCCGAAAAGTGTGTTTTCGGGGTCCCCAAAGGAAAACTACTCGGCTTCATCATCTCCGAGCGCGACATCGAAGCCAATCGGAAGAACATCTCTGCGAGCATGAAGATGGGCCCGGTGGACAACCTGAAGGGAGTCCAGAAGCTGACAGGATGCCTTGCAGCCTTAAGCCGTTTCGTGTCTCGCCTTGGCGAGCGCGGAATGCCGCTCTACAAGCTGCTCAAGAAGTCCGACCACTTCAGCTGGACCAAGGAAGCGCATGAAGCCCTCGACCGACTCAAGGCGTTCCTAACTTCACCCCCGGTGCTGATCGCCCCAGCACCAGGGGAGCTGCTCCTCCTCTACATCGCCGCCACGACCCAAGTCGTCAGCACGGCGCTTGTTGTGGAGCGAGCCGAAGAGGGCCATGTGCTCAAGGTACAATGGCCGGTGTACTTCATCAATGAAGTACTCTCCGAGACCAAGGCTCGGTACCCGCAGGTGCAAAAGCTGCTCTATGCGGTGCTCATCACGAAGAGGAAGTTGGTCCACTACTTCGACCGGCATCACGTCTCCGTAGTGACCTCCTCGTCGCTCGGCGAGATTGTCCGCAACCGCAACGCTTCTGAAAGAATAGCCAAGTGGGCACTTGAGCTCAACGGCCACGACATACTCTACGTCCGTCGGACGGCGATCAAGTCACAAATCTTGGCTGACTTCGTCGCCGAGTGGACCGAAGCCCAGGCGCCACCGGCGCTTGAAGACCTCGAGTACTGGACAATGTGTTTCGACGGGTCCTACACCAAGAATGGAGCGGGTGCTGGGGTCGTTCTTATTTCCCTACTTGGAAACAAGCTCCAGTACGCCATCCGGTTACACTTCGACGCAACCAACAATGTCGCCGAGTACGAAGCACTCGTCAACGGTCTCTGGATCGCTGTCGACCTCGGCGCGCGCCGACTCTACGTACACGGCGACTCCAAGCTCGTCGTCGACCAAGTCATGAAGTCCTCGGAGTCTCGTGACGCTCGCATGGCAGCATACTGCCGTGAGGTGCGCAAGCTCGAGGAAAGGTTCAAGGGTTTCGAGCTTTACCACAGCTATCGACGCTACAACGCTGAGGCCGATTACGTAGCCAACCTCGCCTCCAGCAGGGGACCGATCCCGCCTGGGATCTTCGTCTCCGACCTCCACAAACCCTCCGTCCGACTGGACTCGCCTTCCGAGCAGCCGACCGACACTCCAGGTGCATCCGCTCGATCGCCGAGACGATACCGGACGCGGATCTTCCGGGTCTCAGCCACGCGCGTCTTGGTTGCAAACTCAACCGAAGGAAACCCTTTATCGACCGGCTGACGGACGGATCGCTCCCCACCGACCCAACCGAGGCCCAGTACCTCGCTCGGCGGGCAAAATCCTTCGTCCTGGTCGGAGAAGACCTCTACAAGAGGAGCCCCTCGGGAGTCCTCCAGAAGTGCATCCTGGTCGACCAGGGTAAGCAGCTATTGCTCGACATCCACGGCGGCATCTGCGGCCACCACGCCGCACCACGGTCCCTCGTGGGGAAAGCCTTCCGCCAAGGTTTCTAGTGGCCGACCACTGTGGCCGACGCCGAGCAAATTGTTCGCGACCGCTGGAGGGTGCCAATTTTTGCTCGTGACGATCTTCCAGTAAGAAGCCTTGCAAACGATCCCCAACACCTGGTCATTCGCGGTCTGGGGACTCGATCTGGTCGGGCCCTTCAAGAAGGCGCCCGGGGGCTTGACTCACCTGCTTGTCGCGGTCGATAAGTTCACCAAGTGGATAGAAGCCAAGCGGTCGCCACCATCACCTCAGTCCAGGCGGCCAACTTCTTCCGCGACATCGTTTACCGGTTTGGAGTCCCGAACTCCATCATCACCGATAATAGAACGCAGTTCACTGGGAAGGAGTTCCTCGAGTTCTGCGACGACTTCAACATCCGCGTCGATCAAGTACCAGAGCCCAACCGCGGACCAACGGCCAGTCGAGCGAGCGAACGCATGATCCTCCAGGGGCTGCCGCTAATCTTCACCGATCAAGAAATTACGGACGATGGGCGGCCAAGCTGCCCTCCGTTCTTTGGAGCCTGCGGACCACACCGACCCGGTCGATCGAGTTTACACCATTCTTCATGGTGTTCGGTGCGGAAGCCGTCCTGCCAACCGACTTGGTGTGCGGCGCCCCGAGACTGCAAGCCTTCGACGAGGCGCGGGGGCTCGAATCACAATAAGATGCCATCGACCAGCTCGATGAGGCGCGCGACGGGGCTGCCCCGCGATCGCCAAGTACCAAAGAACATCACTGCCGTTACCACGGTGGCCGCAGATCCGCGGAAGGTCCTTCAATTGGCGACACGGTCCCACGCCAGTTCACCCAACAAGGACAGTATAAACCGCCCCTCCCGAAGGTCCTTCACCATCGTGGAAGTTCTCCGACCCAGCACCTTCCGACTCAAAGATGCCGATGGCAACATTGTGTCCAACGCTTGGAATATTGAGAAGTTAAGAAAATTCTATCCTTAAAGCTTTTTCTTTATTCTCGTGTCTCCACCAAGTCCTCCAAATCCAAAGCGCCACGTGCTGACCACATCCTGATCCACACGCACCACTCGGGGGCCATTCGCCCACATGCTCGTCTGAGTCGGCACCCCGACCGGCCATCGCGATCCCCCTGGCGGCAACCTTTTCGACCCAAGCGCTACGACCTATGCCCCAGAGGCTACGATTGCGAAGTAGCACTTTCCGAAAAGGAAAAATGCCCGTCTTGGGCGATCCATGGTCGATCAGGACGCCATCATTGATCAAAAGTCCTTGCTATTTTCGCATTTTTCTCAAAGTGTTAGCGCTCCGACCTACGCTCTAACAACCCCAGTGGTTCCTAAGGGCTACGGCCATTCGACGAGTGCTCATCACAGGAGAGAAATGCAAAATATCAAACAAAATCCCTAAAATCCATAACATATAATGTACATGCATTACGAAAACAAAGATCGGGCGCGGGCACCTTGAGGCTTCCTAACCCCGGGCGTCGTCGTCGGAGTTGTGGCCGTCCTCGTCGTCCACACATCCGTATGTCGACGCATACCGCCCGCCACCGTCTAAGCCACCACCCGTCAGGGCTGGTCGCCGATTCCAAAGAATGCCGCACGGTCGAAAGGCGCGTCATGGCTAGCAAGAAGAGCCAAGACATATCTTGTGCCGCCAGATGGCAACCTCCGCCCGCGAAAGGAGAATGCTCGTGCAAAGCGCAGGCGGGTCACCAAGCGTCGGCGCTGGTGAGGCAGCGAAGCCGGCGATTATGCACGCTCTAGCGGCTTGTGTAGCCTCACCCCCAGTGGCTCCAAGCTCTTGCCCATGCTCTCCAAGGCTGGGCGGAGCATGGATAGGAGGTTTTCGCGCCAGACCCGGCGCCCCTCCTGCATCTTGGCGAACTCCTCCCCGGCGACCTCGGATCGAGCCCGCTGCTCCAGCCCCTCCTCGCGCGTCTTCGCGAGCTCCTCCTCAATGGCCCCGACCCAAGCCCGCTGCCACAGTGCTTCCGCTTCCTGTGCGGCGGCTGTTGCGGCCTGGACGTTGAAGGAGGCTTGCAGCCGCGTCAGCTCGGCCGCCATATCCGCCGCCCGAGTTCCGGCTGCAGGAGGGTTGCCCGGGACGGGCGGGGGAGCATCGAGAGCGGCTCCGCCGACGTTCCCCTCCACCAAGGCGGTCGGTGCGGGCGAGGCCAATGGCAGGCCCGAGCCAGAACCAGGAGCGCTGGAAGAAGCAAGAAGCAGCTCAACGTCAGCCAAAAGAAATCAAGGCCATCCGAGACCAAGCAAAGGAAACTCACTCCGGGGAAGGGTTCCAAATGCGAAAACGCGATGAGGGCAGGGTAATCCCTACCCTCGCCGCGGCTCTGGAGGACCCGACGTTGGCGTGGGACTTCTTTGGGTCCGAACCCTGTGGGTCCGCCGTCGCCTCCCGCTTGCCAGCCCTCCGGTCGTCACCGCCGCTCGTCATCTAGTACTCAAAGTGCAAGGAACGCAGCAAAGAGGCCGAGGGAATGCTAGGCGTGGTCGCTCTCACGCCCATTATACCGTATTTATAGAGACAGGGCGGTCCAAATGGGCGCCGCATCGAGCAGAGCACCACACGCATTAACTCCACGTCCCGCGCGACGGGACGTGTCCTTTCCACTCCCCCCACTGCGCATTAAAATGCGACGGGACGGTAGGGGGCGGAAGGACACCGCTTCAGACAAGGCCCAGCGCGACCCTTCGGTTTTGGCTCCTGGGCCGGACTGATCGCACCGCCTCGGCAAAGAAAGGCTTGACCCGGACGCAGCGACCCCGAGGAGACGAAAGGCCCATCAACTTGCTGTTCCTGTGGATGGCCGAGCGATGATCCCGATTGCCACATCATCTCCAAAGGTGAAGAAGAAATCTCTGGCTCTTTTTGCTTTCTTTCCTCAGGCAAGAAGACGAGGAGACGGGGAAAGCGAGCGCAAGAACTCGCCCGAGCACCCCCCAGCGCCGAATTTATAGGCGCCGAACAGGCACCAGCCGAACGCGCACCGACCGAGCGGATGCCAGTCAAGCGGACCTCATCTCGAATGAAGCGTCGCTCGTCCCGTCGGACCGCCACGCCACGCCGCTGGTGAGACGCATCGGACCCCAATCATGTTGCTTCGCATTAAACTCCCGCACGCGCGTTAACCGGCAGGAGACGCCAGGGCACCGCTCCGGGCGAGACACCCCGCAACCTCTCGATCTCTACCTCCGGGCCGGATCAACTGGGCCGAAATAGGTATGAAAAGTATACCGGACCGCACCGGCCTCGAGGTGGCGAGAGAGCTCAATAGCTCGCGCCAGGACCCGATCCGGTGCCGCGGGTTCCAAAGCCGTAATCCACCAAGTGGATTCAGGGTCGCCCGGCACAAAATGAGCGAGGGGCGAGGATAAGGCGAGCCCCCAGCGGGCCTCTAGTTGGGTTGGCGGACGACTCAATCGCCTTAACTCGCGTCCGAGACCATACTTCACACTCTCCCGCGGAACCCATCGATGGGTGGCAGCCAGCTGCACCCCGGGTCGGCGGACGGCTCGGGGTCTGATACGGGATCGAGTAAAGAAAGGTTTTTTATGGGTCGCCCCCAGCGGGTCGGACACCCGACGTAGGGATCGTCCGCTCGGAAAGGTCCCCCTTGGCCAGGGATCTCCAGGGCCCACTCGGATAACCCGTTTGTAGCTCCGCGAGCACGGTGTTCAAACCTACGCTTGGTAAACACGCGTCTGCTCACCCCCTCCAGGTCCCACACCTGCGGACGGGGTGTAAACGTGGGATAGACAGTGGCTACTCCTCCCGCAGATAGCCTCGCCAGACGAGGACTCAGGACGGACGCCCTCCGCCTAGCTCCGGCGTAAAACCAGCCCTACAAACGCGTCTAGCTACGACGTAAAACGAGCACTCGGAAACCAGAACCTCGCCGAGGCATCTGGGCATCCCTGCCGACTAAGGCCTCGCCTAGCTCCGGCGTTAAACCAGCCTTACTAACTCGCCTAGCTCCGGCGTAAAACCAGCCCTACTAATACGTCCAGCTACGACGTAAAACGAGCACTCGGGAACCGGAACCTCGCTGAGGCATTCGGGCATCCCTGCCGACCGAGGCCGCGTCCAGCTACGACGTAAAACGAGCACTCGGGAACCGGAACCTCGCTGAGGCATTCGGGCATCCCTGCCGACCGAGGCCGCGTCCAGCTACGACGTAAAACGAGCACTAGGGAACCGGAACCTCGCTGAGGCATTCGGGCATCCCTGCCGACCGAGATCGCGTCCAGCTATGACGTAAAACGAGCACTCGTGAACCGGAACCTCGCTGAGGCATTCGGGCATCCCTGCCGACCGAGGCCGCGTCTAGCTACGACGTAAAACGAGCACTCAGGAACCAGAACCTCGCTGAGGCATTCGGGCATCCCTGCCGACCGAGGCCGCGTCCAACTACGACGTAAAACGAGCACTCGGGAACCGGAACCTCGTTGAGGCATTCGGACATCCGTGCCGACCAAGGCCACGCCTAGCTCCGGCGTAAAACCAACCTTACTAACACGTCTAGCTACGACGTAAAACGAGCACTTGGAATCCAGAACCTCGCTAACGCATCTGGACATCCATGCCGACCAAGGCCGCGTCTAGCTACGACGTAAAACGAGCACTCGGAATCCAGAACCTCGCTGAGGCATCTGGACATCCATGCCGACCAAGGCCGCATCTAGCTACGACGTAAAACGAGTGCTCGGAATCCAGAACCTCGCTGAGGCATCTGGGCATCCTGCCACCAAGGTCAAGCGCCCGGCTATGACGTGAAACTAGCGAACGGACACCAGAACCTTGTCTAAAGGCATCTGGGCGTCCGCGCCGATCACAACGGTGTCGAACCAGTTCCCGGCCGAGGTCGGTCGGGCCCAATTAGCAAGGGTAACCCCAGGCCGGCTCTCGACCGCTTGGCTCTCGGGGCTACACTCACTGGTTGCGCCACACAGACCCAAACCAGCCGAAACCAAGTCGGTCGGTCAGCCGCCAACTAAAGCACCTTCCGATCCGCTCGGGCTCGGGACCAGCCGAGTCCACCGATGCATCGAATGGATTTTTGCCGACCAAAGTAACCCCCGACCCCGAACCTCCCAGGCACGCTCGACCGCTACATCAAGATGCGCTCGCGCAGGCCACAAGACCGGCCAAGACCAAGTCGGTCGGGCTCGGCCGACTAAAGCAAATGCACCCAAAAGGACCCGTTGCTCCGTTCACATGGCTTCGATAAAATCAAGAGATCGCATAGACAGAAGCATTCATCAGGCAAAAGCTAGTAGCATTTATATGGTGCGCAAGTTACATATAGTTGCTACTCGCATCACGACAAATCAGCTTGAAGACATCAAAGCGGAGCAACAATCTAAGCGCCACGCGCACACCGAACTGCCTCGACGAGGGCATCCCTAGCCTTGACAAGCTTCGGGACAGCGTCGATCAGCGCGTCGATGGTTGCGGCGTCGTGAGCGGCGGCGTCCTGCATGACCCACTCGGCCTGGGCGAGCTCGAGGTCTTCCCAAAGCTCCGCAAGACAGGCTTCCTCGTCCGTGGGCACCGGCGCATCGTCATCTCCAAAACAGAACACCAAGGTTCCATTCTTGGAAGAAGCATGAGAGAAGTCAAGCGTCGTGAAGCGGTCAAAAATCCGAAAGGCGAATGACCCCTCCAACTCCAGCAACCGCACCACTCTTATATATGCTTGAGGCGCGGAAGCCGAACAGCTCCCAACAAATGGGGCGCAGGAAGCTGAAGCGTCGCCATGCATGCGAAGAGATCGCGCCGCCGAAGACGATGGGCCCATCCGGAAACGCACGTATTTCGGGATGGCCCCGAGGGCTACTGACGAATACTTATACCAGGGGTACCCCACAGCAAGATGGGATATCACCGAATATCGGCTGGAACACCAAATGATCCGTCTTGGGCCCAGCTCTAGGCCTTGTGAGCCCACAAAGGACCCTCGGCCTCGTTCAGTTCGCTAGAAGCGGTCCGACTGGCCTCGGTCGGGACGCTCCCAGAGGGTCGACCTAGCCACAGGTCGGGGCGCCCACGCAGGCTCCGACTTGGCCTCAGGTCGGAGCCCAAATGACCTCCAACTCAGCGACCTCCGCCATGTCGTCGGTCGACCTCAAGCAGGTCACCTGCCCCATGGACGCGACGGCCATGCTGGAGCAGGTGGCTCCTTCCCAAGGTGGCCAGGGGGCCGCCAAAGTCAAGCGCCCGTCCCTTTACTCCGTCCTACGCAGTGGAGAGACGCGCTCCGTCCCGAGGCTGTACCAGAGCACAGCGTAACGATGTCAGCACCTAACAAGCACTCAGAGGACAGGTGCGCACCTTCCCGACGGAACGCCGCCCGTTGTGTCTACCAACCCAGACGTGGGAGGCACAGGAACCTGTCAGTCACCAAGACCGAAGACCGGGACTCCCGGGTGTAGCGTACCCCTACTTTTTCTTCCCAATCTCCCGTGTAACCTGCCCCCTCCGTCTATATAAAGGAGGCAGGGCCCTAAGGGAAGGGGACTTGATTCACTCGATTCACTAGCAGACTCGATCGAACCGGACTCTCTGGGCCGATCTCTCTCCCTCTCGCTCACTCCACTCGGACGAGGCGCATTAGGCCAGCCCTTTCGCCCTCGCTTGTAACGCTGTGTAATCCACCGCACCCCGAGCAATACAAAACCACCACACACGAACTGGAAGTAGGGATATTCGGCCCGAACCAGTATACATCTTGGACTCCCGAGTCTAACCATTCAAGGAGCGGGAACGCGCGGCCCCTAGACTTACAAATTTACTTGCCAGTTTTACGAAACACCGACAGAAAGCAACAAAAGGGAAAGAGGCGAGAAGAGACCCAACTCTATGTATTGGAGTTCTGCTTCCTTCGGAAGGGAATTAATTAATCCAATCCAAAAGGCACCGGGAGCAATCGCCGCATTTCAATGCTAGATCAATGGGAGAATGGAAAGAAATAAATGAGTCATACATATTCATTTACCTCCCGTGACGGGATGATCCAATCCAATCTACTGGGGTGGCCACTACTCGCTTCTCACTTAGCCACGCGGGTGCGCACACGTGTTGAGGTGAGGATGGAGAACGAACGTACCACCACTAACTCCTAATTAGAATTAGTAGAAATAAAGGTAACAAACTTATCTAGTCACGTCATGCATAGCTGTGTACATGCTGCTGGCCGGTTGGAATCAAGACCATACATGATTAGATAAAAAAAGATGATCTTACTTACACATGTAAGTAAATATTTAATGGAAATGATGCATATGGCAACTCAAAAACACATAGTAACTCAAAAGCTGTATGCGTGCAAAATATGGAAAAAGAATTGGTCATGCAATATTTGGAAATATAATTGGCTGATTGAGATAAGAGTCTGATATGCCGCAGATTACACATGCATACATATCCAACCGAATTAATTTATCTGTTCGCCAATGTATAGAAGATCGTGACAATGACGGTTTTGTGGGTATGCCTCAGAGGGGGAGAACGGATCACCACTACCAACTCGTAATTAGAAGTAGTAGAGATGATATAGCAATCAACATTGAAAATACTGGTGAGACTATATCTGCATTACATGTTTTGAGAGCTAGAAATTATACCACGCCTTTCTTAATGAAAGGTTACCTAGCTTCCTCTAGGTATTCTCGTTTAGAAACCAATCTATCATCTTATTAAAGTGGTCTATATATTTTTTTAAAAAAGAACCTATGTCAAGTACAATCCAAATTTTTAAAATAAAATAAGCAATTTGATTTTTATACAAATTCCTAAGTAACCCCTATTACAAATAATCTACCTATTATCTTATTAAAGTGATGGAAAAAGAATCTATCATGTTCGTCCTCAAGAACTACAAATTTCCGTGTTAATCGGTGGGGAAAAAAAGATCTACATCGTCGATTGTGATAGGTCCACACAATAACGGTCTAGGTTGAAACAAAAGAGCCTATGTTAGGTACAATCCAAATTTAAATGAAATTATGAATAAAAAGTAAAATAAATTAACAATTTGATTTTCATACTAATTCCTAAGTAAGCCCTAATAAATATAATTCCAAATAAAAATTTAACAAAAATAGCATTAGGATTTGTATATGGATTCTAACAAAAAATTTAAAATTAGGAATATAAAACAAAAAATTGAGAATTTGATTTACATATGGATTCTTGCATAAAATCACTAAATAAATATAATTCATAATAAAATTATAAAAATAGCAATTGGATTTCTATACAAATTCCAAAAAAAATAACTAAATTTTAGAATAAAAAATAAAATAAAGTTAGCAATTTGATTTTGAAACAATTTCAAAGTAAAATCCTAAATAATTGCAATTCAAAATAAAAATAAAAAATAGCAATTGGATTTGTATATGAATTTCAATAAAACAAAAAAAATTATAAATAAAAATAAAAGAAAATTTGCTATTTTATTTATATCACTAATTTCAAAGTAAAATCTCTAAATAGCTAAAATGAAATAAAATTAGTAATTTCATTTGTATATGAATTCAATAAAATTAAATAACTAAAATTTTTAGTAAAAATAAAAGTTATAACGAAGATAACATGAATGGTGTCGAAGTAGTCCATGAAATAATGCAATAGCATAGATCTGTCTGGTAAGAAAACAATAACCAATGGAGAAATGAAGAGACGTGGCGATAGCGATGGTAACAGAGGCAAGGACAATGTTGTGCTACTCAGCTTAGCCATTTGTCGAGGATAATATCATGCTGCTCACTAGAGCCATTAAAGAGAAAAGTTAAAGTCAAATGAGCCAAGGGCATGTGATGACAAGTGGAAGCGTTGTGTTGTTGAAGAAGTCATGTCCAAAGAAACTCAATGATAGGGAAGCACCAGCAGAGAAGAGATAAAGCTTTGCATTGCAGACAAGCTATGAACATCATGGGGCCATCGGGTAGTTAAGGCGTGCCATTGCTGGTGAAGAGCATGATGTCACCGGCAATGGTGAAATGATTCTCTGTGTTGTCAGATAGCCACAAAAGCATACATATCAGCATCAGTGAAGATGGGAGGTCACCACGGTTAGCGAGGGAGGCATAATGTGAATTTGGCCAACATCAAAGAAGAGGAATTATTGACATGGGAGAAGAGGACGTCGATCATGTATAACATTATGCATGGGTATATACATTATGCAGCCGCAGAATTGAAGCACAGGCATAGAGAAGCAGAGTAAAGAGTTCAAAGTAGCGATGACACAACCATAAAGAATAGGATTGTGACTATATGAGAGAGCGTAAGTATTATGTAATAATTGGAGAGTAAAAGATAACTACGTGGTAGAATATTATTGCAATAGAAGAGATAGCAGCTGAGAGTGATTGATCAAGAATTGGGCTTACTGTTGAAGGTTGAAGTAGAAAAACTATGGTGGCAAGAAGAGTAGAACACACATGGCTTCGTAGGGTAGCCGACGTTTGAAGGAAGATAGCTTTAAGGTTGGTCGCCTATGGTGCATCAATGTATGCACGAGCAATGTACTTTAATACCATGGGAATTAGTAAGATAATTTGCTGCACACATAATCAACCTATTGCTTGAGATTAAATAGTGGTACATGCGCATACATATATTTTAGAAAAGAGTAACTAATAGAGGAAGAATAGGAGCAATCAGCTACATGACAAATACATGATGAATAGTGGTTACATATTTATAAGAATCCTAATAAGTTATTATTGTCAATGATTTTCTTCCATCAAAGCTAGTACATCAATTAGATTCCTCAAGTTGTATTTTCCTTCATGCTTCTATTGCAATTTTAAATATTTGTGATGTCTGAAAAATCTTAATATCCCACAAGATATGTAAATATATTCGAACTATCTATGCAATATCATTTGATACTACAAACTTTGGAAACAACTGTATCCGTGCAAATGCATAGACACTCGCTAGTTCCGTAATAATTAAAAAATAGAACTTTTTTTGAATTGAAAGGGCAGGAGATCTATCATACATTAAGGAGAGGAATGCATCAGTTACAAAAGGTGCAGATCGAGCCGTTCGGGACCCAGATAGGAGAGTACCAAACGCTCAGAAAGAATAAGGAGGAAGAAGGCATATTACGAGAAAAGGACGTGAAAAGACACAACGAGGAAAATCCGGAGGCTGAGGGAATAGAAAAAACAATAGAAAAGGCACTTCTGCGGTTGCGGACATCATCGACAACAATGATGGAAAGACGTATGGGTGAACACGAAGCACCATTGAAAATCTTGTTATTTCTTTCCTTCCATAAGTTCCATATGACATACAGGACAATTCCATCCACTTCCTTCTGCCGTTGGCTGTCAGTTGAGGATCTGAGAGAGCACCACCATCCCTCGACACCACGAAAGAGACCTAACGCCTGAGGCAGCGGATGACTGATCTGTAAGAATCGAAACACCTGTCGCCAAACCTGCTGCACATAATGCACAAAACGCGCTATGCGGCTATCCCCTGGCTGCGAGTTTATCCACTATTAGAATCTTTTGTTGCCAAAACAACCACGCGAAGAACTTACATCTTCCTTTTGCATCTGCTTTCTAGATCCTGCTGTAGCTGGGTTCCGGGACAGACCCATGGAATTGAATCCTGTACGCCGATCCGGACGAGTAGTCCCCTATTGCGTCCATTTCTAAGAAATATCATCCTGTATATTTGTTTGCAATTCTATGTGTCGGATTGCTTACCATAAACGAACAAAATCATCAAGCTGCCCCTTAGTAGTAATTTGTCGTAGCGGCCTCAGCCAACTTTGACTGGATAACTCCTAATGTACTGTTCATCGTTTCCTTCTAGAAAGCTGGTAACAGGATGGCGCTAAATTCCTTGGAGAGATCCCATGAAGCCAGTTGGAATCCCAGAACGTTGCCGTCTTGCCATCCCCCAAGGTTATCCCCGTACTGGTGTTGAACAGAGCTCGATCAGTGGTGTCACATGGCACCGGTGTCTCTGCCCATGATCGGTCCTGGTTCTTCCAGCCATACCAGAGCCAAGAATACGGATGGCCCGTCCAAACCTGTGAAAGTCTTTAACCCCCAGTCCTTCGAGAGTCCTGGGCCTACAAATTGTGTTCCAATTGATGAGGCAATGTCCTCCATTGCATTCCTGTTCCCCTCTCCAAATGAAACTTCGTCGAAGTCTGTCTATTTTTTTTGTGATCCATGAGCTGAGTGGATACACCATTAAGTGGTGGACCACTAGGGAAGTGAGGACCGAGTTGGTAAGAACTAACCTGGCGGCACTAGAGAGCATCTTCCCTTTCCACCCTGCTAGGCGTGTTCTAACTTTATCTAGGAGTGGCTGTAGATCAGACCACTTCAATTTTGTTGGGCGCAATGGGAGCCCTAACTACCTGCAAGGGAAAGACTAAGGCGTGCTGGGAAATCCTGCAATAGGTTCGCCATGTCGACGTTGTTACACCTTATCAGGTAAATCTCACTCTTTTGTAGATTTGTCTGTAGACCTATTGCTCCGCTGAAACTCGCTAGTGAACTAGAGATCCTTTCTTTAACCGAGAGAAAGGAGCAGTATATTAATTATTTAATTATATTACCTGATATGGAAAAACTTTAATTAATTTTACCTTGTATAAATGTGTGAATTTTAACATGTAATTCCCTGTAGCAGCTCTTAACTTCTTCCCCAGGATTAAAATAACTAGCCATTTGCAATGATCGAACAAAGGCTGCAAAGAAGACACCGAAGCTGACACGCACTACATACTAGTAACTAGATTGTTCCTTTCACCCTGCATGCATATTTTATTGCTCGTCATTACTATTATGCATCCCGAAAAACGGCTAATAGAAAACAACTATAATTAAGGATATTAGCTATGAATAATAAATCATGCTACAGGAATTACCTATACAGAATATGCTGTACATTGCCTTCTATTTATCCTTTTTGACGCAAAGCACAACACATGTCCTAATTTTCTTTTCAATCATGGTACCAGAAAATTATAGAGATAGCACTGTGCATAATTAATAGAAACTCCATCCAAACTATAAATTTAACAAAAAACTTTGGCACAAAACACAAAAGGTGGATTGTTCTACGCCATTGTTATCCTAAAACTCAAGGAAATATTATTCAGGACATATATATATATATATATATATATATATATATATATATATATATATATATATATATGTATGTTGTTCCCAATTGAATTTTTCAAATGAAATTTCAAAAAATCCTATGTGAAATCATTCTAAAAGTTTCGCCATTGTGACTGAGCGTTGAACTGTTCTGCTTGTTTTGGCTGAGTTTGATCGGGCTGTGATGGTTGCTGTTGTATTTGCTCCTGAAATTGAATCATTTGTGAGCTCATCTGTTGGTATAGACCGTTTGGCATCTGAGAGTCGCTGATCTTATCAGTAGTAAGTTTTAGGCGCTGGATCTCAGCATGCAGTGCTTCATTAAGAGCTGGATACAGAACGAGTAGATACCCAAGTTAAATTAGTGATTGAATAAACGAAGGAAACACACAAAAAAAATGGCTAAACTTGGGCATCAAACCGATTAACGTTATGACCAATATGAGCCAAGCACATGAAAAAGTAGGCTGATCAACAAAATATTTGTGCAAAAAATTTAGATATTCTACGTTAAATAATTCAAATAAATACATTGATGTAACATGCAGAAAATCAATGGAAAATTCTTATACAATGCCAGTGAATAAAGAGAATAAATCTAATACATGATCTACAACATTAATTAGAGCAACATGAAGAGATAAGCAATAACATGCCGGTTCTATTTTATACATGCACGTTGTCACATCTCTTTCCATGCAATCCATCGCTAACTTGTACACCTACTCCTGAAAGTGGAGTCCAAACAAGTCTGTGCATGCTTTACCTCTGCCATGTCCCTTACTCCTAAATTAGAGGTGGGCGTCGTGCTAAACCAGCTCTACAGGCTCATCGTGCTTCATGTCTGAACCGTATCAGGTCGCGACGGCCCGTCATGCCCGCCATGCCGTGCCGTGCCGGTCCAACTCACCTTCGGCGAGTCCAAGCACGACCCATTTGTGCTTTGTGCCTGCTTCATGCCGTACCGGCCTAAGCCCAGCCCATTTGCACTATTGTGACAGAAGAAAGGAATCAGAGACAAATGGAGTTAAGATAGTAGACATAAATATTATAGAAAAAAGAACTAAAATTTATTTATTCTTAAAACGAGAGGGATGTGCTGAATACAAGCGAGAGAGAGGGCAACATGAGAGTGAGGAAGAGAGGCAATTGAGATTGAGAGAGACGGATGAGTGAGGGAGAAATTGAGAGAGATGGGTGAGAGAGAGAGCTGACCCGTCTCTCTCAGGTGTCGGCAGCGGAGTGACGTTCATGCTGTTGGGTATGTCCATAACGCTCACGCTCTGTGGGTCGGTGATATTCATACTGAGCTTCTTCCACATACCCTGGGTCATCGGGCCCGACACAGCCCGTACCGTCTATCGTGTCTGATTCTCGGGCCCGGTACGGTCCGTGCTACAGTGTCGTGCCGGGCCGGGCTTCGAACCGTGCTATACCCACCGTGCCTCAGGCTGGCCCAAAAGAGCTCGGCCCGTGTGCCCACCTTTACTCCTAATTTGCAAATCTTAACAACTAGAGGCGGAGCCGTCAATGGGGCTAGAGCCCACCCTGCCAGCCCAGCAAAAGACTTTTGAGATGCATTGCTTGTCTAGATTCGAGAGATTTATTTGTAAACTTTGATTATGGTAAGCTTATGCGACTTTTAGAAATATATTCTGATGATTTTTTGGCATATGACCGTATTGTTTTGGAAGAACAACTTCACTTATTTGTTGATGATATGAGAAGAGAATCAAGAGATGAATTTCAAAGTAACGATGATCTTGCTAGCTTCGCTATAAAGATGGTTCAAGCAAAGAAGCACCTGGTTTATCTATTGGCCTATAGACTGATTGAATTGGCACTAATTTTACCTGTGGGTACAGCTACAGTTGAAAGAGCTTTCTCGGCAATGAAGATTATTAATAAGGTAGATTTGCGCAATAAGATAAGTGATGGCTGGTTGAATGATTTTATGGTATGCTACATTGAACGAGATATGTTTGCAAAGATAGACATAGAAGATATCTTACAATGTTTTTAGAACATGAAAACTCGTAAATATCAACTGTCAACTCTTTTAAAACAATGAATGGTACGTTTTTCTCCTTTCATAGTTACATACTTATATTATATATAATTTAAATTTTAACTATTTTACAATATGTCGATACTTATAGTAGTTGATTTTAAATGTCTCTTTTTTAAACCCTCTATTTTAAACTTTCTAGCTCCGTCACTGTTAACAACGGCAACACTGTCACTTACAACCCCACACACTGTCTATTTAAGCCATTGCACTGTCACTTGTCGACACGGCCCATGCGGAAATAGCTAGACCAACGTCAAGATCCACACGAGCCAAATTAACCTAGGCAAGTAAGCCATGGGCACGTTCCTAGGCCATTTCCTCCCTGGCCTGGCCTTCGCCATCCTCGGCATGTGGCACACGCTCAACACCGTCAAGGCCTACAAGCTCAAGGGCGCCACCGGCTTCCGCTCCGCCGCCTGGTTCCCCTTCCCGTCGCCGCTGCCAGGCCTGAAGCACCTGGAGCTCTACTTCCTGCTCTCCTTCTCCGTGCTCGCCATCGTCGACCAGCTCGTCGACTTCCCCCTCCTCGCGCTCTCCCTCCAGCCGGACAGCCTCGAGCACGCCACCATGTACTTCCACCTCGCCGTCTACGCGTCGGTGGCGCTCGCGGCCGACGTCGCTTCCTCGCACCACGGCGCGCTGGGGGACGTGGTAGCCGTGCTCGCCGCGTCGGTGTTCGGGCAGGAGCTGTTCCTGCTCCGGTTCCACTCCGCGGACCACGTCGGCCTCGAGGGCCACTACCACTGGCTCCTGCAGCTCGTGGTCACTGCGTCGCTGGCGGCAACCTCCGCCACCGTTGTCCTGCCGAGGAGCTTCGCCGTGGCGGTGGTGCGGTCGGCGTCGGTGCTGTTCCAGGGCCTGTGGTTCATTGTGATGGGCTTCGCGCTGTGGGTTCCAGCCCTCGTGCCGAGGGATTGCCACGGCGTGGAGGGGAGCGCGGCCATGCAGAGCGCGGTCGCGTGCCCGACGGAGGAGGCGGCGCAGAGGGCGACGGTGATGGCGAACCTGCAGTTTAGCTGGGTGCTTGCCGCCGTGTGGGTTGTGACGGCGTACCTGTGCCTCAGGGTGGACTGCCGGTGCATGGAGTACAGGCAGCTTCAGGCGCCTAGCACCGACGGCAGTGTCCTCGCCGTCGACGACGGATCGCCGGAGAAGCGTGTGTATCCCGTCTCAGAGCAAGTGTAGAAGGTTAGGATGCATCGCATGGCCATGTGCGGGATAGTGACTCACTGGTCACTTGCTTGGGGATGGCACGTTGGGTGCGTGCGTGTGGTGAAGTACTAGTAACTGTGTATAACTTGCACGTGCAGGTGTGATGGCCTGAACTGGGCCGAGGTCTAGTTCGACCCCCAGATTCAGATCGATTTCGTGATGATGTTGTCGTTTGGGCTTTGCAATTTATGTCAGAATAAAAAATGGCCGTGTGGCTTTTTAATCGTAGAGCAAGTTTCGGCTCGAGCACAAAGTCAATGCGAATAATGCACATGTTACAGTGAAAATACTGTAGGTACTGCAGCCTCGGGATTTGAAAATGTGTGTCCTAGATCAGTAGAGGATACAGCAACAATTACATAGAAGCTACTGTAGAATTTTGGTTCGGCGCTAGAGGTGGGCGTCGTCGACTCGGCTCGCACGCAGTCCATCGTGGCTTCGGTCTAAATCATCTTTGACCATGACGGCCCATCGTGCTCGCCGTCTTTGTGTCGGATCGCCCGCTCGCCTTGATAAGCCCGTGCACGGCTCATTTGCGCCATGCCGTATGCCGTGTCGGTCCCATTCCGCCCATTTATACTATTACTACAAGAGAAAATGATCACGGATTGATTTCTTTCTTTATCTATCTAGAATTTTCTTTTTCTCCGGTCGAAACAAAATCCTATTGTGTTTATTCTTCTCGATTTCCTTGATTCAGTTCCTCCTTCCAGTCACATGCATGCAGTCATGCATTTACTCCTCGATTTGCTCACCCACATATACAATGCATAGATGTATTCCCTTTCTTTTCTCCAATCCATCCAGAGTTTTCTTCCTTTACTCCTTGATTTGCTCACCCACACATACAATAAAGATCGTGCCTGTTTTGGACCGTGCGGCGACCAAGCACGGCACGTTTGGCACGCCCCATCATGTCCGTTTGCCGCCGGCCTGTCGCCCATCATGCCCGATGGGTCGGCGGCTGCCTCGTCGCAGCGGCCGTCCGACCGTGCCCATCTCTATTCGACCACGGTCATCTTCTATAGCTATGGGTCGAGTTGGTCCAAAAAGTAGCCGTCGTTGGTACTTATATGGGAAAAAGCTCAAAATGGCTCGACCACCACACTAGCCCATCTCTATTGTTTGCACCACAGTCATCTTCTATAGCCTATTATTGTAATGACTAACCCTAATCTCATTCCAAAAAGTAGCCGTCGTTGGTGCTGATACGGGAAAAAGGTGAGCAAAAGGTGATCTCTCCTTTGACCACCACACTAGAATCTTTGTGCCAAGTGATTAATTAGAGTTGTTTGCTAAATGCAGACGTCATCATCGATATCTCTTGGATTCTTCAGGACGTTTAACGTGAGACATTTTGAAGAATCATCTAAAGCTGTCTAAACTTAGCAGATCCCCTCGATTCACCCAACCACTAAATAAATGCTGAATATTTACAGGTGGGCGGATACCCAAAGTCATGTATACTATTCTCCACAAAAATTTAGCGTAACCACAATCAAGAAAAAGGTGTTGTATAGACTCATTGTACTACGATATGACAAGACTTATCACCAATCCAATTCCTCTTTACTAAGTTATCTTTAAATCAATAACACACCCTTCTTGATGTACCATAAGAAAATTTTGATCTTCAATGGTAATCTGGTAAGCCAAATCTCTGGCTGGAATTCCATTATTCACCAAATATCTATACATGGATTTGACCGAGAACACCCCACTTTTATGGAGATGCCACTTAAAATAATCTGTCCTCCATGTAAACTCACGGTCATCAATTTACAAGCGAGAGTCCCCGATTCTGTGATTATTCCCCACTAAGGATCTCCTAAAAGACACATTTAGCAAAGGAGAACCAAGGACCTCGACCAACTTGTTACATGCTTCTTCCTCACAATATTAAACAGAGAGAAATTGAGATTTGAAAGATGAATTCCCCAACCAAGTATCTTCCCAAAACCTAACTTGTATCCCATCTTTTAGGATATAGGACCCCGGACTTAAGAATTGAGATTTTACTCCCATTAAACTACTCCAAAATTGGGAATCACCTAGTTTTTACCAACTTTGGCTTAAAGTCTTGCCTTTTAAATACTTGTTTCAAGTGCTTCTGCCACATCACATTCTCATTGCATAACTTAACAGTCACTTGCTTAGTAAGCTTTTATTTTGCATGTCAAGGTTAATGATCCTAACCCACCTTGTTCTTTTGGCTAGCATAGGATATCCCATCGTGCGAGCCGATACTTCTTTCTGTGTTGATCATTTTGCCAGAAAAAACGAGATCGAAAATAATCAATTTTTTTCAGAACTCCCCTCGGGATCTCAAAGAAAGACATCATAAACATTGGCAAACTAGACATCACAGAATTAATCAACACTAACCGCCCGCCAACCGACAGCAACTTACCTTTCCAGCCACTTAATTTTTTCTCAATTCTCTAGACCACACCCCCCCAATCAAGATTATTCAACTTCCTATAATGCATTGGAATCCCCAGGTATCTAAAAGGAAAAGATCCTATCTTACAGCCAAACAAATTTGAATAAACTCCCTCATAATCCTTTGCTTGACCAAAACAGAATATTTTACTTTTGTGAAAGTTAATTTTAAGACCTGAAAGTCGTTCAAAAGCACATAAAAGAAGTTTCATATTCTTTGCACATTCCAGATCATGGTCCATAAAAATGACAGTATCATCAGCATATTGGAGAATAGATAAACCCCCATCTACCAAATGGGGTATCACTCCCTTAATTTGACCGTCTTCTTTCGCTCTTGCCAAGATAATAGCCAACATATCTGCCACAATATTAAAAAGTATTGGGGACTGTGGATCACCTTGACGGAGCCATTTTCTAGTCTGCAATAAGATCCCACCTGATCATTGACCTTCACACATACATTCCCACCTTTAACAAAAGAATTAATCCAAGCGCACCACCTAGGCGAGAAACCTTTCATTCTCAACGTCTGTTGTAAGAAATCCCATCTTACTTTATCATAAGTTTTCTCAAAATCAATCTTAAAAATTATTCCATTCTGCTTCTTCTTATGCAGCTCATGCAAAGTCTCATGCAGAATAACTGCTCCCTCCATAATATTCCTCCCCGGCAAAAACGCGGTTTGCGAAGGACTAATGACTTTTTGAGCTACTTGCGAAATTCGATTTGTAGCCACTTTTGTGAATATCTTAAAAATGACATTCAACAAACAAATAGGCCTGTATTGTTGTATCTGTTTAGCGTCCCTAGTTTTTGGCAACAAAATTATATTCCCAAAATTCAAACTATAAAGATTGAGAGTGCCAAGATAGAATTCCTCGAAAAGAGCCATCAAATCATTTTTGATAACAGACCAAAAGACTTGATAAAACTCTGCCGGGAATCCATCTGGGCCGAGAGCCTTATTCCTTTCCATCTGACCGATAGCCCTCCTAACCTCATCTTCTTCGAACCTGGAGGTTAGCGCCTCATTCTCGAGAGTTGAAACTTGTGGTATATCACCTATTCTTGTTTCATCTAACGAAATCTGCACAGGGTCAGGTGCACCAAACAAGTTTTTATAATATGTGGTAATATACTTTTTTAAACTAGCATCACCAACTATTATCCCTTCATCTTGCTCCAATTGAAAATTTCGAGTTTTACGATGTTTACCGTTAGCCACCAAGTGAAAGAACTTGGTATTGGCATCACCTTCGAGAAGGTTCTTCACTTTGGCACGCTGATACCACTTTATCTCTTCTTCCCGTAACAGACGAGACAACCTCTCATTCAACGTATGCTTCAAATTTAGCTCAACTGGCGAAAGAAAACTACACTCTGCTTTCTTATCTAAAACATCTAACTTGTCCATCAACATTTTCTTTTCTTTCCTATATGTGCCACTCACATTTTTCGCCCAACCCCTTAAATATTGTCTTGTATCAACCTCAAGCGAGCTCCACGAGATTAGAGCATGCTACTAATGCATAGAAGAGCTCATACGCCTCTGTCTTCACTGTCGAACACAAGACCAACGTTACCTTCACCTCAAGAGATTGGGTCACACTTCTCTGCCTCCGACAAGGTCAGACAATGACGCGCCTCCATCTTTGCCATTGAAGTCGAGGTTGTGCAACGCTGGCACCATTTTCACTGCGAACAATCTCATGTAGCGCCGCCTTTACCTTAGAGAGGGTCAATCGGTGCATCCTCCTCTATAATGAGAGCGGGTCGTACTACCTCTATCTCTAATAGATCCACACAACACCTCCTCCGCTATGGCGAGCTTGGCACACCATACACACAACCTCTAGCCTCGATGAGATTGGTTGCAGACGAGATTAAACAAAATTGCCTTGTTGGATTATGCGTGTGGGAGTGATACTTTAGAAGAAGAGAAGAGAGTGGGGAAGAGATGAAGGGATGGACAATTTTGGGATTTAGGAAAAAAAAAAGTATACAAATAATTGTAAAATTCAAAGAAATTTACAAATTCATAAAATTAATCATGAAAAAGCCGTGGTAAATCCAAAACTGCAGTGAACCTATGGCATGCCATGGACAGAAGAAGAGTACGAGGGGGAAGCAGGCGCCGCCAGCTACCAGACCCCAGGTTTCGCCCCCTCCTTTTCCCTACCTGTCAGACCCCGAATGGAATCCGAACAAGAAACCCAATCGCAACAATGAAGAACAAGCACAAAATCGAAAGAAACGGCAAGAACTAAGAACGAGCAGAGGAAAAGTAAAGAACGTAAGGATAAAGCAAATCAGTAAATGGTTGTCTTGATCGATAACAGAGATTACATTACAAAGCGAGCTTTATAGCCAACTAAAGTTCTTGATCGATAAATGAAAATTGACCAACATCAGAGACCGTAATTACTAAAGTCTATTACGACCATCGGATCACAAAAGACCTCATTAGTTAAACACCACCGCTTGATCATTGTTTCTCGCTGACTTGAACATCTTCTCCACTTCGACAATCTTCACCACTTCACGACAATACTCCCATTTGGACATCCTTGTCCTCAAGGATGAAAACCCTTCCACCGCAATTAAGTATAATCGCCTTCACCCGCTTCCTCTTTTTCATCTTCTTCATCTTCCACTGCAATTAAGTATAATTGCTTTTGAAACTTACATACCTTTCCATGTCCAGGAACCCAAGGTTCCTGACACTTATAGCATTTTCCACCGGACCAATTGCCACTGGTAGTCTGATTTGGCTTTTCTCTTCCTTCTATTTTGGTTGCTCCTGCTTCTCCTTTTTGAGACAAACTTGCTGTGATGTTCCCTTTGCTATAAGTGTCTTGAGCCCATTGATAAGTTTTCTTCTGATAAACATGGGTTTCATAATTGCGAGCATGAGAGTATGCTTCCACCAATGACTTCGGCTGATGAGACTTCAGTGGAACTTTAATATAATTCTTTAACCCAGAAATGAAATAATCCAGGAAATAAACCTCAGATAAACCCGGGTTATCTCTCTTGACCAAAGTCATTATTGCTTCAAACTTATCAATATATGATTCAATACTGCCCATCTGATTTAGTCCTCTGAAATTATCCACTATCTCTATTTTGGTTTCAGCAGCAAATCTCCTGTTTACTAATTCACAGAACTGAAGCCAAGTCAAGGAGTTGGTATCAATACGATTACTGTTCAACCATTGATCCGCTCGGCCAGTAAGATAAATTTCAGCAATTGCGACCTTCTGCCATTCCGGTGTTTTTCCCAACTCAAAGCACCTTTCGGCCTTTCTAATCCAAGCAGCGGGATTATCACCATCAAATTTGGGGAACTCCACTTTAGGTCCTTTGTTAAAACCAGTCTGATAAAGATTCCTTTCATCCCACTGTCTTCCTACCCCATTGACAGCCCTGGACCAAGTATTATCACCATAAACTTCAGGTCTACCGTGATTTGTATGATATAATGACTGATTGATTCCATGGCTGGGTGATCTATACGCAGGTACAAAAGGTGGATTTGAAGCAGTATATTGCGGTGCAAAGGTTCCAGGAACCATCACAGAAGGATAAACACTCACTCCAAATGTACTATGCATATTGTTGACATTACTTCTTAGTGGTCCAGACAAAACAGGTGGAATAGTATTGGATCCATAAGGAAAACACAGAGGAACAGGAGGAATGTTGGACATACCACTAGAACCATGTTGATTTGGGAAACTTGAATGACCACTTCCAGGAGTTCCTTGAAGATTTCCTCCCATTGCTGAATTTCTCATTTCATTCTGACCCACTTGTTCAGAATCATTCTCTCGCATAGCCACTGTGCTGGAAACCTCCTTTAGTTCAGATTTCTCCACCAGAACATTCAGCTTTTCCATAAGTAAATCTATTTTGAGAGAATTCCCATCCATTTGTTTTTGTAATTGATCGATCTGACATTGAATGACAGAAGAATTTTCCTCCATCTGAGAATGTATTCCCACTATCTCCTTCTTCAAATCTTCCACCTCACCAATCAGATATGATTCCATTTCACTTTCTTGATTTTTTCCCATTTTCGGCATCTCCGATCTGCTTCCAGATCACCCAAATCCTCTTCTCTTCTTGAGTTGGCTTAGGATTTTTATATGGAAACTGGTTCCAAAACCTAACACCACTCAAAAACAGCGAAAATCACAATTTCCTGCAGGATCGTTACTGCTCTGATACCATTTGTCAGACCCCGAATGGAATCCGAACAAGAAACCCAATCGCAACAATGAAGAACAAGCACAAAATCGAAAGAACAGCAAGAACTAAGAACAGAACAGAGGAAAAGTAAAGAACGTAAGGATAAAGCAAATATGTAAATGGTTGTCTTGATCGGTAACCAAGTTCTGTTACAAAAGCAGGCTTTTATAGCCAACTAAAGTTACTGATCAGTAAATGAAAATTGACCTGCGGACGAACAGCGCCCGGTTGGTGGCGAGCGAGACTTCGCTCGCCGGCCAGCGCTCGAACGCTGGCTCGCGCACGCACAGTGGCCTCCACTGTTGCTTCTCCGTCAAAAAAAATGAAAATTGACCAACACTGTAGACCGTAATTACTAAAGTCTATTACAGCCATCAGATCACAAAAAGACCTCATTAGTTAAACACCACCGTTGATCATTGTTTCTCGCCTGACTTCGGAACATCTTCCCCAGCTTCCTGACAATCTTCACCAGCTTCCTGACACTACCCTCCCACTTTTCCTCATCTTTCACCTCTCCTCACGGTCTCACGCGTTCACGTGCCTCACGCAATACAGGGAAGGGCGACGCCTGCGGCTACCCGACGCCGGCGGCAACCCGAACTGCCGCCTTTCCTCCTTTCCCTCCCAGTATTCCTCCAGTACTATCCCTCACCGTGGTGTGACTTTCTTGCTGGAACCGTTGGTATGGAACCCAAAAGCCATTTCTGTACCTCAAATGGCATGGCGGTGTAGAAGGATTGGTGATTGTTGTTGGTAAGTCTGGTTGTCACATAGGTTTTCTGGGCGGAAATTGGTAGACGGAAGTAAATATCCTTTTTATTGTGCTTCTAAGTGTACCTGGGTTTCTGTAGTTGTAATTTTTCTTAGTGCTCTGTGATCTGAAAATCAAATCCCGGTGAGCCGAGCTTCTACAGTTGGGTGGCATGGGTGATCATCCCCATTGATGTGAGAAATGATATTGCTGTAAACTGTGCGTTTTCTGAAAATTTCCTTAGCGTTGCTGTTGCTATTGCTATCCTCTGAAATTTGCTTTTGCCGTAAAAAGCAGATGCTGTCAAGCTAATTTCTCTGACTTCACTGGTTTGAGTGTTCAGTTGAATATTAATTAGTTCACCAACTTCGTTGAGGTAACCTGATTTCTTTTTTGCTCGGTTATCCTAAAAAAGAAGGCCTAATCATGATATGTTCCTTAATATTCATGGTATAATGCAACTATAGAAAATTTTCAGAGGTTGGTTGTGTTCAGTAACCAGTTATTACTCAGGCCATCATTTGTGAGGAGTTATAAATCTCTATTTTGTTATTCACTTTTGGCTGTAAAAGGTAGTGCCGATCCTTTTAGATGTTTTGTTATCACTTATTAAAGTAAAATATTGTCACACAAGAAGAAATTCCATGAACGTGATCATGGCTAGTCTTTTTTGTTATTCAATGGGCTTAACAGTTCACCTTGGTGTGGGTGCTGGACTTGGCACTCCCCTTGCTTCTCTCCTGCCAGGTGTTGTTAGGGGGAGGATGCTGAGAGGATCGAAGGAATGCAGCTGAAAAGAAATCCTCCCCTTTGTATTTTTGGTATTCCTTGCTCACTGGATGGGCACTAGATAATGTTTGTCCATTGAATTATGATATGTTCTTGAATATTCATGGCATAATGCAACTACAGAAATTTTCAGAGGCTGGCTGTGTTCAGTAACTATAGAATTTGTCTGAATTGTTTGCAAATTTTCTGAATTCTGTTAATTGCTGCAGCATGCATGCAACTACCATTTTTTTCTAGTCCAATTAATTGGTGGGTAGAAGTCTGTTGATTGCTGCAGCCTGCAGGCTGCAAGCAAATGTATTTATGGTCATATTTATCTGAATTTGTATCGTTAATCCTTTTAGTAGTACGGTACTTTATAAATGTCAGTGTGTATCCTATTCCTGTCACTCATGAATTGTAGATGGACAAGAGGAAGGAGAAAGCTGTTGCTTTTTGATGCTGCTGCATGTGTCGCTGCTTCCATGGTGGTTACGTATGTTTGGTCTAGACTAAGGGGCAGAAGAGAACCTATTGCCTATTACAGGGTATTGTTCTGCAGTATGCAGTTAGAAATTTGGGCTCATACATCTGATTTTTTTTTTCTGTAACAGCAATAGCACTGCTTCTTTATATATTTCTTAGCACTTTCTTCAATATTTGGAGTACAATGATTTAGTCTTGTGATTTTATTGCTATTGGAAGGAATTGGTAGTAGCTAATCTGATCCTGCTTCCTGCTTTTCACATATGCTCTATTATTTTATAAAAACCAATGCTTGCAATGAGGAAATCAAATATGCATCTTATTCAGTCATCTGTGTTTTTTCTGCATCTTGTCTTGTGAAGCAGTAAGGAAATCAAATAGACATCTTATTCGGTCATACTTCTCACAGTTGTGTTTGGTGTATTGCGTATTATTTGTCAGATCCACCGCTTGGATGTGGACTACTTGAACACTCCCCTTGAGCACTACCATGAGATGGTTGCTAAGGGAGCTAAGGGAGCAATTGACCCTGTTGCTACAGATGTGACAGAAATAGAAGAAGAGGAAGCACCAAATGCAACAAGCAATGAAAATGCTACGGCAGCAAATGACAAGGGGGTGCCGAAGAGGTAACTATGTCAGTGAACTTTGGAGGTGACTGTTTGGCAAGTAAACCACCAAAGAGGGCCAAGATATCCAGTGATGATGACACGCTGTCTTTGATAACCCATGGGCTCGATAGAATTGCTAAAGCTATAGAGAAGGCTGCTACTGCAGATACCAATGTTCCCGAGGACTTGTGGGACAACATGATGGATTTACTGGGATTTGAAGAGGCAGGCACATCTGACCCACTACTCTGCTCATTTATGTGAACGTTGCACTTGCTCATGCATTCAACGAGCTTAGCATTCCAAACAAATTGATGTGGGTCACTGGGTACAACATGAACCAAAACCTTTAAATTATCATGGTCAGGTTGTGTTAGGAGTTAGCACTAATTTTGCCGCCAACCAAAATCTATTAATGTGGTTAATCTAGTCTGAACTCTTATGGTAATGGACACTAGAAAATATTTGCAATGAACTATAGGCGTTTTCCATTGGTCCATTTCATTTAGAAGATATTGTGGTTATTATTTTCAGTGTTTATGTTTTGGTTGGTCCTATTGTGGTAGACTGGTAGGACTTATTTTACTGCCAACCAAAACATACTATGTAGCTAACTAAAACAATGAACTAAGATGCTAATGTGCATTTGTGGTTTCTGCAGTATGTATGTTTGCACCACTGAAAAATGAAATGGAATTGCCTAGTGGTTCATTGTACGATGGTGGCTTGTGCTTCATGACATGTGCTTGATAAGAGAAAGTTATCAGTACATGTTGGCAACAAAATGTTCTTTGAATTGTCCTGCTCAATGGTTGTCATTGCTCTATGATCAAATATGCCCTGTTTGAACACTGAAGCAGCAGTCGTAAGAAGATTGTGTTGTGTTTATCCATGTTTACATGTGAGCTAAACAGGATTGTGGTTGTCCATGGTTACATGTGAGCTGCTACTAAGCTCTGTTTAACGTTGAAGATCAAACAGTGTGTCGTTGCTCTGTTTGAACGTGAAGAAACTATGACCGAGTGGAGGGAGTATATAGTCATGGGCTCCATGTAGATGCTTCAGTGTTTACAGTTTTTTCTTCCTGCTAGTCACGAGCTAGTACTTGCTGTTCCTGGCGTCGATTACTCAGGTAATCAGGTTATCGACCAAGCATTGTTTTTACTAGGTTGAGCCGCGCGTGATGCCGCATCCTGAGGAAAAATTCTGGCACGAGTTTGCGATGCCACGCCGTGAGAAAAAATTTAGCACAAGTTTTTTGCATATCGAATTTGTGCAACCACGGATCTCTTTTTTGAAAACAACCGGTGAAAGGGTCTATTTACGATTCTAATTTTTTTAAATCTTCCGAGTCGAAAAAACCATAGATTTTTTTTGCAAAATAACCAGTGGAAGGACTCGTTCGTGATTCCAAATTTTTTTAAATCTTCCGGGCCGAAAGAACCAGCGTCCGTGTTGAATTTGCGTAACTACGGGGTCGCGCATGCAACGCGTAAAATTCGGCAAATCTGGTCATATTTTCGGTTTCCGTTTTTTTTTAAAAAATGGGTCGTTAGGATTCGTTGACGAATCTATGGACTGTTATAAACCGTTGACGAATCTGTGTTTTTTTTATAAAACCGTGTCGAGGGAGATAAACGTAATCTCAAATTTTTTTAGGTCTATTTTACTAAAAAAGCGACGAAAGGACCTAAACGCGATTTCCAATTTGACTATAAACCTTCGACGAATCTATGTTTGTTTAGAAAATCGCGCCCCCAACGAATCCGCCTTTTTTTTAGAAAACCACATGGAGGGATATAACGTATTTTCTTTTTTTTGGGTCTATTTAATAAAAACCAACGAAAGGACCTTAACGTGATTTCTAATTCAGCTATAAACCTTTGGCGAATTTGTGTTTTTTTCTAGAAAACCGCACGGAGAGACCTAAACGTAATTTTGATATTTTTCGGATCTATTTTACTAAAAAATCGCCGAAAGGACCTAAACGTGATTTGCCGAAAGGACCTAAACGTGATTTCCAAATTTTCGGAGGGGCTCGCCGTGGGCGCGACACGTGGATGGGCTTAGCATCCGGCAATCCCAGGCCATATTATATAGTTGATATTCATTGTAATTCACAACAAGAAAATAAGGGCAATTTAATTCACATATCATGTGGGGAGGTAATATACTAATCACCCAAGCAATACAGGAAGTTACCAAAATCAACTCATTTAATTTCGTCTCCCAAACCAAACGCCGTCTTGAACAATAGTAAACCAAATTCAATTCATTCAATTTTAGTCCTCAAAACAAACACCGTCTTGAATAGGATCATTCCGTCCAAGCAACCAAACAAAATCTCGTAACATCTCATCCAAAGCAACCAAACACACCACTTGTATACTTGTATGATTGTATCATCCTATTTAGGATCATTCCATTCATCATATACCATCATATGCTATTCAACCCCATTCCACTAACGAAACACACCCTAATCTGTTGCAGGTTACAATAAGACATTGCCTATTGACAAAGAGAAATACTTTTAGAGCACTAAATAAACATAAGAATATCATAAGAACATATCATAAACCTATTATGACTGACGTCTGGGAGATTGCGACTTTAAAGGGTGTTTGTAGAGGTTGGAATAGCTTTAAGTTGGCAACACTAGCTCTTCCAACCTTTTTTCAATAGTAAACCAAAGTAAAAAACATCACTCATTTGAGGGAGCAACAAACATGTCTACACAAAGCTATTCCAACCTTTTTTCAATAGCTAATTTTTGAGCGTTTAATGCTGAAGTTTCTAGTCGTTGGCATTATAGCATGGTATGACCGCCATGTAAAGTGTGGTATGACCACATGATAAAAATTGCTAGCTTTGTCTCTAACGGATAGTTTTTGTGGTGGGGCTATAAATACCCCCTTGGTCGGTTAGGAGAGAACCTTTTTGCACCTTACTTCATTGACTAGGACTAAAACCATCACACCATCTCATGGAGAATATTAGTCCCACATATCTGGTTTCTATTAATCACCAAAACACACCATTATCACATAATAGAGGGACTAGATCCTTTAGAGGGGCAGACGAAAGGGGAGTGAGTGGGGTTAGGGTGAATGAACCACTATCACCGATAGATTCTTTTTAGGTAGTAAATGCACGTATCTTTGATATTTTGATCAATCCATAGAGAACACCACATCAACCTACGCAGTGAACAAAATATTTCCAACAATAAGTTTGTTATAGCTGAATGCCTTTGCTTTGCTATGGATAAAAAAATCATTTTAACCCGTCACATTGAGTTGATGTTGCTAGGATTAGTTTTCTCCACGCCTCCATTTGAGCTTCAACCAAATTGGTGTGTGCCTCTGCAATGTTCTCGGCCTATACTGTGTCCTCAACTTTGTTGCTACCCACATAACAATTTGTATTGAAGTTAACTTGTTTTTGAGGTTTGTTTTTTGCTCAAGATGTAGGTGGGATTGAATGCGGGCAATGTGGCACTTGCCCGCACATGCCGCGAAAGTTTACGCGGGTTAATGCGGTAGCCCACTAAAGTTTATGTGGACTGATGCGGCACCCACAATCTGCAGAGTAGATAAAGATAAATAGAAACTACGTTGCTATATTGCCAGCAATACTGAAATATGTCATCTAGTCCATGTACAAGAAGCAAATATGACCATAGGCATATAACTTGCACAATCTCAAGTATGATCACCGTGCATGTACAAGAAGCAAATCAGAACACTGAATATTATAAAAAAATCTCAACTATTGCTTAGTACCAATACTCTAAAGCATTGTCAGAGGCACATCTGACATCGCTACCTCTAAAGCACAACACTGTGAATACTTCAACATCTAAAGACTAAAGTAATAGTTGTTCTGAATATCCAACATCACAACAAAAAAATACTAAGTGTCAATGTAGCCTCTCAAATGGGTTTTGAACATTTTCTAGGGATCATTTATGCAACGAAGAAGTCATGATGTACCATATTACTCCTAGATTCTCAGCATAGTTATCTCAATTCTTTTTGAGATGATGTGATGATGAAGTTCAGTTGTAATAATACTTGAAGGCCCTGACATCTGAGTGAAAAAAAGGCATACTTGAAATTCACTTATCAGTATCTGATACATTGGTTTATCTAGAAATCCAAGAAAGTGCATTTGATAAATTAACTACTTGTAAAGAATGATGAAACTAATGATGACGCTTAGTTTTGAATTCAAAGTAGCTCTTGTTGGATTAAGTAACAGTGTCCTTTTTATAGCTCTGTTTCATAGGTCTTATTATATTTATTTCCCACAATCTACATAGTATTCGTGGACTATATGCGACGTAATGTGGTCTTCGCGGGCTATAGTTTAGGCTACTTAATTCATTAAATGAGATGTGGGTGTCCACATAATATTTTTTTGTGAGCTAATTTAAGCGGGTTCGCGGACACCCGCGTCCACTTTCACCCCTATTTTTTGCTATTTTGTTTGATATTTTTGGGGGTGGAATTTGTTTGTTGGGGGTGTTGTTACTTTTTGCTTGAGATTCTTTGGAATGGTGAAAAGAGATATTGGATTGGATGATGTACCATCATCATCACTCAGCAATAGGTTCTTTTTAAGTAGTAAAGATACTAGCTGAATGTTTGTGCTTTGTTACAGATATCAAATCGTCTTGCTCAACCCATGCCCTTGGCTCCGCCTCTATGCTCGGCCATGTTGCACCTATGCACACTCTACTCCACCGCGTGCCTATAGAGCTTTACTTTTTTTTCTACTTTGTTCTTGTTAGAGAATTTTTTGGAAGATTGCATTTGTTTATTGCTTTTTTTTGTTTTTTGTTAGAGGGATAGACAGAAGGGGAGAGGTGATATTAGGGTGAATAAACCACCATCACCAATTGGTGCTTTTAAGTAGTAAAGACATGTTTGGTATTTTGATCAATCAATGGAGAAAACAACATGCATAGATGGCATATGACTCCATTAGGCATCAACTTATGTAACGAATAAATCATTTCCAAATATAGGTTCATTATAGATGAATCATTTTAACCCATCACATCGAGTCGACGTTGTTGGGATCAACCTGCTCCACAACCTCGTTTGAGCTTTGACCAAGTTGGTGTCGTGCCTCCATCGACATGCTCAGTCTACACCGTGCCCTTGACTTTATTGTATCCACGTAGCACTTTGTATTGAAGTTAATTTATTGTTTAGGGTTGGTTTTTCTGTTATTTTATTTGAGATTTTTTAGGGGTGGAATTTGTTTGCTAGGGACATTGTTGTTTTTTTGTTGCAGATTCTTTAGTATGGTGAAAAAAGAGATGGGAGGAGATGATGTACCATCATCACCACTCATCAATAGGTTTTTTTAGTAAAGATATACGTTTGATTTTGGATTTGTTATGTGGTTCAGAAATGTGGGCATCTTTTTTTATGAGTATACTAGTATTACGTCCACTGGAACAATCTAGATAAGATTACTTACATTAGTGGTTATATTTGAAATGTTCGACTACATTTGTAAATAGATATAAAAAATAATGGTGTTCCAAATAAGAATGACACCATGTATATTCATTTTCAATGGAACAGTTTTTCTTTACGTGTGCATTTACATTAGTAATGCAGATGATTATTTTAGTCACAATAGGATAGGAGAGAAGCAAGAAGCAACACCAGCCGTCCTTTTTCGTTATAGAAGCAGATTCGTCCAACTTAACATAAGAACTAGAGAAGCTTATCAGACCTTCTGTTGATAAATGATGAAAGATTAAATGGCTCGAACACACGTGAACACTGGGTGGTTCATAGTGTGCCAGCTGATTTGATTCTACAATCAATAAGATAGATCTAAATAATGCTCAAAGCCAATGTAATGTAACAATCGGTAAGAGATCTAAACAACTACTTGAATCGATGAAATCAAAAGTGACGATAAATCTAAACAGCTTGTTATGGTTGAATAAACAATTTGATAAAGGCAGATTTTCCCAAAAATATGTGATGCACAACAAGATCTAAGAAAAGCAAGCATGGATAAACTGGCATAATCGAAGATGACCAACAATCGACGACACTCAACTTTATTGATCAAGAATGAATTACAAGGGAGATTCTAAGTTACAAAAGCTACTCCTAGTTGACAGAAAAAGTAGATACAAGTTGATCGATTGATTATTGTTCTCCTTCTCGCCTCAGATCCTTTTTATAGCATGGAGGCCGATTGCATTCTTCTATGATCCGTTACAACTTACTAACCGTATCGGCCTCAACTTTATGACGATAAATTCCTTATTTGAATTGATGCCAGCTAGATATCCAATATTAACTTAGCCTTACAAATTGGTCATATATTCTACCAAATTTTGGTGCTAACATATATCCCTATTTTTGGGAGATGATGTTAACCTTCTAAAAATCTCCTTTTATCGGCTTAATCATGAATTATTGTATCATTGCTGCCACTTTTATTGGTAACTGCTCCATTTATTATGCCATAAAATGTGTGAATGTGCCACTTTCTACCATAATTGATCCAAAAAGTTTGAAGAATTTACTTGCCAAATGCCACCAAGTTTTACCCCTATAAATATTGC
Source organism: Guadua angustifolia (assembly GCA_036346375.1). Classification (NCBI taxonomy): domain Eukaryota; kingdom Viridiplantae; phylum Streptophyta; class Magnoliopsida; order Poales; family Poaceae; genus Guadua; species Guadua angustifolia. The sequence continues at coordinate 20,066,191 of CM070515.1, forward strand.
ACCATACCCTTATCATTTTCACGCGCACAAGCTCTCAAACTCTTCATCATCAACTTGCCCCTTGCTTTTTCTAACTTTAAATTCTGTCAACTTCCCTCATCGATCAAGCATCAATGGATCCAAAATAGGTACTTATCCCTATTCCCGACTATGAAAACCAATATTATCTAGGACCGATAGGAAACCTAGATTCGTCGGCTATAATAGGACAAGATATACCAAAGCTTCCCCATCATGCTCCTCAATATATTCATATGGCAATAGAAAAAATGCCTCAATGGGACAAAATGGGAATATCAGAATGCCTTCCGCTTTCCTTAGCCAACCCAGAGGCCAATGAGCTCTTAGTAGCTACGGCATGCTATTTTTGGTCAGACACTTTGAACGCTTTCATGTTTAGGATGGGTCCGATTGGCCTAATACTTCTTGATGTAGCATAGCTCTGTTGTTTTCGACTAGATGGAGAATAAATATCAGGTTTTAGTGCCAAGCCCAAACACAAATTTGTGTCTTCCAAAGGAGAGGGATGGAGCTAGTATCTTAGCAACAATATCGAAATCGGCTCAATTTTGGATCGGGAACACATAGCTTTCCTGAACTTCTGTGGTGTATTTGTGGGGCCCACTCAAGTCTATCAAGTTGTGACGAATAGTTAGTAGAGGACCGTTGGCTAGCCCTAGGAAAGATGTTCTTAGGAGTCGTATTTCAGATGATGCATATAATTCGCTATCAGCTTTTGACCAATTTGGGCTAGTATTCAGTCGACAATGTAGGCGGCCCTCTATAGTTTATCTAGCCTTAGTTGTATTGCCTTTTTAGTCGATCATTCAAGATCGATATAGAAGTCATGACACCTTTTCCCTATGAGGATATTCAAGGGGATCAAGAACCTAAGTTCAGAGATAGCTGATCATACGGGGGAAGATATATCCTTTGATCTAGTAATGAAGCCAAGATTACACCTATCAAAGCAAGAAAATACTTGGCTTTCTTTTTTCAGCTTGACACTGAAGACCTCCACACAGGGGAATTCTTTAGTTACAAAGAGGCCAACAACTTCCCTTGCCCATCTTTTCTCCATTTGTTAACTGACAGTGATGACATGCCTAAGGACACCTTGGAATTGTACAAAATATTTGTGTCTCCAAGTGTGTTTTTCATCAGATTGCACTCTAAAGGCTGAACCTTTCAACCATCTTACGAATTCTCTCAGCTGACAGTATATGCAAGGCAGTTGAGCTTTGGCCAAGTCTCATTCTGTTTGATTGGCTACATCCCAGAGACAGAGTGCATCGAGTTTCAGCAGGAGAAATCATACTGCACATAGCTGATGATCTCCAACTCCAGAGATTGCCTCATTTTGTAATGCACAATCATCAAACTATAACATTTTGTGAGTGGTGGTTGGTCATATCCACAACTTTATACCCAAAGGAACGAACAATATCAGCAATTATTTCAAATTTCTTTCCAAGCTTGCCATTGGAGCGGACCATCCTTATTAACTCCGCTAGTAGTGGCTTGAGTTCTAGTAGCAATGCTAGCTCATCGGGCCACACTAACTCAGATTCTATTGATATTGTTGATGAAGAATCAGCCGAGGTAGTAATTTTAGTAACTTGCATTTTCTCCTCTTCCTCAACCTTGCTAATTGGCTTAAATTATTTTGCAGGCAAAGCAAGCTAGCAATAAACCTGCAGAAGGATCATCAGGCACGGGTCAATCCAGCAAATGCCCCTGCCCAAACGTTAGGATTACAATAGCTGGCTATTTATCAGCTACTCTAAACACCCAGACTCCTTTATCAGACATGGACAAGCAACAAGTGAGTAAGATATTATCAAATATACTTTGTTCTTATTCCATTTGCCAATTGACAGCTTTAACCAATCAACCAATCAATTTATAGAAAAGAAACATGGCTGACCAAACAAAAAGGTCGTCATATCCGAAGGCACACCTCAAGATGGATCAGCTGACAATTCTTTGCGAGAATCAGCTTCCAATAAGGTGAACATACGTTTTTAGCTGATTCAGTTCTCTTTATTAACAATGTGCTAATAAGTCCATTTCATAGCCTCTACCACCCTCACCAACAATAGATGTTGTATTGCCTCCTCAGCTGACATAGACTACTCCTCTGACTCCAATCATCATCACTGATGCCCCATCCATGTAGCCAACCGACCAGCTGACTCAATCTTTATCCCACATGTTGGGATAAAATATGTCGGACCTGGAGGATGAGGTCGAGGAGGAGAGGGTGCCCAACATCATTGAGAAAATCATCTTAGTGTCAAAGAAGTCATCGGCTCTCGGGGTCAAGGAGAAAATTAAGTACTTCTTCGATCTCCTCCACACCCCACCAGCTGTTATGGTGGAAGATGCACAGTCGATCCGCATCAAGGAGAAGATTAAGTACTTCTTTGATCTCCTCCACACTGTCAGCTGCGCTGGTGGAAGATGCGCAGCTGATTCGCAACACCATGGACGCAGTCAAAGCAGAACTACCCGTAGAAGCCACTGCAGTGTTGCTGGGTGTTTGCTTCCTTGATGATTGGAAAGATTAGGCTTGTGCAACAAGGTCAAGGATGGAACAGTGATCGGTTCAACACGAGGACAAGAAACTTCTTGACATGCTAGTAGCCGATGCCAAGGCTCATAAAGCCAAGTATGATGAGGAGCTAAAATAGCTCAAGGCAAACAAAGCGACATTGGCTATGCTACAAGCAACCGAGCAACAACTTAAGGTGGAGTTGGCCAGAGTCAACAATCAACTAGCCGATGATAAAGGAAGGTGGCCAACTCCTCATCAGTGGCGAAGGCACAAAAAACTATGGTAGCCTCATCAGTTGCAGCTGTCAAGGAGCAATCTAGCAAGGTTGTTCAAGATCCAGGAATCCGATGAGTGCTATCTTCAATACATTGAGAGGATAATTGCTAAGGCTATGGCTGCTTTGTTCGGCCTCCTCCATGATTAATCCCTCTTAATTCTACCAGCTTAAATATATGAACAATGCAATGAATGTCTGTAATTTCTTAGTCTTTTTTGAAAGTGCTTCCTGAATGTTTGTAAGGATATTTATAATCTGCTATTTAACTGATTTATGTCTTGAATTACTATTTCTTCTCTATGCCAAGTGTGATGTTTGTAATCAGTTGTAATGTTTATTATTACACCTCACAGCCAGAATTAACTACAACGAGTTAATTTTGCTCCCAAACCCGATAATCATCTCTAGCCGATTAGGATCCAACCCAAATACTGGGATGATATTTCTTCAAATATTTACTATTGATTGTTTTACAAAATATCACTCCTTCCAATGTTTTCAAAATATAGGAGTTCCCATCCACAAGCCGATAAACTCTATATGGTTCTTCTCAAGTCAGAGACCATTTACCAAATCAATTATCCCTAGAACTAATAGGTAATATAGTTTTCCACGCTAGGTCAACTTCATGAAATGATTTTAGTAATACTTTTTTATTATAAGCCCTCGCAACTCTTGTCTTACTTTTCTTTAGCCAATCCATCGTATGTAATCATAATTCTACCAAGTAGTCTAAATTACTAGTAATCAAATCCTTATAATCTTGCACCACCAATTTGTTTTGCTTGGCTATTCTAATCGAGTCAATTTTAATTTCCAATGGCAACACAACCTCTTGTCCACAAACCAGTTGATAAGGTGACATCTTTGTTGCCCTGTGACAGGCAATTCGATAGGCCCACAGGAAATCTGATAGCGTCTTGTGCCAATTTATGAGCTTTTCCTCGATTTTCTCTTAATCAATGTTCTATTTGATGACTCGATTTGACCATTGGCTTGTGCACAATAAGGCAACAAATTTAACAATTTTATACCCAAACTCTGAGCAAAACCTTGAAACTCATCGGACATAAACACTATACCCTAATCAGTTGTAATGGTTTGGGGAACTCCAAATCAATGGACAATATGCTCTGAAACAAACCCGATAGCTTCAATACTCGTAATCTTCTTGAGAGGTATCGTCTCAACCCATTTAGAAAAATAATTGATTTTAGCTAAAATATACTTATGGCCTTTATTCAACGTAGGATAGATTTGTCTAATTACATCCATCCCCCCAACCTCTGAATGGCCAAGGCTTGATAATTGGGTGTAAAGTTGATGCTAGAGAAAATTGTAAATTACTAAATTTTTATAATCTTGGCATCCTTTGTAATATTTAAAACAATCTTCCAACGTCCTAAGACATTTCAGTAACAAACCCTCCAATGTTTGATGATACAGTGTACTATTGAGCATAACATATATTTGAGGACTTGTCTCTTTACCTTTCGATCCGCGGGTTGCGATGGATTAGAAAAATAGCTAATTAACTTTGTCATCCAATCAACTGTGTCAACACACAATACCTCAGTGTGTAAGACCGTTTTGTCTATCAGCTCATAATCCCTTTTATGGCCAAATATTTTATAACTCGATCCTTATTGAGCTAAATTGTTGGTTTTAGTATTTATCTCACGAGGGACATGATGAATTACAAAAGAATTGAATGAGTTGATAAGATTAAGGCATTCATCCAATGATCCAAGTATCATATTAAAATCTCATCATAACAGTTATACTCTCCTCTAATTTGTTGGACTACTAATAAAGAGTCACCATAGGCCTCAACAGAGTCAACACCAATATTATTGAGCAACTATATGCCTTTAAGTAATGCTTCATATTTGGTTTGATTATTAGAACATTTACAATTTAGCCTGAATGCAAAGTCAAAACTGTACCCTTTCGGCAAAATTAAAACTATCCCGATACCATCACCTTCTCGGCATATCAATCCATCAAAAAATAATTACCAAGGAGCAATGGATACTAGATTGGCATTCATATCATGTTATAAAATCGGCAATCGCCTGACCTTTAATGGCTCTAGCCGATTCATATGTTAGGTCGAACTCGATGAGTGTATATGCCCATTTACCAAGCTGACCTCTTGAGATTGGGGCTGACAGTATGTATTTTACAATATCAGTTTTACAAATAACTTTAAGCCGATTGTAAAATATAATGCCTTAACTTGGTGCAAGCAAAATACAGAGATAAGCAAAGTTTTTCTACAAAAGGCTACCAAGTTTCTACATCAATTAATTGTCAACTTAAGTAGAAAATAACTCGCTTTTTACCATTGATCTCTTCTCCAAAATAGCTCCAATTATCGCCTGTTCAGCTAACACATACAGCCCAAATGGTACTGTATTCTGTGGTGAAGCTAGCATTGGTGGTTTGGATAAATATTCTTTTATACTCTCAAAAGTCCTCTGTTGATCAGTTGCCCACACAAATTATTGATTGTCTTTCAACTTTAGCAGTGTAGTAAATGCATTAATCCAACAAGATAAGTTAGAAATAAAACGCCGCAAATTATTAATCTTGCTAATCGACTTCTGTAATCCTTTTTGCAAACTGGTGGCTTAGTATTGGCTATATCTTTGACCCTTTCTTGATTAATCTCAATTCCTCTTTCATAGATCACAAAGTCTAAAAACTATCTAACTGATACACCAAATGCATATTTATGTGGATTCATCTTCAAGTTGTGTGCCCTTGTCTTCTTGAATACTGTTTCCATGTCGGCTAGATGTTGATTATCTTCCTTGGATTTCACAACAATATCATCGATATAAATTTTCACAATATGACTGATCAAATCATGGAAAATTAAATTCATAGCACATTGATATGTCACACCAGTATTTTTTAAGCCAAATGTCATCACAACCCATTCAAACAAACCAAGAGCACTAGGGCATCTAAAAGCTATCTTAGGGATATCGGCTTCCTCCATGAATATTTGATTATATCTAGCATTACCATTGAGAAAACTAATAATCTTATTCTCCAATGTAGCATCGATAAATAGATCGACTATAGGCGTTGAATACTCATCTTTCGAAGTGGCTTTATTTAAATCTTGAAATCAACACACACCCTCAGTTTACTATTTTTTATAACTGAAATGATATTAGAAACACACTTAGCACATCGGTAAAGCCTGATAAAATTAGCCTCCATCACTCAGTTTCTTCTTTTATTGTATTATACATGGCCAAATTAAATTATCTAGGAGACTGTTTAAATGGTCTATAACCTGATTTTATTGGTAGCCAATGTTTAACAAGCCGTCGACTCAATCTCGGCATTTCATGATATTACTAAGCAAAACAATCTTTATAATTTCTCAAAATCTTGGCCAACTTTTCTTTATAATCTACTACTAATTTTGAACCGATGAAAGTTAGCCTTTTTTATCACCATGATCTATGTCGACTTCATCTAGCAAATTAGTTGACATAAAACCATGGCCTCATTTCTTGACTTCTTGAAAGTTTTCAATGGCCTCATAGCTATCGTTATTTAGCTAACCGTTATTTGTCGATAGCTTCGCATTTTGTCTGGTAGAGCTTTTATTGCCGAGTTGGGCTTCATTGGTGTACAATTTCTTCTATCTGATCAAATGTGCTCGGCCTTACGCTAATTGGGATGAGATCGATTTTATTGATGCAGATGAAATCATAATCATTTAGGACTTTACCTGATATACACTCAGCCTCGTTATGTTGCCAATTCATGCTTGAACTAGCCATAGCTATGTGAGACGATATGTCAGCTTGGACCACATCCACCTCATCCATGTTGCATTGAACAAGCATTTGGTGCATGGTTGATGGGATACAACAATTGACATGAATCCAATCTCATCCTAATAGAATACTGTAATTTCCTTAGCATCGTCCACAAAAAAGGCAATCGACATTGTTTTACTGCCGATTGTAAGTTCCGTCACATGACTCCCATTGCTTCAATGGGATCGTCTATGAAGTCATTCAAAACCATATTAGTTTTAATGAGATTTTCATCAGACTTACCCAATTTTTTACACGTAGTATTGGGCATCAGGTTGATAGTTGCTCTCCATTGACTAGCATCCTTAATATTAGCTTGCCATTAATATGGCCTTTTAAGTATAATAGCTTAAAATGGCGATGATCATCTTGAGATTTCTCAAAAACCGCAGTTTGGGCACCGAGGCATAATTGAGCAAAAGCTTCTTTAGGTGTGCAATGCTTGTTCTAAACTCCGCCGGCAACGTGAATACCATGTTGATATCCATCGGTAGTGGAGTGTTGTCACAAATCACAGGTGAATCCAAATCATTGGCCAAGTCAAATTCATCTGCAATTGGTTCCTTTTTCCTCCACTCCTTTTTGGCGATTTTGATCAGACAAAGTTCATTAATAGAGATGGCAACGGGTCGGGTCGGGTGCGGGTTTTACAAAACCCGACCGATCCAAACCCGAATTGAAAAACCCGACCAACGAATAGCATATCGGGTAAAACCTATACCGAACCGAACCCGACGGTGCGAAATCCGACGGCAATTGACGGGTTTGTGTATTACGGTGGCAATAGGTTGGGTCGGTGTGGGTTTTGCAAAACCGACCCGACAAAAACCGAACTCAAAACCCAAGTCAAACCCGACGGTGCCAAACCGAACCCAAAACCGGTCAAACCCGACGGTGCAAAAACGACCCTAAACCCATGGTGCCGGAACCAACTGGTGCAGATGGGTATATATGATATTTCGGTGCCGATGGGTACCATGGTGAAAATTAAAACCGAACCCAATTCAAGAACAGTGGGTAAAATTAAAACCGAACCCGACCCGACGGGTGCAAAACCAGCAGTATCCGAACCCGCGTGTACAATTGCCACCCCTATTCATTAAAGGCTTCATCCCTCTCTTTTTCTTACTCAACTTCTCTCATTTCTTGAGCCCTCAATCTCTGAAGTCTTCTATATTGAGATCGGTTGAGGTCTGGAGGGCACCATCTTGGCTTTGGCTCGATCGACAATCTATCTTACCAACCAAGTCCATGTTAGTCATAGAACTGGATTCCTCATCCTGATCCTACCTCTAATTTCGTTCGGCCTAGATACTCTTTCTTGCACTAGTATCACATTGGCGACTTGTGAGATCATGTGATGAAAAATTGGTTGAATGGTGAAATTGGCATTGTAAAGTGATTTTGGTTATGGCATATGTGGTGCTTGTCTATGTGCTATGTTAAGATGATTATCATGCTGGTGATAGCATGATGGAGTTTGCTTGATGCAATGCACTCATGTGAGTGGTTGCATGGGTCATTTTGAGGCAAGTCGTGGACTTGTGCTCAAATGATCGCTTGTTTATCTTGGTGATAGCATAATGGTTTTGCTTGATGCAATGCACTCATGTGAGTGGTTGCATGGATTGATGTTGAGTCAAGTCGTGGACTTGTGCTCGGATGTGTTTGTTAATTCATGTGCGGTGTTGCTCGAGGGCTAACGTGGTCGATGGCGGACCGAACTAGGTTCATGGAGGAACCGAGGTTCGGACTAGGTTCGAGGAGGAATCGAGGTCTTGGTGGTCGAGGATGTCATGCGGGACGTTCGGGCTAGAGAACATGCACATGAAGGCTGGTTAGTCACGTATGTGCAGCAGGTGGGCTGTTCATGCGTGCAAGGTTTTGGTTTTGGCCATGTTGGGCCAAGTAGAGATAGATACAAACTCCTTCCATGTTGGAAGTGGAGTTGTATTCAATCTCGTTATGTTTGCTCTATATAAATAGGGGGAGGTGTCCCCTGTTTATTTGTGAGAGCAAGATTTTAGGGTTGTACTCTTTTGTTTGAGTACTGTAACCAGATCAGAAATAAAGATCCTTCTTGCATCTTCAGTGGCTGGTAATTTTCGTCTTGCTCTTGGCTTCGACATAGTTGATCGATCGCTTGAAGTTTTGTTCATCACAACAGTCACGAAGTTCATCACGGAGTTCGGTTCTTTGCAAAGGTATCATCTTGCGAAGGTAATATCTTTTGATCCGTAGATCCGATTGACCTGATTCCTTTTTTGTTCACTTAAGAACTGAATCTAGTTTATACAGTTAAAAGTTCACATCAATCCAACGGTTAGATCTTTGGGAATTACTACTCGCCTAGATTGATGTCCTGCTCGCCCGACTGCTCGCGTGGTCGCCCGGATTCCGTCATCTTTCAAAGGACATAACTTTAGATCCATAGATCCGATTGACCTGATTCTTTTTTTGTTAGCTGTGGAATTGAGTATAGTTTCTACAGTTAAAATATCACATTAATCCAACAGTTGGATCTCTAGAAATCTTAGTTTTTCTAAACTAGTCGCCCGGTTGATAACGTGCTCGCCCAATCTGCTCGCCCAAGTGCCAACCTGCTCGCCCATGTGCCAAACTGGTCACCCAAGTGCTCTACTGGTCGCCCAAGTGCCCAAACTGGTCACCCAGACTGGTCTATTGGTTTCCCAACTGCATAAACTGATTTCCAAGCAATTTGAGTTTCAATTGGGGTGTTTGAAAAGTTCGAAAATTTGATTTTAGCTTCCGTGCAATCATTCACCCCCCTTTGATTGCTACATTAGTATATTTCGATCCTACAAGTGGTATCAGAGCAAGGTATTTCTAATTATTCTTAACAGGTGATTAGAAACCGTAGCGATGGATAGGTATTCGACAAAACCTTATGTTTTCGATGGTGTTGATTTTCAGTTTTGAAAAGCAAAGATGGAGGCATATATTCAAGCTCAGGGTTTTGCAATTTGGAAAAAGGTCTACAAGCCATACAATGTTCCTGAGAATGATGAAGTCAATGACACAAATCGAGCACATGTTGAAGCGAACAGCAAAGCAAGGAATTTGATCATCCAAGGACTAGGAAGAAGTGATTTTGATCGTGTGATTCATCTCAAGTCTGCATATGAGGTATGGAAATCTCTTTGTGATTATCATGAAGGTTCTAACACTGTTAAAGAGGTTAGGCAAGATATTTATAAGAAAGAATACATGTGATTTGAGATGAAGCCTGGTGAGTCTCTAGATGATTTCTTTGCACGGTTCAATAAAATTCTTAGCAGTTTACATGCTGTTGGAGTTTTCTTTGATGAGGCTACAAATGCTAGACAATTGCTTGGTGCATTAGACATGTCTATTTGGGAGATGAAAGTTACCTCCATTAGAGAATCTACTGTCATGAGTACACTCACTTTAGATGTTCTGTTCTGTAGATTAAAAACTCATGAGTTGGATGTTCTTGCTAGGAAGACTGTTCAAAAATCAATTGCACTGACCTCCCAATCTAGCATGTCTCAGAATAATGTTTCTTCAAGTTTTGCTTTGTCTTCCTTGTCTTCACTAACTGATGAACAGATTGAAGATTTTCCTAAAGAAGATTTGGCACTACTCTCTTCTCGTTTTAATAAAGCTTTGCAGAATGTGAGAATGAGAAAGAGAGTTGGTGGTAGCCCTCCAATATGCTATGAGTGTGGTGACCTCAACCACATTCGTTCAAATTGTCCTAAACTTGCAGGAAAAGCATCAAGGGAGGAAAAGGACATTGACAGAAGAAAAGAGAAGAAAAAGTTTTCTCCAAGAAATAGAAAGAAGAAGAGCTTTATCAACAGCAATGTTGTCCATTGGGTCCTTTCCGCTCTTGAACAAGTCAATTTGAGTGATGTGGATTCGGAGAGCAGTGAAGATGACACAACAACTCCAAGCAAACATGAATTGACAGGGTTGTGTCTCATGGCTAGGAGTGATGTAAGCATTACCGAGGACGATCATGACAGCGATTGCAATGAGGTAGAACCTTCTTACGATGAATTAACTATTGCCGTTGTTCGTCTTGGAAAATTGCTTGACAAACGCGACAAGAAGATTAAGAAACATGATGTTCTTGTGGAATCTTTGAATACTAAAATTGCTAGACTTAAATCTTTGATTCTGATGATGATGCTTGCAAATCATGTGACTTAATTCTTGTGAGCTTCTTGTGCTTAGGAAAGAACATGTTTCTTTGTTAGAACAAGTCAATCTTGAAAAGAAAGAAAATAAGAAACATGTTAAAACGCTAGTTGTTCAACTGTTGATTTGCATGATACAACTTATTGTTCTAAATGTGCTATATCGGAATTGAAGTTGCATGATGCAAATGCTAGGGTTTCTCAAATGACGATGCTATGCTCACTCATGAAGTTCTCTCATGCTCAACTTGTCATAAGCGAAAAGGAAAAGTGGACGTTCCATGTAATAACTGTTTAACTCTTTCTCGAAAGGTTGATTACTTGGAAAAATCTTTAGAACGGTTCACTCTTCGAAAGAAAAACCTAAACATGATTTTGGATCAATCAAAAGTCGATTACTCATCACAAAGGTTTAGGTTTTGATTCTTATGCTCATTATAAGTCGCATGCTCCTCATTATTAAGACACTTGAAAGAGGAAAACTTGAGATTGCAAATGAGCCTAAGAAAACGGTTTTCAGATCATTGGTGTGCTATCTTCTACTATGATGAATGCAAATGTTACTACATTACTAAAGCTAAACATCATGTTAAGTATACTTGCACTCATTGTGGTAGAGATGGACACTTAGTAGATTTTTGCTTTAGACTAGCCAAACAAACAAAAGAAAGAGAAGACTAAGGCTAGGTCTAATTTCAGAAGGCACATTTCACTCCTCATTTTGTGCCTAAGGTGATGCAAACACCTTTTGTTTGCAAGAAACACGGAAAGAGCAAATCTGATTTTGTGAACAAGCATCCTCATTTTGTGCCTAGGGTGATGCAAACATCTTTTGTTGAAAGAAACACGAGAAAGGGCAAATCTGTTTTTGTGAACAAGCATACTGTGTTGTGCCTACTGTCGTGTGTCTCGATCTTGGATTCCCAAATGCTTTATTTCTAACCCCAAGATCTGAGGCCTCGACATCTTCTCGTCTATGTAGGTTTTTCGGATCGGGTTGGAGAACGAAGTTTAGTGGATCTTGGTCTTTTGCAAGATGGGATCAAGACTTGGATGGTTCTCACCCTTGAGATGGTTTTCAAGAAGCATGTGCAATAATTCTTCATCTACTTTGTGAGCTATTTGATACACTCATGTTCTTTACATTCACAGATATCTAATTGTGGTATGAGATGAAATGATTGTTTATATGCTCATATGTATCCTCTGGCATGTTCAATAATGTTATATCTTATATCATGCCTTTCATGCTTTGAATTCACTTATCATGATTCATGTCTATGCTTAATTGAACATACCATGATAACTCAAGCTCATGTATGTCATCATCTCCTCTCTGTTGATCTCATTGGTTATCTATTTGAGGGGGAGTTATTGATTATTGGTGAAAATTCCTTTCGGTTGCCTTTTTGGGAGGTTTGTTCTTTCAGTCTTTTGTTTTTAAAATAATTTCCTTCAGGTGACAATTTTGTAGAAGGTTTTTAAGATGGTTGTTTTGAGGGTGAGTTCTTTGAAGTTTTTGTAATATTGTGTAACATGTTTTTTGTTTCGTGTATTTCTTAAATGAAAAACAAAAAAAATTGAAAAACAGTAAAAGTACTGAGCATTGTATTTCACACATATATGTCATTTGAAGCCATGTTTATGCTACAAGGTCTTTGCAACTTCCTGTTTATACATATATGGTGTAGTTTATGTCATGACTTTTTAAATGGAATGACAACTTGAATTAAAATCTTGTCTTGGTTGAACCTTCTTGGCTATCTTGATCCTGCTCAAAAGTGCTAAATATGAAAGTTAAGTGCTAAAACTAAAAGAGTGATTGTTGATAAATGCAAGAACAAGGTTATGTACTATCGCACTTCTTCTTTACGAGACTACTTATCATTGCACTTTGATGTGAACTTGGAAGAGGTTGTGTATGACCGAAATCATGAAACCTTAAGTTTGTGATTGCTTGACATGGTTGAAAAGTAAGGCTGATGGTGCATGTAATTCCTTGCAATTGTTATTGTTGCAATCAAAGTAATGAATCAGTTTTTCAAAGCATAAATAAAGTGCACAAAAATTCAATATTTTCAGGTTTTAAGATTGTTGAGAAAGGGAGATCATGCCATACAAAAAAAATCGTTAATAGTACTTGATTTCTAGTTATGCTTACTCTACATTATTTATGTGTAGATTTAAGGGTGCAAGTACTGTTGATAGCATGACTTGATGATCAAGTTGTTACATTTGTGCATGATTCATAATGCTTAGTACATATAAAAAAAAGAAAACATCAACATAAAGGGGGAGAAGTTTCTCTTTTGCTTTCTTTTTGCATTCTTGATGAATCCATTGTCAAAGGGGGAGAAATTTTGGAATCAAAAGGGGAGAAATTTTTGGTCACACATTGCACATTCACACACACATTTCTTCTTTCTGTTAGGGGGAGTCTTTCTTTTTAATAGGGGGAGATTTCTTTTTAGATAGGGGGAGATTTTTTTTCTTCTTCTTTTGGTCACTTTACTTCTTTTAAAAATGGTGTTGCTATTGTAAGGTGAATGCCAATGTTCGTTTCCAAATGGTATTGCCAATGTTTTCATCAAGGGGGAGATTGTGAGATCAAGTGATGAAAAATTGGTTGAATGGTGAAATTGGCATTATAAAGTGATTTTGGTTATGGCATGTGTGGTGCTTGTGCATGTGCTATGTTAAGATGATTATCATGCTGGTGATAGCATGATGGAGTTTGCTTGATGCAATGCACTCATGTGAGTGGTTGCATGGGCTGTTTTTGAGGCAAGTCATGGACTTGTGCTCAAATGATCGTTTGTTTATGCTGGTGATAGCATAATGGTTTTGCTTGATGCAATGCACTCATGTGAGTGGTTGCATGGATTGATGTTGAGTCAAGTCGTGGACTTGTGCTCGGATGTGTTTGTTAATTCATGTGCAGGTGTTGCTCGAGGGCGAACGTGGTCGATGACGGGACCGGAACTAGGTTCATGGAGGAACTGAGGTTCGGGACTAGGTTCAGGGAGGAATTGAGGTCTTGGTGGTCGAGGATGTCATGCGGGACGTTCGGGCTAGAGAACATGCACATGAAGGCTGGTTAGTCACGTATGTGCAGCAGGTGGGCTGTTCATGCGTGCAAGGTTTTGGTTTTGGTCATGGTCATATTGGGCCAAGTAGAGATAGATACAAACTCCTTCCATGTTGGAAGTGGAGTTGTATTCAATCTCGTTATGTTTGCTCTGTATAAATAGGTGGAGGTGTCACCTGTTTATTTGTGAGAGCAAGATTTTAGGGTTGTACTCTTTTGTTTGAGTACTGTAACCAAATCAGAAATAAAGATCCTTCTTGCATCTTCAGTGGCTGGTAATTTTTGTCTTGCTCTTGGCTTCGACATAGTTGATCGATCGCTTGAAGTTTTGTTCATCACAGCAGTCACGAAGTTCATCACGGAGTTCGGTTCTTTGCAAAGGTATCATCTTGCGAAGGTAATATCTTTTGATCCGCAGATTCGATCGATTTGATTCCTTTTTTGTTACTTCAAAATTGAATCTAGTTTATACAGTTAAAATTTCACGTCAATCCAATGGTTAGATCTTTGGGAATTACTGCTCGCCCAGATTGATGCCCTGCTCGCGTGGTCGCCCGGATTCAGTCATCTTGCGAAGGACATAACTTTAGATCCATATATCTGATTGATCTAATTCTTTTTTTGTTAGCTGTGGCATTGATTCTAGTTTCTACAGTTAAAATTTTACATCAATCCAATGGTTGGATCTCTAGAAATCTTAGTTTTTTAAACTAGTCGCTTGGGTTGGTAACGTGCTCGCCCAACTTTGCTCGCTTCGCCGCCCAACCTCGCTCGCCCAAGTGCCAACCTCGCTCGTCCAAGTGCCAAACCCGTTGCCCAAATGTTTCTTGGTCGCCCAAGTGCCCAAACCGGTCGCCAAGTGATCTCTTGATCGCCAGATGGTCTATTGGTTTCCCAACTGCATAAACTGATTTCCAAGCAATTTGAGTTTCAATTGGGGTGTTTGAAAAGTTTGAAAATTTGATTTTAGCTTCCGCGCAATCATTCACCCCCCTCTGATTGCTATATTAGTATATTTCGACCCTACACGACTTTATTTTGATGGCCTTGAATCAGCTCAGACATCCTTTCTTTAGCTAATCGTCGTTGCCTATCATCTTGATGTGGATATTGCTCCATCAGACATGTGTATGGTGACGGCAAAAGTGACCCCTCTCCTTGCAAAATTGCCAAAATGGGCATCGTTAGTGAGCTATTTCTAGGTTATTACGACAATACAAATTATCTGACTGACGTGCTGGATATCGCGACCTGTTATTTCTCCTTTCATATTTTTTTAATAATTGAGAGAAAGTTGGCTTTTGTTTCTGCATCGGCCTTTGTGATGGCAATGACTTTTCAGCATGATACCACTTGCCGATTTGCAAGTCTCTCTTTGGCTTGATTGTCCTCAAATTTCTTCCTTCACAGTCAGTTTCTATGGAGCCGACTATAATTTTCAATGTTTCATTGCCATCAGAGCCTGCCTGCAAATCAATTTGACGTGTTATTTTTGTAGCCGACGACAAATGTGCTTGATCTTCGAGCATTGCCTCTTGCATTGGCCCAAATTTCTTATCAGAGCAATGAACCATATTGATTGGAAATGGATTAGCATCCAACTACATCGTCGACTCTTCTACAAATTTCAGTCGTTTTTCTATAGCCAATTGTATCTGCTGGCGAAAAATATTGCAATCGTTAGTATTATGAGAAAAAGAGTGATGACATTTGCAATACCTCCATTTTTTATCTCGTCAGCCGACGATAGAACATGTCCCTCAAGGAATCATGCTATCTTTTCATGCAATAATAAATTAAAAATACAATCATACTTGGAGACATCAAAAGCATATTTCACTTCTAACCGATTTTTGGTTAGCTTAAGCTATGAACAGAATAAAGACTTTTTGTTGCCTTTAACCCATTCAACTATTTTTACTTCAACCTCATCATCATCAGATGTGTCATCTGATTCATATTCAACAAGTTTGACTTTAGCCTTTTCTTTGTCTTTATTTTTGAATTTATCCTCAAAGGCTTTATCGGTAAAACGGCCTTCTTGAGTCGATACATGATGTAGAAGATGAATTAAATCGGAGAATTTTTGCCCACTGAATTTCTCCTTTAATTGGGGAAATAACCGATAGAAGGCTAAATAGGCTAACTGATTATTGGGTAGAGTAACACTAAAGTATCGATTTCTTACTTCTCTAAACCTTTTAATGTAATCCGTTATCGATTCACCAAACTTCTATCAAGTAGAACTTAAATATGACATTGATCTAAGCTCTAAACTTTCGTAGAAAAAGTACTCACGGGCCAAGAGTTGATTGAATTTGGGGTAAGGTTTTAAACCATGTAAAAGCCTGGTGCACAAATTGATTAATCATATAAAATAATTCAACTCATGCAAGTACGTATTGATAGACTGGCTTGTTGTCTGATACAACAACGACTTCAGTGTTGTTGAAGAAATTGACCGTTAGCAACACGATCTTTTAGGTGACACCATGTCGATTTTTTATAACAATTTAACATCATCTCTTTGAGTATGGCCTTCTGATCCTCGATGTGTTTGTGCCGTTCTAGTGTCAGATCGTCCACTGTTGGGACAATTATCGCATTGGACAGGATGTCGGATGGTCGAATTGACTTACCTGATGAAGACACCTTGTCTCACTAGACATGTGCCAAAAGTGTTTTGGCATCGAAAATATGATGAAAGATTGATTGGCTCGAACACATGTTGTCGATGTTTCGTATAACCGGCAAGTAAATTTGTAAGTTTAGGGGTCGCACGCCCCCTCTCCTTGAATGGTTAGACTAATGGAGTCCCGGATGTATACTGGTTCGGGCCGAATGTCCCTACGTCCAGTTCGTGGTGGTGGATCTCATTACTCAGAGTA
Organism: Guadua angustifolia; assembly: GCA_036346375.1. NCBI lineage: Eukaryota > Viridiplantae > Streptophyta > Magnoliopsida > Poales > Poaceae > Guadua > Guadua angustifolia. The sequence goes on from CM070515.1 coordinate 20,083,030, forward strand.
TGGTGGATTACATGCGAGGGCCAAGGACAGGCCCTTGGCACGCGTCTGAGTGAGGGAGCCCGGGAGCTATGAATGCTCGCTCGGGTCGGAAAGCCCGAATCGGGTCGGGAGAGCAAATGAGATAGAATGCGAAAAATGAGAGAGTTCGTCCCCTTTCCAAGAGGACCCTGCCTCCCTTTATATAGACGGAGGCGGGTTACACGGAATTTGGAGAAAAGAGGTAGGCGGTCGACAGATTCTGTTCATCCCATCTTGGGTCGGTGAACCACGGTGATAGTGTTCCGTTGGAAAGATCTTTTGCCCTCTGCTGCTTTGTCGATCTTGGCGTTACTGCCAGTATTCGGTGTTGCCTTCGGACGGAGCGCGTCCTTCCACTATGCCTGACGAGGTGAAGGGACGGGCGCTCGACCTAGCGGCCCCTGCGCCATCTTGGGAAGGAGCCACCTGCCCAGCATGGACGTCGTGTCCATGGGACAGGTGACCGGCTTGGAGTCGATCGTCAGCGGCGGAGATTTACCGAGGTCATGTCCGGAGGCTGGTCGAACTCGCGGGAACGCCTCGACCGATTACTGGTGGGCGCTTTGCCCAACATCTGGTCGAACTGTTGGGGCCTTCGATCGGTAGCTTTGGTCGGGCGCCTGGCGGGCCTGATTGAGGCCGAGTGATCCTTCGTGTCCCCTTGGGCCTAGAGATGGGCCCAAGATGGTTCATCTGGCGGGCGAGCCGATATTTAGGATAATCCCATCTGCGAGGGACGGAGGCTTTGGTAATATCCTTCCAGCTCTGCATCGCCAGTAAGTCCGGCTCCGAGTCGGATGGTGAGAAAAAACACGATCTTGAAATAGATGTATACTTTGTTGTGGGGTACCCCTGGTATGAGTATTCGTCACATGTGAACGTCGGGTTCAAGTTTGGTTCATAGCGTGCCAGCCGATTTGATCCTACAATCAGCAAAATAAATCAAATAATGCTCAAAGCTAATGTAATGTAACAATCGGCAAGAGATCTAAACAGCTACTTGAGTGATTAAATCAGAAGTGACAATAAATCTAAACAGATTGTTACAGTTGAATAGACGATTTGGTAAAGGTAGATTTTCTCAAAAAGACAATGCACAATAAGATCGAAGAAAAGCAAACCTAGATAAAGTGGCCTAATCGAAGATGATCAATAATCGGTGATGCATAACTTTATTGATCAAGAACGAATTACAAGGGAGATTCTAAGTTACAAAAGCTACTCTTAATTGATAGGAAAAGTAGATGCAAGTTGATTGTTTGATTGTTGTTCTCTCTTCTTGCCTTAGGTCCTTTTTATAGCATGTAGGCTGATTATATTCTTCTCTGGTCCGTTACAACTTACTAACCATATTGGCCTCAACTTTACGAAGATAAATTTCTTATTTGAACTGATCGGCTAGATATTCAATCTTAACTTAGCCTTACAACAAAGAGCAACTATACTGTAGGGGTGCTCAAGATGAAGGTGCACATAAAGGCACGCAGGGTGTGGGATGCCATTGATCCTGGTGTCACCAACATGTTCTTGACAACTGATTTTGCATGAGTTGGCCTTGAAGTCATCGTCATCGGAGGGTGTGGTGGCTGCGAAGGTGGTGGCGGTGTGCAGGCCAATGACGATAGGTTGTCTGCAAGGGTGGGCACCACAATGCCAATGGTGACAACGCGATACGGTCTCATCGGCGAGCACGTGCATGCATGTGTGGAGGTCAAGCCAACCACGCATGATGGGTAGCCAAGCATGCATGATGCAACATTTACACATATGGGTGCAACGTGCATTGGGTCGGGCCAGAAGGAGGAACCAAACTGATTGTAAAAGAAGAGCATGTCATGCAAGAGGTACATGTGTCTGGAACAACTGAGCACATGCATGTAGAGGTGTGTGTGAATTCTTGGAGTGTGTCTAAGTGCTTGCATGTGTAAAGCTCAGATTCGCGACTCCGTGCTATCAAAGTTGCATCACGGATTGGAAGAGTCGATGAAAAGATGTGGTGACAAAAGGTTAGAGGAGGCGTGTCTCCCCAACATGTACTATTGATGAGCGTCATCGATAACCAGGATGACAAGATGGCATTGGTGGCTATCTGCGTGTCCTATTGAGAAGGTGGCCAAAAATACGTGTTCTCGTATCAGTTGTGTCTGCGAGATACTGTGTATAATCATGTGAGTTCTTGTATGAGTTATGTCCACAAGATAAATATGCGTGAGTTTGTTTAAGATATCATGCGCATTAGAAGGGATCATGATGCATAAGAAGATTAAGAGGAAGCCGCTGCATGTAACAAGAGGTTGTGGTAAGCTATATGAGTCGACAAGTCTTGTAGGGGGGAGATTGTTGGAAAGTAAGACTTGCCAAGATTGTTGGCTTGCCATGTCGTGCAAGGCATGTAAATATCACAATGCAATCGGCAATTAGATTAAATCAGCTAGCTTATTTTTTTATTTAGTCTTTTCATATTTAGTTGTTGGTTTGGTTAACAAGTTGATTAGGTGTTTGTTCATTATAAAAGGGCATCTACCCGTGAGTTTGAGTATAACAGAAAGAGAAAGAAAGAAAACACGTCAAGTTGTGACGACGACAAATTTTTTTTTCTATGTGCTATTTTGTTATTCCTCCTAGGTGTATTCGTGATCCAAGGCTAAACCCAATAACGTCTCCGTCATACTCTACAAGACGGTGCTTGGCATGGCTGCACCAGAGCTTCGTGGTGAGCCTAGTGTTCCAAGGGTGTGATTCATGGCCATCGAATTAGGGTGGGCGACTGAGTTAGCCATCCATAGGGTTGGGAAGACTATTTGTATAGAATTTCAGGGAGAAATATGGAGTGTTAGATCTCCATAAGCCGCTTAAAAAAATCGACTTACTTGTCCGTAACTGTCAAATGTGAACCAGACAGATCCATAACCGTGCCGCTAATTTTAAATAGTACAGTTGAATTTTGACACTACTTGATTACTTGTCAATTGCCATTACATATGGACTTGGCCACTGATTTATGATATTTTTTTTATAAAATACTGCTTGCTGATATTGAAAGGGATGGATGGACCTTCAAGTTTTAAAGGTGCTAGACTAGAATAGGAACACAAGTCCATGTCATGCCTCAGAACAGTGAAGGCAATCATAAGGTCAGCACTTGCGTTTCCTGGAGCATGACACTGATTAAGATGAGAATATTAGGTCCCAGTGGAATAATTATGCTAGTTTTATTGATTAATCTATCCAAAGTGATTTGCCTAGCCCTTGATTGCGACGGGCAATGGGCATATTGGTGTTCAGGGTTCATCAATCTTTCCAATCACATGATATGGTATATTGGTATTAGTAATTTGGTATAATACACAGTTCGGCGCGAATGTTACAGCCTTACAGGCTTACAGCTTACAAGAAAGCAAGACAAGGCACAAGCAGAAATTGGTTAAATTCAGTTCTGCCATTCCACTTTGGTTGGAGTTAATAATTCATCTTCCCACATAGTTTTCGTTTTCCTTTTAAAGTTCTTTGAAATTTATGGACGTTTTTTAAAATAATTTTCTCTTTTTAATTTGTTCACAAATATTCAGGATGTAGGTATATATATATGAAAATGATTACATACTCCTGGGTGTATGTACTCCCACCTTCAGTATACCATTTAAATGATGTTGTTATACATCTTTATCCTTTTGAGTATACTCTAATACTAATTATAAGATACTCTAAAGCGAGTTCTATAAAAAATTTCATTAAAGTCCACCCTTTATAGCAATATTTGTTTATATGTTCCTTTTACATATGAAAAAGGGCATGTAGTAAAAAAATAAAGGGTTCTGATGAATTTTTTTAACCATGTTACATTGGAGTATCTTAGAATTATTATTAAAATATACCGAAAGTGATAAAGAAGTATAAAGTGTTCATTTAAGTGGTATATTAGATGTGGGAGTATGTACTCAGCTCCTAGGAGTACGGAAAAGGCTTATATATATATATATATATATATATTGCAGTGAGTTGATCGTAAATTGTTTTCGGACAGGAGTGTCAGTGTGCGAATGTTGCATTTAGGAAAGTAAAGCATCCATTTTTGCTGCAAATTGTCGTCATTTCGTAGTTACTACTGTTTGCCAATGTTGAAATGTGTACTAAGAAATCTTTACACCAAATATTTTAGTCGCATATTGTTGAAGCTTCTGTTCTTGACGCATAACAATGACTTATGATGAGAATAGTTACTACTATCATTGATTGAGACTGGAACTTCGATATCTAGGTTAACACATAATCCGTTATTTTTAAGCCATTAGTTTTTGCAATATGATGATGGTGCAGCTGGCGTTTCACCAGTGTTTTAGTCTGTAAGATTATGACAGCTTATGAGCATAAAGCAGAGCATGCAACAAATTGGAATATGGAACACTCTGCAACAGCTCTTCAAAAGGAAAAGAAAAGAATCTGCAACATCAGCTGATGGTATGAACGCCTTCTCTTTCCAAACAGCAACTTCTGGCTGATACACAGTACAGTTCTCGCGGTTTTCTGAACTGCCTAACCAAACTTATGACACGCAGTGATGCCAGTGAAGAAAAACCTGTGGATTACCATACAAGCAAAGCAACTGTTAAACAGCAAAACAAACCCTAAAAGCTCACACAATCATACATGCAAGCGGTGTTTGCCTGCCACGGTCACTGTTGCGCAGGCAGGGAGCGATTCCTGATGATATGATGTTAGTGGTCGATGTACATGGATTGCTTCCACCGGGGGAGGACGACGGAAGAAGCACTTGGCAACTGAAGATCTCCAGTGGTCCAATTGCACCAAAATGTAAGCGAAGGTCTCCACTTTCCAATAGCAACTAACTGAACTGGTAAAGAAGCCGCTGTAATATAATTGACAGGTCTTCTCTCAGAGATACTGATCATGTATCCTCGCCCGGTTCTCTTCCCACCATAACCTGGCATGCATCTCGCTGAATCTTTCTCGGCTGCGCACAGAACAGCCATAGAAGAGTAAATATTTTTAACAACACCAAATCAGCAGTTGTTCTTGCATTATTGCTACTACGGTTTAAAAAAACATTTTACTATTGTGACATGCAACAAAATTTTCATTTTTGATTAGGTGAAAGTTGGTCCAGTCAAACTTGACACCGTGCAATTGGTAAATAAGATAGACTAGGATTCCCCTTTCCACGGAATTTTCATTAAAGTGCCAGGGATCCAGGCAATCAGGCTTGGCTTAATACTGGCATACTAAAGTTAACTCTCTCATTTTTGTTGAAAGTTCTGTTGAAGCACCACTTTAGTTGGATACTTGAGCAGTAATATCTTTGAAAGTCTGAGCCTTCAACGACCAAAATACAACTGCACTAAGCAAATCCTATCCACAAAACATAATAAAATATAAGTAGCAAACCTGAACCGGACGCGTCGGAGCTCTCTGATGCCACCAGGCAAAGCCCGGATAGTAATGTACACACCAGGCTCATCCTCCTCTACCCATTCCCTTTCTTGGTCACTTGCATTGCTTACAGAGACTGAAAGTTCACCAGATTGATCCACCTCTTCGGGAGATGAACTTGTCCTCATGGATGCATCCAAGGATGAAGTTTCTGTCTTTGTTCCACTAATGCTTGATAGCTTAGGTGTTGATGCCAGCCCAACTGAATCATAGCACTGATGTCCATGGTGGCGGTGATGCTGGTGGTGGTGATGACCATTACCAATGTGATTAGACTCATGCTCAAGAGAATCTGATAATGGATATCCCATCGTTCTACCACCCGTTAGTGGTCTGCGGAAAGTGCGTGGCAGACCCTCATTGTTAAGTGGTGGCGTTGCAGGGTTATCCTCCTTGGAGCTCTGAGGTACAAGCCATGAACAGCAGGTAAACAAGATAACAACGCATGTTTTAAATCACCAGAATATATATGTATAAAGGTTGATTTGAAAGATCTCTTACCTCATCCTCGGACTTTGGAGTAGTAGGGAGAGGAACAGCTTGCTGGTTAAACCTCTGAACATTGTACAGCTCCATGACTTTCTCGTAATTTTCAGCCCACCATCTTTGTGCTTGCCATTTGTTGAACATATCACGGCTATCATGCATCAGTTCATGCACAAAAATTACAGCAGACACTATTAAGCACATTATCAAACAAGATACAAAACACGAAAAACTTGCGTTATCATCAGAACATGTGTGCAAACATGCTAAGGTACATGATACAAACAAAAGTAAAACAGAAGCAGGTCAAGGGCCAAATGGGAACAAGAGAGCATGTAATACACAGTCTGACCTTCTCTTATTCTGAAGACACTGGGCCAGATGTTGAAATCATACAATTTACTTTTTCTTCAGCAACACGGTTTGCTCAAGCAAAAGCATGTCATTGTCTAATTGTTGATATTGGATTTTCTATGCATATATCCACAGCTTGGAAAGTTTCATGTTCATAGGAGTAATAGCCATAAGCATGGAGGAACTGAATTTATTAGCTCTCAAAGTAACAATAGGAGACATCCTACATGACACATGTCAAATGGTAGTTTCTCATTTTTCTCCAGGGGCAACATGTGAAAGTTTGGCAAATTAAAAGGAATTAGGACTGAAGTTTGTAGCAAAAGGTCAATCTCTTGCACATGGGATTCTTCTCTCAACTTTCTGCCACGCACTTAATACCTCCTGTGCATGAAAACTCCTGGTTGGCAAATAGCTCAAACAGTAACCTCTACCGATTATTCTGATTTGCAGAAATCAGCGATGCATGTTTGGTAAATATGTGTTTCACTTAGCTCATGATTTGTTAAGTTCCCCACCCCATGATGACAGAGTGGCTGTCCCTGCAATAGCCTGATTTAAATAAAGCAACAAGACTGCAAACTACTTGTGATAGTGGGGATTTTTTGTGGACATAATTATGGTAGTGAGAATAAAGGATGTGAATTAGCAAAAGATAAAGGACGTCTGTAGGAAACTCTAGTGTCTTTCAATTACAAAATAACTAAGTGACAAAGCTTTAAGATAACTACTCCTATACAATGTTCCCCTAGGCGCTAAGCGGGTGGCACACCAGTGCTTAGTGCCTAATCGCCGATTAGGCGGGCTAGGCAAGAGGGTGCAGCCTAGCGCCTAGGCCGGCTAACACTGCTCCTATACAAGTCAATAACCCCATACTATACCAGATTCAGTAATCTATTAAAGGAAAATCGATGGTGTGGTTTGAATTGCCACCGTGAGAAATTGTCTTGGCAGTGCTGCCCAGAGCATACCCAACATAAGCTTCACAGTTAACTGTGTAGATGCAAAGATCTGGCAATCCACCGTTCTGAATATCTAAACCACATTCAGCAATAGGTACATAAGCTCTGTAAAGCATTAACTATGAAATGATGTTTATTGCATCTAACAACAATATCACAAGTCAAAATATGTGCAACCATGGAATTCCATGTCAAATTCTGAAGGGATTCTACAAGGCGCCTCCTGTCTAGATCTAGAATCGAGAAAATAAGCTACAAGTGTAGCAGAACCCATTTAGAAATCCAGCTTGTCTTCACCCAGTAACACAAAAATCCTTCATTTACACTACCTTTCTGGTGACCCCTACTAGTGGCAGGCGATCAAAGTAGTAGGCCATGAGGAACTTCTCTCAGAATATTCCTAGTAATACTGCACTATCTACAGATCTTAAAAACAGTTTTACAAATAAAATCTGCATATTAAGAATTTATCACAACCAAATTTTCACTAGCATCCCTTTTCTTTTTATGATGTACTCATATATATCAAGTTTGTAAAAGTCCTTTTTCTTTTCATAATGTACTCGTATATATCAAGTTTATTAGAGTCCTTTTTATTTTTATAATGTACTCATATATATCAAGTTTACTGGCTTAACGCCCGTGCGTTGCAATGGAAAATTGAAAATCATATTACATGCTTCCTTGTCGCTGCCATTTCCAACCTGCTGAGCAAGTTAATAGTGAAGGACACAGTTACAATGACAATGTTGCCCTCAGCGTGGGATTTTTGTGTACGCCATTGCATGGTGAGAGCAAAAATGAATACAATTCACCAAGAGAGGAGGTGAATCTTCACGTAAAAATGCAAATGCAAAGACAAGTAATAATCCTTTCTTAATTGTATTTCCCTAGTTACCTTCCTTAATCAACCTCCTACCATAGTCAACTACCATTCCCGAATAAAATACTCAAATTCAGATTGAATAAATAAGAAAAGAAAAGGAGGTCCTTTGCTTTGGGCCAGACAACTGAAGAGGCCCAGCCGGCCAATTATTGTGCCATAAAGAGGTACAAGGAGTCCTAGGGCGTTCCTGTGCAGCCACAGCTGCCCTTGCACCTGGCTGCCACCATCTCCTATTCACGCTGCTGCCTTTCTCTAAAAAGAAAAGGCAGTGAGAGAGCTCCTCCCTTGCCGATTGCCGAGAGCTCCTCGTCTCCTCCCCAGTCCCAACCCCTTCTTCCTCCTCCTGGCAAGCACCTCCTCCCAACACCTTCTTCCTCCTCTCTCTCTCTCTCACCTTCCCTCACTTCTTTGTTTCTCCTCTCTCAATCTAAAAATCCAGATCTAGAATTTTAGATTGAGCAAGGGAGGGATGAGGTCCAAGTGGAGGCAGACCACCAGGGCTTGAGGGAGGAGGCCAATCTGCTCCAGAAGGGCAGAGGTAAAGCCTGCATAAGAGGCCAAGGCCATCTCTGTCCTTCCCTATCACCCGCTCCAACGGCACGCCAGTGGTGCAGATGGCAATGACTGGCGAGGGGGTTACGTCGCACCAAGGAGCCCCGTCGTGATTGCCGCCAACTGTTAGCTTCAGTTAGCGACGGCCAAATCCGACGGGGTGGAGAGCGGCGGCTGGGGAGAGGAATAATGGGGAGATAGAGTGGGGCAGAGAGTATGGGTGAAAATAGATTGAATACGGACGGATAATGGTTTTACCATATTTGTTTTCATATTTTTCTCAGATAAGGATATGAATACGGTTAACTCATATACGAATACAAATAACGTCGAATATAGATATAGAGCGAATATGAATCGAAACAAATACGACACGGATATTTATCGAAACATGAAAACCCTTTAAATTGTACACATAAAATGAAAAAAATGTAACTAGCTTATTTGCTCAAATACATTCATGAAGAATATTTAATGACCCAAGATTGTATTCTTTGTTTAATTATGTTTAAAATAATAAACTATGTATTTATGAGTTTTTATACATTTTAGCTACTTATTTAAAATATTTTCCTATTAAGGACAACAGTGTTTACATTTTTGAGAAAATTTAAAAGCATATAAAATCTTGAAAGTAATTTTTTAAAATGATAGATTGTGTCAGGAACTTCCCCAAAAAATTCATAATTTTTGGAGTTGGTTTGCCAATTTTAATAATTGAAATTTGATTTGTGGATTAATTAAATTAGAAAACGATTTTGAAATTCAAAAACCTTTTTGGGCCAAAAGAGTAGCCTTGGTCTAGCACGCGTGCATATCCAAATAATCCGACCCATAAATATCTGGATTATCCGGATCTATATCTGACAGATAGTGAGCTACCAAATCTGTATCCATATCCGACCGAAAAAATCCGTATTCATTTCTGATCCAATACTATTCAACAAATATCCGATCTGACAGAATCCGTATCAAAATTGTTCGGATCAATCAAAAACTATCCGATATGTTTTCATCCCTAGCAGAGAGAACGCAGGGCCAGGAGAGGGAGCATGATGAGGCATTTTGATGGTAGGAGGGAGATGTGGGGAGAAGCTGGAAGTGGAGAAGCAGTTGCCACTTCAATCTCAGCCGTTTGTGCTAAATCTGATGGATTGTGTGTTCTGAAGGCAGACACATAACCACCACCAAGTCGTATTAGTAGTAGAGGTAAGAGTTGTTTATAAGATCTACATAGAAAGGCAGCACTACTCCAATAAAATAGAAAAGAAGTGCAACCAATCGAAAGATCCAGGTTGGATGGCTCCCCGGATAAGCAGGGGGTTGGAGGGACCCAACTAGATTAATAAGATACCAAAGCAACGTTACCCTTTCACTATTATAAAGGACAAAGAAGAAAGAACAACACCACTTGCAGTTTTCTGTTCTTTAATTCCTTTGCATTAAGACTACTCAATAGAGGAGACGAGGTGGGATAGTGGGCCTCTCCTGTCTTCACCCTATGATCTATCCTACAGCAGGGACACCAAAACTAGTAGTACTAGAATTTATGAGATGGATTCAACAAAACGCTAATATGCAAGCTGGGCTTCAGAGCTACTCCGTCCTATTTAGCTGAGCTTCCATGGTGAGTGGTACATTTGATTACTTTTCTAAGGCATAGTTTAAAAGTACGAATCTAAACTCTACAGCATACAGGCAGACAGATTCAGATTTCGTCCTGTTGCAGCATGTGAGTGATTTGGCATAGTTTAAAAGTACGAATCTAAACCCTTTGCCCCATGCAGTTCAAACAGCACAGTGTGCCGTTTCTAGCATGGAAATTTGGCAAGAAATCAATACACGACGCTTTGAGAAATGAGAGATTGACAGACACACACAACAACAACTAAAAAGTGCTTTCATCCCGACCGCTTAACTGCATATTGGACGGACACACTTAGAATAGCTGTTTAAACACCTGCATGCCAAAGCATCCAAATGCCTCTTCGTGACAGAGCTGACCACAGAGGTAGATTTTTTTTCCTATGGCAACAAAGAAAAGATTACATATAAATAATTATATTTGAAGAGAGATCTCTTGGAATTGCTGAAGGCCTGTGGCTCGTGCACAGAAATTACAGATGTTGAGATTCGCACACAGTGCCCCTAAATTTAGAAATCTATTGTGCACTTCTCAAAAAGTTCCTTCTAATTTTAATTCATGTCTTGATCAAAAAAGAATTTAATTCACGTAATCATACAAACACCTAAAGTGATACCTGGCTTCTGCGATTTGTTTTGGAGTGATGGCAGAGTTCCTTTTAAAGCTTGTTTGGAATGCGAGAATTTTGTAGGAAACTCGCTGTTTGAAAGATAGGTACAGATTCTACAGTTTATCCTTTCCTTCTGCATTCTATCGGTTAGTGGACAATCTCTTTTTGTCAAATTCCAAACTTCCGGTGAAAGCAAAGGCAGAAAAGAAACAACAACGGCCAAAAGCGAGATAAAGCATGTATTTGTCTCATTTGACCAAATAAAATTACCAACACTTTGTATAGGAACAAGTTCTACATTTTTTTCTCAGAAGATTAAACTTTTGAGCAACAATGAAATATTTACCAATTCTAACTTTCTTCTCCATCTCTGTCCCTCTATTCCTACCGTCACATGACAATTCTTCCATGAAAATTTTCCAGACATAAAGCTCAAGCAAGTTAAAAATAAACAAAAGAAACTTGTTCAAGTTGTTATAAAATAAACAAAGGATTTTGCTGTTCATACGAAGAGCACATGATTTGGCTGTTCATACGATAAGCACATAAAACTCTCAACCAAAATAACTCAAATTTGTGTTCTTTTTTGTGACGAAGAACCGCACTATTCTACCAAGATGCAAACATTCGGCACGGATGAGCGCAAGACCACACCTGAATCGGATGCGCTTGAGGTCGTTCCCGCCCTGCGGCAGCGAGAGGAAGGTGATGAGCACCCCGGGCTCCACCTGGGCGACCCACTCCTTCGCCTCGTCGTCCTCGCTGCCGCCCGCGGCCGTCTCCTCCTCCCCCTCCTCATCGCCGGCGAGGAAGTCGGTGCGCGCGCTCACCGACGGCGTGGCGTCGCCGCTGGACATGGCACCGCCGCTGCGCAGCCTCGGAGTCGAGGCCGCCGAGCTGCCGGCGCGCCGGTACACGTAGTGGAAGCGCTCGGACCCAGAGGCCAACCCGGAGTCCGCGTACGAGCCGCGGTGATGGTACGGGTGGTGCCGCCGCGACGCCGCCGCCGACGAGCCAGCGCACGGCTTGCAGTGCCGGTACGCGCCCGATGCCTTCAGCGCCATGTCCTTGATCTGAACCCAAGAAAAGCAATCATCAATTCAAACGTCCCCTCAGACTTCACACTCAATCTAGTGTTTGTAAGTTATAACAATGGAATATATGGAGGGCGGAATGATCCAAGTCACAAGCTCGATACCAACATTTCAAGAAATTGAGACGTCCCAATACCTCAAAACCCTTGAAGGTTGCAAAATTTGCACTAATTTATTCTTCTACCAGGCCAATCAAGATACATTTGATCAGAAAGGAAGCAAATTTATCACTAAAACATCAAATAAGTGCAGTTGCAAATTCTGTTCCCCCTTGTGGTCAAGAAATCCAAAAAAAGCACGGGAAGTAGCCCCAGAAGTTCTTGATCCGAGTGGGGGCATTTCAAGAACTCCGAGCCCAAACGCACTAACCCACCCACCTGGGCGGTGAGCGCCTTGATAGCCTGCCTCGTGCTGGGCGTGGCCGAGCCGCTGGCACCTCCGGCGACGACGGCGTCTTCATCCTCGGGTGGCTCGTGCAGCGGCGGCGCGCCGCCCGCGGGCTGCTTGGAGCACGCGATGCACGTGAGCATTGCCGCCTGCTCAGGCTCTCGGCGTTTCCGCGTCCCGCGGATCCTGAGACGGAGAGGAGGAAGAAGGAAGGGTGGCTTTATCAACGGAAGCTCGCGCGTACTCCCCCTCCTCCCCTACGATAAATTCGAGCTCGAGCAGAGGGCATTAATGGTGGATTAGGATTCGGCGTTAAAAGACATAGTCGCCGCTGGGGGTTTATTTTACTCTTTATTGGGGTTTAGTTGCGCCTACTATTAACGCCAAAGCACAACTTTTTTTTTTTAACTCGACGGGGCCAAGGGAATGAGAGAACGCTGAGAATCACGTTATAATGCCTTCCTTTGTATGTTACCCATTTGGAATACTTTCTACGGAATGCCAAGCAATGCAACTTTGGATGCTTCTTTTGAATTCATACGAAATACTCTCTTTGGCCTAATTGATAGACATATTTTTTTAATAGTTTTGTCTATAAATATAAAATATATTCAATATTATAATACAAAAGTAGTATGATGTTCTCTCTATATGCCTAATAAACATTTATCTTTAATTTATATTCGCTTCATGCATGCATTAAGTATAGTATTTAGTGATAATAAGTAGAGATAATCTAATTATTTTTAATATCTTCTTAGTCTATTTGTCAAGAAAAATACATCTTACAAATTTAGATGGTAGAAGTATTTGAGTTCCAAATAGAACCAAAATCCAACTGAAGACAACAATCAACTATGCCTAACACCTCGATGAAACACGGCAATAGGAGGAGGTGCATCTCACGTTTCAATTTGTAAGCGTTGCAGTGTTAGTATGTTAATTACTCACTTAGTCCCAGTTACAGTGTTAGTATGTTAATTACTTACTCCGTTCAAATTTATAAGATGAATTTTTCTAATAGTCTTATCCATAAATATGAGGTGTATTTCATACTTTAATGTAAAATTAGTGTGATGTTTCCTTTATACTCTTAATAAATATACAACTTTTCTTTATATTCTTTACATGCATTAGGGATGGCAATCAAGTGCAGCGGGCATAGATAGTGCTCGCCCATATATAAACCCGCTAGACAAAATATCTCCCACAGATATACCCATGAAGGGTGGCAGAAGAAGAATCTCACATATACTTGTCGCTCGAGGGTATACCTATTTACATGTCACCATAAACAATCCTTTTAACGAAAGGGCACTAAGAACTAATGAGCTATGGTACTAATACAATTCTTTGGATGAAATTGTGGGAATCAACTACATTCTGTGGATTGAAGAATAATTATTAATGGTTCAAAATTTCTAATGCACATAGGAATCATCACACACGTCACAAATCGCTTTTCACGGTATTACTCATCACAAATTGCTAATATGAGGTAATACAAATTAGGGATCAGAGGACTAACTAGGCGCTGTTGTGGCCCACATGTTAATAAAAGATGGTGGGTAATCGGGCGAAACAGGAACGGTGGAGCTTCCCCATACCCGTACCCATATTGTTTGCTCGTCGGACAAAGTTTGGCACTATAAACATACTCACGGGCAACAAAAAAGGAACATTCATCTCTATTAGGTTTTTGCCGGCAAATACACGAGTAATCGGATAATATTGCCATCCCTAATAAGCATGCGGTGAATATATTGCTTAATAATAATAATTAGGAGTAATCTAGTTATTCTAGTTTTTTCTTGGTCTATGTAAAAAAGAAATGGATGCTATAAACTCGGACGGAAGGAGCACGTCATATCAAAACATCGTTATACCGCATATCTTCATCCAAAAAAAGAAGTTATAGCACAGATCTAATGACTTGCAAGAGGGGAATAGCAACAGAATACTCGCGAATGCTGTGCGCAACCGAAATGTGAGCTGCAGATCAAGCAACATCGATCGAATCAGATCAGGAAGTAAGAAAGACTCAAAGAAGCTACTCCTAATTAAGGAACCAACTGGCCAGCTTAAAGTATATTAGAAATTCCAGATAGTACAATCGGATCGATCGGATGCAAACGCAAGTTGCACTAACCTAACGGCTTAAAAGGCTCAGAAAAGAAACAAGTACAGAGTAAAGCTTAAACCAAGCAACCAAGTTGAACACGAGATCGGTGAAGTGGTTCCTTGCCTCCTTGGAACACCAGACAGATGGCCGCACCAGTCGCGCGTAAACCACCGGTGATGGAGCTTGTCTTCTTGCGTCCTGAACAGCGCCATACTGAAAGACTTCGCACACGGTCGAGGTTTCCTTAACTGAAATTACTAACACTCGCTGACAAATGGGGCGTCGTAAGACAATAGCCCGTACATGGTGAAATGTTTAATTCATCGGAGAGCGTGCAGAGGAAAACAAGAACTGGTAGGGTGGCTTTTCCCATGAGTTAGCAATCTAGATTCAATTCCCGATAGCTGATCTGAATTTCAGCTAGGAGCGATTAGTTTTTTACTGAATCCGGCTGCCCAACCAAAGCCTTCGTCTAGACAGGCTTGGGCCGCTTGGCACATCCTACCTGGATGGATGCAACTGTTTTTCCCCTCCTCCTAACCTGATGTAAGCATGAACGTTCTTGCTTGGTAAATGCTTGAACCAATTAGTCTAAAGCATCAGATAAAAACCTTGCCCAGCCAAACCGGGAGGCAGGCACTGAACTGCCTCCTAGCTTGAGCAGCCGAGAGATCTCACCAGCGAGCGCGGGCGGAGGAGTGATATGGTCCTGTGAGCCTGTAACATGTCTCGTTCTTCCCCCTTCAGCCATGACAGAGGCAGACGACAGGGCAAGCGCAGCTTCCATCCGCGGCCCAAACTAACGCCGCACCGCGTGATCTGTGGCGCGCGTACGTGCATCCGTGACTACCTCCGTTTCGGCGCCGGCGCCGGCCGAGGCGTGTCGAGTAATTGCCGGCATGCGCACGGCTCCCATGCGCGTCGAGCTCGTGCGCGCCTTAATGTCGAGGAGCGGGGCAGTGGCAACCCAGATCGGCATGAATTGTCCGGAGCGAGTACTCCACGTCCACGCGAGGACGTACGGCGACGCACCGGACGAACAAGGCAGCATCAAAGTCTATTATCTACGTTCTACGTACGGTGCCGTGTCTGGCAGGTAGGGCTGGCGAAAAAAAAAAAACATATTGCATTCGCTACTTAACCTGGTAGACTATGGTTAATCATGTTTTACATGATGACAATTTATCATAATCTTGATAGATATTTTTCTAAGCATTTTAAATATAAAATAAATATTAACATTAATAAAAAATTAGTACAAGACTATTCTATTAACTATTCCGTACCCCTTCCCCCTTCCGTGTCTCCTCCCCCCCTTGCATCCCTGCAATCGCAAACCAATTCCTTTCCCCAACCGTCAACCCGCTCGGACCCTCTGCTCTGTTAGTTGCTTCCCCCACTCCTCACTTAAACCAACTAGACCATTTAGCGCGCGTTGCACGCTCTATCATGCAAATGGAAAAAATATCTAAGAATGAACAGAAAAACTCGTTTTCAGGGCAATGTAAATTATATCATCTATGTTGGAACATGCTGAGAGGAACTGCTAGAAGGTGCTGAGAGCAATCTTTTGGACCCCCAAGGTTGAGGTAAGCATGAAAAGTATGGTCCTTAATGGTAGTTACAAAGGCCTGGTAAGACAATACACGCCTAGAGCTGGGACTCGCTATAGCAAACAGAACAGGAACCAGGGATCTCATGCTGCTGCTGCACTACTGATAGTAAAGGAATAAAGCAACTATCACACAAAAGTAAAAAATTGGCAAGACAATATCTGAATGAAAAATTCTAGGTGCTAATATGTTAACCAATCATACATAACTCCCAGTGCACATGCTAGTGTGTCTTCTGCGAGCAAGGCAAATAGGTTTTGGTTCTCGAAAGCAATAAAAACATATGTAATAAAATTCATTCTACAATGATCATTGAAATGTCACAGTGGAATAAAAACCAAATATTTTGGTGCTCTATGCTTAGCTACCAATCAGTACCAAATCCTTAGAAATACTTTCAGCGATCCTTGATCATAACTCTTACTGAAATAAGAACTAATCCCATTGAATCTGGAAGCGCTGCAAATCCTAACATGTAGAATCAAAAGCCCTTCCTATCATTCTCACAAGCTAAGAGAAGGGAGAAAATGATTAAACCACTGCCAATAACATCATCAAAAAGATATATACACATCCTACAGACTTGAAAAGGTGGCAGACAGATTGATTGGCTAGAATACACTCATAAAATGCTAATACTATCAAATAATGAATGTGCTTTTGTAAACACAGAGAACACAAGTATGCATGACCTGAAAAATCTAAAATTGCTTCAGCCAAAACATACTGCAAGCCAGCATTACATTGGCTGTCAAGCACCTCCATGAATGCCAAACTTGTGCTCCCAAACTTGCAAGCCAGTGCCGTTTGAGTTTGTTGATCATATGTTGTGAGTGCTTCTGTGATTTGAGGATTATGTACAGGAGAAGTGGTTGTGGAGTTTTAGTTTGGACTGATTGATTCGATATAACTTTAGAAAAAAAACACAGTGCAGTCAAACTACAAACAAAAGAGGATGCCAATAGGCAGTGATCTTGGAAGTATTACAAGGTGCATAGGTTTTAGAGAGTAGATGGTGAGGCCAACACAAAAAAGCAGGGGCCTTGGTTGTGAGCATATGACTGGAACTGGTAAGGGCAAAATGATGGTACTTTTCGAAGGCGTATTCCACCTGGCAGGAAACAATGTCGTTGCATTAGGCAAAAGTAGTGTAGGATCAGGCAGCAGCTAAGCCATTAGATCATGCACCAACAGCGAGACCACAAGTATCCATGCATCAGTTCAGCGAGGAATTTTATTTTATTTTATCTGTGGCTCGGTGCAGTTGATGGTGAGAAATGGTTCTAAGAAGCATTTTCTGACACTGCTATCAACTTACATCAAGCTCATCAGTGACAATATTGGCCAGGGTTAGATTTTTAGATGATTTGTATCAGGATGTTGCCTTTTTTTTGGCATGTCCTTCTTGAAATGATGGTAAATGAGTAGTGACAGCCTCGCAGAATTTAGATTGTATATGTTGTGTGCAACTTACAAGGTGTTATATGCTGTGTAAAAGGAGATTTAGCACGTTCATTTCATCAGGAAATGTAACAATTGATATTTCACAGGACTACACGAGTGTTCTGACTGTTGATAAGTTCATTGTAATATGTAACATCTGCACTTCACCGCATTGTGTAGAATTAATCTAACACTTACAGCGAAATATCCCAGATTTATGTCATAGATGATGCAAAACACACAAAAGGAACTTCCCACGGAATAACTATGCTACAACTAACACAACATCTATGGAGTCATTTTTTAATCAAGTAATGTACAATCAACCCAAAAGTCAAAAGGAGTTAAAACAATCTTTTGTTAAGTAGAATGACCAAAACATTAATGCCATTACTGGATCACAAGTTTCTCGGTCATGTGTTTGCCATTTTGTCCGCTCCTGATATGCATCAAATTTGGTGAGCAACCCATGATCAGGCTGTCAATTGAGCGTCTGCAGATATGTTATCTTGGGGCAACCCAGGTGTAGCCACTGTACTAATTGGTAAAATCCACTGCATGTTCAATGGCTCATAGCTTCTACAATATTGCACGCCTGACAGGAGAGGCCATCGGCATCTTCCGCTCAGGTTCACACAATCCAGTAATCACTCAGCATTTCATCAAAAATCTCCTCTGCGCAACCTAACTCGCTACAACTAAAACCGCGCCAACCATTTCGTCGAGCAATTGGCGAGCACCAACAAAAGCCTCCGTGGCTCCTCCTCAAAACTCACTAAAAAGTTCCATCAAACAACGCAACCCGCGAGAACTCGCAACCAGAAGGGCACAGGAATGGCGTAGTAGCAGGTGGAAGTAGTAGAAGGGGAAGTGGCGCTAACCTGATCTTCTTGATGAGGATCTCGCGGAGCTTCTTGCCGAGCTCCTGGGAGCGGACGCGCTGCAGGAGGGCCTTGCGGGCGAGCACGCGCTTCTCCGAGTTCTTGACGTGATGGTCGGTCCGTCGCCGGATCAGCCGCTCCATGCCGCTCGAACGCATCTTGCGCTCCATCACCGTCAGGGCGTGCTCCAGGTTGCCGTCCCTCACCTGCACCATGATCCCCCGCGCCGGCTGCACCTGCCCGTGGTATCTCCCCTCCACCACCGTTGGCCGCGCCGCCGGCCAGAGCCCCCGCGCCGCCCGTGCCAGTGCCTGCATCGCTCGTGTCCTCGCGCCGCCGCAGCCGAACTATCACAAGATGCGTTCGAGCTACTCCGGCACATCGCTAAGGAAAAGTGTTCGTTGGATGAGGCGGGGAACGAAACGTCAAGGACGACGCCCTCGAGAGCTCCATCAAACTGTACACACAGTAGAGATCATCAGTCAAAGTCACAATAGCGTATGGGCAGTACAGGCATGGGCCAAAAGTCGCAGAACGAGCAGCGAAGACGGTACTGCACACGGGCTCGGAACCAAACGCAGCATGAAAGCTCATGTGCATAGCTCACAGAACCGGCAAAAAAATACCCATTAGATCCATATCGAACTATCAGACAGACAGTAGACGTTGTCCATAACCCGCGTATCTCTCTCCGCGCGCCTGGCAAGCACTGGAGGGAGCGTACAGCCGTGCACGTGAATTCCAAGGAGAGTTTCCCGCGCAGGCCAACCGAGACACGCGCGCGAAACTTTCCCGCGCCAACCACGGCCACTGGAACACGTGTTCAACAAAGGCTACACGCGCTCGCAAAAACTCTACGATGCACCATCCGGATCCTGTCGATGGAAGGCGGACCCCACGCTACAGAGATCGAAATACGTCGAGCGGGCAAGGCCGGAGAAAGCAGTGCAACTGGGACACGCGTTCGCCGAAGGGCAACCACACGCGGCGTCGTCCGGAGCGCATCGAGCCATCGAGCGCGTGCTGCATCGGCCAGGGCCCAGAACAAATCGCTGGAGCCTCGAGCCATGCGTCAGCACCCGCTAGCATCCACGCCGCCTAAAATTCCCTGGGAGCAGCAAGGCCAGCTCTCTTTAATATAGGTAATTCCCATTTGAAAACTGATCTAAAATCTCCATCTTGTTGTAACGTCGGAATAAACATGCACTAACAAACAAGGTTCCAAATTTTGTTTTCGGATCATATATCGTCGTCCACTGAAATCCGAAATTTTGGCGAAATCTCGTTATTTCAGATGAAATCCAGAAGAAATCCAAAAATAAAAATTCAAATCCGTTTTTTTTAACTGAGATTTCCGAGATCTCAGTGATTTTTAACCAACGAAAATTTGTCCTAAACGTGTCAAAAAATTTGAATTTTTTTGTGTATGATCCTAACGTATTAATAATGTTCCCATAAAAATTTCATATGATGATTAAGCCTGACGATTTTTTAAAAATTCTGACAGTGCAACTATCCTGATAAAAGGTTGACCGGCAAATTTCAACCGAATGGAAAATAGTGCAAACCATGTTAGAAACTTTTGAAAATTTTATTGATGGTTCTGACACATCCATAATATTCCCATAAAATTTAAAATGATGATCAAGCTTGAGAAATTTTCAAAAATTTGGACAGTGCTACTGAAGGTTGACCGGTAAATTTCAACCGAATGAAAAATAATTCAAACCATGTTAGAAAATTTTAAAAAATTTGTAGATAGTCCTAATGCATCACTAATATTCTTATAAAATTTTTATATGATAATCAAGCTTGACAAATTTTCAAAAATTATGAATCTCGAGGGCCATTCACCTGTACTTCAACAAAAGCGACAGGACGCTGAGCGCGTCTCTTCGGCGTCTGGGTCAAATGGCTCTGAGCCGTCGTCACGTCGGTTGTCACAGGTGAGAGTTTACCTCCATGAGATGTTGGTTTGTAATATAATAGTGATCGGAGGGACCTCTGTTATGGGGAGTGAAAAAAACATTAATCTCCATAATCAGAAAAAAAAAGTGAAATTAAACATGTCGCAGAGGTACCGAAAGAAAAGATATAGTTCAAAATTTACACAGCCCTGTGATTTTTTTATGGTACACTAAATTCAATATAGTCTATTCATTCCTTGTTATCTACTAGATCAGATTAGTTAGTATTTATTTATACTTTATCTAGTAGTAGAATAGTAGAAATATCCTTAACAAATCAATGACTAGATCTGATTTCTACTATTTATCATATACTACTAATATAATGTACCGTAAATTTGCTCTCAGAAGATACTCTTCAGTTTGCCACCATACTTTGCCAGATTATTTAACACGCAAATTATAATACATAAGCTAAGTGGAAAAATATTGTTTGTAGATTTTGTTCCATCCATTTCATGTAGTAATTACATTTGGACCACATCAGAAATTGGGTTCAATTTCCATCGCGTCGCGAGATGGTGAGAGAATCTTTTTGAATTATCTCTGCCTTGTCCTTTTGTAGATCAACCATGTTCTTGTTTTCAAATGCGGTGCTTTTTCGGTTTAGAGAGAGAAAATATAGTTATATTATCAAACACTTAAGTAAAGTACTATGTATATTTTACGAACCGAGCACCTAATTTTTTCCCCAACTTTACTTTTTCTGCCTCATGCTCAGATACATAAAAGAATTTCTCAGGCACAAAAATGCCAATCATTTAGAAAACCCACCAATATTGTTGGAGCGTATTTGGTTTCCCACCTTAGAACTTAGAGCATGCACAATACAAAACGCTTGTGTGTGGGGTGCATATGTGCTTAAGGATTAAAATTTCGACGAAATTCGGTGAAATTTCGGATTTCGGGACTAAGCGAATTCTGGAGTACTGGCCAAATTTAAAATTTTGAAAAAAATTGAATTTGCTACAGTATTTTGACCGGATTTTGTCGTTTTAGTGCCGGATTTGACCGGAATTAGTCCAATAACCCTTAAGAAAGTCATCTTACATAAAAATTTGTTGAAAAACTAATTTTTTGAGATATTTTAAAATTTAAGTAGAAATATTGTCAGATTTTTAAAAATTATACAAGCTTGATAATAATCTAAAAATTTATGATACCATCCTTAGTAGTGTAGGATCATATATAAAATTTTTAAAAATAATTAAACTTCATTTGTTATTTTTAAAAATTAAAAACAAAATAGACATAATTGGGACAATAAACTTGTTAGATTTTTCTAAATTTTCTCAAGTGTAATCATGATCTAAAATTTTTATGACAGATTAATAATTTACTCAATACTATTATATAAAATTTTAAAAAATTAAACTTTTTTTACCAATAAAATCTATAAAATCATTGAACTTCATTTGTTATATTATATTGCAAAAACCAAAAGAGAAAGAACATAAAGGTTACTGTGCCTTGTAAGAATTTTATAAATTCACTGGAGTGTGATAATGATTCAAAATTTTTATGAGATCTTAAAAATTCCTTATCACTCTTTTGTAAAATTTTCACAAATTTTAAACCTTCTTTTATTGCTAAAGCAAATCTATATATTGATTATCAGGCTTTTATCAGCACGTAGCACTGTCAGAATTTTTGGAACTTCTTCAAGCATGATAATCATATAAAAATTTTATAAAAATATTAGTGATACATCAGTACCTTCCAGAAAAATTTCTAAAATTTTCTAACGTGGTTTAAACTATTTTTCATTCCGTTCAAATTTGCCGGTAAGGCTTTTTTTAGGATAGTAGCACTGTCCAAATTTTTTAAAATTCTTGATTCTTGATCACCATCCAAAAATTTTATTGAAACATTAGTGATTCATAAGAATCATGCAAAAAAAAATTCAAAATTTTCTAACGTCGTTTGTACCATTTTTCATCCGGTTCAAACTTGCCGGTCGACGTTTCATCTACATAGTACCAATGTTTGAATTTATAAAAATTCCACAGATCTGATAATCACCTGAAAATTTTATAAAAACATCTCCAATGTGTCAGGAACCTTAAAAAAATTCAAAATTTTTTGACATCGTTTGAACCATTTTTTAGTCAGTGCAATTTCGATGAAATTTCGGGAATTTTGGCCGAAATTTCGGTAGAAAAAACCGGATTTGAATTTTTCTTTTTGAATTTTGAACGGATTTCGTCCGAAATTTTGCCAAAATTTCGTATTTCGGCCATGGGCGAAATTTAGCTCAAAACGAAATTTGATTCCCTGTATGTGCATACGTAGCTCGTCTGTTGTTGTTTCTTCTATAATGAATGTCAGTACTTCTGGCCATTTTTTAAAAAAAAAATACAAGACGCTTGTACATGAATGCTTAATATGATAATATAGCCGTATTTGTATCATCTATTAATTAGATATAGTTATATACATAAGCCTCCATTAATCCGGTGCCTACTTCGACAATGCTACGATACAATCACCAAGAAAAAGCAGTCTTTAGTTGCTAAGCACCTCTCTACATGCATAAGCCCAAATAAAGAAGGGGCCATCTCCTAACAGCGAATGAATTGTAAAGGCAAAGACGTGACCAATTTCTAGTCTACGCACTTGCTAAGCCTACTATATACTATTTTCTTCAAAGGGTTGGAAAATTGAAGGGGAGGCCATGGCCCATATTAGCCTCTACAAAGCTCCGCCCCCTTTTTTTTCATAATTTTTGGAATTTAAAATATAAAAAGATGAGCTTGGTTATCCTCAGTCTCAACCTTCTAATCCCCGTGTTGAGTACTCTTCCCTGTTTATTAGCCAAGCACTGACCAACAAACAGTCCAAGCACTGAGCTATTCCTCATCCGATCTACCAGTACTCGCTCTATTACTAATAGATAGAGAGCCGTGCGATACCGTGCTTTTTTACAGAAAAAAATTGACCCGAATTTTTTCTGTAAAAAATATAATTTTATTTTCTAGAAACTATAGGGTTTTTTGCAAAATAACCGGTTGAAGGAATTATTCACGATTTCGGAATCTTTCGAGTCGAAAGAATCAACATCCAGATCGAATTTATGGAATTACTGAGTCTTTTTTGCAAAATAGCCAGTGAAAGAATCTGTTCGTGATTTTAGAATTTTCAGGATCTTTTTACAAAATAACCGACAAACCTGTTCACGATTTTAGATTTTTTGAAAGGTTTTCCGGAAAAAAACGTACTTGAGCTCTTATAGCTGGGCTACAAGCCTACGAGTGAGCTCGACGGCGTGCGTGGCCAGGCGACGAGATCCCCGGTGTCTCATTGTTTAGACTAGGTGGAAAAGCGTTCTGTTGCTGCGGTTGAATTCGATAGCATGCGCCGAAAATAAACTTTTTATTTTCGCAAAACCACTAACCCAGTAAAAAATAGTCCAGAGGAAAAGGGGAAAAATTATCGAGATGACAACATTCTTTTGTCGAGCGAATACTCTATGTGTTCACCGAGTAATAATACATATTCATAAAACCACCCACCGTGAAAAATAGGCTAGAGGAAAAAGGCGACAAATCTTCGATGAATCTGTTTTTTTGTGACCAAAACATGTTTTCCGGGTTTTTGGCGACTAAAACAATTTTTCGAAGTTTTTTGTTGCGTTTGTTAAAAAAATGGTCGTTAGGAAAAGGGGGAAAATTATCAGAGATGACAACATTCTTTTGTCGAGCCGAATACTCTACGTGTTCACTGAGTAATAATACATATTCGCAAAACCACCCACCGGTGAAAAATAGCCTAGAGGAAAAAGGGCGAAAAATCTTCGATGAATCTGTTTTTTTTTTGTGACCAAAACATGTTTTCCGGGTTTTTTTGGCGACTAAAACAATTTTTTCGAGTTTTTTTGTTGCGTTTGTTAAAAAAATGGTCGTTAGGACGCCACTTACATGAATCCTCTGTCGCTATAAATCTTCTGACGAATCTACATTTTTTTAAAAAGACTCATGGTTATGACCGTTGGCAAATCCATAAGTTGATACAAACCTTCGATGAATTCGTGTTTTTTGTGACGAAAACATTGTTTTCGTTTTTTGTCGAAAACATTTTTTTCGGATTTTTTGTTGCGTTTGTTAAAAAATGGGTCGTTAGGACCCACCTAATCCATGGACGAAAACATTGTTTCCGTTTTTGGGTGTTGAAAATATTTTTTCCGGTTTTTGTTGCGTTTGCTTAAAAAATGGGTCCACAGTCGCTATAAATCTTGACGAATCTACATTTTTTAAAAACCGCTACATGATTCGACATTGCTTAGCAAATACATAAGTTGCTATAAACCTTCGACGAATCAGATTTTTTGGTGACGAAAACATTTTTCCGGGTTTTTTGGTGGCTAAAACATTTTTTCCGGTTTTTCCGGTATGCAAAACATTTTCCCGAGAAAAATGGAGAAAGGACTGAACGTAAAGCGGGGACCGGTTGTTATTTTTTGGACCTATTCGCTATCCCGAAAAATTAGAAAAGGGCTTGTTCGCGATTTGGAATTAACGGAGGCTTTTTCAGTAAAATAACGCGTCGGGGACCTAAACGCGAAGAAAAAAAAAATATTTTGTCTCACAAAAATCGCGAAGGACCTATCCGTAATTTCAAGAAATTGAGGGCTTTTTAAAAAAAATCAAAAGTGACAAATGGCTCCACTTGTTGCTCTTGAATTCTTAAGCATATAGGTAATGTAATGATTAGGCGGTGAGCAGTCTCGCCGACTGCGCCGTGCTCGTCAAAAGCCTCAGCCCCGATCGAGGCAGCGCCAGAAAAGAGTAAATTGGTATTTTACCATCCTCTACGTTGCGCTTTGTCAGAATACCATTAATCACGTGAACTTCGCCATAATGTCATCCCAAACGTGAGTCTCACCGCCAAAATACCATTTTATATTTTCTCATATATTTTTCTTTTCTTTTCCCTCATTTTGCCACATGAGTTGACTCTTTTACCCCTGAGGTTAAACTAAATACAATAATAACAATAGCAGAATTTTTATAAATAAAATATAATATATATTGACTTGAAATTATTAAAATAAAATATATTAGCCATAATAAACCTCTACAAAAAGTTTCAAAAATAATAAAGTTGAATTAACCATTTTATAAAATCAAAAACAGAATGGATTCAAAAGCAACATTAGCAAATGTCAGAAATTTTATAAAAATAACTATAACTGATAAGTGTATGAAAATTTTACGTTAGTTCGCAACAATCATTATTATTTCACATAAAAAGTCTCATATAAAATGAAGTTTATTTGTTATCTAATAAAAATAAAAATCTGAAAACTAAGTTTTAATGCAGCAGCCTTGTCAGAATTACTGTGATTTTTCTGGACAAGATTTTAATCCACCAATTTTTCTGGATATCAACGCCTATCCCCGGATCTCAGTCAAAAAGTTTCAAAAAATTTCAACTTGAATTGATAGCTAAATTTAATGAATTCTGTGGTCTCATTCTTTCATTTCGCAGAGGCAAAAGAGTCAACTCATGTGGCAAAATGAGGGAAAAGAAAAGGAAAATATATGAGAAAATATAAAATGGCATTCTGGCGGTGAGACTCATGTTTGGGATGGTATTATGGTGAAGTTCACATGACTAATGACATTCTAACGAAGCGCGACGTAGAGAATGGCAAAATACCAATTTACTCCCAAGGAAGCAGTTATGTGCATAGAGCATCAGCCAGTCTACACCATCCTATGTGGTAAAAAAAAAACCTATTTTTTTATATATATAACACCATCTGTATTGTAATGCTCTTAACACATCGAAATTTGGACACATGGTTTGCAGCATGCATGCAATTTAGAAATTGAAAATCTTTAAAATCTAGTATGCCATACGGCCAATACGCCGTCAAAATTTGGTCCAACTTCCCTAGGAGATGACCTGGTTCCTACTGGAAATCTCTTTCCCGGACGGATCCCTCTGCCTGGTGGCCCCTCTGGTGGAGACGCCTCTGAGTCTCTTGACGCTTGCATGTGAGTACCACCGATGCAGCGCGCATGACTACGGCCCGGGCTTTTCCGCTAGTCTAAAAGTTAAAAAACTAAAGCCTAAACAAACGATCAGTTTTTTATCTAAGATTTTTAAAAGCCAAAAGCCACTAGAGATAGATTTTTTAGCTTATTGATGGTTGGTTTTAGACTAATAACATTAATATTAGATAAAAATATCCACCTCTATCACATACAAAAGTCATTAGATTTTAAACTGTTTAAGCCAAAAAACCGGCTTTAAGTTATAAGCCAAAAAACCTAAGCCTAAACAAACAGGGTCTACCTCTAAGATTGAAGAACCAGATGTACTTAGTTTCCTTCCGCAAGAGGGAAAAATAGATGATTTACTTCGTTTTTTCTTTGCTAAAAAATTTGTAATTATGTATAGGTCTTTTTTGTGGTTTTTTACGAAGAGAACCTTCTGATTTAGAAAAATCGTGGATCTTTCGTGAGAGGGTCCTAAATAGATACCGAAAAAAAACGTAGTGACATCTGGATCATTCTGACTATTTTTCGTGAAAAGGATCATACGCTTTAGAGTCTAATTTTTTCCCTAGAAGACCCCCGAGGTTTCTTTCGTTTGTTTTTTGACACTCCATTTTTTTACGGAAAGGCACTCGAATGTTAGTGACGTTTGAATCATTCCGGTTATTTTTAGCGAAAAGGACCTTTCGATTTAGAGTCTAATTTTTTCCTAGAAAACCTCCGAAGTTTCTTTCGTTTGTTTTTTGACGCCCCATTTTTTATGGAAAGGCACTCAAATGTTTGCGCAAACCCTTCGAAACTTCCGAAAATTATTTTTAGCACATCGTTTTGTGCAGGGAGGCACTACAATTTTTGCATGGACCCTTCGGAGTTTTTGGAATTTATTTTTAGCACGTCGTTATAGAAAGGCGCTCCAATTTTTGTATGGACCTTTCGGAGCTTCTGGAATTTATTTTTTACCGCGTCGTTTTTCCAGACATTTGCTCGAAACTTTTTGAAATTATATATTTATCCATTTTCCCCTATTAGTCTCCCAAAACTCATATGATTTTTTTTTGCTTGGCTTGCAACGGTCGGCGCGGTGTGCGCCGTGCGAACTTGTCTAGTTTTCTTAAAATCGTTGAGAAAACGCGTAAAATGGTTGAAAGGATACAAACACAATCACATTTTTTTCATCTATCTGGGGTCCTCTCCTGAAGAATCTGCAATTGCGTTAAATTGAAAGGTCTTTTTCGTGAAAATTAGCTGGAATGATCCAGACGTAATTACGTTTTTTGAGGTATTTATTTAGGGTCCTTCCACAAAAGATCTGCGATTTTTCTGAATCAAAAGTTTCTTTTCGTAAAAAACTGTGGGAATGACCTACACGTAATTACATTTTTTTGTATTTATTTATGGTTCTTTCATGAAAGATTTGCTATTTTTCTGAACCAGAAGACCTTTTTCGTAAGAAACTGCGGGAAGAACCTACACGTAATTACACATTTTTTGAGAGACTTACACGCGAAAAAAAGAGCCGGTGGCAGCCCGAGCTCACTTTAACTTCGCTTCGGCAAAATGTGGCCCTCTGCCTGGCGAGGAACTCTGCGAAGTTTAATATATGGTATGATGATGCGTTTGGAAAACTTTTGTGTAGAGATTCAGCTAAAGAAATACTACTATCCTGTTACAAATAGTTATTACTTTAGACACATGTGCTTGTCAATGTTTCGGAAATTTGATCGACAATATCTTTTTAAATATTTAAATTGGATATATGAAAATCATATGCACATATTTTTCTCAAAAAGCACCTTCCTAATATCATAATTTTATTGGGTTTCATAAAAATATTATAAAAAAAATTAGTAGTCAATGTTGTGTTTTAGAAACCATATCGATGTCCAAAACAACAGTTATTTGTGACCGGATATAGTACTATCTAGCAAAGTATTACATTCCCTAAAAACAAGATTTATGAAATACTATCATCGCTAATTTCACCGTGCAGAGAATCGCCCTATTTTACCTGATACTAGCCAGGGTAACACACTGTGCTGTGTCGTGCACGATAATGCAACGTGTAAAAATCGGGAATTTTGGCCGTATTTTCGGTTTTCATATTTTTTTAAAAAAAGTTGTCGTTATGACCCATCGGTGAATCTATGGACTGCTATAAAACTTCGACGAATCTGTATTTTTTAGAAAACCGCGGTTAAGACCCGTCGGCGAATCTATGGGCTACTGTCATATTTTCAGTTTTCGTATTTTTTTTCTAAAAAAATGGGTCGTTAGGACCCATTGGCGAATCTGTAGGCTGCTATAAACCTTCAACGAACCTGTTTTTTTTTTTGAAAAAACTGCGGTTAAGATCCGTTGGCGAATCCATGAGTTGCTATAAACCTTCAACGAATCAGTCTTTTTTTTTAAGAAAACCACGGTTGTCTTTCTTTTATATATTCTTGGTTTCATGGCTTTTTTAAAAAAGGCCGCTAAGTCCCGTTAGCGAATCCGTGGGCTGCTATAAACCTTCGATGAATCTGTATTTTTTTTCCGGGGTCCGTGCCGTTAAAAACCACCAGGAGGACCTAAATGTAAACCGCGGAGGGATTTAAACATAATTTTAATTTTTTCAGGTTTATTTTATTAAAAACCGTCAAAAGGATCTGAACACAATTTTTAATCTTTTGGAGGGCCTCTTCGTGAAGAAGGCGACATGACACCTCCCTCCGACTGACAATTCTCAGCGCTATAAAGATAGTTATATACATTGAGGAGCTTAGCAGGAAATTTCTATTTTCCGAGCTCTGTTCTGTGCGTACTAGGCAGGTTAATTTGGTGACTCATCTGTGTACGCTGGTTGGGGCGCACGTAGCTTAGCTACATAGTGCACCAGATTTCTGCGTGTCAGCCACAACTAAGAGCATCTCCAATAATCAGGTTTTAAAATAGAGTTCTATATCTCAAAATAGGATCTAAACTAAAAGAATTAGGGCCTAAGATAACTATTGACTCCAACAATTAGACCCTAAACGCGCGAATAGGATGGGGCTGGAGAGGAGCGTTGCCAAATATAGCAACAGGGCTCTGAGTTCTAAACCTATTTTGATAACTTTTCTCAAAATACAACCTTTGTTGGAGTATTTTTTTTCCATCAAAGCCCTATAATTACAATTAGCAACCTATTTAGGGCTTCTCTTGGAGATGCTCTAAGGGTGTTTTTGATAGGGATTCAGTTCCTTCAGATTTGTAAATCTGGTAAAGCTGAAAATTCTAGCTTCTTCAGATTTGTGAAGCTAAAACTGTGAGTATATTAAGAGTGTTTAGATAGATCATCTTGTTTACATTTTAGACCAAAAATATAAACTTAATTTACTTTATTTTAGCCTACAAATTTTAGATTTCAGAAGAAACTGAAATCTGAAACTCTACCAAATAACCCTAAATCGTTCAGACAAGCAATGGCCACGAATTAGTTAACAGACAAATTATCTAACGGTACACCGTTTTTCTCCAAAACAATGATACAGTACACGTGCGTTAGATCGATGGCTGTCATCATATCGTATTCAAGCTAACTGCATTCCCCATTTCATCCCAAATTCAACACCACATTCGCTCCATTCTCCATTTCCTCCTCCAAATTAAACAACTATGAGTCAATTAGTTTTTTTAGATTAAAAGGACATCAAGAGATGTCCCAATTCCATTAAGAAACTAGAAACAAACAGTTAACAACCCAACAATCGTCAAAAAACCTCTTACAGGCCAGCAGCCACAGGCAATACTAACAGCACACAATCACTCAACTTTCGTCAAAACCAACTAACCAGACAAAAATTAAGAAACTATGAGTCAATTAGTTGGTAACAGCAATGGATTGAACTACCGGTACGCCTAATTTGCACGCCGAGCTCACCATTGTTCCTATCCCTTTAGCTTTCTCATCAGATTTGGCGTTCGACGATAGTGATGACATACACAGGTGAGGCTATCACATGAAGGTGAGAGGACTGGTGGGGAGCAAACGCAACGATGACGCCGGTGGTGGCGAGCCAGCACTCCTCTCGATCTCTCCCCTAGCCTCCCTCTCCTCTCCAATCTCTCTGGTCTCCACGTGACCATCAATCTTCATGTTAGCAACAACCATACAAGGCGATAGAGGCTAACGGGCAGTGACTAGCAAAGTGACAAAGGGCGGTGGGCAACGACCGACACTATAGAGGCGACATGGTAGGGGAAGTTGGACGACTATCAGTATGCCGTAGGCAAATGATAGGAGGACGACACTGGTGATAGGATCACTGGATCCGGTCATATTCCTCATCGTCAGGGACAGGATTCACTAGATCCAGTCATCTTCCTTGTTACGGATGATAGGATCCATTGGATTCCACAACCCTTGCTTGTCTCCTAATTTGGGGTCACAGGGTGATCGTCTGTTAGAGGCTTAGTATAGAGGCGGCGTGGTGTGTAGACGAGGGTGGTTGCCAATATCATGGAGGCAGCATAGCGGGAGGAGGGTGCCGGCAATGGGATCCACCGGACGGCAGCCGCAGGTAAGCATGCTAGGATTTTTTTGCTCCTTTTTGTATTGTTTTTTCTGATAAAACCTATGAAAACTTTAGTTGAAACTTGATGAAACCTGTTGAAACTCACTGAAATTTCTTGAAATTCGTCGATACTTATTGCAAACTCATTGGTTAAAACTAGGTAAAACTGGAGTCCTAAAACTTGAAATTCGTTGAAACTTTGTCTTAAAATCTTATAAACTTTTAAAAATAGGTGAAACTTACCGAAACATTAAAATTTTCGAACATCTTACTTGTATAAAGCTGATAGGAATACCAGCCTCGGAGAGTGCCACCTCACCCACTTTGCGAAAAAGTCCCTCACAAATTCAAAATTACGTTCAGCTCCTTCTACCGACTCTTTTACAAAAGAAATCCTTGTGGTTCCGCCAAATAGCGCATGGCTCTGAAAATTATGTTTAGGTCCTCCTCGGCTCTTTTTCAAGAAAAGCCTTATGGTTTGCATCGATTTGCGAAGAGATCTTATGCGATTTAATAAGGAGTTCCTCGGGTTTTCGGTGATTCTCAAGAAGGTCCTGTGCCCTCTAGCAATTTTACTCACAGACTTCAAAGTCTTGAAAATTTAAGAAGAGATCATTCATGGTTTTACACGAGAACCCTAGAGTTCCAGAAATCTAACATATATCATCTGGCGCGCGACGTAGCGCGCAAACTTATCTCGTTACTTATCGAAGTAACTCCAGAACTCGAGTTACTCCATTGACTTCCGCCTGCCTCAAAATCTTCGCCGGTTAATTCCAATCCAACGGCGAATACGATCCAGGACCGACCGACCGTATCCATACGAAGGAATCGCGTTCTGCTCGCCGCTTCCAAGGCCACGGCGACGGCGGTGGAGTGGCGGCGCAGGACGAGGCGGCGGAGGTGGCCTCCGCGTGTTTCAGCTCTCGATTTCCGAGCCGTAGCAAGGGAGCCCGATCCGGGGATCCCTCGCCCTGGGCTCGAGCACGCTGGCCCGCCTCCGGTCTCGCCAAGTTTCTGGTTAATTATATTAGGTCCGTTGGGACGGCTCCGGTCGTCGATCTCGAGCTCTACTGCATCAACGCTATGGTACAGATTCTAGCTCATCCTCGCATACTCACGTTGCTGCACATCGCGTAGAAATCGAACGATTTCTGTGGATGTGGCTGGTGTTGCTTTCAATCACGGCATCTAATTGAGGTAGAACGTGTGCTGGAGCCGTCGGGTGCGTCGTGTGTTTGCCCATCAGCAGTTGGGAATGATCAAATGAACTGCTGCGATTCGTATGTGGCGTGCGCATCGTTTTTGTCTCTCGTATGCATGGCTTGGGGGCGGCTGATGGATGAATCATACATTGGATTACTGTATCAATATGTTAAACTCGTGTGTTTTAGAATTTGTAAAATTGAAAGATTTGAATCTTTGGTTGATTTGTGCGTGCGTGTGTGAAGTTTTGGAGCACAAATTTCTATACGAATGTCTTTGTTATATTTTCTCCTCAAGCATTCATTTATGATTACTTTAATTTCAAGCATAGGAAATAAACCATAAAATGTTATTCCTTTAATTTCATTTATGATTACTTTAATTTGCACGCCAAGCTCACCATTGTTCCTATCCCTTTAGCTTTCTCATCAGATTTGGCGTTCGACTATGGTGATGACATACACAGGTGAGGCTATCACATGAAGGTGAGAGGACTGGTGGGGAGCAAACACAACGATGACGCCGGTGGTGGCCAGCCAGCACTCCTCTCGATCTCTCCCCTAGCCTCCCTCTCCTCTCCAATCTCTCTGGTCTCCACGTGACCATCAATCTTCATGTTAGCAACAACCTACAAGGCGACAGAGGCTAATGGGCGGTGACCAGCAAAGTGACAAAGGGCGGTGGGCAACAACCGACACTATAGAGGCGACATGGTAGGGGAAGTTAGACGACTATCAGTATGCCGTAGGCAAATGATAGAAGGACGATGCCGGTGATAGGATCACTGGATCCGGTCATATTCCTCATTGTCAGGGACAGGATTCACTAGATCCAGTCATCTTCCTTGTTACGGATGATAGGATCCATTGGATTCCACAACCCTTGCTTGTCTCCTAATTTGGGTCACAGGGTGATCGTCTGTTAGAGGCTTAGTACAGAGGCGGCGTGGTGTGTAGACGAGGGTGGTTGCCAACATCATGGAGGCAGCATAGTGGGAGGAGGGCGCCGGCAATGGGATCCACCGGACGGCAGCCGCAGGTAAGCATGCTAGGATTTTTTTGCTCCTTTTTGTATTGTTTTTTCTGATGAAACCTATCAAAACTTTAGTTGAAACTTGATGAAACCTGTTGAAACTCACTGAAATTTCTTGAAATTCGTCGATACTTATTGCAAACTCATTGGTTAAAACTAGGTAAAACTGGAGTCCTAAAACTTGAAATTCGTTGAAACTTTGTCTTAAAATCTTATAAACTTTTAAAAATAGGCGAAACTTACCGAAACATTAAAATTTTTGAACATCTTACTTGTATAAAGCTGATAGGAATACCAGCCTCGGAGAGTTCCATTCGTATAGAAATAAACCATCTTACTTGTATAAAGCATTCATTTATGATTACTTTAATTTCAAGCCATGACATAAACATATATACTGAGACATGATATAGAATAATATTGAAGCATAAAGGCTCATAACCAGGTATCTAAGCATGAAAATGACCAGGAACAGTAATAGTGGCATACAATAGCAACAGAAAACTCAAGTTGATATATTGATTGTTCTCAGATGTCGGGTTGGCTTAACTAAAATACCTCCGTCCCACTAGGGACAAGATTATAGTATAATTTGTGACAACCCTACCAAGCAAATTTGCAAGACAGATTTTACTACTTGACTGTTAAATATAACCCAAACAATTGATTACCTAAGCTAAGATCATATATATATATATATGTGTGTGTGTGTGTGTGTGTGTGTGTGTGTGTGTGTATGGCTTATTCTATTCTATAACTGCGTGTAGAATTGATTACCTATTCTACTTCTTAGCCATTTAACGTGTACCGACCGAGCCACTTATCACAACACTCAACACAAGGAACTGTCGCAGTAACTATCTGCTACGTGGTAAACACATTAAGTAATAGACAATAAAATGTTATTTTCTTAAGAGTAAAAGACAGTATATCCTATTATTTAGCACTTTTTAATTTCATATCTTTCAAATATGATTGAGTTTGGTTTTTAAATTTTATATAATTATAAAAGCTTACCTCCCTTATGTGTGGTAATTTTTTTGAGAAATTTTCAAATATTTTTCTGTAGGTTCGATAAAGAGAACTAAATTCTTATTTATGAAAGCCATATGTATAGGTTTTTAAAAATTCTTAAAAAATTACCATACATAGGGTAGGTGATATTATACAACTCTATGAAATTTGAAGGCCAAAATCAATATCAACTGAAAGATACAAAAAAGACAAATTCGGCTGACTAGTGATTTTTCACTGTTTAGTGCTTTGTCAATTTTATATCTTTAAAATGCGATTGAGTTTGGTCTTTAAATTTTGCAGAATTGTAGGAGCTCACCTTCTCTAAACATGATAATTTTTTGAGAATTTTTGAAAACTTGTACATATAATTTTCATATATTTTATACTATAAAGTTGCTTTATACAAGATACAGTAACACATCGAGTAATAGGTAGTAAAATATTGTTTTCTTGAGAGTAAAAGACACTATATCCTGCTATTTAGTACTTTGTCATTTTCATATCTTTCAAATGTATGTGAGTTTGGTTTTTAAATTTTAGAGGGTTGTAGAATCTCACCTCCCCTACATGTGGTAATTTTTTGAGAATTTTTCACAATAAAATGCTATTTTCTTGATAGTAAAAGACAATATATCCTGTTGTTTAGCACTTTGTCAATTTTATATCTTTCAAATATAATTTATTTTGGTTTTAAAATTTTACAGGGTTGCGGAACCTCACCTCCCGTACGTGTGGTAATTTTTTGAGAAATTTTCAAATATTTTACTGCAGGTCTAACAAACAGAACTAAATTTTTATTCGTGAAAACCATATGTAGACATTTTCAAAAATTCTCAAAAACTTACCATGCATAGGGAGGTGAGATTATACAATCCTGTAAAATTTGAAAACCAAAATCAATATCAACTGAAAGATATGAAAAAGGCAAATTCGACTGACTAGTGATTTTTCATTGTTTAGTGCTTTGTCAATTTTATATTTTCAAATGTGATTGAGTTTGATCTTTAAATTATGCAGGGTTGTAGAAACTTACCTCCTTTACATATGGTAATTTTTTGAGAATTTTTGAAAACATGTACATATGATTTTTCATATATTTTATGCTATAAAGTTGCTTTATATATGATATAGTGACACATTGAGTAATATGTAGTAAAATACTATATTCTTGACAGTCAAATACAATATATCCTGCTATTTAGTACTTTGTTATTTTTATATCTTTTAAATGTGATTGAGTTTGGTCTTTAAATTTTACAGAATTGTAGAATCTTATCTCCCCTACGTATGATAATTTTTTGAGAATTTTTCACAGTAAAATGTTATTTTCTTGACAGTAAAAGACAATATATCCTGCTGTTTAGCACTTTGTTATTTTCATATCTATCAAATACGATTGAATTTGGTCTTCAAATTTTATAGAGTTTTAGAAGCTCGCCTTCCCTACGTATGGTAATTTTTTGAGAATTTTCAAATATTTTACTGCTGGCCCGATAAACAAAACTAAATTCTTATTCATGAAAACCATGTGTACGTATTTTCAAAAATTCTTAAAAAATTACCATACATAGGAGAGATGAGATTCTATAACTCTGTAAAATTTGATGACCAAAATCATACTCATTTGAAAGTTCTAGGCAAATCAAATAAAGAAATATTCATGTACAAACAAGAAGTAGTATTTATTAGTCATTTACTGTTTGTTGCATGGTAGACATTACTGATTGGTTTACGTGAATAGTTTGAAGTTTATGTGTTGGTTTTGCATGACGTTGAGTTATGACCAACGTGAGAGGGTTTATGGCTCGTGCGTAGAATAGGTAGCGCTACACGCAGACGTAAAATAGCGCCATCGTATATATATGTGTGTGTGGGCACGCGTGCACACATTAGAGTTTTTACTATTATTGAGAGGTTATCATCAAATTACCCTCAAACTATTATACCTCTTGGTACATTCACACTTTAAACTTTTGATATTTTTTGGTTATAGGTTGAAATATATTTTGATACTTTCCAAGGACGGTAAAAAGTCTCGTTTAACATATATCTTGTGTGTGAATTTGGCGAACATATAGGCAGCTGCCCTCATGGTCCAATTTTTTTGGAACCAAAAGCAAGAACTCTTACCATTCCTATAAAGAAGAGAATACACCAGTTCCAAGTTGAAACACGACAACATGGTTCAGTTCAGAGTATTGGAAACCCTTAAGATACAATGGCTTTAGCAGTCCAAAACATAACTATGTGACTATTTTGAGAAATGCAGCAGGGAGGATGGAGTGGACAATGTCTTTTCGTGAGTTCCATATGCAGGTTACATCCCATGTGTGAATACACCTCAAGCGATTCTGATGGTTATTTGTCTATAAGGCTCAATGTTGAGCTTACGAACTTCTAGGGCACGTCTTACATTCATGTTATTGAACTTGTATTGGGAAACATCATTTTGGTCTCGACTTTAAATAACGCTGTTTTGATCAGCAACCACATCAATTTCATTTATGTCATAGCCTCATAGGGCTGCCATTACCATGTCTATTCAGGAACGTAGAAGGCAAAATTTGTGTCTTATTTAGGCTCAGAGCAACTGCTAATAGAAGTAACGTCGTCTCTTCTGACTTTTGAAGGTTCTTCAAGCAGACACAGGTTTCTAATTGTGACACACTGGAGAGAGATGGGGGCTGCAGAAGTTTCAATATTCCTAGAGCATGAGTGCTTGACATACTACTAATAAGAAACATTCAGCTCATCATACAGGTTCAATGTAACAGTTAACGTATGGAAGTGCAGCTTGAGGTAGTTTCTACGAGCCGCCGTGCTTACCAATTTCAAGAATCGTATGACAGCATCCAATCTGTGAGCAGGTGCATATGAAATAATCCTCACCAACGCTCTGTTTTTGAATTGCGGTGGGCTTCACAAAAGTCAATTTTATATGCTGTTTTTAGACGCTGTTGCAAAAATGCCATGTAGAAGTATGTAGCGAAGAATTGATCCGGCGTAAACAGAGGCCGGTAGTTGTATACTATTGCCGGGCGGTGCACAGTATACACCGAGGACAACAGAAACTACAGAGAAGCGAATTTACAGGGATCAGTCTGCAGAATTTTTTGCTATTCTGGCCGAAATTGAAAATTTATTTACAGATTTAGCTCTTTATGCAGGAAGAATTACAGAATAGCCTCAAGCAAGATAATTCCGCGCTCGGATCCGCTGAATAATTTTTAAATTTTTCTCTAATTCATGAGGCCGACAATGAATAATTTTTATTATTTTTTCTCACCAATTCGCGGACCCATGATCGGAATAATTTTTAAATATTTTTTAATATTCATGACGAGTAGCGGATTAATTTGTTTTTAATTTTTAAAATTTTTTTTTATATTCAGCGGCGAACCGCGAATATTAAAAAAATTTCTCCGGTTTTTGGTTTTTCGCGGTTTTTTTCGTTTTGATTTTTCATTGCTTTCTCGTTTTTCGGTTTTTTCTACCGGAATTATTATAATTTGATGTGTTGAATAAATTTTTTTTAAAAAAATATTTTTTCAGTGATATAGGAAATTTTTTATCAGTAATATTTTTATTTGAGAATTTCAATTTTTATTTTTCCGTATTTTTTTAATATTGGACGAGGGCAATTAGATGAAATTTTTTGTAAAAAATTTACAGAAATATTATGTCGAAAAATTACAGAAATACCGTCTGATTGCAATTCCAAATTGACATACATCTTTGTCTCAATAGTCGCAGTTCTATCGCGATTGGAATTGAAACCGTGGAAATCGTGGCCACTTAAGGGTTTTCGCACCCATGACAGTAGAATCCAGTCAAACAATACGAGAAAAATCAAGAGCGACCTCATAGCGCGTGCTACTACTTACGTATGGGCGAGATAGTCGACATTGCCCGGCAGAAGTTGCGAAAATCGAAAAAGGCACTCGCGACCATGAAACCACGTAAATCGTGGCCACTTAGGGGTTTTCGTGAGGCCAGGGACAAGCGGATACGGGCGAAAAATACGGAAAAAATCAAGGCGACCCTCGCAACGCGGGTT
Organism: Guadua angustifolia; assembly: GCA_036346375.1. Lineage (NCBI taxonomy): Eukaryota > Viridiplantae > Streptophyta > Magnoliopsida > Poales > Poaceae > Guadua > Guadua angustifolia. The sequence continues at coordinate 20,121,344 of CM070515.1, forward strand.
ACCACTTACGTATGGGCGAGATAGCGGGCGTTGCCCGTAGGAAGTTACGAAAATCGAAAAAGGCACTCGCGCCATGAAACCACGAAGTTACTGCGTCGAAAAATTTTGAAATTTTTATAGAGGTTCCTGATAAAGCAGTGATATTACCATAAAAATTTCAAATGATTTGAAGATGTGAGGAATTTTTTAAAATTCAAACAATACAACTGTCCTGATAAAACGCTGGCCGACAAGTTTGAACCGAATGAAAAATGAAACAAACCACGTTAGAAAATTTGAAGGGCACATACAGTGAAAGTTCAGATGATATAATTGTTCGTCATTCTTTTTCAATGAGTGATAAATTTGACTCGCTAAAATTACGGATGTCTATTGTTACTAAAAAATTTAAGCATATTGATTCCGCTATTTGTCACGGAAGAAAAAAAAAATGACTGCGATTTTTGTAGTGTAGTAGCCTTATTTGTGTATAATTTTTTTAAAAAAATAGGTATGGTCGCGATGAAATCCCGAGAATTCAGTGAACTGAGCGTACAACATTATTTCAAGCGGTTGGGGCCGGCGAGATTCTTATTTTGCGTGGTCGCGACGCAATGGATTTTTTTTTACAGTGGTTAGGGAGAGCGGAAAAATATACCTTGAGCTAGAAGAATTGCAAAATGTACAAAAAAATCATTCGTATTTTGACAGTCGATAAAATTTAGAGTTGAAACAAGCATTCGATAAACTTAAAAAATACATATTTGGCAATGATATTTTATATAGTATTTCAGAAAGTTATTTGGCAGTTGAATTTTTTCACAAAAAAAATCAAATTTCGTTGTTCAGCATTCTCTTTCAGTGTACGGTAAATTTAATGACAAATCATAGTTAAATATTGAATAAAACCCGGTTGATCATTCGAAAAGAACAAAAAAAATAAACGCTGTGAGTACTGTAGCACACAAGTACTGTATCACTACTGTAGCTACGCGAAATTCCGCGGTCGTGAAGCGCGGGATTCCCTGGTGGGTCCGCCGTACGGCCGACGCAGAGGAAAAACCGGCGGAAAAAAACCGGAAAAATAAAAAAACCGGCGAAAAAAATTAAAAAGAAATTAATCCGCGTTCCCGCTGCGCGGAATATTAAAAAAATTTAAAAAAATTAAAAACAAATTAATCCGTGCTACTCGTCCGCGGAATATTAAAAAAATATTAAAAAATTATTCCGCGCTGTGGGTCCGCGGAATTGGCTGAGAAAAAATAATAAAAAATTATTCCGCTGTCGGCGTCCGCGGAATTAGCTGAGAAAAAATTTTAAAAATTATTCCGCGGATCCGGAGCGCGGAATTATACTGTTTAGCGGCTATTTCTGTAATTCTTCCTGTACAGTAGCTAAATCCGTAAATAAGTTTTCAATTTCGGCCAGAATAGCAAAAAATTCCAGTCTGCACACGTCGCAGCGTGGGCTACGTGCTCTGGACTTGATTCAACAATGGCTACAAGTAAGCTCTCGAGACTATGATCTTCTCAGTACAATGGACAGACTCATTTTAACACCTTCCCGCAATCTCAGCTTGGTACAGCAAGATTGAGATTGTGCTGAAAATCTGAAAACAGCTTGACTGGAAGTGGTTTAGTGAGCATGTCTGCTACTTGATCTTGAGAGGATATGAATCAGATATCTAGCAGTTTCTGGGCGACCCTTTCTCAGACAAAATGGAAATCTACTTCTATGTGCTTGGTCCTCATGTGGAACACAGGATTTGCTGAGAGGTAGGTTGCGCCCAAGTTGTCACACCACAGGCTCGGCGGTCCGACTGGAACATCCCCAATTACCTGAGCAACGAATGAACCCACGCTATTTCTTCAGTAGCATTTGCTAAGGCCATGTATTCTGATCCCGTGCTTGATCAGAAGACAGTAGCTTGTTTCCTTGAACTCCAGGAAATCGTCACCGAAAAACACTGTGAGCTTGATCAGAAGACAGTAGCTTGTTTCCTTGAACTCCAGGAAATCGCCACCAAAAAACACTGTGAACCCCCCTGTAGACCTTCGATCATCACTGCAACCTTCCCAATCAACATCACTGAATGCACAAATTAAGGTAGACGCAGACTTTCTGATCTTCAGGCCGGTCGATGGGGTGAACTTCGGAAACCGATGGATTCGTTTCACTGCAGTGATATGTGTACTAGTTGGGTTGTGCAAAATAGACAAACCTGAGCCTCCTGCAGTATGAACTTGGTCCTTGCGATAGTATCTCTCCTTGATGGCCAGCTTGTCGAGGTCGGCAGTAACGTGGTCAGTAGCACCACTGTCTCTGTACCAGTTGCTGCCAATGCTGTATGATGGTGATGTCGCTGCTGTCATGGCTGATGCACGCCCATCTTCGGGCTGGTGCGAATGGTCAAACCTATGGTAGCATTTGAGTGCTAATTGGCCAACCATTCTGCACACTCGACACACTGGCCTGTTGTTGTTGTTGTTGCCGCGTGAATTTCCTTGAGTTGCTGCTCCTTTGTGGCACACCACATTTACCGCACCTACGGCCCTTTGCCGCCGCCACGGTTATTGTTGTTGTTGCGTGAGGTAAAGTTTGCAGAGGACCCTTCATTCTGAATCACCGCATTGTTGTGTTCCTGACGCATTTCATAGCTCAGGAGATGGGCACTGAAATCACTTAATGGCATAGGCACACGGCGAGTAGCGACAGAGGTGACAAGGGAATTGTAATCTTGGTCTAGGCCAGTAAGCATGTAGGCGATGATCTCCTGCTCCCTAAGATGTTCACCTATTGCGGGTAACTGTAAGATCATGTGATGAAAAATTGGTTGAATGGTGAAGTTGGTATTTGTAAAGTGATTTTGGTTATGGCATGTGTGATGCTTGTGCATGTACTATGGTGATATGATAATTATGCTGGTGATAGCATAATATACTTTGCTTGATGCAATGCACTCATGTGAGTGATTGCATGGACTGTTTTTTAGGCAAGTCATAGACTTGTGCTCAAATGATCGTTTGATTATGCTGGTGATAGCATAATGGTTTTGCTTGATGCAATGCACTCGTGTGAGTGGTTGCATGGATTAATCTTGAGTCAAGTCGTGGACTTGTGCTCGGACGCGTTGTTTGTTTATTCGTGTGCAGGTGTTGCTCGAGGGCGAACGTGGTCGATGATGAGACCGGAACTAAGTTCATGGAGGAACTGAGGTTCGGGACTAGGTTCAGGGAGGAATCGAGGTCCTGGTGGTCAAGGATGTCATGCGGGACGTTCGGGCTAGAGAACGGTGCACACGAAGGCTGGTTAGTCACGTGAATGCGGCAGGTGGGCCGTACGTGTGTATGTGTGAATTTTGGGTTGTATGCATATATTGGGCCATGTGTATTGGGTCAGGTGGATATGCATACATGTGTTAGGGTTTTAAGTTGTATAAAAGGACTTCAAAACCTGATCAATACTATGGGTTTTTTTTTCTAGCGGCTGTGACGGCCGTTTTTCATGCGACAAGGATTTTACGGCGGCGAGAGCATTCTTTTCTTGTCTAGTGCGACTAGATGCGTCAGAAACTTGCGACTAGAAAAAGAAGATTGGCGGCCATTGTGCTTTTGAGCTCTCGCGACTAGAAAAATTCCTTGCACCCAGGTGGTTCTGCGGCTTGAGATCTTGCGACTAGAACATTGGTTTTGCATGCATGCAATATTGCAGAGACTAGCTAATTGTGACTTGCATGCATATGTGACGCCGCATGCATGCGCGACTAACAGATTGCTCCTGGCGTCAAATTACTTCCTGGCGCTGGTTGGTTTCCCACGACGGCAACAAGAAGTGGCGACTAGAAGATTGGTTTGCATGCACGTTGGACGACGACTAGAAGATTGGCTGTTGTTTTCTTTTTCCTGTGGTTTGGTCCGACGTCTGCTTGCTGATTGGTCCGGCGTAGCTGGTGATTTTGGTCCGGCCTAAGTGATTCTCGTTTGGTCCGTCGCAGGTAATTCAATCTCCGTCATTATTTGATTCAGTCATCTTGTGAAGGTAATATCTCTAAATCTGTAGATCCGATCGTATTGATTCTTATTGTGTTAATTTGGAAATTGAATCTAGTTTCTACAGTTAAAATTTCACATCAATCTAACAGTGGGATCTTCGGGAATTATTATTTTGGTGAACGTGTATCAGTCTGTTTTTATTTGGTCTAGCGTCTGATTCAGTAAAATTGCGAAGAAAATAAATTTAGATCCGTAGATCCGATCGAGCTGATTTTTGTTGGGTTAGCTTGAAAATTAAGTTTAGTTTCTACAGTTAAAATGTCACATCGATCTAACGGTGAGATCATTAGGAATTACTATTTTAGTAGACGTGTATTTCTCTGTTTTTATCGAATCCGAATCAAGCAATTTGAGTTCGAATTGGGGTGTTTCAAAAATTAGCAAAAATTTGATTTTAGCTTTCGCGCAATCATTCACCCTCCTCTGATTACTAGTTTAATATATATCGATTCTACAGTAACTTATCAGCGAGAAGTTTCATCTGATTAAAGCACTCAGCAGCAGAGAGATCTTTCTTGCGAAGTATTGCATCACTCTAGCCTGAGAGTTTGAGGAAAACACGCGCTCAAAGGTTGCCCAAACTTCTCTAGAAGTGGAAAGGAACATGACCTGTGCAAGGACTGCCTCTGAAAGAGAGGAAAGCAGAGCGATCAGTACCACTTGATCCTGTCGAATACAGGTCTGGCTCAACGGGAATCCAGATCTGGTACGCCGGTTGGGGGTCTGTGTTGCACCATCTGCTGTGGTGGTGGTGGTGATCATCCTCGCAGGAACCACTGTAGATCCATCAACGTACCCGACCTGTCGTCGACTGCGAAGGTAAGACACGAATTGAGCCTTCCATAGGGAGGTTGTTGCTGCCGTTGAGCTGATCGCTGCAGAGGCGGCATGCGAAAACCAACCCAATTTTTTTTATCTTTTTTTTACTATTTCTAATTAGGAGCTGGTGATGATCGTCCGTTTTTCTTCGGAACATCTGATCAATTGGATCTAGCACGAATGACTAAAATGTTGTCAAGATACTAGATCAATGCCCGTGCGTTGCTACGAAAAATAAAATTAGTAACGAAACAGAAAGGTCAAGCAATAAAAGAAAATTGTGTTAGAAAATCAAACATCTATTTCTTCCGATTACAAAAGTTTTTATAGTTTCTTCTCCGGTATGAATTAAAACCAAATATATTATACGTAGCAATATATATTACCAATCTCAAAAATCAATCAATCATTTTTATCCCTTTTTGCAATTTATATTACCAGCTCGCGTTCCTCTTTCTCTCGCCATGCCCGCGGCGCGCGCTCCTCGGCGCCGTCGACCTCGTCTTCCTCGTCGCCTCGCTCGTCCTCTTCATCCACCGCCTTCGCAGGGGCGACACGAGAGCTTCCCCCAAACACGAGGCGCTGCTGCCGAAGCCACCGCCATTCCGGACCACTTGTCGCTACGCGGTCGTGCTCGGGGCATCCGTCGTCTTCGCCGCGGCGTCCGCCGTCCTCCTCGCGCTCGCGTTCTTCCTCCTGCCGAGCACACCATGGCGTGCTATGGAGTCCGCCCTCCTCGCCGCCCACTTCGTCGCGCACGCCATGGCCGCGTGGTTAGTCGTCTCGGAGAAAAGGGCCACCACCGCCACCCAGTCTTTGCACCTCCCCGTTTTCTGGATCTCCATCGCCGTCGGCGCTGCGCTCTTCTCCGCTTCGGCGGTGGTCCGCTGCGCCGACGATTCGCTGCTCTTCCCAGATGACCCTCTCGCCTTTGCCGGCTTACTCGTCTCTATGCCTCTGGTGTACCTAGCCATCACTGGCTTCATTGGCTATGACGCCGGAGCCCATGAAAGTGAACCAGAAAACACCAGAGCCGAGGCGCCCGCCACACCGTGCGCCGCCTCGTTGTTCCTCTCTCTCGCGGCGTTTAGCTGGATCAACCCGTTTATCTCCAAGAGGTATGCCAATGACTCTCTCACCGCTAACGATGTCCCACCGGTGTCATCGGGCAACCGTGTTGAAGCGTTGTACGCTTTGTTCACGTCCAACTGGGCAGCGCTGGGGTCACGGCACCCGGTGGGCATCGCGCTCTGGCTGTCCTTCTGGCTGCAGTTACTACTGACCACGACACTCGGCCTCCTGCGCCTCGCAGCCATATACGTCGGTCCATCACTTATTGATCAGTTCATCGAGTTCATTCGCCGCGGCAGAACGACATGGGAGATCTTCACGGCCACCCTAGACCATTGCATTGCCTATCTATTTTCCGTTAAGAACCGAAAGGATCCACTCAAAATTGGCGATGCTTGACCTCAAGATTAGCAAGACCAGATGGTGATACTGTTCCATTTTGTATTGATAATAACTAGGTTGAGTTGCGCGCGATGCCGCGCCGCGAGGGAAAAATCTGGCTGTTTTTTTAGAAAACTGTGTTGCGGGACCTAAATGCCATTTCAATTTTTTTCGGGTCCAGTCTACAAAAAAATCGGCGAAAGGATCTAAACGCGATTTTCAATTCAGCTATAAACCGCGTGTAGGGATCTAAACATAATTTTGATATTTCTCAGGTCTATTTTACCTAAAAAATGGCCGAAAGGACCTAAACGCGATTTTTGATTTTTTCGAAAGGACCTAATCGTAATTTTTGGATTTTCCGGGGACCTCACCGGGGGGGCGACACGTGGCCCCCTTGGTTGAGCGGCAATTCTTAGGGCTTTAATATAGAGTATATTAAGATTGACGGTGCTCAACCTGAGCTAAAGAGATATTGAAGAAGGCGTGGTTAGGCCAGACGGTGCTCGGCCTTGACAATAATTCTCATTAGCGTATAGAAATCCCTACGAATCATTGTACACCATACTTTCATACTAAATTAGAAGTGCATAACAATTCCATTTTTCTTATCGTCATTCCCAACATTATTTCATTCCTATGATTTTGTGCAATTGATATTTGTAGGGTCGAAGATGCGTCTAGAAGGGGGTGGATATGCGTTTTACAAAATTAATCGCTCTCTAAAATGATACGCTCTAATCAACCCCTATATCAAAACTTAACCAAGAAATAATGCGGAAGCGATAAACTAAGTTTTGACAATTAAAACCTAAATCAACTAGGCTCACAAGAGCACTAACTAAATTAGGTCTCTAACAATAATTTGCAATCCTAAAAACAAATAGTCAATCAATTTAATTCTATGAATATAAATTGTTTGAATGTAAATGAAGAAGGAATGCAAGCATAAGAGACACGATACTTTTTACCGTGGTATTCAGAGACTTGTCGGTCTCCTCTAATCCACGTTGAGGCTAGCCTAAATGGATTGGACCGGCTCCGCGCTTGAGCACCCGCCTCGATTCCACTAGTGATGGTTTTTCATGCTTTCCCGTAGGCTCAACCCGAACCTTCACAAACTTGTCGGGGCTTCTCATAATGCCTTCGAGGGCTCCCGTACATGACGCTCTATGCCGTCTAGGAGTCGGCAACCTCCAAGAGTAACAAGCCGAGTTTCCGCTCAAGCTTCACCTAGCGCAACACATGTGCTTCCAGTGATCAACTAGTGCAACACATGCATCTAGGTCTCCTTCAAGTGCAACACATGCACAAGAGGTCACTCAATCCACTCCTAATTGCAACACATGCAATTTAGGATCACTCTTTGCTCAAGAATCAAATGTGAGTGTGCAACACATGCAACACCTCACCAAAACACTCAACAAAGCTAGCAACACGCTTCCCAAGCCCCCCTATAGGGTCTATTTATACCCCACCAAAGAAAACTAGCCATTTGGGGATAATTCGGGCAGAAAATAGTAGGTCCGGCACTACCGGCCTCATAGCTGCGGTAGTGCTGGCCTTGATCTCCAACAGTCGGCAACGGCTATATGTCCGGTACTACCACCCTCTATGGCCCGGTAGTGCCGACCTTGCGGCAGTACCGCTCCCATAGAGCGATAGTGTCGGCCTCACCCTCCAGAAAAACGCACGTTTCTAGAATATAGCTACCGACGCTATACACCCAGTAATACCGACCAAGCGCGACACTACCGCTCCCATAAGCGGTAGTGCCAGCCGAGCGGTGCTACCGCACCAAGCACCTCGGACAGCCGACCTTTTGAAGAAAACCAGATTTTCAACACTAAAATCATTTCTCCAAAAACCAAACACTATTCTTTGAGCCATTAGATGATCAACACATGATCATACACTTGTGCAAAACACATTTGCACCAATATAGCTCATGCTCAAAGAATCTCAACCAAATTTGCGAAAACACATTTCGCAATCAACTTAAGATCTATTTGCAAAATGTATTAAGCAAATCAAACCTGAGTTTATGAGATTAATCCCCCTAGCCATGTGAAGGTCAACACGAGACCTAGTCAACTTGCAAACACCCATTGTAAGCCCTACTCACATGCTCTCAGGATTTCGGACTCATAGACCTCGGTTTATTCGCACAACGAATATGCAAATAACTCATTAAACCAATTTCATACTTGAGCATTACTCTTTGCAACACATGCAAAAGTCTAGCTCCAAGCAACTTCAAACAAACTCAAATGCATGAGCTATCTATTTGCAACACATGCAAATCTTAGTTCCATGCAACCACATTAAGATCAAATGTATGAGCTCTCTACTTGCAACACATGTAAGTCTCTAGCACATACAACCACATAAACCACCGAATCATGCTTGAGCTCTCTCCTTTTGCAACACATACAAAACTTAGCTCCAAGCAGTCACTTTGATTTTGAAAGATTTGTTTTGTAAAAGGAAAACAAAACATAAAGCTTCAACAATTTCAACACATGCAAAAGTGAACTTCACGCAAATACCAACTCATTAGTTTATCCTATTTGCAACACATGCAAATCAAAACTTTATGCGAAAACCAAAACATAGGCTTCTCCTATTTGCAACACATGCAAATCAAAACTATATGCAATAACAACCAAGCATAAGCTTAACTCATTCGCAACACATGCCAAATGGTTAGCTCTATGCAAAAATCAAATCCAAATAAGATTTGAGCTCGAGTGAACACGGGATTGAGATCATCAACACATGATGAAGCTCAAGTTAGGACTCAACCCCTCTTAATAGTACGACGATAAAAACTAGACTCAAAGACTAGAATGTCCTTAGCCTATCTAATTATACCTTGAGCCGCCGCACGTAAGCACTCCCCTTTGGGGTCTTTATGATCTTCACTCATATGCTCCCCCGGGATCATCACTCAGCTCTTCTCTTAATCTCTATGGGATTTTCTCTTTGACGCCCATCACCTCATGATATCGTCTTTGTCCCGTTTTCATCATCTCAATCATCTTTGGACTTAACCTAGTTCATTCACAACTCATGAAAATAGTTAGTCCAAGATACATGGTTGTCTCAATTATCTCTTGCACTCCATTAACACATAATGGATGCCTTTAGATCAATTGAGCACAACCCAAATCAAGATAAATGATATAAATGTATCTTGAGTACACCGATGCAACTAATGCCTTGTTATACTCAAGAACTATCGATTATCTTTAATCAATCTAAACGAACACCATCAACCCATGATGAAATGTCCTTTGATGATTAAAAGACAACCAATCTCAATTTAAATTTTTATTTAAATTAATATGAGTATATATTAACTACACAAGTTTTTATATACTCATGTTGATGTAAAGTAATGATCTATAATGTGTGGACTATATGGAAATAACCATTACTCTAAGCCATCAACTATAGAATAAACCCCACATGTATATGTGCATAGATATAATTGACTTGCAGATAATATGCACATATTCAATTTTGATTACATTGGAGCATATCCTATATTACCATGAGTATACTACAACTAGGCAATTCAAATATATACTCAAGGATTTAGTTTCATTGTCTTGATCCTTATATGTGTCAATAAAGAATATATCAATACAATGAAACCTTCAAGTTAAATTACAAACTCCCCCTAGATATGTGCATCCATGTAATATATGGATTGAGAAACATGATGCACATTTTGTGGTTAATATAATGGGGACATTTATACTTTAACTTGAATCCAAAGTATGCAATTTATACTAGAAAGAATATGCATACATACCTTGGGTTTTCCATTTTTCATCCAAATTTGAGACTGCTAAACATTTGCTCAATAAACATGTTAGTCTCATAAAGATTAGGTTTGTCATTAATTAAGGATTAAGCATCATTCTAAATCAATCACCAAAACCAATGACACTTGAACTTACAATATTTGAAGGAGTATAATCGTCATGAGTTACACTACAAATCCCAAGCCTAGAAATCAACACACTTTCCAATCCAAGCTTTATTGTGTAAGCACATGCATATACAAGCTAGATAGCAACACCCATGCACTTCATGTTCATTATGAATAGAAATAAACCTTAGACACACCTAAACATCAAAAAAAATAATTCGACCCCAATTATGAGTATCAACTTGCTATGCAATCACAATCCGTAAACACGCCTGTTTTCTGGTCACTAAAACAAAGTAAGAGCATCTCCAATAGTCAAGCCTTAAAATAGAGTCTTATACCTCAAAATAGAGCCTAAACTAAAAAAATTAGGACCCAAGATAGCTATTGACTCCAGCAATTAGACCCTAAATCTCCAATCCTTCATTCATCCCTTCATTAGGGCCGGAGAGGAGAGTTGCTAAATATAGCAACAGGGCTCCGAGTCCTAAACCTATTTTGATAATTTTTCTCAAAATACAATCTCTGTTGGAGTGCTTTTTTCCATCAAAACCCTATAATTACAATTAGCAACCTATTTAAGGCTCCTCTTGGAGATGCTCTAAAATCAGTCGTATAACTGCAGTGAAAAATAGTTGGATAAATCGAGAAGCACAAACAAATGAATATTCATAACATAAATAATTCAAGGATCAGCCCATAATCGACACAAGTCAACACACGTCCATAATTGCGTCCACAACCAAATAACTAGTACAATAAAAGAAAATATACAATATCATTCTAGTCCAATCATTTTAATTATAGTACAAATTGCATTCCAGTCCCTGGATGTCTCCAAAATTTCAATAAAACATAATATTTACAAATAAGTCCCTAGACATTCTTTAGCAAGGAAGAAACTGACAGCTAGCAGCCAACAACCATCCAACCGAGTCATGCCCCTGGCAGCTAGCGATGCCCCTCTCCCTCGCTAATGTTACAGAAACATTATTATTTTAGAATGACCTGTGTTCGGACGTTCGATGCACTGTTTATTTTTTTTATCATTTATAATATTTTTTTCTAATGTATGTAACATTTTTTCGCTACGTGTACAACATTTTCCTTTGATAACAATATAAACAGTACAAATATTTGCACAGCAAACAGATGTTACAGACGTTGAAAAAAATGTTACAGACGTTGAACAAAAATATTGCACACGTTAAACAAAAATATTACAAAAAGTATCTGATAGAATGAACAATATATTGGACGTTCGAGTGCTAATAATCGCCTTATTATTTAGGTAGGAAGGATGCTTCAGTTTACACACGCATGACTGCGATCTTCCTCTCTCCATCGCCACTTGTACTTAGGGGTGGGTATTCGGTTAATTCGGTTTTTGCGTATTTCGGTTTTTGGATTTTGTTAACCGAACCGAAGCCAAATTGATCTAAAAACCGAACCGAATTAACCGAACCAAATCGGTTCGGTTAATTCGGTTTTCGGTTTAACCGAACTTCCCTGAACCTGAAGCACGCACTCGCCAGATTCATTGCCATGTACTAACGAAATTTGTGTGTAGATTTGTTCATCAGAAGAGATCAAATTCATCCACGATACATCAGGAGAGATCAAATTCATTCACAATATATCAGGCAGTAGCAGATACTTACGCGGAAGACGAGTGCGCCTATGCGGTGGTCGTACGCCTCAAGCCCGTCGCCGGTCGCCCAGGTAGAAGAGTGTCGTCTTTCGTAATCCGCATCATGAGTTCCCAATCCTCATCGCCATTCACGGCCATCAAGCGGCAGCAGTGCCTCGGGAACGACCAGTCGACAAGCAACTCGGCAGAGGCAGGAGTGAGCAGGACAACGAGGACGGTGGCGGCGCCAGAGCCTACGTAGAGAACGGAGGACGACGGGCGAAGAAGAGCGTCGGAGCCTGCGCCGTGGATGGAGGAGCTCGTCTATTGTGGCTTGGAGAGACTGGAGAGGGGAGGAATCCGGAGGAGACTCTCTCTGAGAGATCTGGTCATCTGGAGCCTGGAGGATTTGCTGATTTGCAGGAGAGATGAGATGATACGAGAGTAATTTGGAGAAGAGGAGAAGAATGGGGAATTGGGGATCGCATCTGGCGTCTGCGTCTCAACGTGAGGACTGAGGAGTGAGGAACCGATGAGGAGAAGAATGGGGAATTGGGGATCGCCATCGGGTGGATCGATTTTATGAACGCGAAAGGCTCGATGGTTCGATAGGAGAAGTGATCGGTTTTCGGTGGTTTCGGTTTTTGGAACAAAGCAACCGAACCGAAACCCGAAAACCGAAAAGCAGTAAAATAAAAACCGAACCGAAACCCGAAAACCGAAAAAACCAAAATAATCGGTTAATTCGGTTCGGTTCGGTTTTTTGGTTTCGGTTTTTTTATGCCCACCCCTACTTGTACTCAACCAATTGGAAAGGGAGGGTAAGTGGCAGCCTGCATGCTTTGGTATGCTTGCATGCGTGTCAAATTCCTCCTCTTGGCTGCCACTTGTGTCCAACCAATTGGAGGGGAGGACAAATGGCTGCACATTTGCATGCATGCCTGCCCAGTAAGTACTACCCCAAATCGACAATGACCTTCCTATATGAACCCAGAAGCCATTATCTTTTTCACCGTTGCTACTTCTGCCCTTTTACCGCTATTAAAAGCGTCAGCCAATGGGAAAATATTTAAAATGGCAGTAGTGATTCCTCTCCTACACCACATCCCATGCTGTAATCATCATTTTTGTCTGCATTCAAAAGGTAAAATCATGACTACTAAGCATTTAGGCATGAGCGTATAGTAAGACATCTAGTAATCTATATATACGACTAATCGTGGGATGTACGGCACATCTTCCGCTTGCCCGCTGCGTAGTGTTTTTCGCTGTAGGAACTACAGTACCAAGCTATATAACTCATATATTTATTTCCCTTCACATTTCACAAACAATGGTTAGATCACTTGGAAGCAACTTAGCCGTGCCTCTGTGAGGTCTCGTGTTCGAATTCAGTTGAAAGTAGTTTTTGCCTTATTTTTTCCATCAAATTCGCTGATTTAATTGGGCTATTAAACCATGTTGTAAATTTTTGAAACTTTTTTGAAGAGGTCCTCAGAGCATACCTAACTTACCATAAAAAATCCGGATCATGATCAAACTTGTGTGATTTTTAAAAAATCTAACAATGTTACTAATGCATTTAAAGCAACTTCATTGGTTTAGTTGAGCTACTAACTTTGAAAATTCTTCAAGATTTTTTAGGAGGGTCCTGGGAGCATGCCGACACTACAGTAGAAATTTCAGATCATGATCAGACTTTTGCGATTTTTATAAATTCTAACGGTGCTACTGATGCACTTAAAGCAACTTCACTGATTTAATTAAGCTACTAAATTTGTAAATTCTTTAAAATTTGTGAGAAGGGTCCTGAGAGCATGCTTGAGCTACTATAAAAAACCAAATCATGATCAAGTTTTTGTGATTTTTAAAAATTATGAAAATTTGGTTTCAGATTTTCCGGAGGTGTTTTCGAAAAAGATTTCCTTTCTTTGTTAGAATCTCTTCTGTGTTAACAATTCTTTCTACCCGCAGCAACACGCTGGCTCGTTACATCTAGTAGCATATGTAAGCAGGCATGCATGTCGTATTTCATCACAACAGGATGTTTTAATGCTATGTCATATCGACTAAATAGATCATCTAATTGCTTTGGTTAGTTCACTAAGAAGGCCATCATATTAACATGGTGTGTGTCATTCGCTTTGTCTAGAAAATAATACAATACTCATCCTTGTATATTCTTTTATTGACAATAACAACTATAAGAAGCTCAACCACCTAAATCAAATCGTGAATTAATTTAAGGAATGCTTAAGGAAATGATGTAACACCGTGCTCTATGCGACTGTCCAATCTGAAACTAAATGTCATAAACAAGTACTTGTTATACCTAGCTTCACCATTCACTGAACTTCTTGCTGAAGGACATGGAATTAGGATTTAAATAGCAGTAGAAAAGAGATGATCTTAGAGCACTTAAAATTGTACACTTTTATATATAGCACAAACTGAGGTTAAATGGACACTAATGGTAACTTAGGGCAATAATAATTAATGAATCTCAATATGATATGGTTCTTAGGAAATGTTTAACTTGCAACAACAACATGATTATCCAATTTATCATGATTTAATTATCTATGCTTTGGTATATCAATACTAATGGTAGATCATATGTAGAAGTTGGCCTTTACAGATCTAAATGTTTCCTGGTCTATTCACTAGAATGGTGCTATACTAACTCAAGCACATGAATGACACAATATTAGTCATGAATCTTGGAGACATGGAATAAATAGAAGCACACTACTTAATTTGGAACTTGCTACATAGCTAAGTATTTACGTCCTAAAGCCCTGTCGGTGTTTCGTGTAACCGGCAAGTAGATTAGTAAGTATAGGGGATCGCGCGCCCCCTCTCCTCGAATGGTTAGGCTAGAGAAACCTCGGATGAACACGGGATCGGGCTGAGGAGTCTCAGATTTATACTGGTTCGGGCCGAACGTCCCTACTTCCAGTTTGTGGCGGAGGATCTCGTTGATCTGGGGTATGGCGGATTACATGCAAGGACTAAGGACATGCCCTTAGCGCTCGTCTACATGGGTGAGCTTGGGAGCTTCGTCCGACCGCCCGGATCGGAGGAGCGAGCCGGATGCTCTATAGACGGAGGGAGTTTTTTGGTTCTTGAAGAAGAACACGAGAGAGGACGAGTGCCCCCCCTAAAGATTCCGCCTCTCCTTATATAGGCGAAGAGAGCAGGTTACACGAGGCTTGAGAGTGAGGAGCGACTAGGTCGCACTATCCTTGGCGGTCGGGCTTGCGATCTCCAGAGTTGACAGTTCCCTGCGTGCGTCATGATGGGTTAGCGAGTTGTGCAGCCTCGCCCTATCGGTAGGGCCACCGGCGGTGCCGTTGGGAAACGCCGCTGCGTCTGCGCTTGTCGAGCCGATGTTGCGTGGGCGGCGTCCCCTCTTTGCTTTGGGAAGGAACGATATCTCGCTTTCGGTGCTTCGTTCGGACGGGGCATCCCATTTCGAGGTCGATCGATGGCGTGGCGGAGTTGCCGAGGCGAGGTTTCGCCAGTCCCGACCACCGATCGGGTCGGAGGATGCTTGCTCTCCGCTCTGCGGTCGGGTGGAGCGCTGGGGCCCCGACCAAGGCTCGATCAGAGGTCGCAAGGAGTCCGACCTGCGTGGCGAATCGGGCGCCCGTGGACCGTATCACAGGCGAAGGATTTCCCGTAACTTGATCAAGACCTTGCTGTGGGGTACCTCCGGTATCAGTATTCGTCAAGCCCCTTAGTACATTCTCCATTCTGGCATGCACAAACAAACCCAAAAAACATGTATACTATTATGAGCTAGCTAGATCACAATAACATACACTTACAGGTTCTATCAAAGGGAGTTGTTCATGGAGCATACCTGCATTCTAGAACTATAGTCACGAATTTATTTCCAGTTGAAACTAATGCATCTAAATAATAGTATCACTATGAAACAAGATTCTCTGCATTCTATGATTAAATTGCATGTTGAAAGATTAATTAATTGGGTTGGAAGCCAGTTGCAGTAGAAAGGAGGGGAGTAGAGAAGCACTTGTCTGGCACACGGGGTAGGAGCAGAGTCGTAGGAGCTCGCCATAGCCAGAGTTGAGGGCGAAGGTAGATGGTTTTGGGCGGTACCGTGCTCCAAGGCGTGATGCTGCGTTGGAGGCGGCATCAGCGCGGATGTAGGCCACAGTCATCACACGGCCATGGTGTGGTTGGAGTGGTCGAGCGTAGCCGACGAGAGGCAGCGAAGGGGCAATAGTGGTCAGAGTGGTTATCATCGTCATTGTTGGGGCTAGTGAGCCGAGGAAGATGATCCCGTCAATTGGGGTTCTGCGGTGCTGAAGTCAGAGGAGAAGCCACATGAGTCATTGGTAAGGAGAGGTAGGGAAAGCGGAAAGGAGGTCAAAGAAGTCGCCAGTGTTAGAAGAGAGTACCCTATGGAGTTGGCCAGCGGCCATGGAGGCCGCCAGATTTGCTGGATCGGTCAGGGTGCTAGGGTGTGTTGGTGATGGTACTTACGAAGGTGGTGTAAGAGAATGAGGCGGGTTGATAGAAGAGGACGAGGGAAGTTGGGAAGGACGGTGGCGTGAGTGAGTCTCAGAAGGCAGCAGATCTAGGGAGCACTTGCCCGCTGCGTAGTGTTTTTCGCTGTAGGAACTACAGTACCAAGCTATATAACTCATATATTTATTTCCTTCACATTTCACAAACAATGGTTAGATCACTTGGAAGCAACTTAGCCGTGCCTCTGTGAGGTCTCGTGTTCGAATTCAGTTGAAAGTAGTTTTGCCTTATTTTTCCATCAAATTCGCTGATTTAATTGGGCTATTAAACCATGTTGTAAATTTTTGAAACTTTTTTGAAGAGGTCCTCAGAGCATACCTAACTTACCATAAAAATCCGGATCATGATCAAACTTGTGTGATTTTTAAAAATCTAACAATGTTACTAATGCATTTAAAGCAACTTCATTGGTTTAGTTGAGCTACTAACTTTGAAAATTCTTCAAGATTTTTTAGGAGGGTCCTGGGAGCATGCCGACACTACCGTAGAAATTTCAGATCATGATCAGACTTTTGCGATTTTTATAAATTCTAACGGTGCTACTGATGCACTTAAAGCAACTTCACTGATTTAATTAAGCTACTAAATTTGTAAATTCTTTAAAATTTGTGAGAAGGGTCCTGAGAGCATGCTTGAGCTACTATAAAAAAACCAAATCATGATCAAGTTTTTGTGATTTTTAAAAATTATGAAAATTTGGTTTCTGTATTTTTCCTGGAGGTGTTTTCGAAAAAGATTTCCTTTCTTTGTTAGAATCTCTTACTGTGTTAACAATTCTTTCTACCCGCAGCAACACGCGGGCTCGTTACACATCTAGTAGCATATGTAAGCAGGCATGCATGTCGTATTTCATCACAACAGGATGTTTTAATGCTATGTCATATCGACTAAATAGATCATCTAATTGCTTTGGTTAGTTCACTAAGAAGGCCATCATATTAACATGGTGTGTGTCATTCGCTTTGTCTAGAAAATAATACAATACTCATCCTTGTATATTCTTTTATTGACAATAACAACTATAAGAAGCTCAACCACCTAAATCAAATCGTGAATTAATTTAAGGAATGCTTAAGGAAATGATGTAACACCGTGCTCTATGCGACTGTCCAATCTGAAACTAAATGTCATAAACAAGTACTTGTTATACCCTAGCTTCACCATTCACTGAACTTCTTGCTGAAGGACATGGAATTAGGATTTAAATAGCAGTAGTAAAGAGATGATCTTAGAGCACTTAAAATTGTACACTTTTATATATAGCACAAACTGAGGTTAAATGGACACTAATGGTAACTTAGGGGCAATAATAATTAATGAATCTCAATATGATATGGTTCTTAGGAAATGTTTAACTTGCAACAACAACATGATTATCCAATTTATCATGATTTAATTATCTATGCTTTGGTATATCAATACTAATGGTAGATCATATGTAGAAGTTGGCCTTTACAGATCTAAATGTTTCCTGGTCTATTCACTAGAATGGTGCTATACTAACTCAAGCACATGAATGACACAATATTAGTCATGAATCTTGGAGACATGGAATAAATAGAAGCACACTACTTAATTTGGAACTTGCTACATAGCTAAGTATTTACGTCCTAAAGCCCTGTCGGTGTTTCGTGTAACCGGCAAGTAGATTAGTAAGTATAGGGGATCGCGCGCCCCCTCTCCTCGAATGGTTAGGCTAAAGAAACCTCGGATGAACACGGGATCGGGCTGAGGAGTCTCAGATTTATACTGGTTCGGGCCGAACGTCCCTACTTCCAGTTTGTGGCGGAGGATCTCGTTGATCTGGGGTATGGCGGATTACATGCGAGGACTAAGGACATGCCCTTAGCGCTCGTCTACATGGGTGAGCTCGGGAGCTTCGTCCGACCGCCCGGATCGGAGGAGCGAGCCGGATGCTCTATAGACGGAGGGAGTTTTTGGTTCTTGAAGAAGAACACGAGAGAGGACGAGTGCCCCCTAAAGATCCCGCCTCTCCTTATATAGGCGAAGAGAGCAGGTTACACGAGGCTTGAGAGTGAGGCGACTAGGTCGCACTATCCTGGCGGTCGGGCTTGCGATCTCGAGTTAGCGAGTCCTGCGTGCGTCATGATGGGTTAGCGAGTTGTGCCGCCACGCCCTATCGGTAGGGCCACCGGCGGTGCCGTTAGGGAAAACACGCCTCTGCCGTCTCTGGCGCTTGTCGGCCGATGTTGCGTGGGCGGCGTCCCTGTCTTTGCTTTGGGAAGGAACGCATATCTCGCTCGGGTGCCGTTGACGGGGCTGTCCCATTTAGTCGATCGATGGCGTGGCGGAGTTGCCGCGGCAGGGTTTCGCCAGGGTCCCGACCAGCGACCGGGTCGGAGGATGCTTGCTCTCCCGTTCTGCGGTCGGGTGGGAGCGCTCGGGGGCCCCGACCCGAAGGCTCGACTGTAGGCCGCAAGGAGTCCGACCGTGGCGAATCGGGCGCTCATGACCGTATCACAAAGAAGGATTTCCGTAACTTGATCAAGACCTTCTTTGTGGGGTACCTCCGTGTCGATGATTCGTCAAGCCCTTAGTACATTCTCCATTCTGGCATGCACAAACAAACCCAAAAAACATGTATACTATTATGAGCTAGCTAGATCACAATAACATACACTTACAGGTTCTATCAAAGGGAGTTGTTCATGGAGCATACCTGCATTCTAGAACTATAGTCACGAATTTATTTCCAGTTGAAACTAATGCACCTAAATAATAGTATCACTATGAAACAAGATTCTCTGCATTCTATGATTAAATTGCATGTTGAAAGATTAATTAATTGGGTTGGAAGCGATTCTGATGAGAAAGGAGGGAGTAGAGAAGCACTTATCGCTGCACACGGGTAGGAGCGAGTCGTGAGGAGCTCGCCATAGCGAGTTGAGGCGAAGGTAGATGGTTTTGGGCGATCACAGTGCTCCAAGGCGTGATCTTCGTTGGAGGCGGCATCGGCAGCGGATGTAGGCCACGATCATCACACGGCCATGGTGTGGTTGGAGTGGTCGGCGTGGCCGACGAGAGGCGGCGAAGGGGCAATAGTGGTCGAGTGGTTATCATCGTCATTGTTGGGGCTAGTGGTAGGAAGATGATCCGTCAATTGGGGTTCTCGGTCTTTGAAGTCGGGAGAAGCCACATGAGTCATTGGTAAGGAGAGGTAGGGAAAGCGGAAAGGAGGTCAAAGAAGTCGCCAGTGTTAGAAGAGAGTACCCTATGGAGTTGGCCAGCGGCCATGGAGGCCGCCAGATTTGCTGGATCGGTCAGGGTGCTAGGGTGTGTTGGTGATGGTACTTACGAAGGTGGTGTAAGAGAATGAGGCGGGTTGATAGAAGAGGACGAGGGGAAGTTGGGAAGGACGGTGGCAGCGAGTGAGTCTACCGAAGGCAGCAGATCTAGGGAGCAATGTGTGGGACAAAGAAATAAAAGAGAGAGAAGGGAGGAGGTAGAGAAAGAAAGAGAGGCGGCATCGAGAGAGTGAAATAGAAAGAGAGAGTGAGGGTTATATAAGGTTAGGGCTAGGGTTAGTGGTTGGTGGGATTGGGCTAAACGGGTTGACCCACCAAACTGGTGCAGGTCAATAGTTTATTTTTTATCTTATCTTTTCTTTTTATTTTTGTGTTTATTTATTCTATTTTTGGCTACATTTACACATAAACCCTTGTATTAAATCCAACATATAATGAATAACTAGAGCAATAAGAATTAATTACCTTTAAAAGCATGTCAAATTAGGAAAATTTGCGTAACATGCATACTTAAGGTTCTGCATCATATTTAGGAAATGCTTTAGTCTTAAATTTGGAAATCACTGATAGGAGTTGATCCGAGAGAAGCTTAGGAGGGTAGGATCATAATCAGGCAAGTCACTCTTTGATCATATCTTCTAAATTTATTTTGTGGGTTGTAGGTGGTGGTTAAATTATTGCATTTTAACCAAAAAATACATGATTTCTAAAAATAATTAAAACATGTCAAGTGGATCGAGTAGATCTATTGGGTGATATTGAGGTTGGACCAAGGAGGTCCAACAATAATGCCATAACCCAAGTAGGTTTATGGGACTAATTGGTGGGTAGAGGAGTTCAAGGTGGGAACAAGCCCAGGTAGGATTGTGTTGTGGAAGTTAGAGCATATCCAAATTGATGTTTACTTCAAAAGCAATGCAAACTATACTAACCATAGAACTAGAATGGGACGGGTTGAATTGATTAACCGTGCCAAGTAGCTGCCGCTACAATGGGCGAGAAGATGGTAGTTTCCAAGTAGGAGTAGCAAAACTTTTAGGTAGGGGTCTCGACCCTTGGATCTTAGTAAGGCAAAGTGGAGTAGTGGTTGGAACCACTACAATAGTTTGGCTTTTTGCCAACTTGTAGGAGTTCAGAGTATGAGCTAATTAAAGGTTTTGATTTTTTTTTTGGCTTAGTCATTTACCAAAGGTAGCGCAAATATTGGTCAGACATTATAAGCCAAGTAATGCTATAGGCAAAGCAGTACACCTCTAATCAAATTAAATTATGATATCAGTCCTAGCTTTCAGCTTTGTAAGTGTGTTGTATGGGTTTCCTCTAACAAAGGTTGTAAGGTCCCACGTCGCTTTGCTATCAGTAGATTTCTGAATTAAAATTTGGCCTTTTCCAACAAATAGACAATTGTATCTTTATTTTGGATATCAAGTTACTTTTGGAAAATGGGTTAGTGGTTTGGAGTATATATTAACACATGCATCACATTTTTGCAACTTGTTGAGTACTTTTGTAATCAGAGTTGCTTTATTTACTGGTTTCCAGACCCTGTGATGTGTGCTTACTTTGATAAGGTAAATGTTGATACTTATGATGGTGTGGGCCATTATTAATTTATTATGATGTTGATGTTGCTATGGAGAGTTATGGCTATGGGAAGCTGGAGACCAAGACCTAAAGAAATAGAACACTGTCATGAGCGATGGCTTTAGGAGACTTTGAAGTAAATAGCCAGGCGGTGTAGCGTCACCTTAGCCAAACGAAAGTAAACTCTACATATGCCCTATGGCTAAGGTACCATGCACGAAACAGTGCAAGATTTATTTGAAAAAAGTAAAAGACACTACAGATGCATGCTATTATTTCCTTAGCTAATCCTGACGCGTGAAACTCTTTGAGCCTATAGTCGACATTTCGTGAGAGATTGACAAGCTCTGATACCATGTAAAAATACTTATGTAGATGTATGCAGAGAAAATTTTGTCCGGCTTAAACTGAGGCCGGTAGCTGTATAGTCGTCCTGTATTTATACTGTTGTCGAGGCGTTCACAGTATACATCGGAGCCAGCAGACACAACAGAGACAAGCGAATTTACAGGGAGCAGTTCACACACGTCGCAGCGTGGGCTACGTGCTCTGGACTTATTCAACAACGACTACAACTAAGCTCTGGAGACTACGGGCCTGTTTGGTTCCTGGATGCGCACGACTCGACGCATGTATTGATCGTGTATGAGCTCGCGTTTGATTGCCTGCATCGCATACATACGGCCTGGCTCGACGTATGCAGTGAAGACCAAAATAGCACTACGCGCCTACACGCGTAGAGACGCCGCGCGCGGCCGTTTCCCACGGGCCAACGAGCCTGGCTCCGCACGTTCTGGAAACCAAACAGGCTATTCGATCCTCTCATACAATGTACAGACTCAAAATATAGACTCGTTTTAACAGCTGTCATTTGTTAATTGCTATTAACAGCAATATTTTGCTAGATATGGTAAATACGTTCGATAGCTGTTGAATTGCACACTATCATCTCAAGTGGAGCCGTGTATTGAACTCACCACATTGCAATCCCATACGGACCCCAACACTTATAGGTGAGATCAGATGTAAAGCTACCACGCACCAAAAGAGCAATTCTGGACTAGTCCACATTCTCAAGGAATGATTGTTGGAATACCCATACAAACAAGTCTCTGGGAGAGAGCAAAAAAAAAAGACTAAGCCTATTGAAACTGACATTTCCTGACCAATTATTGTGATGTATCTCAATTCAACTTCCCATCTATTTTCTCCAGAAAGCATTATCCAAATTTGCTTGTACTATTGCAAGTAGTACTTTGTATGTGCCTCCCTACTGCGTCCAAACTTTTTGCATTTTTAAGGATACTGGTGCTTGCATTTCAGAATCTGTGTCTGTGGAAAATTTATCTCTGTATTTTAAGGGGGAAAAGGATTTCCATTTAGAAAACATTGCCGGTGTACCGAACTTATTACACGTCATGCTCTTCTTTACATGTAAGACGATACGTGATACGAGCAAAATGGGTATTGCTAGCTTGAGAGCTTCCTTACTAATTCTTTGGTGATCATGACACATCGAGGTATTGGCATGTTACGTCCGTCTATTTACTTCCCCCTTCTCCTTCTCTTTTCCACAGTCAAGTGTCTCAACGAGAGACTATTTGAGATAGATGGAAAATGGGAGAATGAAAACAAAAAGGAAGTGGATGCTATCACATATCGTGGCGAGAGGCCGTCCTCACCAAAAAAATTAGTGAGAGCATCCTATTAGCGTTAGAATTTGGTAAGACATGACTGATTTGTAAGACTAAGGATAAAAGGATATTTTTGGCCGATATCTCTTAAGAGAAGAAAGTCAAGTTAAAGATGAAATTATAGTCGATATTGATTCAAAAATGGAATTTTATCTATACAAAGGCTGATATGGATCATAGTTAATAACGCATTGGAGGAGGATACGATCGGCCAATGCAGTGTAAAATGGGGATCAGGAGCAAGCAGAAAAAACAACTCAACCAATCAAACTACTCGTATCTACTTTTTATCTACTTCCTTGTCAATTAGGAGTAGTTTTATAACTTATAATCTCCTTTGTAATCCGATTATAATCAATAAAGTTGTACATCGCCGATTGTTGATCTTTTTCGATTACGACAGGTTTGATTTTCTCTGATCTTATTACGCATCGTCTTTTTTTGGAAAAATCTACCTTTTATCATCTAACCAGCCCTAATCGGTTGTTTAGACTTATTATTACCTTTGATTTAATCGGTTTCTGATAACTGTTTAGATGTTTGCCGATTATCACATTAGATCGGCTTTGAGCGTATATTTTCTATTTATCTTGCCGGTTGCAGGATCAAATCGGCTGGCACGCTATGAATGATCAAATCCTTCGTCATATTTTTTAGCACAAACACATCCTTAAATTTGCATAATAGAAAAATAAATACTAGATTGACGACACAATCAAGGTTGCCAAGTGCCAGCGCATCCGCAGGAAGGAGACAAATCATTGCCCTCTTTGCAATGTGACTACATGACACGCTGACGACACCATGGGAGGAATTTTCTTTCGTGTCCATAGAAAAGGCGGAAAGGAATTTCCCTCCGATTCAAACCGCACTGTGCGACAACACATTTTGCACCAATCAGCACAAGCACACGCAATGAAAAAAAGAGAGAGAAATAAAACAGCATATGCTTTGTTTATGCATGATCCAAATTCTTTCAGTGCGTGCTCTCCACAGTTTATTGTTTACGATGGATAAACTGCACAAAATTAAGTGACTCGAACTTGTCTTTGTTGTACTATATAGATTCTTAAATGTTGAATCTGGTGCAACGTAATCTCCAAAACCCCGAAAATTCTGCTTCAACCTTGGCCATGGAGAGAGGCACGAATGGACGTGATGACTGCTGCTTGCATTGGCTCCTTCAGGAACGTTTCTGAAGGACCCTGGCTGTAATCTTTCCCGTGCAAACGAATCGAACAGAGATCGGAGCCCAACCGTGATCGATGCAGCAATTATTGCATGCAACAGCGGCATACGATTCGCTAAAGCCTCGCCGGATCTTGATCGGGACAAGTTACAGGGTTTGATGGTCCCGTCGGCCTTGACATCTTCCTGCAAGTGGAGTCATGTCTGCAGCAAGCGAAGACCAGCTTTAATTCAGCGATCAGAAACCCAGAGTTGGTGTTTTAATAGTGTGAGTACCCTCGGAAACAATCGATATCATCCGTTCGGAATGGAGTCGCAAGTACAGGTAGAGCACAAGTTTGTTATGGCTGAGCTTGTATTCTCGAAGATCTATTAATTCTCCTTGAGAACGAGGTACACATAGCTCCTTGTACATACTCTTGTTCTTTCGTAAGCACTCGACACATTTCTTACTATTCCATAGGGCAATTCTATGAATCCAACTTAGTTTATAGCATTAGGATTAGCCCGCGCACTGCTACAAGAATATTTGTGTGTTTTCTTTGAAATTGGATTTGATGTTTCATTTCTATCGCGCTCTAATAGGGTAAGCGCGCCAACCAAGAATATAGATCCATATGCTTGTTTGGCTTTAATATTCTTTAGAAATATATTTGTATGATCTATTGAGTGTTTTCTTAGGTGCTTCCGCATAGGGCTGTAAATGAGTCGAACTCGAGCGAGCCTGACCCTCTAGGCTCGAGCTCAGTAAGGTTCGAACCGACCTCGAGTAAGCTCGGTAAGTTCGAATAAGCTCGGTTATTTTGGTAAACTCGGTAGGCTCGGTAACAAACTCGAGTAAACTCGGCTCGAGGAAGCTCGGTAATAAGTTTGAGTAAACTTGGCTCGAGAAAGCTCGGTCTAAGCTCGAGTAGACTCGCGAACTATTCGAGCTTGGCTCGGTTAAGCTCGCGAGCTCGAGCTCAGCTCATTCGGAGCTCGAATCGAGCCTCTCGCGAGTTGAACTCAAGTAGCTCGTGAGTCTTGAGCTTTTTTTATAATCCTACTTACGCGTCCATTGCATCCGAATTAAATAGGGCGATATAGAGAAAATGAGATGGTGCAGCGCTCCCTATAATCATTTTTTGCATTCAGCTGTAGTACCATTGGATTAAATCTTTTGTCCAAGAGGGAAATGTTGGGGTTAAGGTAAATAATCAGATGGGGTCGTATTTTCAAACTTGGAAAGGGCTTCGGCAAGGTGATCCGCTATCTCCAATCCTTTTTAATATAGTGGTTGATATGTTGGCTATCTTTTTGGCCAGAGCGAAGGAGGATGGTCAAATTAGGGGGGTGATTCCTCATCTGGTAGATGATGGTTTATCTATTCTCCAATTTGCTGATGACACTGTGATTTTTATGGATCATGATTTGGAGATGGCTAGAAATATGAAGCTTTTACTATGTGCTTTTGAACAACTTTCAGGCCTTAAAATAAATTTTCACAAAAGTGAAATTTTTTGTTTCGGGCATGCAAAAGACCATCAGGCAGATTATTCCAATTTGTTTGGGTGTAAGCTAGGTTCTTTCCCGTTTAGATATTTGGGGATACCAATGCACTATAGGAAATTGAGTAATTCTGACTGGCGAGTGGTGGTCGAGAGATTTGAGAAAAGATTAAGTGGTTGGAAAGGTAAGATGCTGTCTGTTGGTGGGAGGCTGGTACTAATTAATTCAGTCTTATCTAGTCTGCCGATGTTTATGATGTCTTTTTTTGAGGTTCCGAGGGGTGTTTTGAAAAAAATAGACTTTTATCGTTCCCGTTTTTTTTGGCAAAATGATCAGCACAAAAAGAAGTATAGGCTCGCGAGATGGGAAGTCTTATGCCAACCTAAAGATCAAGGTGGGTTAGGAATTCTCAACCTTGATTTTCAAAATAAAAGCCTATTGAGCAAGTGGCTGTTTAAGTTGTGCAATGAGCAAGGAATTTGGCAACAACTGCTGAGGAACAAATATTTGAAAGGTAAAACTTTAAGTCAGGTAGAAAGGAAACCAGGTGATTCTCATTTTTGGAGCGGACTAATGGGGGTTAAATCTCAATTCCTAAGTCTCGGTTCCTATATCTTAAAGGATGGGACCCAAGTAAGGTTTTGGGAGGATATTTGGTTGGGGAATATACCATTAAAATCGTAATACCCTTCATTGTTTAATATCGTCCGGAAGAAACATGCAACGGTGGCTGAAGTACTTGGTTTACCCTCTCTTAACGTGTCTTTTAGGCGAGCGTTGGTGGGGACTAAACTAATTGACTGGGGTAATTTGGTCACACGAACGATTAATATTACCCTGCAGGAAGGGACTGATTCTTTCAAGTGGCATCTTCATTCTAATGGGATATTCACGGTAAAATCCATGTACAATTTCTTGGTTAACACTGGTATTAAAGTTTCACAGGAAATTTGGCATACTAGGTTACCTTTAAAGATTAAAATTTTTTTATGGTACATAAAGACGGGTGTCTTATTGACTAAAGATAATCTGGTTCGACGTAATTGGCATGGGGATAAGTCTTGTTGTTATTGCACTACAACCTAAACTATCAACATCTTTTCATCAATTGTTGTTATGCCAAATTTTTGTGGCGACTTGTTTACATGACTTTGGGCATTGCCCTCCGTCAATATACATCATCTATTTGATGGGTGGTCAAAACAAGGGGGTTGACTCGATTCTGTATTACTATCGGGGTTGCTTAATTTGTTGGGCCTTATGGTTAACGAAATGACCTTGTTTTTGACAAGCCGGTACCTAAATCCTTTTGCGAGGTTTTGTTCCGAGGAACGCACTGGCTTCGTACATGAGCCAAGTTACAGCAAAGTGATTCAATCAAAGAGGGTCTTCTTGATGTTTGTCGTCTGCTGGAGACCGTAGCTTTGCAGTTATTTGCTTCGTTTGGTTGGCCTTTTGTACGTAGGATTGGTTACTCTGTTTGAGGATTTGGTCTGTCAACTTGTTATCTCGTTGTCAGTTTGTAATAAGTGTGGTCTAATTCTCTCAAAGAGGGATGAAGCTGGAATTTTGTTCCATTATCTAAAAAAAAAGCTGTAGTACCATCCCTCGCTCGGTGAGCTCCCCTGCGATTCCTTTGTCCTAGCGCATCCATCTACCTCCCTCTTCCTCCTCCAGCATTTGATTTGGGCTTCTATTGGCCAGGTCGCCACTGCCACGTCGAGCTCCCAGCGCCGCCATGGGCTCTTGTTGCCATGCATCCTAAACGCTTCCCCCGTCTCTATGCTCTGTTCTGGTGTGTTCCCCTTACTCCCTAGGTGCTCTTGCTCACTTCCTCTATGCCCCTCTCCGTGCTCGGCGCCGTCACTTCTCTCCACCTCTGAGTCCGCCCGCCGCACACCGTCACCAGCGCACCACCGTGTTCCTCAGACCAAGCTGTTGTCACCAGTGTACTCACCTGGGTCCCTACAACCAATTTTGTCCTCGCCGGTCGCCGCTGTCACCATCCCCATCGGTGCCTGAGCTCCACAT
The DNA here is from genome assembly GCA_036346375.1 of Guadua angustifolia. Lineage (NCBI taxonomy): Eukaryota > Viridiplantae > Streptophyta > Magnoliopsida > Poales > Poaceae > Guadua > Guadua angustifolia. The sequence continues at coordinate 20,149,024 of CM070515.1, forward strand.
GAGCCTGCCATAGAACCTCCTCTGTTTCAAGTTCAAGGCTTTTCTAGCCTCACATTTTGTTTACAAATCTAGCTTCTATACGAACGCAATTATAAAAATGGACACTCCCCCAACGTGAAAGTGTTAGTAGGTGACACGTGCCGCCTATCACACATATATACAAACTAAGTGCGGTAGGAACTTGCTAAGCTAAACACCACCGTCAAGTCCTAGGAACTGTCTACGCTTAGACACCACTACAAGTCCTCGCAGCACCTTATGCTGCCGCGCTGCTATCGTGCCTTTGGTGCTCGGCACCTAGTCGACTCTGATTCCACACCCTATCTCGATATCTGAGTGCGACAAGTGATCGTGTCACCATTGGCGCTTTATGGTGAGAGAAGATTATTTTTGTAATTATGTACGTACGAGATTAGATTTTTTTTAAAAAAAAAGACACATAGGCTAGAGAAATGTTGGTTTCTTGTTTCTCTCCCTCTGCTCCTTTGTTGAAAACGAGAAGCGGAACACATCCACTGCTGCTGTCCTCCCGTATATGGCAGCTGGGCCTGCTTAATGATGTTAGTAGGCCCAAGTCCATTAGTAGCTCGCTGGAAATACCATCCTATATATTGTGTTAGTGGCGTGTGTATCTTAGGCTATCACTAATTTCTTTGCAATACAATGAAAGGAGATATGTGCGCCAACTGGACCACAGTAACTATAGTAGTAAGGACCAACAGAGTTAGCTAATGTTTCACTAACTGTGGGCCAACAACAGTGAGATAGTTAATTTAATCTCTACTTCTTATAAATACAAGTTGACAGTGGTCGTCTATTATCTCCACGCACCCTACACCTCTCACAAATTATCAGGACCGACAGATGGGCCCCAGGCCAGCTTATGCCACTGCGCTCGAAACCCTTCCCATGCTCGCTCCCTGCCTCTCACCACAACCCCGCCCTCCTCCCTAGCTCGCACCGCTGCACCTTAACCCTCCTCCCTCCCTCGTGCCACCGCTCCCTAGCCCTCCTCCCTTACTTTGCTTGATACAGCTAAATGTCCTCCAAGGTACATCATATTGCAGTGTGAATTATATTCTTTGTGATGCGTTATACTTCTTATCCTCCATTTTCTTACACTGAGTTGTGGACGCACATATATAAGGGTTGCATTTCCTTCTTGATACTGCCGCTTTGCGCTATCTTAAACTAGCAAAATATCATCAGAGTTGTTGTATCATTCAAGAATATATTGAACATTCAAATGATAAGCGGAAGTACAGCTTGTTGAGACATATTACACCCAGTGCCCTTTAGCCTTTCGGAAGATCAGTATTGTATGCCCGTTCTTTTTTGCTTTCCCCTTCTTAATAAGAAGGTTTAAAATCTCGTTTTCGCTTGGCATTTCAGAGGAGGCTAGAGAGCAAAATTTCGCCGAGATCTCAAAATTTCGGATAAATTCTGAACAAAACACAAAAATAAAATTTAAATTCTGTTTTTTTTTTGCACCGAGAAATCCGAGATACCTACTGTAATTGCCGAGATCTCGGCCTAATTGCACCGAGTGAAAACTAGTTCAAATGACGTTAAAAAAAATTAATTTTTTTTTGTGGATCGTCCTGACATATCAATAATGTTTCTATAAAAATTTCAGATGATCATCAAGTCTGAGGAATTTTTAAAAATTTAAACATTACTACTGTTCTGATAAAACGATGTCCGACAAATTTGAATCGAATGAAAAATAAAACAAATAATGTTAGAAAATTTTGAAAATTTTTGTGCATGGTTTTGACATATCACCAATATTCCCATAAAATTTTCAGATGATGGTGAACCTCGAGGAATTTTTACAAAATTTAGACAGTGGTGATGTTTGAATGGAAAATGCTTGAAACCACGTCAGAAATTTTTGAAATTTTGTTTGAATGGTTCTCATGTATCACTAATCTCGTCACCTGATAACTCATTGAAGAGGCTAAAATTTCGCCTAGTCTGGCCAAGATCTCGCCGAAAAGGGACGAAATCTCGGATTAATGTGCTGAGATTTGGCTATTGTTGAACGGAGAAGGCCGGACTTAGTCGGATTTTGGCCGGACTCAAGAGAGGAAGGCACCTGGGTGGCTCGAGAAGTGAATGTACTGAATGATTGAGTGGGTATTAAAAATAGTGTGGCTGACATGTATAAAACAATTTACTCTTCAATGATAATAGTCATTGGCAGCCCTAGCTCCTTTGGTGAAGGGCAAGCCTTGCAAACACGAGGTCTTGGGTTCGAATCACAAGTACACGGCACTTTGCACCCATAATGTTCGTATAAAATTTTTAAATCGTGATCAAACCTAACAAATTCAAAACAATTGCGACAGTGCTACTTCATAATTTGATCAAACCTAACAAATTCCTAAAAATTATGGTAGTGCTACTTCACAGTTTTAGGACTTCAGAGAGTGTGCTTGTACAACTTACAATTTTTGATTGAGCAATCAAAATAGGTTTAAATTTTTTAGAACTTTTAGACAAGGGTTCTAAAGAAATTCTTAAGCTCTAGTAAAAATTTTAGATCATGATTAAACTCAACAAAATTTATAAAATTCTGACACAGTTACAACCTCATTTATGCTCATTCTGTTTTTTATTTTTTAAAGATAACAAATGAAGTTGAAATATTTTGAAAATTTTTCAATATGATCCTAAACTTCTTAAGAAGGTACCATAGATTTTTCATAGCATAATAAAGCTTCTAAAATTTTATGAAAATTCGATAGTGTTTCTGTAATTTTAAAAAATATCTCAAAAATTCGGTTTTTCAACAAATTTTCATAGAAAATCACATTATTAAGGGTTCTTGTCCCACATGCGATCATCCATATTCAAAATTTGGGCCAAAAACCCGAGATTCCGACCGAAAATAGCAAAATGTTGCTGAAATTACCGAGCTACTATAGCATTTCAATTTTGTTTTTTGAAATTTTCTGGTCCGATTGGCATTTTCAAAACCTTCTAAGTCCGAAAACCGAGATCTTGTGAAATTCCGGCAAGATTTTTATCTTTGCTTAGTATACATCCTCAACTAACTTGAATAATATTGTTGTCATGCCTTTTGAATATAATATGAGGTGATTTATTTGAGGAACTATGTTATTCAGTTCATTCTCACCCTCAGCATTGAATGGGCAATGGCCAAAATAGTGGATGAAGGCAGAAGTGCGGTAGCCATGTCATTGAAAATTATCTGACGATAGCACAGTAGCTCGATGGTGACACAATCATAGTTCAAGTTACATCATGTCATACTAGATCAGTATGAGAGTTATGTGATTCAAAGGAATTGTTCACATATTTGGCCTTCTCCTCTTTTTTTTTTTTAAAAATAGCTTCTTTCAAAAAAATTACAAAAATGGCCCCCTTTTCTATCATAGAAGGACCAAGGGTGACAAACGTTCCTTCCGCATCATAGGACCACGTGAACCCGAATTTCTGTGCTATAGTACCGTAGTAGGCAATCCCACGGTACTGTAGTGCGAAGATGTCTATTTTTGCAGTTTTTTTAGAAGGACCTATTTTTGTGAAAAAAGAGGGGCCGAATATGCTATTATTTCGATTCAAAGAGCACTTAAAGAATGCAAGGTAAAAGAAAGTAGTGCGTCCCCAGCGAACAGAATTCCCTATGTGTGTATAACATGAAATTAATGTTTATGATACTATTTAGAATATCGTTTTGCTACTATGTATCACACTATTTTAGTAGCCGTTGCAAATACTAGTAAAGATATAAACATACGATGTACTACTTTGAAACACGGATCCAAAGCGTAACAATGATAGTAAGCTTGCTTCCCCCGTCGTAAATACGATCAGTTGCAAGGAAAAAGAAGTGGAGAGACTAGTCTACAGTTTTCCTTGTTCCTTTCTGAATCAGAGATTCAGAGAACTCCCCTCTCTCCGTTTTTCTTCTGAAGGTTGCATTTCCAAAACAGATGGTTCCCCTCTTTCTAGTAAAAGTTATCGCCGCATGCTAATGCGAGCATGAGCTAGGCATCCAAAGATTTCAATTGAAGGAAAACGACACAGGCTGATGGCTGCTTCTGTTGCGTTATTCTTGGACCTACTCGAGGAGAGCACTTCCAACTTGCAAGCCCATAGAGTTGCTGCGGTGGGCTTGCATTGCCAACCTAGAACTAACACTGTACATACAAGTAGAGCAGTTAGCTTCTAAGCCCCGACCTCAAGTGAAGCTCACTCGAGCCTGAATAGAGCATAGGTACTGAGTCTGAAACCGCTTGGAAGTTAGGGAAACTTCAGTTTCAGCAATGTGTCAGCAGCGGGCACCATACCCCAAAAAAAAAACTCGCAACAATGGCAAATCTGGTCTAGAGCAGGTGGTGCCATTAGACCCATGCTTTTGCCTCTCGAGACGAACCATCTGAAGTGAAGTGATGAATTGGTACAAATTATTTCCAGTTCCAAATGCATGCTTTGGTTCACCCTATAGTGGCAGACAAGCAAACGTTAGATCCGATCATTTAAGATCCATCTTGCAATCATCCACGGCACACGGAAAAGGCTTCGGTCAGAAATTAATAGAGAGAAAAATGTAAATTCCACCCTACTATTACAGTAGCTTGTGGGCATGTAACGCCGGTTTAAAACACAGAAAGTCCACAAAATTTTTCAAAAAAATTTACAGCTAAGTTTTACGCGAACACAGGAAATTTCTGTGTCTCAGACGGGGAGTACAGTTAAAATAAAGGGAAACGTTTCAATTCCAATTTGCATCTTCTAACCACTTATTGCTGTTTTCGAAAGACTTGATGACCATTTGACGCCCGCGTGTCTCCACTCGATATAAAACCAAACTACCACGCGAGAGGCAGGGACAGAGCGCAGGCAAAGCGAGCGCGCGGTGACATCACAATACAGAGAGCTCAGCTAAGCCAGCGGCTCAGCCTCAGCTGCACAGACTTACACAGCAGGAAGAAACGCTCGCCCAAGATGATGCTCGCGTACGTGGACCACGCCGCATCGCCCGCCGAGCCAGACGCCCCCGAGCCGACCGTGGCCGCCGACGCGGCCGAGTGCGCGGCGGCGAGGACTTCGGCGGGCTCGTGAGCGCCCGCCCGCCGCCGTCGTCCGCCCGGCGAGCGCAGAGGAAGTGGCCGGCGCCATCCGCGCGGCCGCGCTCACCGCGCACCTGACCGTGGCCGCCCGCGGAACGGCCACTCGGTGGCAGGGCAGGCCATGGCCGAGCGCGGGCTCGTGCTCGACATGCGCGCGCTCTCCCGCCGCATGCAGCCCGTCCTCTCGGTCCGCGACGGCGCGGCCTTCGCCGACGTCCCGGGCGGCGCGCTCTGGGAGGAGGTCCTCCACTGGACCGTCTCGAAGCACGGCCTCGCCCCCGCCTCCTGGACGGACTACCTCCGCCTCACCGTCGGCGGTACGCTCTCCAACGGCGGCGTGAGCGGGCAGTCCTTCCGGTACGGTCCCCAGGTGTCCAACGTCGACGAGCTCGAGGTCATCACCGGCCTCGGCAAGTGCCACGTGTGCTCCCCCTCCTCCCACCCTGACCTCTTCTTCGCCGTTCTCGGCGGCCTAGGCCAGTTCGGCGTCATCACCCGCGCCCGCATCCCCCTCTTCCCCGCGCCCCAAACGGTAAGCAAGCAAGCCAAGAACACCCAACACCTCACCGTCGGACGACGCCCAATCGCCGCACACTGACCGTCGAGCTCACGCCCTTGCAGGTGCGGTGGACACGAGTGGTGTACGCGAGCTTCCGGGACTACGCGGCGGATGCAGAGTGGCTGGTGACCCGGCCCTCGCACGCGGCGTTCGACTACGTGGAGGGCTTCGCTTTCGTGCGCAGCGACGACCCGGTGAACGGCTGGCCGTCGGTGCCCATCCCCGGCGGCGCCCGCTTCGACGCGTCCCTCCTCCCCGCCGACGCCGGCCCGGTCCTGTACTGCCTGGAGGTGGCCCTGTACCAGCACCGCGACGACGTGGACAAGGTAATAGGCAAGGCAACGCGAACTCTACCGTAATTGCCCCGCGCGTCCGGGGCATTCCCGTACTTGCGCGCGGGCGCTGTGGTGGTGTACTTTTCTGCGGGGATGTCTGCCTCGTCGTGTATCTTCCCGCTGGATTCTGTGACGGGTGCCTCTCCCCGAACTGCCCCCACGCGTCCCGTCAAACACCCGGTCCCCGCCCACCCACACCCGCTGGTCGCTGCGCGCGCCCCGGCCCGGCCGTTCCAGTACAGCGGCAGGCAGAGCGCACGACCGCACCGCAGGGCTGCGTCCGGATCACGGCCGATCGCGCGTGAGGCGAGCACCCCCGGGCGTGCGTACAATGTGGCTCGAGCCCACCCCCACCTCACCTCGGCGCCCGTGGCGCGATTCCCCTGCCACGCCCGTGACGAAGTAGATCCCGTCTTGTAACGTGAACAGCTCATTTATACTAGCTAGCTCTACGCATGTAACCTGACACGATAGCGTTGTTGTTGCCCTTGTTTCTTCTGCCAATTTCATCCAATTCTCTCGTGTGCTTATGTTTGCTCCGCCGGCTTGTGCCCGTGCAGAGGGTGAGCCAGATGATGCAGCAGCTCAGGTACGTGCGGGGCCTCGAGTTCGCGGTGGACGTCGGGTTCGTGGAGTTCCTGTCGCGCGTCAACCGGGTGGAGGAGGAGGCGCGCCGGAACGGCAGCTGGGCCGCGCCCCACCCGTGGCTCAACATCTTCATCTCCGCGCGCGACATCGCCGACTTCGACCGCGCCGTGCTCAACGGCATGCTCGCCGACGGCGTCGACGGGCCCATGCTCGTGTACCCCATGCTCAAGAGCAAGTGAGTATGCTATGCGCACTCCGGTGAAAAATGATGATGGCATGATGCACACTAGTTCGTACCTGTTTGAGCTGCTTTCGTGACGCTGCCGTACCGGCACTTCCCGTTCGCTGGCGGAGTTGTCGTTTGGGACAGCATTGATTATCAGTCCAATGTATTTCTCTCTCTTTAAAAAAAACTAGCTTGCTTACGTATGTTTATTTTTAAATTTAGTCCTTTCTAACGCTGCAGATAATATCTGTCTCCTGCTTCGTCAGGAGAGCACAGAAGCTGGCTGGCAGTGCGGTACTCTCTGCACATTGCAGGAGATAGGTGTCACCTGTTGCATTTTCTAAAAAAAAGAAGAGGTTTAAATTTGTAAATGTATACGTAGAAGACTAGATGTTTTTCAAAAAAATAGAGATGATTTCGCCGTTTAGAGACAGCGGCAGCAGTCACGCATTTGAGCGTCCCCTGCTCGTCTAGCTGACGTGGTGGTGGCAGCGCTTCTGACTGGGATTATGCTGTCCGTCGGATAATTGCCGTCCGTACATATAATAAGACGGGCAGGTTTCCAATTCTCCGTCCCGTTCTATTTTGGATTTAAGCCTTGGCATATGCCCCATTAGGAGCCACTAATTGGTTTTTTTCCCCTATGATTTGGTAAATATTTTTGCCGGCTCGACTCCATGACCCGTTGGCCCGGCACTTTGATACTGTGCTGCTCTCACCGCTCCTGCGCCTTCGTTTATCGATTTCGGCTGGTTCAGGACAAATTTTCACTTCGCCGTGACACGCTGCGCGACCTGGTGCTGCAGGTGGGAACCGAACACGTCGGTGGCGCTCCCGGAGGGCGAGATCTTCTACCTGGTGGCGCTGCTCCGGTTCTGCCGGCCGTACCCGGGTGGCCCGCCGGTCGACGAGCTAGTGGCGCAGAACAACGCAATCATTGACGCCTGCCGGAACAACGGCTACGACTACAAGATATACTTCCCTCGCTACCGCACCGAGTCCGACTGGGCGCGCCACTTCGGCGCCAAGTGGAGCCTCTTCGTCGACAGGAAGGCCCGGTACGACCCGTTGGCGATCCTAGCCCCGGGGCAGAAGATCTTCCCTAGGACCGTCGCCGCCCCTGTGTGATCATGTAAAGGGGCGGGCCGGCCAATGGAAACTATCAAATTATGGCGCGACGATCATGCTGTTGTTGGTGATAATGACGACGATTATCCAATTGATTATGGACGTTGGTGATGATGAAGATCGCGACGAGGACAAGGATGATGATAAGGTCATTATTAGGTACATTTGGGGGCAAAGTGGATCGATGGATGTGTCAAGAGATGCAGGGGAGGGGCAAAGGAAAATGAAAGGTGTAACCTTTTCTTCTTCTTCTTCTTCTCCTTTTTTTTTTTTTGTTCTTTGCCCTCGAGCTGGTGGTGAGATTGAGATGCAACGACGGTGACACGCATCTGGCGGCTCCTTTCGATGGGTTTTGTCCATTTTGAAGCGGCCCCTCGACGTACATGCGCGCGCGGCCGCCCCTTGCCGGTTGCTTGCTGGGTACAACGACGGCGATCGAATCAGTGGGAAGCGTGCAGAAGCTATATATCCCTCGTGAAGTGCGGCCAAACGGGCGGGTCGCACTCGGCGGCGGCTCGGCGCTCATGAGAATTCTTGCGCGCGCGCACGCTGCCGTGCCGTCGTCTCGGTCGATCCCGCGGCGCGGACGGGACGGGAGGAGTGAATGATCGGTGCCGTTTTTGATCTGAGAATGTATGGAGCAGATCATGCGGCGGTGGGGGCTTAATGGTGTTGTACTTGCTTGGTCGTATTGGCCAGTTGGCCACGTGAGCCGTGAGCGCGGATATTGTGCGCGGCGGTGGCGGCCACATCGGCGTGACCGGCCAATGGGGTCTTTCGTTTATTTTCCGAATTTTGTGGAGTATAGCACGTACGATTACTTTCCCAGCAGTGCTCTCGATACAGGTCTCATAAATTTTAAAACAATCAATATTCAACATATATATTTTATGGGAGATACTAGCGCTCGGACGTCCGATCACTATTCATCCCATCGGACGTCTCTTACAACATTTTTTTTCTACGCGTACAATATTTTTTTCGACGCGTGCAACATTTTTTTGAATGGTTGCAACATCTGTTTACTGTAGCGGATTTCACTGTTTGTCGAAGGAAAATATTGCACGTGTTGGTAAAAAATATCGCACGCGTATAAAAAAAATGTTGCAGTGTATTCGAAAATTTCGAACGTCCAGACACAAATCATTAGGACCTTTTATTTACATTTTAATATTCATACGACTTTTCAATAGTATTTTTCCATCTCCCAATTGTGCCGTGTCGGAGGATAGCGACCGAATCGCTACAGATGCGCCCTAGCAACATCCGTACAGTGACAAACAGCATATGTGCCTTCGGGAAACGTCCCTTTTAGTTAGACCTACTAGTGTTGGACTGCATGGTAAATTTTATCGCAAATTTAAGTCGTGACAATTGCACCCGTTCAGTTAAGGAGGGAAAAATATGGCACGGGCACGCAATAGGTGAGGCCGTCGAACCTGTGCTGCCGTGCCACTTAATTAACTCTATGCAGAATGCAACATGCATAATCATTTGGCATGGCAGGACTTGCCTGGATCGTGCAGGCCCTCCTAACCAGGACAACTCAGCCTCGGTAACAAATCAACATTAGTTTTGTTGATATATAACTGGACCATTGGTCCTAGTTGTTAAGATTTGATTAGCATCTATCTCTTTGTAGATGAATTCGAATCTATCTTCAATGGATTTTTCATTATAAAAATAACACCCTATTTTTCAAGAGAATCGATCTAATAAAAAAAAATAGAGTTTTGCCTCCATATATAATGTGTATTCTTTGTGATTATTCTAACTTCGATCGGTGCATTGTGATTGATGTATTGCGGTCATCGGTTTACAACAGGTTAACAGCACGCAGCTCTTCGAGGCTGATAAGATCATGTGCCTGCAACAATCTACACTGTATCGAATTTCACCATCATGAAGCGATTAAATCTACTACAAGCAGTACGTAAGTTTGAAACATGTAAGTTAATTGCATTAAACAATTTTTAATCTGCATATTAATTTCCCTGATTGCCTTGATTACTTGTTTAATCTAATAAAAAAATTTGGGTTGCTACTGTTCATCCAACCGTTTTTGAAAAAAACAAAAGAAGGGGGAGAGGTGGCGCCCAAAGTAGCCTCGACCATGGTCGTGCTCGTCACCCGCTGACGCTCGACCATGCATGCCACCGATCGGCCATGCCCGCCGCCGAGCGTTTGCGCCGTCACGCCGCGCCTGCCCACTGCCGTGCACCCTGACGAAGTAGTCGCATTGGTGCCAGCCGCGCTACCTCCCTAGCCTCTCCCACATTGTGAACACACGTCCGCCGCGCCGCAACACACACTCCGGCTACGCCGACGCCTACAGCCCGACTTTAGGCCCTGCGTCCTCGCTGGCCCGTCGCCGACCACCGTCGCGTTGCACACAAGCGCCGGGCTGTCGCGTCGCGCACGAGCGTCCGCCGTTGCCACCACTCAAGCGCTAGGATTGGGAAACCGCTAGTGCTTGGTGCTATTGTAATCGGACTACTGGGTCAAACCGGATCCGACCCAATTAAGCAAGGCCTGATCGGATTCGGTCCACGAGCCGTCAGCCCGTTAGAAATTTGACACGAGGACCAAATCATCATGGGCCACAGTAATTTTGTAATTTAGCCTTTGAAGAATCGGGAAATTATAGAAATTTTGCGGAAAAAACCCCGAAGTTTCAATTAAACCTGATAAATAGTAAACAAATTCTGAGAATTTATATTAAATACTAGAAATCAAATTTTTAGGTATACGAGAATCCATAAATTTGTTGAACCTAAGACTTAGTACACATTAGAAGCTTCATATCTCTGGTTTATTTTTCTGGGTATAATTCCATGTTTATATTTGTTGATTTTTTTCCTGTTATTAGTAATTCTTAAATTTGCTCAATAATAAGCAGAAAATTATAAAAAATACTAGGAAAATTTTGAAAAATTTTAGATAATTATCTACTAAATAGATATAAACTAGAGTTTACTAATTGAAGAGTATTCATGCAATATATTAATATTACTAGTAGTAAAATTTATTTTTGCTTGAATATAAAATAGAAAATATCGAACATCGTAAAAAGAGAATTTACTGAGCTTGCCCTGAATGGAAGCAATTAGCTGACCTGAGCAATGAATACCATGATTAACTTGATAACTCAGTCTCTTGGAGCTACTATCACTCAGCCTAAAGCTAACGTGCCGACTCTTCCTGAGGTCGCCAAGTGTGCGGCTCTGCACTTCCTAAGGTACTATGTCCATGCGAATTTGAAAGCCTAGTATTTGACGGAGGAGGACTCGTTGGCACTATGAAATTCCTTGAAGGAATGCTATGACCAGCAAATATTCATCTTGTTGCTAGAAATACAACGCGAATGGACCATCCTATACTTTCAGGATTTTAAAACTATGGCAGCATACAACTCTGTCATGCAGAAGCTTCTCGCCAAACTAAGATTGTGTAAACAAAAGTTACTGATATTAAAATGACAGACAAGTCATTGTCCACCTTTTACCCTAATATGAGAATACTGCAGCAATAGTACTGTCTTAACAAATAGTAGAAGTACTCAGAATTCATATGTATTTTGGTAGAAGCATAAAAGCATGATGAACTCTGATGAAGAATCATCATATTCTCCCTAATGGTACACAAGCAATGCTTGAAGTACATGTAAATGCTCAGCAGGCCGCTAGCAATAGTTATAGCCGTAGAAAGGGCCAAAGGCATAAAGGGGAGAAATGAAACAATGGCATAATACAAAAGAGAAGAAGAAAGTCTCAGTGGAAAGTAAAGGTAAAGGACCAGAAAGCTTCTAGAAGCAAGACGGCCAACAAGACTAGCCATAGCATAAAACCTACTGACTTTCCTAGACCTTAAGACTTCTTATGCTTAGCTTGTGATAAAGAAAAGTTCATAATTATATCCTCTTATCTAAAAGTTAGGGAAGAATCATCGAATTTTCTAGAGAGAATTTAAGGTTATGTTTGTGGACCTAACCAACTCCTGTAAGGCCCCTTTAGATATTTTATGTACTTGTATATGCTTTTACTAGATAGTCCTATGTATACCTCTTACTTATGCAAAACCATGCTTTTGATAAATTAATTGCTCATTATTAAATTAAGAGTCTCCATTCCAGATGAAAGGATTAAGTATATTCAAATGGACAATGCAGGTGAGTTTACCTCCAAAGCATTCAATGATTTTTGTTTGGCTCTAGGCATTAATGTAGAACATTCAATACCTTATGTCCACGCACAAAATAGCCTTACAAAGTCATTAATTAAAAGATTAAAACTTATTGCTCATACACTCTTGCAAAATTGTATGTTACCCACAAGTTGTTGGGGCCACAGTGTTGCACGCTGCCGTATTAATTCAACTAAGACCAACAACATACTATAAAATTTTTCCTTTATAGATAGTGTATGGGAAAGAATCAAGTATTTCCCATTTGCAAAAAATTGGCTACGATGTATACATGCCAATCTCACCACCACAACATACAACTATGGGCACTCACCATAAGTTGGCAATCTATATAGGTTATGAATCTTCTACAATTGTTAAATACCTAGAGCTTATGTTATGGGATTTGTCTACTGCTCGGTACACTGATTGTATCTTTGATAAGGATAATTTTTCGGTATTAGAGGGAAAAAAGTATCACACTAAGGAATACCGAAAAATAGATTGGAATGTCACTAGCATTCAATTCAGTCCTTAGACCCATGCACTAAAGAATCTAAACTGGAAGATCGAAGGATAATAAAGCTACAACAAATAGCTAATAATCTATCAAATACCTTCACTGATCACACGGGAGTAATAAAATCTAATATACCTATAGTAAATGCCCCTAAAAGAGTGGAAGGCCTCCAAGTGTACGAAAATAAGAACTGAACAAGTGAGAGCATTCTCCAAGATAGTAGAAGAAGCCCAGCTTGATGTTGATAAACTCCCTTAAGTGAGCCATCCTAAAGATGGTAATTGCATCTTTGAAGTGAGCCATCCTGAAGATAATAACTCCATCAAATATTTGCGTTCACAATCTAATGCTGGAAAGTCCAAACAACCAGACTTTATCATTGTGGGAAATCACGATGAGCTGGAAGAATTTTTCACTAATTATGTGGATTTGGGAGAATTGTATAAAAGAAAGACTACAATTGTCAATATATATTTTGCCTCAAAGATTGTTAAAACTCTTACACTAGATCTAGAACCAAAATCTATAACAGAGTGCCAGAAGCTCTTAGATTGCATTAAATGAAAAGAAGTAATTGAGGAATAATTGTGCTCACTAAATAAAAGAAAAGTATTTAGGCATATTAACAGAACACTAGGTAAAGTATTCCCTATAGGATCAAAGTAGGTTTTCATCTAGAAAAGAAATGAAAACAACCAGGTGATGAGATATAAAATGAGACTTCTTGTAGCACAAGGGTTCACGTAGAGAGTTGGCATCGAATACAATAAAACTTACTCTGCTGTTACTTTGCTATGATGAGTGGAATAACATTCCAATATTTAATATCAATGGCAGCTAGCTTAAACTAATTAATGCAGTTGATGGATGCAGTGACCGCATATTTATATGGGTCACAAGATACAGATATTTATATGAGTCCCTGAAGGAGTTAAAATTCTGGATTTTAATAAAAGTAATCGTAACATGTATAGCATCAAACTGCAAATGTCGCTATATGGATTAAAATAGTTAGGGAAAATGTTGTACAACTGATTTAGGAGTTTCTCCTGAAGAAAAGATACTCCAATAATGATGATTGTCCCTGCATATTCATAAAGAAGTCCTAGAATAGATTCTATATTAGTCTACACCGATGATTTGAATATCATTGGAACCACAGAGAATATAAAGGAAGCAATTTCTTACTTTATGATGGAGTTTGATATAAAAGATTTGGGTAAAACCAAATATTGTCTAGACCTATAGTTAGAGCATTTTCTAGAAGGAATTTTTGTATGTCAACCTATCTAAGGTATTAGAAAAATATAATATTGGATAAATCTCATCCTTTGAAGACTCCCACGGTAGTAAGATCCTTTGAAGTGGATAAAAACTCATTCAGATTAAGGTTAAAAAATGAGGAAGTCATAAAACATAAAGTTCCATATTTAAGTGTCATTAAAGCACTTATGTATCTTGTGAATTGCACAAGGCCTGATATTGCATTCGCAATAAATTTAGTAGCTAGAAATAGTGCAACTCTAACCAGAAGATGTTGGGCTGGTGTCAAAATTTTACTCAAATACTTCCAAGGTACTCAAGATATTGACTTATTTTACCAAAAGGACAAAGATTTGACTATGGTGAGATATACGAATGTTGGTCGTCTGTCTAATCTCCATAGTGCCAAATCCCATACTGAGTTTGTGTTTCTCTACGGTGGTACAACCTTTTCTTGGCGGTCTTCTAAGAAGACCTGGGTAGCTATCCCTACCAACCACTCGAAGATTATAGCATTATATAAAGCCTCACATGAATGTGTTTGGCTGAGATGTGTGATTAGTCATATTTAGAAGTCGTATAGCATAAATACTGTCGATACCCTAATAATTATCTATGAAGATAATATTGCTTGTGTTGTACAAATTCAAATGGGTTATGTAAAGAACAATATTACGAAGCATATTGCATATAAATTTTTCTATCCTCACGACGTCCAGAATAACGGTGAGGTAAAGATCCTGCAAACTAAGTTATATGAAAATCTAGCAGATTTATTTACTAAGTTTTTGCCAACATCTAGTTTTCAAATATGTATTCCTTGCATTGGAACGAGACGACTTAGAAATATATAGAGTTTATAGGGAGTAAATCAATGAACCATAACGTTTAGTATGATCTTTAAGATACTACTATAATCCAAAAGATTATATGTTGCACTCATTTTCCCTTAATGAGTTTTACTAAAGTTTTCTCACATGAAGATTTTTAATAAGGTAACAAGTGCAATATACTCTTTTCTCTATCTTTTTTCCACTATGTTTTTTGTGAGACATGCATTACACGGTATTCATCCAAGGGAGAGTGTTAAGATATAATCAAAATCTTTGTCTTGATTGTTGAGATATGACTGGGCTCTATCTCTTTACCGGCGAATCTAAATTTATCTTTATTGGGTTTTTCATTATAAATATTGTACCTTATTGTACAAGAGAATTAATCCAATAAAAAGAGTTTTGCCTTTCTATATATATATATCATGTACTGTGTTCTTCATAATTATTCTGCCTGCCTATTCGATTGATATATTGTGATTGATCTATGATGGTTGTTATCGTTTTACAATAAGTTCTAGAAGAGTTCGGGCCAGGTCCATCCATCGATCGACAAAGACCGGTAATTTCGTACCTTGTTTAGGGATAGGATTATAATCCCTAGCTGTCAGGCTCTCGTCACATGTGGTCGCAAATATATACGCTGGCCGATCGACGTTGTGCACAGAAAAAAAAGTCCATATTACTCCATAATGGAACAAAATTTTCCCTGTCGATTGGATGCAGCTGAGCCCGATCCCAGCCAGTTAGCTCGCTCACAGGGATCGATCGCTGTTGCGCTACACGCTGCTGCTAATGACCTTGTCGAGGCCGTTCGATGGTCCTCGCTAGTCCATGAAAATGCTTGGTTCCATGGCGCCCTAGGGGGGTTTTCATCCCATAAAATCCTGAAACTTATCCCCAGACAGAATTAGGTAAACGAAGGTGACTCGAGGATTGATTTAACTACTGGAGCTAGCTAGCTCTCACTCCCTTTAATTTTGTCTGTCTCCGTTGTTGCAATGGATCGATCGAGAGAGAATTATTCACTAACCCATCGCTTTGTTTATTAGGAAGTTGCACCGCAAATTGGCTCAGATTATGCGCGCCTACGAGCTTTTAGGTGACAAGGTGCTCGCAGGATAGCTGTCTGAGATCGGCAAGGGGATCAGCATAGATCAGCCGGGAAGATGACACCGGCCGTTTTATATTAGTCCAAGTGGTGTCTTTCTGACAACGCGATCTATCCATCCATGAGTAGAGTCCATGCTAGCACATACATCCATCAGCTGATCCATCTTTAATAACCTTTTTCAGACAGTTAAAAGAAAGAAAGAAAGAAGACGACAACGAAATCTAATCTTGGTGCACCGTGTTCCGTAGTCCACTTGGTCCAGTTCGTACAAAACTAACGACACCGAACGATCAGCTAGCGTTGCGACTGATCGTGCTCGGTTTCTTTACTCTGAAGTAAGGAAAGGGACGGCGAGGGCAAGGGAAGAAACCACTGAATAGCCAAGAGATTAACAACACATGTGTAACTGTCATGGATAATCTTTTTTGTAATGAGAGGTTGAGAGTGGCTTGACTTGAACAAACATTTGTCAAATTTGTTTTTTGCTCGGTGCTAGCAAATTGCTGTGTAGTCAAAACTAAATTGATTACACAATCACCAATTGTGAGAAGAAAAACTTAGCAATATGGGCTGTCTTGAACTATTGTAGCTATCAAGCATCCAAGAGGGGAACATAATGACTAGAAAATACGCTATTTAACTACAGAGAGAAACTATGCTGATTGAGATGTTTGAAAAAAAACATGTTGAGATTTTCAAATTTTGATATTGGCACATACCATCCAATACATCGGCGGCTGTCAGCAATCCGGTCTGGAACTACGGTTAGTTTGAATGAATATTATTACAACATGCTTTCACTATTCCCTCATGTAACTATCCAGTCATCAAAACAAGTGAAACAGCTATTCACACTCGATACATGTCGACAACAAATCAGGTTAATTGTCATCCCAACTGAAACTCTGCGTGCTAGTACTAAAATCAGCTGCTTTCACTTTTCGGTCTGTTCATTCAGTCCAATTCATCTTCACCTCTTTCTCAAATACCTCAACAGCTACTCAGAATTTCAGTGTCGGTAACCAAGTATACATTGGCAGATATAAGAACAAAATTTAATAGTTTTATAGAGAATTAAGGCCTAACGGCCAGAGTTTTACAAAAAGGGGCGGCTGACACCAGATACATTACAAAAACACCCACAGAAAAGCTTGAGCAAATAAATCAAGGCCTCAAAACCAAATATTGTCGCCATCTACGGACTCTTGGAAGTCACCATCTTCTTAAAAATCTAAGGGGGGTAGGAGGCAAAGATGAGTACACAACAGTACTTAACAAACCACACGAAAATTTTGAATATTACATGCACGGCGTGACAAGGAATAGGCACAGGTTTAAGCACTAGTAGATGCAAGAGTTAAAATTCAATTTTATATTACATTTGAAACACAAACCAATAACAGGTAATACCATGGGGTTGTTTGCAAAGTTTAGGTTTACGACAAGTTCTAGTTTGAAAACTACTTGAGCTCGGTTACAGGAATCACCCAATTTAACTCAGCTTCATTGACCAGAAGCACGACGTATTCAAATACCATCATGATCACTCGGCAGAGCTGCTTAGCTTTACCCATAAGATATCTATGGTCATTAGCACCACACGATTAACATGCAACTCAAATGCATGTGACCGGACAAAGATGATCATAACCTTTCGTTGGATTTCCCCTCTTTAGCCCTTACCCAGTAGGTTACGAGAATCCCCAGCCTCCAGGACCCACTGACCAAGGTGGGAGACGCGATCTAGTCGCTCTGGATACCTATTGTTACGAGTACCGGTGAATGGCCACCCCATTCCCATTCCACCTCGATCGCTCTGCGATCCATTCTTCCGAGCGAGAATGGCAGCTACCACCCATAGGTATTCTAAGGGGAAATACAAGATACCAGGCTATGTTGGGACAGGTCAACAAGGCTGACCGGCCCAACTTGCAATTGAGCGGGAATTGAAGTTATTTACTTTGCCCAAGAGGGTCGGTTCTTAAGTGCCTGAGACTTAGCCCATCCCACATCACCAGCCGTGGTACCAACCGTACCAACCACCAGACCAACACCTGGGCCTCTGATAGCATCTAGGCCCCCTAATTTTTATTCTGTATGATTTTCTGATTTTGGTGTTGATGACTAAGTCAATGACCACTAAGTAAGAAGTTTTATTGTTTGGGTATCCAAGAAGACATAAATCAAAAAGGTCAAGATTAATAACCCTTATTACTAGTTTTGGCTTGGGAGATGATTCAAGTCAAATAGCTAGGGTAGTTTTTAGTTTGGTCGTACTATAAAGAGGGATTGTGCACAAGTTTAAGTTTTTGTTCATAGGCTAAAATTAATTAGACTGCTTGGAGTCAAGATCTTCCCAAAATATTTTCCCCCCACTAAATCAACCTTTCACCCAAACAAGATAGTATGTGTTTTGTCGGACTCAATATCATTGTTCTCAAATTCAAGTCCGAAGCAACCTTAGTCAAATTCCTTCTCCCACCGGACTATCCATGATCTTCTAAAATCTATCCGACGCAAACTAAAGTCCACACCGGACCATTCCTTTTTGGTCCGACGTTGAAATCTTCTCAGTCAAATATTTAACCGAGCTCATTCCATTCACGATAGACCAACCTTGATTGCTCAGAAAAGTTAGCCCGGTGCAAGCTTTGTCTTCGCTGGACTATACCCTTGTTTGTCCGTCGTTAAAAGCTTTCTGAACAAGAGTTTAACCGAGCATACGCCTTTCACGCCGGACTAACTTCCACTGAACCAAAATCTAGTCTGGTGCAAATGTATTCCTCTCAGTTAGACATGTGTTGTTCTTCCAAAAGTCCGCCGGTGCAAACCCTTTTGAAATCCTTTTACGGCGGATCAAATTCTTGCGGTCCGGTGCACATGATCATTTTCCCATCTTTTCACCGAACCTATTTTCTCTCAGAACCCATGTACGATGGACCAAGCTGATTTAGTCTGGCGCCAATACTCTTTCCTACATCATTGGTCCGGAGTATAAAGAACAGAATTTTAAGCTAAACCATGCTAAGTTCATAGCAGTTGAGGTTAGGCTGTTTTTTACAGTCTGACACGTCCAACGGATACTGTGGTAGGTGTAATGGCTATATTTTTCCAAATGGCTATATAAGCATTGCCAGAGCATTCCTTTGGATATCTTTTTGATCTTCTTGACATTTTAGCACCTTAGACTTTTCATTCCTTTAAGGAGACCGTGCTTCAATCTTAATCTCAAATTCTACACTTTCTAAGTGTTATAGGCTTCAAGCTTAGTCTAGTTGGTGTTGTGGTAATTGAACCAAAAGACATGACTTGTGGATAGTCTATTACTCTTGGAATAAATTGTTCCTAGACGGCTTGGAGAAGGAGTTGGTGAGACATGTCCAAAAGTGTTTGTGGAAGGCCACCACTAGTTGTAAGAGGTTGGGACTCACCTCACCGAAGTGATGAAAGAGTCACCCTAGTGAAGATCAAAGCTACTGCGACTAGTTTTGGAGGAGCTATACTTCATGAGAAGTACTCTAACGTAGAGTAGGAGTTTGGCTCCGAACCACGGGATAAATCTTTGTGTCTCTAATTTATTTTCTGGCTGTTGATCTTTGTTGTGATTATTTCTTACTGGTTTTGTTGTCTATGTTTTCATGTTGATCTTTTGAATCTTTAGTAGTTAAGCTCTCAGGTTGATTTTTACTAGTGAGTAAATCTGAAAGTTTAAGAGTTGCCTATTCACCCCCCTCTAGGCCAACTCGATCCTTCAGCCTCATCATTGGTCGAGGTTGGACTGACATCCATCTCACGTGGGCAGCCCAACACTGCCCCCCTAACCGTGGCAGTTTTTGAAAAGCTCCCGAGTCACTACTTGGAGATTTTTAAGTAAAAGATCTATAAGTGAAAGATTATCAATAGCAAAACTACGGCGGTTCATTAATTATAGCCTAGGGTTAAAATGGACTAAGGCACAACAACAGACTTAACAAGGAGGTGGGTTTTAATTAATTAGGTCATTCGAAGTTATCTCCCTTTTAGTTTTCTAAAATGCCAGAAAATAATGCGGCAATAAAAATACATAGTACTACACTAAAAACTGGGATTAACATGTTCAACGATGTGGCTTGCCTTGCGGGGTCGAGGGTTCTCCTAGTTGGAAGTTGCCGAAGTCGTGGCTGGTCTTGAACGGCTCCTGCTCCTGGTACGGCTCCACGTACTGCTCCTACTCCGAGAACTGCTCCAGGGGCTACTCCAACATTGGATCTAGCGCGAGAAAACGAAACCAGTAAATAAACGAATAAAAACACCCAAAAAAAGAAATCGAAATTTGAATCGAAGAGAGAATAGCCAGAAATGGGTTGGAAGGGTATTTTGAAAATTTTGGAGACTTGGTTTGGTGAAACGAAGATCATTTTTGGACTCAGTGGCTCAAACTAGTCAAGAATATGCATTTTTTAATTTTTGAAAATTTTTGGGATTTTTCTGGAATTTTTGGATTTTTTTGGATTTTTAATTGATTTTTTGGATTTTAAATAAAATTAAAATATGAAAAATAAAATCAAAAAGAAAATAAAAAAAGAAAACCAGGCCGCACAGTCCTCACGGCCCACGCTTGACACATGTCTTGAACTTTCTTGGGTCGACCCGACACATGGTGGCCGGGGTAAGCAGGTGGGGCCCAGGGAGGCGGGGTTGGCGGTGGGGATCCGAGGCGCCTGGCGGACGGGTGGGGCACAGGGGTTAGCGAGGGAGGGCGAGGCGGAGGCGGAGAAGAGGAGGCTGGCGGTCTTGGAGCGAGCAGGAGGAGCAGCCTGGGAAAGGGGAGCTCACCTGCCTCGGGGTGGGGAGAAATCGGGTGGGGCGGGGTATAAATAGCGGGGAGGAGAGGGGAGGCGGCGGAGGCGGAGCGGGCGGCGCTTGAGTGGTCGGCCAGGGGAGGCGGAGGAAGACATCGGGGAGGCGAGGCTAGGCGTGGCAAGCGGGCGTGGGGAACGCCGAGGCGGAGGAGGGCGGCCTGAGCGGGCAGTGAGCTAGGCAGCGGAGGCAATGGTAGGAGGCAGCCCACGGCGTGGGAGCGAGGCTGGGGGGAGGGAGCGAGCCAATTGGTCGGGGAAAGGGAAAACAATGGGCTAGGGCCCAGGGGCATTTCATGCCAAATGGCAGGCACTGGGTCATTCACATTACAAGGACCATTAATCTATTTTCGACGATCCCTGAACCCCGACGATGCTCACCAACTTGCGACATAACGGAAAGAAGAAGTCGGGCACTTGTCAGGGCCATTCACTAGAGAGTGGAGGCAACTGAATAAACGATAGTGGCCGTACAACTCTCGTAATAATGGCACAAAAGCTTGAGTGAGCAAGTGAGGAGGCACTAGTCAATGCAGTGATCGATCCTTGCAAACGTGCTTGAGTTGAGGGAGGAAAACATCCGCTGATAAATTGCTGAGGGCCAGCCAGTTGCACAATCATCAAGCAAAGATCTTTTCTTGATTTCTTCCTTCCTCCCTTTCTCTCTCGAGTTTAGTGGATGTCCTAACCCCCCAAGTCTCACTGATTCTAATGCTCAGCTCATGTTACTGCGATGATCAAAGCTACCTGTTGTCTGGTCTTTCAATTGGCAGGTGAGCATTGACATGAAGCTACGGCTATCTCTACCCTCTAAAAAACCCTTGAACGTGTTGCGCTCTATGGGCAGAAAGTAGTAAGCCCGTATAACACTTTGAATTTTTATCAAAAATTTATCTACCATTCTGAACCGTGAAACCAGATATTGACCATCGAACTTTACTGAAGGACCAAAAATAACTATCAGAGGGGGGGCACATAATCACAAAACAAATTTTAACCCTAAATAAACTAACCCAAAACCTCTCTACATCAAATATGTGTGGAAAAGCAAATTTTTGGAGAATTTCACTTGGGAACCAGTACTACCGCCTATGTAGGAGCGGTACTACATGTGAATAGTAAAATCACATGAATGAATAGTAAAATCAGCACGAGTTCAAATCTAAAAAATTGATGTAACTTTTGATTGGATGATCCAAAACTCGTGAAACTTTGTATGCATCTTCCTAAAGATATTTAGAACCTATTCCAATCTTCGATTGTAAGGATTGATGTCAAAGTTCTGATATTTTTCAAGTTTACTAGAAGTTGCACCAAAATAGGGTCAAAAACCAAATCTTCAACCGTGCTTGCTCGTCGGGATTTGATAATTACGATGATCCTAGATAACGTCCCATATGTCCAAAAAAGTAAGAACACTCAAGAAAGATTCCTCAAACAAGCGGATCAAGATCTACCTCAAAAACTCCCTTCTCAACTCAAAAACTGGTTTCTTGGGAAAACTTGGTGAATCAAGAAAAAACTTGCCTAGATGATTGAGAAGATAATCTACAGAGGATACATCTATCAGTCAAGCAAGAAGAAGATCAAAACTTGAGGCAAAAACTTGAGAAAAGAGATGATTTGCATTCAGATCATGAAAAGGGTTTACAAAGCCTCTCACCTGAGGGCAAAATACTCAAGGAGCACTTACACACCCACCCAAGAATACGAAAGCCTTGTAAAAACCCTAATCCTAGGCTTAGTGGTTTAGACCCTCTCCTCCCACTACATCTTCTTATATAGTGGAGGAAACCTTAACCCTAAAATCTAGACACTTATGTAGATACCAAACATATTTACATGGGATAACTTGTCAACCCAACACCATACCGGATTTTACACTCACACAAGCACGCTTCTCAAAGTAGCCTTCACCTTAACGCTCAATTCGCTTCACGAGACCGAATTTGCGTCAATGCCCACTTTAGCTTGACCTAAACCATTTAGGCCGCCTCCGTGGTTTTCCAAACGGCCACAGCCACTTGTATTGAATAAATTACCAATTTACCCCAATGATCGGTCTTCCTTCTCCTCAAAGCATCGCCATACTTCGCATTTTTTATGTGGTTCCAATGACTTGCCATCAAGCCTCTCACGTGTCTAGAGTCCCTCGAACCATCCTCGTTTGCAAGCAAGCCCAAGTATCTTGACACACCATGTGCACTTGATCGCTTCATCATGGCGACACCGGCTTCCTTGACCATTCTATACCTCAATTCCTTCCTGAGTCTAGTCCCAATCTATGCCATTATCCGCCATGTCTATCACCAATACTTCATGCTCAACTTCCTTGTCTTCTCGACTTGCTACCACTTTTCAGTCTCGATCATCTTCCGATGTTTCTTGACCGTTTTGGATCTCAGCTCTCCTAGGCTAGTCCTGCTCTCGCCTTCGTCTCACTATGACCTAGTATCAAAATCCTGTAACCAATACAAACAAGCAAACAATCACATAGCACTATTCACCATTTTATGCAATTAACTAATGCATAACCAAAACATCATCCACAACTCGCTAGAAAACCAGTACTACCACCCTTTGGGACCGATAGTACCATATCCTCGATACTACCGCTCCCATGTGTCGGTAGTACCGCTGCCTCTATAAGTTTTCGAGAGACCCCTCTCTATAAAAATAACTACCGTGCCTTTGAGACGGTAGTGCTGCTCCCTTAGCACTACCCTCCTAACACGTCGATAGTGACGCTGTGCTAAAACTCAGAGGAACACCTCTCTATAAAAAAAACTACCACACTTATGGCCAGTAGCACCATAGGGCCAGCACTACCGCCATCCCAGGCCAGTAGTGCCACCTGGCCAGTGCTACCACCACTACAAGACCGGTAGTGCCGCCCAACACTAACAACATCTCAAATTGCTTCAAATTCAAAATTGAATTCAAATCAAACTCAAACTTGAGCACTACAAGCTCACACATTGTCAATTACTCATCACAAATATGTATAGACCTCCACATAGTCTTTCATTTACAATCTAGTTCGAATAACACTTGGCTCAGTTTCGTATAGTGGTATCGCTCGTGCGACAAAATGAGTGGACGGTTTTGTTAGATCAATGATATGTGGGGCCCATACGGGCTTCTCCGTCGCTCAGCTCCCAGTCATGCTTCCATGGCTATTGGTCCCTGTAACTCCCTTCCTCTATTTTGATTTGGAAGAGAAGCTCCTGTGAGCCCTACCTGTCATTCACAAAAACTTACTTAGTATGTCATCGCATGTGGCAAAATTGCCCACTCATTACGCTATATGAGCAATATCACTGTATAAAACCGGGTTAGGGTGTTATTTAAATCGGATTATAAAGTTCGAGAGGTCAAATGCTTGGTTTCATAGTTTGTAGCTTGATGTTTCAGTTTTGAAACTCTCTGAAACTTGGAGTTATTTTGTGAAACCCTGTTGAAATCCAGCTGAAACTTGTTTGTTTTACTTTTGAAACATGGAACTCACGTTTGTAGCTTGATGTTATAGTTTTCAAATTCGAGTTTCGGTTTTTGAAACTCTCTGAAACTTAAAGTTTATTTTGTGAAACTCTATCGAAGTGTTTTTGAAAATTGTTGTTTTACTTCTAAAACATGAATCTCACGTTTGTAGCTAGATGTTTCAATTTTCAAATTTTATTTTCAGTTTCGAAACTCTCTGAAACTTGATGTTTATTTTGTGAAACTCCGTTGAAACTCTTCTAAAGCTTGTTGTTTTACCTAAGAAACATGAAACTCACGATTGAAGCTTGAAGTTACAGTTTTCAAATTTGAGTTTCAGATTTGAAACTATGTGAAATTTGATCGAAACTCTATTAAACATGGATGAATTTTAGGCGAAACTTGAAACCTGTCTCAAACTTGGTAAGATGCTATACCGTAGAAAACCTCTTTGTAACATGAAATTTTGATATGTTTCAATTCATACATGTTTCAACTTCTTTCTTAAATCTAGAACTTTGATGTGTTTCAGGTTCTGGAACCTTTGATAGACTAGAGGGTAAGAGACGACCGGCTCCTTGACGCGAAGAGGAGGACGTTGACAGGCCTTGTGCTAATGGATGGCTACGGTTACCATTTGCGGAGGAGGGTATCGATGGGGTGGCTGGTATGCGTGCTCGCGGATGACGATGGGCTCCCTCACGTCCATGTGTTAAGAGGACGTGCGAGATCGCGCGATCAGAACGATCGGACGGCCAATAGTGCCTATCCCGTCGAGATGCCTGTCTACGGCATAACGTTCGCTAGCTGCACTCCGAAAAAAAATGGGAAAGATCTTATCGATTGAGCTTTCACATGGCTCTACGATGCTGATTCGATCCTATTTAACATTAACGGTTTTAACACAAAAGGCGACCAGCTAGAGATATATATAAACTAGTCTATCGTGAATTTTATGTTATGATTACATCGTTTTCTTCGGGATTTTTGAGATTTTTATTCCCCCTGACAGCTAGCATAAGATCTCCAGGAATTTTTACATGGTATGCGAAACCAAGTAGCTAGTGGGAATATTAGGACCACATCGCGCAGGTACACTTTCACTAGTAGCAGTTCTGCCTCACATCAATCAATTAACGGTTGTTTGATAAGCATGGAAGCATTGCGTTGGCCCTTGCAGGTTATGGAGTTCCGGGACAGAGAGAAGTGAGATCATGCACTGCCCATTCTACGCTGCTTTTCTCACACTGCTGAAACATTCACTGCATTTGACTAGTACATTCAGCCTGCTTCCATCGTCGTGCCATTCGTTTTTTTTTCCTCCTAAAAGTCTCCAAGCTCATGTTGTTCAAATATGGAATATGGTAGAAGAATTTTTTTTCCATGGAACTTCATAAAGGAAAATTTTAAAGTGCCACATTTTCCTGGAGAAGTTTCTGACCCTATTTGCTTTTACTCAACTCACCAGCTTTTAACAATGACAATGTAATCATGGATCACGTATGACACGAACACAAACAAAGTTGCTATGGGACTTATGACAAGACTAAAGCTTGCATCACTACTCATCTGGTAAACTGGCCCCTACTCCTACACTATGGGCCGGTTGCCTTTTGTGGAGTTGACTTCTGCCTCTGGGCATCGCATTCGATTGATCACTGATAATGTGCTCATAACATAGTAAGCAGAAAGTGGGGTTGTCAAATAAAGCATAATTCCGACCGGGAGCACCATAGGGCCAGACTACAGCCATCCCAGCCAAGAGTGCCACTGCCATGCTACCACCACTACAAGACCGGTAGTGCCGCCCAACACTAACAACATCTCAAATTGCTTCAAATTCAAAATTGAATTCAAATCAAACTCAAACTTGAGCACTACAAGCTCACACATTGTCAATTACTCATCACAAATATGTATAGACCTCCACATAGTCTTTCATTTACAATCTAGTTCGAATAACACTTGGCTCGGCCAGATAGTGGTATCGCTCAGGCGACAAAATGAGTGGACGGTTTTGTTAGATCAATGATATGTGGGGCCCATACGGGCTTCTCCGTCGCTCAGCTCCCAGTCATGCTTCCATGGCTATTGGTCCCTGTAACTCCCTTCCTCTATTTTGATTTGGAAGAGAAGCTCCTGTGAGCCCTACCATCATTCACAAAAACTTACTTAGTATGTCATCGCATGTGGCAAAATTGCCCACTCATTACGCTTATATGAGCAATATCACCGTGATAAAACCGGGTTAGGGTGTTATTTAAATCGGATTATAAAGTTCGAGAGGTCAAATGCTTGGTTTCATAGTTTGTAGCTTGATGTTTCAGTTTTGAAACTCTCTCAAACTTGGAGTTATTTTGTGAAACCTGTTGAAATCCAAATTGAAACTTGTTTGTTTTACTTTTGAAACATGGAACTCACGTTTGTAGCTTGATGTTATAGTTTTCAAATTCGAGTTTCGGTTTTGAAACTCTCTGAAACTTAAAGTTTATTTTGTGAAACTCTATCGAAGTGTTTTTGAAAATTGTTGTTTTACTTCTAAAACATGAATCTCACGCTTGTAGCTAGATGTTTCAATTTTCAAATTTTATTTTCAGTTTGAAACTCTCTCAAACTTGATGTTTATTTTGTGAAACTCCGTTGAAACTCTTCTAAAGCTTGTTGTTTTACCTAAGAAACATGAAACTCACGATTGAAGCTTGAAGTTACAGTTTTCAAATTTGAGTTTCAGATTTGAAACTATGTGAAATTTGATCGAAACTCTATTAAACATGGATGAATTTTAAGCGAAACTTGAAACCTGTCTCAAACTTGGTAAGATGCTATACCGTAGAAAACCTCTTTGTAACATGAAATTTTGATATGTTTCAATTCATACATGTTTCAACTTCTTTCTTAAATCTAGAACTTTGATGTGTTTCAGGTTCTGGAACCTTTGATAGACTAGAGGGTAAGAGACGACCGGCTCCTTGACGCGAAGAGGAGGACGTTGACAGGCCTTGTGCTAATGGATGGCTACGGTTACCATTTGCGGAGGAGGGTATCGATGGGGTGGCTGTGTCTGTGCTCGCGGATGACGATGGGCTCCCTCACGTCCATGTGTTAAGAGGACGTGCGAGATCGCGCGATCAGAACGATCGGACGGCCAATAGTGCCTATCCCGTCGAGATGCCTGTCTACGGCATAACGTTCGCTAGCTGCACTCCGAAAAAAAATGGGAAAGATCTTATCGATTGAGCTTTCACATGGCTCTACGATGCTGATTCGATCCTATTTAACATTAACGGTTTTAACACAAAAGGCGACCAGCTAGAGATATATATAAACTAGTCTATCGTGAATTTTATGTTATGATTACATCGTTTTCTTCGGGATTTTTGAGATTTTTATTCCCCCTGACAGCTAGCATAAGATCTCCAGGAATTTTTACATGGTATGCGAAACCAAGTAGCTAGTGGGAATATTAGGACCACATCGCGCAGGTACACTTTCACTAGTAGCAGTTCTGCCTCACATCAATCAATTAACGGTTGTTTGATAAGCATGGAAGCATTGCGTTGGCCCTTGCAGGTTATGGAGTTCCGGGACAGAGAGAGTGAGATCATGCACTGCCCATTCTACGCTGCTTTTCTCACACTGCTGAAACATTCACTGCATTTGACTAGTACATTCAGCCTGCTTCCATCGTCGTGCCATTCGTTTTTTTTTCCTCCTAAAAGTCTCCAAGCTCATGTTGTTCAAATATGGAATATGGTAGAAGAATTTTTTTTCCATGGAACTTCATAAAGGAAAATTTTAAAGTGCCACATTTTCCTGGAGAAGTTTCTGACCCTATTTGCTTTTACTCAACTCACCAGCTTTTAACAATGACAATGTAATCATGGATCACGTATGACACGAACACAAACAAAGTTGCTATGGGACTTATGACAAGACTAAAGCTTGCATCACTACTCATCTGGTAAACTGGCCCCTACTCCTACACTATGGGCCGGTTGCCTTTTGTGGAGTTGACTTCTGCCTCTGGGCATCGCATTCGATTGATCACTGATAATGTGCTCATAACATAGTAAGCAGAAAGTGGGGGTTGTCAAATAAAGCATAATTCCGACAGGAGCAATGTCCTTCGGGCAAATAATATCAGGGTTTTTCACAAACATAAACTGTTTTTTTCCACTCCCAGAGGACAAACTGTCATTGGAATCAAAGCACCTTGTCGTGTTTTCCATCGGCTCATACAGGGGACGTGGAAAGCAGAGATGTTTGCTCGTGGTTTGTGACAGAAGCTAGATAGATGTGTTGATTCCCATTGATTCATGCATCAAAATTAGGCTTTCACTATTTATGAGAAGTACGGATGCATGAACAATGCAATCTTTTTTCGGTGCCATTGAATTGGGACTGTGCATGTTACAGCCTATAAGCATGGGGTTCATTTTTTTTAGATGAAAGCATGGGGTTCATAGCAAAGGAATCCATTTGCACCCCCGCCCCCAAGCTCCTGTTGCTACAAAGATGAGCCAGAAATCAAATGATTTGGATTAATGTAGATAGGTTTCAAATGATCAGGCGCTTGCAACTTAATTTCCCCCTTAAAAGTAATTTTGGAATTATGGTCTTATGGACGGAGCAAAGGCCCAAGCCTAGCCCATCTAAAGCCCAGTCCAGACTAGCCGGAAAGAAGAAGGCTCATCATATTTTTTTCGGTTTTGCTAGGCATCGGACGTTCTAACACTCCGCAACATTTTTTTTCTACGTGTGCAACATTTTCTACCAACGCGTGCAACATTTTCCTTCGACAAATGCTACAGTAAACAGATGTTGCAAGCGTTCAAAAAAAATGTTACACACGTTGGTAACAAATGTTGCAAGAGTAGACAAAAAATGTTTCAAGAGGCGTCCGAAGAAAATAAAAAAAACGGATGTCCGGACGCTAGTATTTTTATGAAGATGACTTACGATTTTTCAGTACTATATATACGAGAGGGGACGACAACGAAAAGAGAATGATGAATCATTGCGTCTGTAGTCATCTTCCTGCCTCCCTGCAGAACGTTTTGCCTGTCTTTCTTGCTAGCTCCAGCACTGCACAACTGAACATCTCACAGCTCGCAGACGCAGACTGTACTGTGTTTGCATGAGCACCCAACTCAGCTGAAACCAGAGCTTTCTGTTCTCCGGGAAAGGGTGAAAGAAAGAAGTAGCTAGACAAGCTTTCCACCGTATCTCCCTCCCTGCCTTAGGTTTACTCCTTCCAAGGAGATTCGCCACCGAGCTTTACAATAAACATGCGCCATATATGCATCTCCTGCGTGGGTATCGCTTTATTCACAGCGCACTTTAAGATCAGCAGATTCTGCGCTCTCTCGCTCGCCATGCAGCCATGCAGGGTGCAGTGCGGATTAATTACTCGGATTTTGATAAACATCATCCGGGTGTTTTTGTTTTCAAGAATCATCCAAAATGTGAACCGTTGGATGTACGCTGTGATTAGTGATTTTGATGGACCTGATTTGAGTAATGGGCACCAATCTCTAGAGTTTGATCCAACGGCTAGAAATTTGGATGATTTTTAACAACAAAACATCCGGTACTCTATCCAAAGTCGTTTTGAGGTACATGGATGGATGGTCCTAGATATCAGCAGACCGGGCTAGTGCAGGAGGATTTGGCTTGCACAGTGGTCGCTTGCATACCGTGACAGGTGACTTGCGGCAGTCTTATACCTCAGTAGGTGATATATATCATCTCTCAATCCTTTCGCGGTCGAGAAAGGATTTAAATTTACAATTTCGTTGGACGGACGCTAAAGTTGCAACAAAAATTAGGCAGGAGCCTCCCAAGAAAGCCGAAAACTCGGCGCCAAAAGCAAAGCTAGCAAAGGCCGTCCGGTTCCCAGGCTCTGAATGCATTGCATGGCTGCTTTGCTTGCTTTTCAGACTACCAAACCAACCATGCTCTCTCTCTCTCTCACTGTGCGCGGCCACCGCTTTTGAGTGCACAACAAAACGGGCAGCGTTGTCAATAAAGCAAAGATTCCGAGGCAGAGTCCGATATGCCGCCCGGCCCGGCGAGCAAAAGAACGGGAGATGCTCCGACGATGAGAGCTGAGCTGAGAAGAAGCCAAGCTGGCATGCAAGCATGCACAGCACAGGGCCTCAAAATCCTACTACTATATATATATATATATATATATATATATATATATATAAGTATTGTATACTCGGCCTCCTTTCCCTGGATAACATATTTACTTCCTGCCACTTCTTCAGAAGCCCCTGCGCATGGTCTTCGAGGGAGAGAGATTTCCTTTTCGGCGTTCAAAGTTGATGTCTTGTGTGGGAGCAGATGCGATCCTCGGAATGCTCAAAAGCTTTTCTCGTGATACTGCATTTTGTCATGCTGGCTACAGTGTTGCTTGTAACTTTTGATTCCTAGATTTAGCTTTCAGCATTTCTTTAATTAGCTAGTTTGGTGTTTGGAGGTAGAACAAATATTCTGCCATATCTGATGACTTCTTGATATTATCGAAAAGAATCTTATGACTCTGATGGTTTACATGGGGTGCATCTCACTTGTGCATTGTTTACCAATTTTCATGTTGAATTTTGAGTTTTTCTCTCTAACGCATACGTATAAGCCAAATTGAAGGTACTAAAAATATTGGATGAAATCAGAATCTCATGCATATTCGATCAAAAAAGCTTTTACACAAAAAGGTAAATAACATTAGAAAAATAAAGAGCCAAGGGAGTGATATTCATGAAAACCGTTGTGTGCTTCTTTTCTACTCCACTCCAACGAATAATTATGCATGTATCGTAATAACAACAAGGGTCATTTAGATATAGGAAAAAGTCCATATAACACCTCAAATTTTGGTCAAAATTTCGTATTGCATCCCATAATATGAAACTATTTATTTAACCATCTAAATTTTGTAATCCGGTTCAAATAATACCTAGATTTGGTTTTGCATAATGGTATTGACTACGTAGCGTGATAACTGATAAGTGGGCAGTTTTACCACATAGGATGATACGTTAATCAAGTTTAGGTGGATGATAGTTGAGGCTCATATATAAGGGCTTCTCGACGGAGAAAAAGCCTATGTGGGCCCTACCTATCATTGATCTAACTTGGCCAGTGTGTCATGCTACATAGTAAAATTGTCTACTCATTACACCACATGAGTGATACCACTATACAAAACTGGGTCGGGTCAGGTGTTATAGGAACCAGATTGCAAAGTTCAAGGGGTTGGATGTTTAGTTTCATAGTTCGGAGTACTGAATGGATTTTTGATCAAAGTTTAGGATGTTATGTGGATTTCTTCCTTATATATATGTCAAGTTATCGGTTTTGAGATATGCCACTAAATTTTTTTCTTTCTAGATATGTCATTGCTAACTTGTGAAAATTGAAAATATGCCATTATAAATTTTTTAAAGACCATAGTGCCCTCCTTCCTTCTTCCATTCACTACTACAAAATGATACAACATTATCTCTTTATCTGGGTCGGTTCTCAACTTTTTAGAAAAACTGATAGTGATAGATGATTCGGTGTGGGTGAGAAATATAGTGCAAAACATCACTATCAGTCTGACTTTAGAATCGATAGTGATGACCATCATCATCAATCTTAGTTCTGACGTCAGAACCGATAGTAATGACAATGGTCATCACTGTCGGTTTCTGAGGTTAGAACCGATCATGATAGTACATATATCACAGTTAGTTCTGAATTTCTGATCTACCGATCGTAATAGTACATATACCGCGGTCAGTTTGGTCTCGGAACCGACTGTGATGTGTTTGTCTAGTAGATTATAACCTTCGGGCTAAACCCTCCTCTGTTATTGTTCTAGACGTAAAAAAACTTTCCATCGCCCCCCAAAAAACACAAGATACTCTACGATTGGAAGCAATAATTAGGGTGAGAAATTATGATAGCCTTAGGATGGGTATTAAGGGGGTAAAATTGAAACCCTAGATTGAGGAGATTTCCCCTCAATTTGCCCTCATTTGTGGATTTCTTCAAAAGGTGAGAATTCCTTCGATTTTCTTCAGTTTTGCACTAGGCAATTCGATACACTATTGATGTTGTAAAAGTATGTCTCCTAACTAGTAAATTGAAAGCTCATAACTATGGAAGAAGATATAGAGAGTAAATTATATATCTTGGAACCCATCCACTGGTTTGCAAAGGTCGTTAAATAATGTCTCAATATTTAAAATAGCTAACTTGTAGTTCTAGTTTTTTCTTAATTTAGTGTGCATAGTTTAATTGCACATGCACCATGAAGAATGGATGTATCAGAAAAGCCGTATGAGTACTGAATTTTAGAGTGGTGTTAAGGAGTTCAAAAAAAATTACTGAAGAAGATATGGTGAAGACGGGTATAAATTTTATATATTGTCCTTGTTTTGATTGCACCAATCTTAAGAGATTTAACAACTCAGCTCAAATTGAAAACAACTTGATTCGACGTGGCTTCGTGAGGAATTACACGTGTTGGATCCATCATAAGGAAACAAGTACTACTTGTCCTGTATGCAATGAAGTCATACTGGAACTTGATCACGATTTGTAGTGTGATGTATTTGAGGAGGCAATTTAGATCAAATGTTGCGAGATGTGGAGGAAAATTACACATAAAGAGAGTATGAAAAAATTAAAAACTTCATGGAAGACAATGCCAAACCATTGTCATTGGGTTGCAAAGCGGAATGCACCAAGTTGGGTTTGGTCCTTGCATTGTTCGAACTGAAGGCAAAACACCGTTAGACATATACAAGTTTCAATGCACTTTTAGTTCCTTTATCGAATGAGCTTTCGGGGGAACAAGTTCCAACAAGCATTTATGAAGCGAAGAAGCTAATATGTCTTATGGGAACATAAATAAAAAGGATACCAATAGAATAAATCCATTTGATAATATGAGCAGTTGTCATAACACTTAACCGGTTTTGTTGTATATCTATAATCTCCCATTTTGGTTGTGCATGAAGCAGAAGTATATCATAATGTCATTACTAATCTCAAGACCTAAATAGCTAGGAAATGATATTGATGTGTACACAGAACCATTGATTGAGGATTTGGTAAAATTGTGAAATGAGAGGGTCACAGAGTGGGATGCATACAAAAAAGAGTACTTCACCCTATAGGTTGTGATATTTTGCACTATAAATGATTTCTCGATCCTTAGTAATTTGGTGGGATACAGTACAAAGAGAGCAAAAGCGTGTCCTATTTGTAAATAAAGAAAATACTAAGAGCTTGCGGCTGTCGAATTCTAAGAAAACTGTGTATATAGATCACTGTAGGTTTCTACCTAAAAGTCATCGATCATAAGATAAATGACAAATTTGATAGGAAGAGAGAAGTTCGTTTGGCCCCACAGCCTATGAGTGGAAAGTAAGTATATTCACACATAGAGAATGTCGATGTTCAGTATGGAAAGAGCCATAAATCTACGTCCCAAAACTATTTGAAAGAAGAGATCGATATTTTAGGACTTACCATACTAGAATGAGTTGGATGTCTGGCATTGTATTGATATCATGCACGTTGAGAAGAATATTTGTGATAATTTGGTTGGCTTTTTGCTAAACATACCTAGGAAGACCAAGGATGGTGTGAATGCTCATCGCAACATGGCCTACATGGGAATCAGGACCAAGCTTATAGTGCTAGAGGAGAATGGAAATAGTCCGTACATCCCCGATACATGCTACACCTTATCCAAAAAGGAGAAAGAAGACCTTTTGTAAATCTCTCCAAGGTATCTACTCTGCAAATATTAAGAAATTTGTGTCCATGGATGATTTGAAGTTGCTTAGTATGAAGTCCCATGATTGTCATGTCTTGATAACATGAAGGCTCCCTATTGCAATCAGAAATATTGTGCCAGAGGATGTCAGGTTGGCAATCATGAAGCTATGTTATTTTTTTACTACGATTTCTTGCAAGGTTATTGATCCCGATATACTAGACAGCTTGTAGAGTGATGTGGTACACACTCTATGTGAGCTTCATATATATTTACTCTGTCATTCTTCGACGTCATGGTATATCTTGTTAGAGAGATTAAGATATGTGAACCTATATTCTTATGTTACATGTATCCATTTGAGAAGTACATAGGTATATTAAAGGCATACGTGAGGAATTGGTTGAAGCTTGAGGGTAATATTGTTGAAGGTTATGTGACTA
Organism: Guadua angustifolia; assembly: GCA_036346375.1. NCBI lineage: Eukaryota > Viridiplantae > Streptophyta > Magnoliopsida > Poales > Poaceae > Guadua > Guadua angustifolia. The sequence goes on from CM070515.1 coordinate 20,183,413, forward strand.
AATAGGTTTTTGTGTTCTGCATAGACCATCTAGGCAAAAGACAAGCAAGTGGTGTTCCTGTATCTTGTCATAAGGACAGACTTGGTGGTAAAGGAACCATTAGGTCTAAACTAACAAGTCCATAGTTTAATATATATTATAAAGTACATTTGATAGTCTTGTAACACAACGCAAAAGTTCATCCATACATCAATCAACACAAGTTGATATTATGGTAAGAGGATCGATATATGGATGAGTTTTCCATCATGCAAGAACACAAAAGGCGATTCCTCACATGGTTCAAAGAAATGGCGAAAGTCTCCGTCAGCGAGGATGTCAAATGGTTGTCTAATGGACCAAGATTTAATGTACGGACAAGGTAGGGGTACGATATTAATGACTATACATTTTACACTAAAAGTCAAAATGTAAAGAGTATAGTTTAAAATAGTGGTGTGAGTATAGATGCTTTGTCTAATAATCACTTGAAAAAACGATCCTCAACCACAATAAACTCTTACTACGGGATGATCAAAGAAAAATAGGAGCTTGATTATGGAATATACCAAGTTCTATTCTTCTGATGCAAGTGGGTGAGACTTCCACATAGAGTGAAGGTCAACAAGAAATGTTTTATTCTTGTGGATGTCAATAGACTCGTCTACAAAGATGAACCGTTCATCCTTGTAAAGCAAGCAACTTAACACCTCGACGTGTATGATCCAGCTAATCTAAGGTTGCATGTCATCCTTCGTGTCAAGAGGTAGATCTTGGAATTGAAAATATCATAGATGAAGAAGAGTACAATCAATTCGATGAAATACCTCCATTTGTAGATAGGACATATCTTAGCGGTGACGATGATATATAAGGAATAAATTACATACGTGTAGATCATCAAGAAGGGTTGTATTGTAAATAATGAGACTATGTCAATGTAAATAATGCTATGTATTTCAAATATTTGTATTGTAAATAAAGATACTACCTCAAGGTAAATAATATAAATAATGCTATGTGTTTCAAATGTTTGGTTGAAACGTGAGTGTATTTTCAACCTTTGAACATTTCTAAACTATAGGACAATAAGTATACAGAAAAATCAAATTGATCTAAAAAGATGTGATCAAGGTTTCCCAAGGTGATCTCTATTATTTCTAAGCTAAAAACCGATAAAGAAGTGTGTTATCTCTATTGGTTCCACGCTCAGGACTAATAGAGAAGTCTGCATGATCTCTATAATCTCTATCAGTTCTATGCTCGGAACCAATAGAGATCATGCGGACTTCTCCATTAGTTCTATGCTCAGAACTGATAAAGATTACGTGGACTTCTCTATCGATTATGAGCATGGAACCTCTAGAGATGACTCACCTATTAAAATTTTTGTGCTCCCCCACACCGCTCCCATGCTGTCTCTTCCCCCACGCAGCTGCTCACATCCCGCTCTTCTCCGCCCAGCTCTATTGCTCTCTTCCCTGGCCCACAACACCACTCCCATCCCCTGCGCTCCCACCTAGCGCACCTCTCTCCATCACCCATCGACGGTACCTCTATCCCTCGCACCGCCATTCCCTCCCCCCCCCAACGCGTGCCTCTCTCCATCACTCGATGCCGCTACCCTTGTCCCTAGCGAGCTCCTCGGCAACCTAGGTAAGGAATCTTCTCATCTCATTCTTGAAAAAATAAAAACCCTAGCTAGCTAATTGCATTTTCAGTGAATGATCTTAATTTTCAATGCAGAAATCAAAACCCAACTAGATAATTTGTTCTTAGGTGACATGATGTATGAATGTCAAGGAAACTAGCATGCTTAGGGTTTACATGTACATTATTTTCAGATTTTTACTCATCACTAGTTGGTTGCTTAAGTACTCTTGTAAAGTATCATGCCTTGATGAATTTTAATTACCATATGCTACTTAAGCAAGAATGACATGCTTGTAAATCTACCACATGCTCTTCAACAAAAATATGATTTTTGCAAATATGAAAGTTTCTAGCTTGAGTAGATTGTATGCGTGAACTATACTCAATTCTTGGCCATCACTAAACTAGTAGTTGACATTTTTGTAAAATCATGCTCATGTCGGGTTTTGTCATGTGTTCTTGAACTAAGGGAATGATACATGTAAATCTAAAAATAAGTATGTATGTAGCCTTCAATTTCAGTTTTTACAATGATGCTTGAGGATACAATATGTTCTGTTCCTTTTTAGGAAATATTGGAAACTCTTCTAGTAGTTTTAGCGTTCTTGTACTAATCTGAAATTAAGCATGGTTAAATGTTAGTCAAATCTGAACCAATAGCCTTTAAGTTCAATATATGACCATGGTAGGCTATAGGGAAAATGGATTACACTAGAGGAACATGAAAGCAAAGCGAGGTAGTACGCCTTGAAGATAATGGGTATGTCTTTGAGGCACTTTAGGGTTATCATGACCACTGAGTACATACTAAAAGGTTGTACTCCCTTTGAGACATATCTATTTGTGAGTCCCGATGTTTGGGATGAGTTCAAAAGGATGAAGAGTATACCCCAAGCGAAGGAGCTGAGAGAGAAGAACATCGCTATCTAGAAGCAGAACACACACATACCCCACCTCGGTTTTGCCGGCTATAAAAGGAAGAAGGCAAAGTACATGCAACTAGCCAAGGAGTGTGCCCTTTTCGGGATGGCAATACCATACTTCAAGATATTTGAGGAGTGGACACGCGACTGGGTTTAAGTGAGGATGAAGAAAACCCCTGACAATCGGCTTGTAGTTCCAAACTCCGCGACCACACAGATCGTCTCCGCTATCGTAAGACATCTAACTTACTACATTGCAGTTAACCCTTCTCATTATATTTTAGCACTGATTTATATTAGCTTCTTGTAGGAGAAAGTAAGCCAGCAGAAATAACAGGGGACATTTCAGAGCCAAGGGTCACGAGACATCCTGTCTTTAGTGATTAGGAAGTCTGACCATAAGGGACGGGTGCTTGCTATAGGTGTGGGGCATACAAAGAGATTCTTTTTCCAAAACGAGGAGGACGCTGCCAGTGCTAGAGAAAAATCATGGCAAGCATGTGAGAATCGCCTCAAGGCCAAGCTGAAGGAGAAGCTGAAAGAGGAGATAAGGGAGGAGATGATAGCACGAAAGGCCCAAATAGTGGCACGTGAGGATCGCTTGAAGGCTAAGATGATGGTGAGATCTCCAACAGTCAAAGTTAGATGGACTCGCCTCTTGTAGAAAGATCTATGCCCTGCACTAGCAGCTGCACTTCTAGAAATGATCAGTCTGGTCCCCACCTGAAGGTAATAACTATTTCTGACTTAAAGGTACAAGAGTAAGCTAAACAATGTTTCTGATCAAATTGTGCACTTTTTGCAGGCGCTACCAACTGCCAACTCGTCATGCTCAAAGATGAATTTCTCATTGAGGCCAGACACATGGTTGCATTTCCATACAAGGAGACTGACATGGTGCGTGGTGACCATTTAGAGAAGGGCTACATGAGGATGCAAGTGGACTATGCCCATGATGACTTCCTATCTTATATGCTAGAGTTCCTACCGAACGAAGATATCACCACTCTCGGGCGAGCATGGATGTTGTTCATCAAGTGGCCCACAACTGGTGTCTACTACTCCAGGTAAAAATCCCTAGCATCTTCTCGATTATTCTAGTCCTACAACACTATACCTACTTACATCTGTATGTGCTTTATAGATTTCTACCTCATTGACGAACCCTAGCGGGCCTATCGTACCTGTACCTACTCACACCACCATGATGACTCTTCCGTCCAAGTTGACTCCTATGGAGACTGTAGAACTGGTGTATAAAAGGACTAGAACATCGACCAAAGAATCATAGGAAACTTCAGAGACTCCTTTTGCTAAGAAGATAAAGTTGACAAAAGCCACAGAGCCCCCCTAAAAAACTTGAGGGGTGCATACATGGAAAATCCTTTGTCCCAAGCAACCAATTGAATGCTCTACCCTTTTTCACTAGATGCTCCATGGATGGTATATTGACAAGGCCAATGAGGTGGATAGGGCCGAAACTCACACCGATTTCCATGTGAGGTATCGAGGAGGACATTTTCACCACCAGGAGCATAGGACATTTCTAGTAAGTTTCAAGAATTTGTTCTATTTGTACAACAGGAAAGCCATCGATATTTCTATTATACAAACGTGAACGCTGTGAGTATCGCACTATACGACATAGGCCTATGACTGTTATAGGATTTTGTTTGTTTTTAATAATAGATTTGTTTTATAGGATAATGAGACAGCGAGCCACAACACAACATCACCCCGTTGGTTTCATCTGTGACTATGGCAGAGCATCAGTCAGAGTTCGTTGTCGACTATCTCAAGGAGGCATTGCTTGCTGAGGCGAAAAAGGACTTAATTCTAATCTCGTATAATGAGATATAAGTATTACTCTAATTACTTTACCCTTCAATTACTTATATGCACTTAAACTAGATATGAACTTATTTTCTTATACTGCATACCGTTTAATAAAAAACTATTGGGTTCTACTCGTGATTGTTCCGAGTGAAAAAATGTCTACACATTTAACTTGCTGGAGAAGAGACTAATGGTCTACGTGATTAACCTAACACTTTCTGTATTTAACTAAGTTTATTTTTTCCTTAGTAGCATCTTTCCAATATATGTAGGGCTTTCTTATCTTACGTTGGCCGAAGGAGGGCGACACAAGAACAAACGAGCAGACCAGCTGGAGTGGAAGCACTTCAAAGTACAAGTGCCTAGCATAGGATTCTTTGACATCTATTCTTCATCTTCTAATTTGATTTTCTTTGTTCATAGTGTCATCAACAGGATTGTGACAAACTGTGCGGCTTCTACGTCATGCATCACATGATGATCCTGGTCGACGGTGCACACATTTTCCTTAAAGTATGTACATGCATAATACACTCAGTCTTTACATAAAAATTTTAAAACTTAATTACTACACTACTTTCTATTTTGCAGCAGCTCGATGTCACCCTCAAAAGCCTACAAAACAAAGATTTTAATAGATTACGAGACTACATATACACATGGTACTGAGTAGAAGCTATAGCAAAGGACGATAGGTTTAGAGACCCGATAGGCTCCTACTAGTCTATGTAAACAATGTTATATACCATGAATATGATATGTGTACTCTTGTTAAGTTTGTTTGTTTTCTATATACTGTGAATGTGATATGCGTACTATGTGTATAACTTGTGTTGTTCTAGGAAAACAACCTAGATTTGCAAGGTAGATTTATCTCTATCGATTCCACGCTCAAAACCGATAGAGACATGTGATCTCTATCAGTCCTAAGTATGAAACCTATAGAGATAATTCAGGAATCTCTATCGATTCCACGCTCAGAACCAATAGAGATTCGGAGGACGTCTCTATCAATTATGAGCGTGAAACTGATAGAGATTCTTGAATTATCTCTATCAATTCTAATCTCATAACCAATAGAGATAATGAGGATGTCTCTATCGGATCTGAGTATGGAACCGATAGAGATAATTTAGGAATCTCTATCAGTTTCATGCTTAGAACCGATAGAGATAATTGGTCTTCTGGATCGATTTCAAGCTCAGAACTGACCCAGATGACTCTATATATCTATCAAACAAAAACTGACCTTGATAGTTGCTCATTATCACTATCTAAGAACTTTGTATCGCCATCAAAACTAACCCAGATGATGAAGAAGAACTGACCCAGATGACAATTTCTATAGTAGTGATTCTAATCTGAGCACCTAACTATCTCATAAGCAGCCAACACCTCCGTTGCCCTTCTCCTGAACGAGATCCATCCTCTGCCCTTTTGGACGAGCTATGCACAGTAGCCCACACCTCCATGGCCAAGGCCTCCCCATCCTTTTTCTCTCTCTCTCCCTCTCTGCATCATTCCTGCTTCAAGCCATGCCACCTTTGATTGCTTCAATCATCAGCGCCAATCTCACTGTCCCTAGGCACTAGACGCCTCTCCTCGACATGGGTATTCCAATTTTGGCCCTCAATTTTGTCCAATTACATATGGTGAGAAATCCCCAAATCTCTATTCTTCTTCTGCTTCTCTCTCCTTGGCCAAAGAAGTTGAGCTGTGCTTCGTCTTACAAAGTTGTGGCTCAATCGAAGGGGAGCTCAATGGGACCATGAGGTGGAGAAGATTGGGAACAGGAGGAGGAAGAAGGGGCATTATGGTCTAACAAGTTTATATGATGGCATATTTTTAATTTTCATACATTAGTAGCCTATATCGAAGGCAAAATTTTGGTTTATCACAAAATCAAGAATTTTATAGTGGTATATATCTAAATAATCCAAAGAGCAAAGGATAACACTATCTCCAATATAACAATATCTTCAAATTAAATGGAGATAAAGGTTGCAGAACATTCAACAAAGAGAGTGATGGGTATGGGTGGGCATATTTCATTGAAACCAAAAAATCAAATCGAACTGAACCAAATTAACAAAAAAATCAATTTTTTTGGTTTTCGGTTGTCAACTCATTTTTTATTTTGTCACTTTTGATTAACAGTTTTTGGTTCGGTTTGTCGAGTTGGGGAACCGAATAAGCCGAACACCGATTAGGCACATACACAGGTTAACAAATTCCCCAAGTGACTCCCAAGTCCCAACCCAAGCAGCAACCCTAGATCGAGCCATTTGGCCTCCTCCCTTCGTGTTGCCCTCCCGACTCCGGCAACTGAGGCTCCTCCCTCGGTGCCACCTACCCTCCAACCCCTCCTCTCTTGAGCTCCTCGATGGCCGATGCCTTTTCCCGGCTCCCTCGACGTCGCAACGTAGCCTGCCCTCTACCCTGGCTCCCTCGAGCTCTCCTATGTCCTGACAGCCAACGCCCGACACCTCCTCCTGGCTCCCTCGGTGCCTCCTCCCCTGGCCTCCTCCCTCGGCGCATCCTCCCTTGATGCGGCTACGCCTCTTCCCTTGGTGCTTCATCACCTGCGCGCCGACGCCTCCTCCAGCTAGCTACTAGCGAGGTACTTCACCCTGTTATGCAAGGATTTGTGCTCGTTTGTAGATGGATAACAGGAAGATAGGCCAGGATTTTTGAGTACTACAAATTATTCCATATTAAATCTGGGTAACATGAAGATAGACCAGGATATGTGGAAATATTTGTGATCATTTAATACCTCCATGAATTTGTGCTCCATCTGTACCTTGAACAATGATGTGGAAGCAAGATAAAGTTTGAGATGGCAGATACCACGTTATTTGAACTGCCACTAGCCCACCAGCTATAAGAAAAATAGAATAGTAGTAAATTAGTTCATAGATCAAATAACAAAAGTAAGATCTGAGATGTACATGTATAGTTTGATTATGGATCTAAAATGTTGTACCAATGAATTTTCTGATTCTAAGTTGCACATGTAACATGTTTTGTATTAGCTGGACCTAGATGTTTGAAATTCTGAAATCACTGAAGTTTAGTTTGTTTGGAACAAAGCTTGTAGAATGAGGTTTAAATTTGGACTCTGTAAGTCTATAGTAGTGCCTAAAATAGTGCAACTTTGTCGTGCTTTTTTGTATACTATTTATTCATTTGAACCATTGAAGTTTATTGATCTGAATCACTATTTGTTTGTGCCTAAATCACTGAAGGTTATTGATATGAAATCTGAATGCTGGTACTTTTTTGATTAACCGAAAAACCGAACCGAATTTTTGTGTTAATTCAGTTCGGTTTTCGAATTTGAAGCGATAATTTCAATTTCTAGGTTCCAAAAATATTTTTTTAAACAAAAAAAAATCAAGACAATTACACCAAAAAAACCGAATGCCCACCCCTAGTGACAAGGAATAAAAATCAAACAATTGCCTCAACTTCTCTACAGCACTTATGACCTAACAAATTAAGCATTTGCTTGCGCTTTTATGCCAAAGCCATCCCTGAACTTGTAAAATGACATTTCAGGGAAAATGTTGCTATCTTATACAATTTTACTTCTCAAATCTAAAAAGAAAGGAGCTTAATTAAAACATGAGAGCATTGTGCTTGTCTTCTTGTGTGAACATTTACCATTGAGCATATATCCCTACTTTTATAAGTAACATGTAAGATAAACAAAGCTGCCTTTCTATCATGGACACCACCACATTGGCACATTCTTCTTTTAATTTCTCAGGTGGCTTGTCATGAACCTAGGTGTCAGTCAATTGTCAACTCACCACCCCATGCCTTTTTTCCCCACATGGAATATGCAAAAGAAAGGAAAAGATAGATTAGGCTAGAGTCTTTTCATGGCCAGGCATCTAATTCTCCATACTGCTTGAATCCGATGCGCACCCACAGCTGCAATGTGTGTGTAGTTTCATCCAACCTAAGGAAAATAAATAAATAGTAACAAAGAAAAGGATTAATGAAAAGAAAAATTCAACAAGGAAAAGATCTTTTGATGTGCCTCAAAACCGGCATGAGTTGAATCATGTTTCACAAATGAATACTAAAGATTTTTCATGCTGACACTGTCTGGAGTTTCTCTGAAGGCAAATCAAGCCCTACGGAAGGAGCATTAGATGCTGCATACAGACTGCACAGAACTTCAACCTTCATATTGTACTTCGATGCAGTAAGTGACGCAAAGATTGCCCTGCAAAAGATGCAGACAGACAGGCTGTAAAAGAAGGGGGACATAAACAACCCCAAACAGAGGAGATCCTCTCCTTGAAAGGAGGGTAACCAAGATTGCTGCAAAAGGAAGAACCTCTATTGGATTCTCTTTCTCTCTCTGGTTTTCCATACAATTATAGGCCCATGATTTCACTTCCCAACAACTCAGCAGCAGTATCCTACTAGTGCTAATTCATTCTTTTGTTTATATTAAAGAGGAAAACTATAGAACAGTATATCGATTAGACTAAAAATCAATGAAATAGTTTTTAGTCATTTGATCTAATGAATTCAACAACTAAAACTATCCCCTCATGACTCCCTCGCACGTATCCAACTTCCAGTTATAAGTCACTTTCCCCATCTAACCCCTCTTTCTCTCCACCAATGTCTCCCAATTTGCTTCCGGTTGGTTACCTCACCTAATTTGTCCCCATATCTATGGCAAGTGGTGATTGGGTGCAGCAGTAGGCAAGCTTTGCATAACAGAGCACAGGGGTGAGCAAGCACGCATACAACGAACGAGTGCAAGCAATGGATAAGGCACAACCTTCACGTGAAGATATGGACATGCAAGGGAGCGAGCGCAACAATGACACTAATAGAGGGAGCGGTGGTGCAGAGAGGAGCTAATGCAAAGAAGACGGCTGAAGGCTAGCTTGATGACTCATGGAAGGCAAGTGGTAGCTCGATGGGTGTGAGATCACCTACAACGATGGTAGTACACAGCTCGCCGGTATCCCAATATCTCCCTCTGGCCTCCCATCGAAGGTTCCAAGACACTAGTACTCCCTTTAGCGGCTATGACTCCAACGAGCTCGTATCCAACAACTGCAACTCTAATTAATTCGCATCCAACGATGGCAATTGGCTATGATGCCCCACATCCAAGTCTTGTGATGGATGTGGCAGCTTTGACCATCATTTTTATCACCGATGATAGGATCTAGTAAATCTGGTGACACCAACCGTGGATCCAGGCATCCAGCTGAATCTGGCGGTGGTGCGACTTGATAGCTTAGCAACATGGCATGAAGCTCAGGCTAGAGATGGGAGAGAGAGAGAGAGAGAGGGGCTCGACACGGAGTCAAGCACGGATTTGGTGGTGAGCAACATTGGTTGTCTCCATGGAGACAACAGTAGTTGGGGCTGGAGCTAGAGAAGTGGGTGCATCGGCAGCGAACGGTATCGAGCGGCCCTTGGCAGTATGATAGTATCATCGTAGCCAAGTGAGCTCATCAAAAACTAGCCGAAACTTGTTGAAACTTATTTGAAACCTATTGAAACTTGTTCGAACTTTTTGAAGTTTTTGGTTGAAACTTGAGTTTCAAAATCTAAAATTTGTTGAAAGTTTGGCTTGGATTCTTCTAAAAAAATAGTGAAACTCACTAAAACATAAAACTTTTGAAACGTTATCTTGAAACTTGCTGAAACTATACGAGTAGTATACCCTTGTTGAGTGATTTGTGTTAAGTATAGTACTCCTTAATAAGTATGTGTGTCCAACGGGTTAACATCTATGTAAGCACTAAACTTTATTTGTTCTATTATATTTCAAAAATCAAAAAGAGAAAGAACATAAATGATATTGTGCCTTATAAGAATTTTATAAATTCGCTGGATCATGATCATGATTCAAAATTTTTATGATATATTAAGCATTTCCTTAAAACCATTATGTAAAATTTTCAAAAATTCTAAACCTTTTTTTTATTGCTAAAGCAAATCTATGTATTGATCATTGGGTTTTTATCAGGACGTAGCACTGTTAGAATTTTTAAAACTTATTTAAGCATGATAATCATCTAAAACTTTTATATAACCATTAATGATACATCAGAACCATCCAAAAAAATTTTAAAAATTTTATAACATGGTTTGGACAATTTTTCATTTTATTCAAGTTTGCCCGGTAAATCTTTTAACAGGATAGTAGCACTGTTCGAATTTTTAAAAATCCATGACGCTTGATCATCATCTAAAAGTTTTATGAGAATATTATGGATGTGTCAAAACCATTCACAAAAAATTTAAAAATTTTATAACCTAGTTTGTTCCAATTTTCATTCGGTTCAAACTTGTCGGTCAGCGTTTTATCAGGACAGTAACAATTTTTGAAATTTTAAAAATTTCTCAGATTTGATAATCATCTGAAATTTTTATAAAAATATCAATAATGTGTTAGGACTCTCCAAAAAAATTTCAAATTTTTTTGTCGTCGTTTGACCCACTTTTAAGCCAATGCAAAACGACCGAAATTTCAGTAATTATGCCCGGAATTTCCGTAAATTTCACCGAAATTCAAAAAAAAATTCATTGGCAAACGGACTGGATTTGAATTTTGGTTTTTAAATTTCAACCAAAATTTGTTCGAAATATCGAAATGTTGCCAAAATTTCGGATTTCGGCTATACTCATTATTTTTCCCAAAACGAAATTTAAATCCCTGGTCGATGCATACCATGCCATGCGCGCAACAACAAAGGTGTTTTGGGTTTTTAGTGGGGGAACTACTACTAACTTTAAAGAAAGGAGTTGGCCTTAAACCTCTCTCATCAAGGTAACAAAAACATATTTTTGTTCATTTTTCATGATAAAATCCAGTCTACAAGGCATCAAATTACGAGAAAAAAAAAGCTAGGGCAGTGTGGTACTGTAGCTCAACCTTCAGATTCTAAACATAAATTTTACCAGTACAACGAGCAACGCAAAAAAAAAAAACCAAATATATTCTCGAAAATCGTGTTTTTTTGGGGGGGCCTGAATGCCACAAGAATAGTAGTATCCGTTTCTTTGAGCGAGACATTTCAAAACAAAAAAGGGGAGAGAATGCCACTGCTATTGGGCAAGGCAGGATCATGCTCCAAAGATAATCAAGGGAAAAAGGGCAATGGCTTAGGCAGAATCTTGCAAAAGCCTTTGCACAGTCCTCGGGTTCGCCGGAACATCGACTTTATCTGGAGCAAGCGAGCGAGCCCGTATCGTCGCTCGCTTTTCCTTGTGCGTGGATCGCACGAGCTTAGCAGGATACTCTTCGCGAGACCCAAGATTTGATTGATTTTGTAAGGAGAGAAGCGAGCTGTACATCGGTCCGGTTTTGGCCTTAGGATTTCCTTCGTTAGGCACGAGAATTCAGCTATAGTTATTTTGATTCGACAACGGTTTCAGATGGCTTCGAATTCAGTTTCAGATTTAGGAGATCAATGTCCGTCAGATCGGGATATTCTAATTACATTTTTGGATATTTGAGTCATATAATTTTCAAATATCCAAAAATTTTCAACTCATATTCTTATAGCTTTAATTGGGTCTAGCCAAATAGTCCAAGTTAGATCCTCCCTCTATGGCACACGCCCCTGTCGTTGTCTCATCTGCTATCTTGTCGGCCACCACTAGTGCTTGACATGTAAGAATATATTTTCCACTTGCCTATGTGAAATGTCCGGTACTTTTTTCCAAAACATAAAGGAATATTTGATATTTTGAAAACTTTGTTGAACTACCTAATAAAATAACTAGTTAAATTGCGATAATTCTATTGCATATCGAACTCATATAGTTGGCTACTCATTGCTATATGTGTTATATACAATATCTGTTTTCGCACAATATCTAACAAAAAAATATTCAATACCGTATCGATTTTGCTCTATATTTTCTTTAAATTTGTGACCGATATTATCCGCATCATATTTATATCCGATATTACCCTTATTTAACTCCGAATCTAATAAAAATATCATTTAAATACGAAAAGAGAAATATAAATCCAAGACCATTGCACCCATACATTTTAGTGCATGAGCGAGTCGTCTGATGACCGTGTGTCAAACGTTGGGAGTTCGGCGAGTTTATGGTACGAGGAATTGACTACCGGCCCATTACCTTTTTAAGACGGGCCACATGGCCTTCAAAGGCTGTTTACCTAGGCCCACTATAGATGCCCAACAGCCGACGCAGCAGCCTTCTGGGCTGTATGTAGCACCGGACACCGTAACGTTAGTTGCCCGTGAGAGTTTAAGCTATGTCTTGTTTTCTTGTTGAAGTATGATCTTTTTTTAATAGTTTAAACTTTTGGATTAACCGATTGGTGTGTAAAATTTATCATGGTATCAGAATCAAGAAGTGCTGAATTCGAGACCTGCCTGGCACAATTTTAAGAAAAAATCACTTTAATCCCACGTCAAGCCCTTTAGGTGCTAAAATGCAAAGGGGAGTGTTAAAGTAGTACCCTATTTTCCTAGCAGTTTAAAGTCCTATTTGGATGAGTGGTAATTCTTAGAAAGTTATAGGATTTTGTTTAAATTTAAAATAGATTCTAAAATAATCCAATGAAATAACTCTAATCCAAACAACCCTAAGTTTTTTGTGAACCAATTGTTGTATAAAACTCACTAGTATTTCTCATAATTGCACTGAGCCCAGCAATTTGGCATCTCTCCTTTCCCTTTTTCTTCGTGAGTTCTGCTAGTGCTACGTTCTGTATTTGGTTCAGACATTAAGATTGAATAAGTAGGTTGGACAACCTTAAGCAAGATAGATTAACTTAACTGACTTTTATTTTTCATAACTAATCTAGTTATAGAAAATGTTGTCCAGTTATATTAGGTAGGTCAGAGGTAGAAAAACAACTCAAGAGAGTTCACTGTGGCTGGCTACCTTAGGCTGTTTGTTTAGGTTTTAGGATTTTTGGTTTATAGTTTAAAGTCAGTTTTTTTTGGTATAAGCACCTTAAAAGCAGTATTTTTTAATGTGGTAGAAGTTAGTAGTATTATCCTAATTTCAATGGCATTGGTCTAAAATCAACTCTCAATAAGTCAAAAAATTAGAACCTCCCAATAAATTTGGCTTTTAGTTATATGGAGAATTATAGCTTTGTCTTTTCAGCTCTAAGCTGGAGAAAAATTCCAAACAAAGTGAACCTTATTCCAACTTTTTTTGGGCTACCTTGACCCTGTCTAACCTCATCGGCCTCTATAGTTTTTGGTGGGTTAAACCACTAACGCGCTTCTGAACCTTGAAAAGCACAAATTTTCAAGGACGTTAAGAGCTTGATTTGAAACTGCCACTCTACCGCTACAGTGCATTTCAGATTTCCCTGAAACACCCCAAAATTTCAAATTTTGGTTTTATTTATTTTATTTGGATTTATTTGAATTTTCCCGGATTTATTTGAATTTATTTTGAGCTGTTTTTGTTTTCCTTCCGTTTCGGGAAAGCTTTCAATTTTGGGCGTCTTTCTTTTTCGGCCATTTCCTTTCGACTTCAAATTTCCCTCCTACCAAATCTTTCCCAAGATCGGCTAAAATCTTGACCAAATTTCACCAAGCTTTGACACCTTCTTCCTCCTCCTTCTTCCTTCTCAAGATCTTCTTACTTGATCCTGTTCGCGTCGCTCATCGTTCTCAGCCATGCCTTGTCCCGTCCCGTCGTCCTCACCGCGATTCGCGACACTGCTCTCGTCGCCTCCGCCAGTGTCGCCCTTTTCTCCTCCCGGTCCGACCGCTGCTCCGCCGGTCCGAGCTCAATTCCGCCCGGTCGCTTTCCCTCCCCGGCGCCGGTCTTCAACGCCCGTGCACCTGCTCGCCTTGTCTCGTCAGCCAACTACTCCGCGCGATGCCCGTGCATGCCCCGTCCCTTCCGCTCAGCTCGCACACGCCGTCCTCATCGTCCTTCCGTTGAAAACGCGGCCACTCTCTCTCTTCCTCGCCTCCGAACACTGCTCACCCCCGGCCGCTATAAATAGCCCCCGCCTTCACCCCATTTCTCTCGCCCCGAGCCCGTCGTGCTCTCCTCTTCCTTCCCCGGTCACCCATTTCTCCTCCGGTGGCCTCCTTGCGCCGCGCCACGGAGCCTCTTCTTCCTCTCCGGTCTCCTCCGCCGCACGGCCGTTCTGCTCACTCCCCCACCCATTTTCGCATGCCTCCGAATCCGCCGTGAGCTGCTTCCTCTCCCCCGCCAGCCCTCTGCCTTCCCCGAGCCACCAATCGCCATTTCCCGAGTCTTCTTCCCCGCCTCCGGCAGCTCTCCACCTCGCCGTCTCCCTCTCCCGCTGACAAGCGGTCCCCACCTGCCAGTCTTCCTCGCTTCATTGCCACTCGGGTCCTGGCACCACCATCTCCCTGGGCCATTGCATCGCAGTTCTCATTGTCAAGACCTCCCCACGCTCTCTACCGCTCGGGCCCGGGCGCTAGTCTTACTGTCGTCGGGTCCCAGCCGTCAGTGGGCCGCGCCTCGTGGGCTCCCTCGCCTATGCGGGCCGTGCGCTAATGTCGTGGGCCAAATTCCTGTGCAGCCCGTTTGCAATAGTATTCCATTTCTTTTGATTTTTCGGGATTTAATTTGTTTAAAATCCGAAAAATCAATTTAAAATTCCAGAAAATTCACAAAATTCCCAAAAATCCAAAAATAGCCAAAAATACATATTCTTGATCAGTTCGAGCCGCTGAGTCCAAAAATAGCCTCCGTTTTGCCATGCCAAGTCTAAAAAATTCCAAAAATACCCCTGAGCTCCATTCCGGCCATTTCCTCCCTTGTTCCTTTTTCTGTTTTCTTTCTTTAGTTGTTTTTATTCGTTTATTTATTGGTTGCATTCTCTCGCGTTAGATCCAACGTCGGAGCAACTCTCGGAGCGAAACCCAGAGTTGGAGCAGTTCTTGGAGCTATGCTAGGAGCAAGCGCCGTTCGGGACCAGACATGACATCGACCGCTTCTCGCTAAGCGAACCTCTAACCCCGCAAGGCAAGTCACACTCCTTGAACATGTTTGATCCCATTATTCCGTATAATTACTGTATGTATGTAGTTATTGCATTTGTCTGTAAATAGAGTAAAAATCTAAAAAGGAGCTAATTTGGAAAGACTTGACTAGTTAAACCCACCCCCTTGTTAAGACCATATTGATTATGCCATATTCAGTTGTAACCCTAGGTTATCATTAATGAACTACCGTAGGTTAACTATAATAATAATCATTACTTTTCATTTATTGCTCAAAACTCGTTTTCAAAACTTACTACGGTTTAGGGGACAGTATTGGGCAGACCACGAGAGGTGAATGCTGGCCCAATCCCCAAACCGATGACAAGCCCAGTGTGGTGTGGAAAGGGTACAGGAGGTACCGGTGGTGCGGTGTGCGTCGGGCTGTGTCTTCGGCAATTAAGGATCAACCCCTGGGCAAAGTAAATAACTCAGTCCCCTCTCAACCACAAGTTGGGTCGGTCAGCTCTGTTGGCACGATCCACGAGTCTTAAGATATTGTCTTTCCCCTTGGAATGCCTACAGGTGGATCCCCATTCTCTGTGGAGGAATGGGTAGCGTTGTGGTTGGGGGTGAAACAGAATGGTGCGGCCATTCGGCGGTTTTCACAACAGTAGGATTCCTCAGTTGGTCAGATCGCGCAGGTCCGCTTTGGCTAGTGGGCCCTGGAAACTAGAGGTTTGCACCGCCTACTGGGTAGGAGCTAAAGAGGGGAAATTCAATGAAAGGTTATGTTAATCTCGGTCTGGCCGCATGCATAAAAGTTGCATGTTGATTCTAGAGTGGCATTAACGATCGTAAATATCTTGTGGGTAAAGTTGAGTAGCTTTGCAGAGTGAACCAAATGGTATTCGAATACGCCGTGCTTCCGGTTAATGAAGCTGGGTTAATTTCGGGTGATTCCGGTAACTGAGCTTGAGTAGTTTTAATCATAAACTTGCCGTAATCTAGATTTTACTAATGAATCAGTGGTGGTGTTATTGTGATGATATTGATTGATGTTTGTATTTCTTTCATACTATACGTAATCCTAGCTCATGCATCCACCCAATATTTAAACTAGCGCCAATTCCTTGAAACTCCGTGCATGTAATATCCAGAATTTCCGTGTGGTTTGTTGAGTACGGTTGTGTACTCACCCTTGTTCCTAATCCCCTTTTAGATTTCAATGAAGCTGATGATTTCCAGAAGAACGTAGATGGCGATGATATTTTGGTTTTGAAGGTCTTGATCTATCTGCTCAAACCATTCCTGTGGGAGTTTTGGTAATGTATCTGGTGCTAGCCGCACCTCTTGTAAAACTCTGGCCGTTAGGCCCTTAATTTATCTATAAAATATTCGCATTTGCTTTTATGTCTGGCAATATGCGCTTGGTTACCGGCCTATAGCTAAAACCCTGGGTAGCTGTGAAGGTATTTATACGCACCCCCTGAAAAGGGCGGTCCGTTACATTCCCATTGCAAACTATATTATGTTGTTATTGATGAATTGTAAGGGAATTCTCATCCCCAAAGAACTTCTTTCGGATTTCCCATTGTAAACTATATTTATACGGTTATTGATGGATCGTGAGAGTCTTCTCAGCCCCCAGAAGCTAGGTTGTGAGCTGACTGCTGAGTGACTTCTCCACTTAAGTTAGGTCTCTTGCTCTTTCACAACCAATGTAGGACTATTAGGGTGCGTTTGGCAGACTTTCTAGTTTCAGTTTCCTCATGAGAAGCTGAGAAACTCTACCAAATAAGAAAAAATCAACCAACTTCACATAGAAATCTGAGGAAGTAATTCATGTTTTTTGACTTACAGCTTGGGAGTCAAAAAAACATGTTCCCCACCTGATTCACAACCTCTTAGTTATGAACCTCTCCACCAAGTTTGTAACTATTTCTCAAACAGGAATCACTTCCAACAGAGAATCGATTCTATAGAAAATAAGTTAGAGAATTAGCTAGGATCTGGAGCTTTGCCAAACAGACTCTTAATCCCTCCCCCCTCCACATATTGGTGCCCCTCAATTCCTTCACCGTACACCAACGGTCCCTCAGGCCAAATACGGTAGAGTCGGGCTCTGATACTAATCGATAGAGAGTAAAGACTAAAGACCTTCTCACTCCAAAAGCTAGCTTGTTAGGTGTGGAACTCCCTCACTTTTAAGTCAGGTCTATTGTCTTTCCACAACCAGCGTAAGGCCTTTTTTTTTACCAAAGCTGAGAAACAACAAAGCAACAAAGAACGGTGCAGTTTTTGTCTTCAGAACATATGGCTATGTATCCACTGTTTTGTCACGATAAAAGATGAGTAACGAAGGTTACCATGCATGACCATGGTGGTCATAGGAAAAGGAAGTGTTCTGGTGTCTCGTGCGTGCACACAAGCTAAATTTGCATGCACTCCATCGTCTCACACAAACTACTATACCACGAATGGATGTACAGTTGCAAAGAGTGCCCAAGTCCCATCCATATCGCCGTAAAAAAGCTCATCTTGTCCTGGCCTTCCCTAATAATGCAGCAATTCGAGATCTCCTCTTCACCAAGGCCGTCCTATTCGTGGACCATGCCCAGCTAGACGCTTTGTCCATTGCATGGCTAGCTCCCGCCAGATCCTAACAGCGCCATGCACGTGAACTCGCGCATGCGTCGCCAAATTCACCCACGTTAAACTGTTCTACGACGTACATGCGCCTCGAGAACCACACCAGCCTTAGCTAGCTATAAGAGTAGAACGCACACAGCACATACACACATGCACCTGCAGCTTGTAGCGAGATAGCAAGTAGCCATGGCCAAGACTGTGTTGCTCCCCGTCCTCCTCTCCTTCCTCCTGCCCTTCTCTTCCCTCGCCCTGACCCAGGACTTCTGCGTCGCCGACCTCACCTGCAGCGACACGCCTGCCGGCTACCCGTGCAAGGCAAGTGTCAGCGCTAATGACTTCTACTACCATGGCCTCGCCGCCGCCGGCAACACCAGCACGCTCATCAAGGCAGCCGTGACCCCGGCCTTCGTCAGCCAGTTCCCCGGCGTGAACGGGCTGGGCATCTCCGCGGCGAGGCTCGACATCGCCGTGGGCGGAGTCGTGCCGCTCCACACCCACCCGGCCGCCTCCGAGCTCCTCTTCGTCACCCAGGGCACCATCGCCGCCGGCTTCATCTCCTCCTCGTCCAACACAGTGTTCACCAAGACGCTGTACGCGGGCGACATCATGGTGTTCCCCCAGGGCCTGCTGCACTACCAGTACAACGACGGCACGACGACGGCGGTGGCGCTCGTCGCCTTCAGCGGCCCCAACCCCGGCCTGCAGATCACCGACTTCGCGCTCTTCGCCAACAACCTGCCGTCCTCCATTGTCGAGAAGGTGACCTTCTTGGACGACGCGCAGGTGAAGAAGCTCAAGGCTGTGCTCGGCGGTAGCGGCTAAGTTGGTTTGATATATCGTCGTCGCGGCCGTGGTCGTGGCCGTACGCGGTCGTCGTGGCGTGAGATTAATTTTCATGAGTGCGTGCACCTGTCCTGTCATGTGAACGTCTGAAGTCTTTTTCAAGTTTTCCTGCTCACGTTAATTTCATTTGTCATTGTGATTTGTTCAAATGAGATAATAAACTGTGTGCATCCAATCGGTTTAATTAGCTTTATGACGGTCTTTTTAAAGTAATAGCTGCTGGTCATTTGATTGGTCAAGGTTCCATTTGATAGCACAGTCGATTATGGTGTACTACTTTCCATATATTTTATGTTTACCTAGTTGTTTGCAAATTGTGATTGTTGTATTCCAAATATCAGAAGAAGATACAGGACTACTTACCACACAAAAGACACGACAGTACTTCGTTAATATTTAATCTGGCTTGCCAAACATGTACTGTAGAACAGTTTCCACACGTAACAACAAATTAAGCAACAGCATATTATACCTCCATAAAAAAAACAGCATATTGTACCTACTCAACTAATATATGTGGAGCAATTCGGATCTTAAAGCCTATCTAGTGCCATGTCCAGTACAGCATTCTTCACTAATATTGGAAGATCATCGGTACTCCAGTGGGCAAGCGGACTCAACAAGATGCAGGAGACGGAAGTACGTATATACATATGATGAACATCAGAGATACTTTAGTTTATGACCATGAAGTGTCTATCTTTTTGTCGGTGTTTCGTACAACCGGCAAGTAAATTTGTAAGTCTAGGGGCCGCGCGTTTCCTCTCCTTGAATGGTTAGACTACGGGAGTCCAAGATGTATACTGGTTTGGGCTGAATGTCCCTACGTCCAGTTCGTGGTGGTGATTTTTATTGCTCGGGATGCAGTGGACTACAAGGGATTACAAGCGATGACTAAGGACAGGCCCTTAGCGCTCGTCCGAGTGAGGGAGTTCGGGGAGTTCGTTTGTATCCTTGACTTGCTGGAGATCGGGCGTGTTTGCTCGGGTCGGAGGGCTCGTGGCGAATCGAATGAGAAGTTGTCCTAGTTCGGATGCCCTTCCCGAGGGGCCCTGCCTCCCCTTATATAGGCAGAGGGGGCAGGTTACACAGGAGTTTGGAGAAAAAAGGATAGGGGCACGCTACGCCCGAGAGTCCCGCTCTTTGGTCCCGATGATTGACAGGTTCCTGTTTACCCCATGCTGGGTTGGTAGGCACAACGGACAGCGCTCCGTTGGGAAGGCGCGCACCTGCCCTCTGTTCGCCTGTCAGACAGTGACGGCGTGAAGAGACGGGCGCTTGATTTTGGCGGCCCCCTGACTGCCTTGGGAAGGAGCCACCCACCTCGACATGGCCGTCGTGTCCGCGGGGCAGGTGACCAGCTTGTCGTTGACTGTCGACGTGGCGGAGGTCGCGGAGTTGAAGCTCGCTGGGGCCCGGCCCGAGGCCAGTCGAACTCATGGAGGCGTCGGGCCGGTCCAGTCGGGCTGCTGGGCGTCGGACTCGTCCAGGTTGGAGCCGATCGGGCACTGACCGAGACCAGATGTAAATCTCGGTGGGCTTGACCGAGGCCGAGGTCCCTTCGTGACCTAATGAGGCCTTTGACCAGAACGTGGCCTAGAGTGGTCCATTCGGTGTTCCACCCGATATTCGATGATAACCCCATCTGTGAGGAACGGAGACTTTGGTAATACCCTCTCCAGCACTCTGTATTGCTGCCAGTCTTGCTACCACGTCCGTATGACTGAGAGAAAGATGATTTTGAAATAGATGTATACTTTGCTGTGGAGTACTACTGGTATAAGTATTCGTCAGTAGCCCCCGGGGCCGTCCTGGAACGCGTGCGTTCCCGGATGGGCCCATCGTCTTCGGAGGCGCTATCTCTTCGCATGCATGGCGATGCTTCGGCCTCTTTCATGGCTTCTTTCAAGGATGGAACCCTGGTATCCGGCTTTGGGGATGGCGACCCGCCGGCGCCCACGGACGAGGAGGCCGTTTTCACGGTGTTTTGGGGTGGCCGCCTTGGTTGGGCAAGCCCGACCGACTTGGTCGGCCGGTCTCGGCCGGTCTTGTAGGCGCCCAATGGGTGTAACCCGAGCCCTCGGGGCGGAGAGCTGGTCGGGGGTTATTTTGATCGGCAGGAATCTGACCGGGTGAGTCAAGTGGACTCAGTTGGTCCTGAGCTCCCGCAGATCGGAAGGTCATTAGTGGCGAGCTCGACCGACTGGTTGGCGGTTTGATGGTGTCTTGTGAAAGATCCGGTGGGTGTAGCCCTCGAGCCCCCGAGCTGGTCGGAGAGCCGGTCGGGGGGTTACCCTCGTTGGCCGAGCCCAACCGACTTGGTCGGAGGGGCCTGACCCGGCACCGCCTCGATCGGTGCGGATGCCTAGATGCCTTTAGATTAGGTTCTGGTATCCGAGTGCTCGTTTTACGTCGTAGCTAGACGTCGCCTTGGTCGGCGCGGACGACCAAACGCCTTGGGCGAGGTTTAAGTGTCCGAGTGCTAGTTTTATGTCGTTGCTGGACGCGGCCGTGGTCGGCAGAGATGCCCGAATGCCTCAACGAGGTTTCGGTTCCCAAGTGCTTGTTTTACGTCGTAGCTAGACGTCGCCTTGGTCTGCGCGGACGACCAAGCGCCTTGGACGAGGTTTAAGTGTCCGAGTGCTAGTTTTATGTCGTAGATGGACGCATTAGTAGGGCTCGTTTCACGCCGAAGCTAGGCAGGTTAGTAAGGCTGGTTTAACGCCGGAGCTAGGCGAGGCCTTGTCGGCAGGAATGCCCAGATGCCTTAGCGAGGTCCTAGTTTTTGAGTGCTCGTTTTACGTCGTAGCTAGACGCGTTTGCAAGGCTGGTTTTACACCGGAGCTAGGCGGGGCCTTAGTCGGCAGGAATGCCCAGATGCCTCAGCGATGTCCTGGTTTCCGAGTGCTCGTTTTACGTCGTAGCTAGACGCGTTTGCAGGGCTGGTTTTACGCCGGAGCTAGGTGGAGGGCGTCCGTCCCGAGTCCTCGTCTGGCGAGGCTATCTACGGGAGGAGTGGTCGCTGTCTGTCCCACGTGTACGCCCCGTCCGCAGGTGTGGGGCCTGGAGGGGGTGAGCAAGCGCGTGTTTACCAAGCGTAGGTTTGAACACCGTGCTCGTGGAGCTACTAACGGGTTATCCGAGTGGCTCACTGAGATCACGCGACCTCCGAGCGGACGATCCTGCACCGGTGTCCGACCACTGAGGCGACCCATAAAAACCTTTTTTACTCGAG
This sequence comes from Guadua angustifolia, assembly GCA_036346375.1. Classification (NCBI taxonomy): domain Eukaryota; kingdom Viridiplantae; phylum Streptophyta; class Magnoliopsida; order Poales; family Poaceae; genus Guadua; species Guadua angustifolia. The sequence continues at coordinate 20,205,489 of CM070515.1, forward strand.
TCCGTGATCGGACCCGAACCGTCCGTCGACCCGGGCGCTGTTGTTGCTACCTTCGAGGCTCCGCAGGAGAGTGTGAAGTATGGTCTCGGACACGAGTTAAGGCGATTGAGCCGTCCACCAACTCAACTAGAGGCCCACTGGGGGCTCACCTTGTCCTCGCCCCTCGCTCGATTTTTTGATGGGGCGAGCGCGAATCCACTTGGTGGATCCGGCCCTTGGAACCCGCAGCACCAGTACTAGGCCTTGGCGAAGGTAGATGAAATTTCTCACCACCTCGAGGCCGTAGCGGCCTAGTGGGCTTTTTATACCTGTGTCGGCCCAGTCGATCCGGCCCGGAGGCGGAGGTCGAGAGGTCGCAGGGCGTCTCGCCCAGAGCGATGCCCTGGCGTCTCCTGCCGGCATTTAATGCGCGTGCGGAAATTAAATGCGAAGCGAGATGATTGGGGGCGATGCGTCTCACCAGCGGTGTGGCATGGCGGTCCGACGGGATGGGCGACGCTTCATCCGAGACGAGGTCTGCTTGATCGTGCATTTCGATCGATGCAGCTTCATTAAGGTTGCCGTTTTGGTGGTGCTGTTCGGCGCTATAAATTGGTCTTGAGGGCGCTAGGGCATGCTCCTGCCTTTGCCATCACCGCCTCCTCGTCTTCGCTTTCCCCACCTCCTTGCATTCGCTTTTTATTCCGCGCGTTGAGGGCGATGTGGCTGTTGGGCCCTTCGTTCGGCCCTCCGCCGGGGCGGTCGAGCTAACGGGCCTTCTGCCACCTTGGGGGCCCGCCGCGGCCCATCCAGGCCTTTCTTCGTTACGTCGGTGCGGTTAGTTCAGCCCAGGAGCCAGAACCGAAGAGCCGCACCACGTCCTACCCGAAGCGAGTCCATCCGTCCCTTGCCGTCCCGTCACATTTTATTGCGAAGTGGGGTTTCAATGCGTAGTAGGAGGAGTGGAAAGGACACATCCCGCAGCGCAGGGCGTGGAGTTAATGCGCGTGTGGCGCTTTGCCCGGGGCGACGCCCACTTGGACCGCTCCGCCCCGCCTCTATATATATGGCATGAGGGGCGTGAAAGCGGCCACACCCCACCATTTGCCTTCGCTTCTTCGCCTCCCCGCGCCTTTCTTTGACACAAAAAGGGAGCGGTTCTTGCATCTTGAATCGACAAATGGCGAGCGGCGGTGACGACCGGAGAGCCAACAAACGGGAGGCGGCAGCGGACCCACGGGGTTCGGACCCCAAGAGGCCCCGTGCCGACGCCGGGTCCTCCGCCGTTGCAACGAGAGGCAGGATCATTCTGCCCTCGTCAATCTTCCGCATTAGGAACCCCCTTACGGAGTGAGCCCCCTTTACTTGGTCTCGGTATGGCTTTGACTCTGTCTTGTCGGCGTTGAACTGCTTTTTCTTTTTCTTAGCACCTTTGGCTCGGGTTCGCTCGCCGCTTGCCATGGCCGCATGGGGAGGCGACGCCACGAGCGCCGGATGCTCCCCTGGTCGCCGCAGGCGATCCTTCTGGGCGGGGGGCCCGGGCGGCGGATCTGGCGGCCGCATTGGCGAGGCTGAAGGCCTCCTTCAACGTCCAAGCCGCAAGGGCCGCTTCCCACGAGGCAGATGCGTTGTGGCAGCGGGCTCAATGCTGGGCTGCTGAGGAGGAGCTCGCCAAGACGCGCGAGGAGGCTTTGGCGCTGCGAGCTCGGGCCGAGGTGGCCGAGGAGGAGCTCGCAAAAATGTGCGAAGAGGTAGCGCCATTGCGGGCTCGAGCCGAGGACGCCGGGGAAGAGCTGGCCAGGCTGCATGCGGAGCGTTGGACCACGTGCGAGAACCTCCTATCCATGCTCCGCCCAACCTTCGAGAGCATGGGCAGGAGCCTGGAGCCGCTGGGGGTGAGGCTGAACCAGCCGCTGGAGGATACTGTGTCGCAGTACGCCTTCGGCCTCACCCAAGCGGCTGACGCCTTGGCCGACCTACCCCACGCTTTGTCGGCGAAGCGCCACCCAAGAGGCGCGGGAGTTCTTGCCGACGTGGCGAGTACGTCGGCTCATCGCTCTGCGCCGCGACGCCTTTTGCGCTCGACTTTGACGCCGTCGTCGGGATCGAGGGTGACGCGACGGCGCGGGCCGAGTCGGCGGCGAAAGCGAGTGGCGAGGGCTATCTTGCAATCGTCGTGGCGGCGACAAGTCTGACGACGACGATGCCTCCGGTTGAGGATCCTCCAGACGCCCGCGCACAACTTTTGTTTTGTGTGATGTAATATATTTTGGAGACTTTGTTCGACATCCCGCATTTCCCCTTTGTGGTGAGCACTCGCTGAGCGACCGTAACGCTCGGGAACCGCTGGGGTTGCATGAGCATAGGTCAGAGCGCTAACACTTCGAGGGAAACGCAAAGACAGCAATAGTATTGCCAACCCAAAGGCGTGCCCCAGATTGACCAAGGACTGCTCCGCACAAGGACTTTCCTTTGCCACAAAGTGCCACTTCGCAACTGCAGTCGTCGGAGCGTGGGTCGTAGCACTTAGGCCGAAAGGTTTACCGTTAGGGGGGTCGCAATGGCTAGTCGGGGCGCCGCTTTGGGTGAGTATGTGAACCAATGGCCCCCGAGTTTCGTATGAGGACCAAGACGTGGTCATCATGCCGCCTTTCGAGCTCGGAGGTTTTGGCGGAGACGTAGAAATAAAGGGAAAAGTTTTAGGGATAGAATCGCCTTAACTTCTCAATATTCCAAGCGTTAGGTACAACATTGCCATCAGTATCTTTGAGTCGAAAGGTGCCGGGGTGGAGGACCTCCACGACGGTGAAGGGCTCTTCCCACGGAGGGGACAACTTGTGCCTATCTTTGTTGGATCGACTGGCGCAGACCGTGTCACCTCTGTTGAAGGACCTTTCGCGACTGCCGATCGTGGTAGCGCCGCTTGATGTTTGTCGGTACTTGGCCGATCAGAAACGGCCACATCGCGCGCCTCGTCGATTTGGTCAATGGCGTCTTGTTGCACGTCGAGCCCCCGAGTCTCGTTGAAGGCTTACAGTCTTGGGGCGCCGTATTCCAGGTCGGTCGGCAGGACGGCTTCGGTACCGAACACCAGGAAGAATGGTGTAAACCCGATCGACCGGGTCGGTGAGATTCGCAGGCTCCAGAGAACGGAGGGCAGCTCGGTCGCCCATTGCCCCGCGAATTTCTTCAGTCGGCTGAAGATCCGCGGCTTGAGCCCTTGGAGGATCATGCCGTTTGCCCGCTCAACCTGACCGTTGGTCCGTGGATGGGCCACGGCAGCCCAATCGACGCGGATGTTGAAGTCGTCGCAGAACTCGAGGAATTCTTTCCCCGTGAACTGCGTTCCGTTATCGGTGATGATGGAGTTCGAGACTCCAAACCGATAAACGATATCGCGGAAGAAGTTGGCCGCCTGCATCGAGGTGATGGTGGCGACCGGCTTGGCTTCTATCTACTTAGTGAACTTGTCCACCGCGACAAGCAGGTGAGTGAAGCCTCCAGGCGCCTTTTTGAATGGCCCGACCAGGTCGAGCCCCCAAACGGCGAACAGCCAAGTGATGGGGATCGTCTGCAGGGCTTGCGCTGGGAGATGCGTCTGCCGAGCGAAGAACTGGCACCCTTCGCAAGTGCGAACGATCTGCTCGGCATCGGCCACTGCGGTTGGCCAGTAGAAGCCTTGCTGGAAGGCTTTCCTCACGAGGGATCGTGGTGCGACGTGGTGGCCGCAGATTCCGGCATGGATGTCGAGCAGTAGCTGCCTCCCCTGGTCCTCCAGAATGCACTTCTGGAGGACTCCTGAGGGGCTCCTCTTGTAGAGGTCTTCATCGACCAGGACGAAGGATTTTGCTCGCCAAGCGAGGCGCCGGGCCTCGGTGGGATCGGCGGGGAGCGATCCATCAGTCAGTCGGTCGATGAAGGGCTTCCTCCAGTCGGAGTCAGCAACCAGCACGTCGTGGCCCGACCCGGACGGTTCCGCGTCCGACCGACCGGCGGTCGGAGCGGCCCCGTCCAGAGAGTCGGTCGGCTGCTCGGTTGGCAAGTCCAGTCGGACTGAAGGCTTGTAGAGGTCGAAGACGAAGATCCCTGGCGGGACCAGTCCCCGGCTGGAGGCGAGATTGGCCAGGTAGTCGGCCTCACCGTTGTAGCGTCGGTAGCTATGGTGAAGTTCGAAACCCTTAAATCTTTCCTCGAGTTTGCGTACCTCCCGGCAGTACACCGCCATGCGGGCGTCACGAGGCTCCGAGGCCTTCATGACTTGGTTGACGACAAATTTGGAGTCGCCGTGTACATAGAGTCGGCGCGCGCCGAGGTCGGCAGCGATCCGGAGACCGTTGACGAGTGCTTCGTACTCAACGATATTGTTGGTTGCGTCGAAGAGTAGTCGGATGGCGTACTGGAGCTTGTTTCCGAGTGGGGAAACAAGGACGACCCCAGCACCCGCTCCGCTCTTGGTGTAGGACCTGTCGAAGTACATCGTCCAGTACTCAGGGTCTTCGAGGGCCGGTGGTGCCTAGACTTCGGTCCACTCGGCGACGAAGTCGGCCAAGACCTTCGACTTGATCGTCGTCCGAAGGACGTACGATATGTCATGGCCGTTGAGCTCAAGCGCCCACTTGGCGATTCTTCCGGAAGCGTCGCGGTTGCGGACGATTTTGTCGAGTGGCGAAGAAGTCACCACGGAGATGGGGTGCTGGTCGAAGTAGTGGACCAACTTTCTCTTCTTGATGAGTATCGCATAGAGCAACTTCTGCACCTGCGGGTACCGAGCCTTGGACTTAGAGAGCACTTCGATGAAGTACACCGGCCGTTGTACCTTGAGCACATGGCCTTCTTCGGTTCACTCCACGACAAGTGCCGCGCTAACGACCTGGGTCGTGGCGGCAATGTAGAGGAGGAGTGGTTCTCCGTGCGAGCAACCAAAGACCGGGCGAAGTCGAGAATGCCTTCACGCCGAGGGCTTCCGGCTTCTGCGCCCAAATTGAAATGGTCAGACTTCTTGAGCAGCTTGTAGAGCGGCATTCCGCATTCGCCGAGGTGAGACACGAAACGGCTCAAAGCTGCTAGGCATCCTGTCAGCTTCTGGACTCCTTTTAAGTCGCTGATCGGACCCATCTTCATGATTGCAGAAATCTTCTCCTGATTGGCTTCGATGCCACGCTCGGAGATGATGAAGCCGAGCAGCTTTCCCTTGGGGACCCCGAAAACGCATTTCGCGGGGTTGAGCTTGATGCGAAACCTTCGGAGGCTCGCAAAAGTCTCTTCTAAGTCGGCGACGAGGTCGTCGGCCTTCTTAGTTTTGACGACGATGTTGTCAACGTACGCCTCGATGTTACGGCCTATTTGGTCACTGAAGCACGTTTTCATACATCGCTGGTATGTGCGCCCGCGTTCTTTAGACCAAAGGGCATCGTTACGTAACAAAACGAGCCGAACGGAGTGATAAAAGAAGTCGCGAGCTGGTCGGACTCTTTCATCGCTATCTGGTGGTAGCCTGAGTAGGCATCCAGAAAGGACAGGGATTCGCACCCTGCGGTGGAGTCGACGACTTGGTCAATGCGAGGCAATGGAAAATGGTCCTTGGGACATGCCTTGTTCAGGACCGTGTAATCCACACACATTCTCCATTGCCCAGACTTCTTTTTTACAAGGACAGGGTTGGCAAGCCACTCGGGGTGGCGTACCTCTTTTATAAACCCTGCGGCCAAAAGTTTGGCGATCTCCCCTCCTATGATCTTGCGCTTCTCCTCATCGAAGCAGCGCAAGCGCTAGGCGACCGGCCTTGAGCCGGGTCGAATGTTTAAGGAGTGCTCGGCGACCTCCCTTGGGATGCTTGGCATGTCGGAGGGCTTCCATGCGAAGACATCTCGATTGGCGCGGAGGAAGTCGACGAGCGTGCCTTCCTATTTGGCGGGGAGCGTGGCTCTGATGCGCACGGTCTTGGCCGGATCCTCGGGATCGACCACGACCTCCTTCGCGTCCTCGGCGGACTTGAAGGATCCCGGCCTTGACTTGTTGGAGTCGGGGGCGAACTCGGAGGTTTCCCTCCGGAGGTTTTTGAGTTCGGCGGATGCGATGAGCGTCGATGCCAACTTGCAACTGCTACCCTCGCAGTTGTAGGCGAGCTGAAAAAACGTGGCCACGGTGATGACTCCCCGTGGCCCCGGCATCTTCAGCTTGAGGTACGTGTAGTTGGGGACCACCATGAACTTGGCGTAGCATGGCCTCCCCATAATGGCGTGGTAGGAGCCAGGGAACCCTACGACCTCGAAGGTGAGGGTCTCGGTGCGGAAGTTATCCGGGCTCCCAAAGGTGACGGGCAGGTCGACCTGCCCGAGTGGGTAGGCCTGTTGGCTTGGGACAATGCCGTGGAAAGGCGCCTTGCTCGGTCGGAGGCGCGAGCGAGGAATTCCCATGGCATCGAAAGTCTCAACATACAGGATGTTGAGGCTACTGTCGCCGTCCATGAGTACCTTGGACAGGCGCTTCGTTCCCACTACGGGGGCAACGACCAGGGGATATCTCCCCGGGTGCGGGACGTGGTCGGGGTGGTCAGCCCGATCAAAGGTGATCGGCGACTCCGACCACCAGAGGAACTTGGGCACGGCGGGAGCTGCCGTGTGGACTTCGCGGAAGGTGAGCTTGAGCTGCCATTTGTCGACGTAGCTCGCTAGTCCACCGAAAATCATGAGGCGTACTCGGGTTGGGGAACTCCGGCGCGCTCTTCGCCCGATCCGGTGCGGGTCTCGCTTCTTCCCTTTGCCCGCCGCGACGGGCTCCGGAGATGAGGTGCTTCAGGGTTTCGCACTCCTTGAGCTTGTGCTCGACGGTACCGTGATGCGACACCTGTTTGTCCATCGCCTTATCAAAGTGGTCGGGCGATCGCTGCTTTCTTTGCTGGCGGGCGTGGCACCGTGACCACTTGGTCTTCGCGGCCTTGCCTCCCCTTCCGCTTCCATCTGTCGGAGCGATCGGAGGGGGTAGCAGCGTCGGGAGCGGACTCCCGCTTGGCCTTCCCTTTGTCAAAGATGGCCCCTACAGCCTCCTCGCCGGAGGCGTGGTTGGTGGCGATGTCCAGGAGCTCCTTGGTGGTCCGGGGCTTGGCGCAGCCCAGCTTGTGGACCAGAGCTTTGGACGTAGTGCCGTAGATGAACGCCCTGATGATGTCGGCGTCGCAGATGTCGGGGAGCTCATTGCATTGTTGGGAGAAACGCCGGATATAGTCCCGGAGAGACTCCCCTGGCTGCTGCTTGCAGCCCTTTAGGTCCCAGGAGTTCCCAGGGCGCTTGTAAGTGCCCTGGAAGTTGCCGACGAAGAGGTTCTTCAGGTCGGTCCAGCTCCTAATGGCGTTCGTGGCAGGTACTCGAGCCAGGCTCGAGCCGAGTCCGCGAGGTAGATGGGGAGGTACTGGATGATAAAAAGATCATCAGTAGCTCCCCCTGCCCGGCATGCGAGCCGGTAGTCTTCCAACCAAACGCTAGGGTTTGTCGCCCCAGTGTATTTGGCGATGTTGACGGGTGCCCGGAACCGGGCAGAGAAATCCGTGTTGCGGATCTCCTAGCCGAATGCCCGAGGCCCAGGGCCGTCAGGGCTTGGGCCGCGGTCGTGGAGTCGGCCGCTGTCGACGGCCCGCGATCGGGCCGCCTTGTCCATCACCCTCCTCCGTGCCTCAAGGGTGTCGCGGACGTCATGACTGTCACCCAGGCGCCGGCGTACCGGAGTACGCGAGGCTTGGGGCCGCTCAAGGAGTGGTGCCGTCTTTGCCAGACCTCGCTGGTCCCGCGCAGCGGTACAGCTCGGGTGGCTCGAGGAAACCTCCGAGTGATGGGAGCCGGAGGCTTGCATGTGCTGCACAGCAGCACACTCCACCAGCCCCCAGAGGTTCTGGTACATGGCCCTGGCCTCCGGGGCCTCTAGCTCGGGAATGCCGTGGAGCAGCACCGCTGCTGTAGCGACATTTTGGCTGGCGTAGGCGAAGAACGGGAGACCGTCTGACCCCTCGGCCAGTTGGTGCTGGACTGGCGTCTTGCATGGCGCCAGCGCTGGTGGGGGCTTCGGTGGCGCTGCTCCAAGTCGGCTCGAGTTTATCCATTGGGCCTTCGAGCCTCCAACGCTCGCGCTATCGCTTGGCTTCAGCAGCGGCGAGCTGGAGGCTCTCCTCCGCCTCTGCTGCCTCGGCCGGGCGGCGGTTCCCGGACTCACGGGGGTTGTGGCCGGTTCAGCCACACCCGCCATGTTGCACTTGGGAGTACAACTTCGTCGGCGTGCTCCTCATCGGAAGCTGGAGCTGCGGCGGAGGAGACCTCCAGCGGTTCGTGATGGAGGTGGCGCGATAGCCAGCCATCGCCATGGCCGTGAACCATGGGCGAGGCCTCTGCCGGGCCAGGGCTCAGTCTGTGCCGCGAGCAAGCTGGCGACGAGCCCCGCGTCGAGGTCCGTGCAGGAGCCTCAAGCCGGAGGTCGCCGAAGGCGTTGGTGAGGGAGTCCAGGCTCCTAGCAGAGGTCCGGACCCGAGGGGTGGCGGGGACGAGCACGAGCTCTCCCGTCGGAGTGGCGATGAAGTCGAGGGAGCCGAAGCGGATCCAGCCCCCCGACGCAAACGCGCTGTCGTGGGTGAAGGAGGCCATCAAGGAGGTGATCGGGAGTCCGGAGACGAAGACGATGACGTGCGAAGGCCCCTACCTGGCGCGCCAACTGTCGGTGTTTCGTACAACCGGTAAGTAAATTTGTAAGTCTAGGGGCCGCGCGTTCCCTCTCCTTGAATGGTTAGACTACGGGAGTCCAAGATGTATACTGGTTTGGGTTGAATGTCCCTACGTCCAGTTCGTGGTGGTGGTTTTTATTGCTCGGGATGCAGTGGACTACAAGGGATTACAAGCGAGGACTAAGGACAGGCCCTTAGCGCTCGTCCGAGTGAGGGAGTTCGGGGAGTTCGTTTGTATCCTTGACTTGCTGGAGATCGGGCGTGTTTACTCGGGTTGGAAGGCTCGTGGCGAATCGAATGAGAAGTTGTCCTAGTTCGGATGCCCTTCCCGAGGGGCCCTGCCTCCCCTTATATAGGCGGAGGGGGCAGGTTACACGGGAGTTTGGAGAAAAAAGGATAGGGGCACGCTACGCCCAGGAGTCCCGCTCTTTGGTCCCAATGACTGACAGGTTCCTGTTTATCCCATGCTGGGTTGGTAGGCACAACGGACAGCGCTCCGTTGGGAAGGCGCGCACCTGCCCTCTGTCCGCTTTGTCGAGACAGGATGGCGTGAAGGGACGGGCGCTGACTCGTGGCCTCGACCGCTTGGGAAGGAGCCACCGCCGACATGGCCGTCGTGTCCACAGGCGGTGACCACTTTGTCGTCGACTATCGACGTGGGAGGTCGCGAGTTGAAGCTCGGCTGGGGCCGGCCCGAGGCCAGTCGGAGCTTCGCGAGGCGTCGGGCCCGGGTCCAGCTCGGGGCCTGCGGGGGCGTCGGACCCGGGTTTGGGTCAGAGCCGGCTGGGGCACCTGACCCGAGGCCTGGACGAAAATCTCTCGGTGGGCTTGACTGAGGCGGGTCCTTCGTGACCCAATGAGGCCTTTGATCAGAACGTGGCCTAGAGTGGTCCATTCGGTGTTCCACCCGATATTTGGTGATAACCCCATCTGTGAGGGACGGAGACTTTGGTAATACCCTCTCCAAAGACTCAGATTGCCGCCATCTTCCGCCACGTCCAGTGTATGATCGAGACAAAGATGATCTTGAAATAGATGTATACTTTACTGTGGGGTACTTCTGGTATAAGTATTCGTCACTTTTATTCCTATCTTTTAAGGATATGTCTATGCATCATTCAAAATATTGACTTATTCATTCATTTTTAAACCATTGGATCAGATTTAGATCTAAATCTAATGGTCCACACACCACACTCCTCCCTCAGCTACTATACAAACCTCCAACCACTTAGTTTGCCTCATCCACTACTACAGAATAGTGCATCACTGCCAGCTCCAAAACACCATTACTGCGGTTATGAGAGCCGGTAGTGATTGGTCGGCAGTGATACTTGGGATTATCACTACCGACTCAGGAGCCGGTTCGTTGTACAATTGATAGTGATATTGTACTATCTCTGCCGGCACAAATCGAAATCCGACAGTGATAGGTCCATATCACTTCCGGTTCGAAATAGCAACCAGCAGTGATATATATATCACTGTTGGTTCTTGGACGAACCGGCAGTGACAAGCCATGCACCAAATATTTTTATTGCATATTTTTTCTGCATTATATATTTTTGTACAATATTTTTCTACAATGTATTAATGTAAAGCATCATTAAATCATAATTTGTTGTACCATATTAATATATTTGAATTACATATTAATATAAAGCATCGTTATATTAATATGGTAGAACAATATAGTATATAAAGCATCGTTAAATCATAATTCAAATATACTAAAGCAACACAATATTTGGTTTTTACAATAGTTTGTTTACAAATATAGTGTGACTACATCTCATTCACTTTGGTTTTTCAATGACTCCAGCAGAAAGTTGCTTGTGGAACTTGCCGTTTAGATTAATGATCTCATCATGAACTAATCTGGCGATTTGCTCTTGAATTGCTAAAATTTATGTTAGTAGTAACTTATTGGTTCTCATCTTGGAGCGTTGTTATTGAAGAAATAAGAAAGTTAATTAATGATGATATATGTTAAATGAAAGAAAAGTAGGCATCAATATGTAATTATATATCATGGCTTCGTTATAGCCGACACTCTCCATGACAATTGAATGTATATTTGTACATACATAATATGCACATAAATGGTTTCCCGGGTCCTGCCTCATGCATAGAAAGTCGGTTATTATTTGAAAATCTTTCTTGTAGGGACGATAACAAACACTTTTCTTGCAACATCGTGCGAATTCCCTGTAAATGATTTTAAATAGTAATTAAACTTAAATGCAATAGAATAGAATATTACTAGAGCAATAACACAATGATCGAGTTTACCTGCTCAGCGTATCTCAAAAGTCTTGATACAGATTAGTTGGTTTTCTCCTCGAGTCCAAGGTGGAGGCGATGGCGTCCCGAGGTGGAGGCGACAACGTCCTGAGGTGAGGCGGCAATGGCGAGCTCCAAGGCGAGGCGACGGCTGTGGTCTGAGGGAAGGCGATGGCAGCGGCCTGAGGCGAGGCGGCGGTGGGGATGGCCAAGGCGGCAGGGAGGGTCGAGGCAGCGGGGAGCTCCGAGGTGATGGTGCTGTAACTGAGAGGAGGGTGCGGGCTAGGTTAGGGTAATTGAGAGGAGGACGTGGCCTTTGAATTTATTGGGGTGGACTATCATTGTTGGCTACATGATAGTCTATCACTTCCGAGCCAGAAATAGAATCGACAGTGATAATTTTTTCACTACCGGCCCACTCCCGAACCAGCAGTAATATTAGAATATCACTGTCGGTTCGAGATTCACCCGGCAGTGATAGTGCTTATCTCCGTCGGTTGATACTAGCAACCGGCAGTAATAAGCCATATCACTATCGGTTGATACTATCAACTGACAGTAATAAGCCGTATCATTGCCGATTTTATGAGCAACCGACAGTGATAAGCTAAGTGAAAATTATTTCATTTCAAAGGCTGAGTGCTTTGGGATTTTTGAAATCCTATCAAATTTGTTCCAAATAATGCTTTAATAGTTTTAATATTTCAAAAATCAAATCCTATCAAAAACTGTTTTAATGGTTTTAATATTTCAAAAATCAAATAATACTTCAAAAACTCACACAAATTCAAATGCAGTTAAAGATTTGCACTCAAATATTGGATCATGTTTTTCTTCGAGTTGCCAAAGAACAGAGAAAACTAGTCTCGAGCATAACCTCAATTTCCATTACTCCATATAATACATTAATTGTTACATATGAGAAAGCATATATTTAATTAGTACAACTAAGCTACAATTTGACCTTAGTTATGATCGCGGCGTATGTACGTAGCTTCCTCACTCTCTTCCATGAGACTTAGGTCAACGCCCTCTCCGAAAGGGGGAAGCTCATCGAATTGGTTGTACTCTTCCTTGTCGACAACATTCTCAACTCTGATAATCCTTCTTTTTCCTTAAATAACCACGCGGCGCTCCTTGTTAGCCGGGTCAGTTATAAAGAAGATTTGTGTAATAGAATTAGTAAGTATAAATAGTTCTTCTCTGTATCCGACGAGTTTGAGGTCCACGGTAGTGATATCGTACTTGTCGATATTCATGCCCCCTGGAAGTCTGACCTATTGGCACCAAAAGAGAGGGACCTTCAAAAGTCCATAGTCAAGCTCCCAAATCTTTTCTATGAATCTGTAGTAAGTTTGCCTATTTCCATTGCTGTCATAGGCATCTATACGGATATTGCTGTTTTGGTTGGTGCTCTTTTTATCTTGCGCTTTTGTATAAAATGTAAAACCATTTATGTCATATTCTTGGAATGTCCGAATTGTAATTGACAGTCTCTGAGCCAACACTTTCAACTGAGAACAGTCTGTCTCCGTATGCATCATGTGTTTACGCAACCAATCGCTGACGTTATCTCTATACTCTCGTGATCCAAACCTCTGACCTCTTTGGGTTTGTTATGGATAGCATGTTCTTGTGCATGTTGACATACGGGGCCACCACAACTGATTGTTCCAAAACTGCGACTTGTGCTTGTGTAAATAAAGCTAGATTGCTAGTACGTAGTAATTTCTCGCCTAGTGTCTCTTTCCCCTATAGCCTTCCCTCATGCCGAGATAAGGCACATCAATTGGTTTGAGATCCATATAATCATCGCAGAACTCAATGACCTCCTCGGTTCCCCAATCAACGGCAATGTAGCCTTCCGGTCGATGTCGGTTACGAACATATTTCTTTATAACCCCTATGAACCTCTTGAAGGGTACATTTGATGTAGAAACACAGTACCAAGAATTCATATCTCTTTAACAATGTGAACAATGAGATGGACCATAATATCAAAAAAAGATGGAGAGAAACACATCTCAAGCCTGTACAGAGTGTGGACCACCTCTTCCTGTAGCTTATCTAGTTTTAATGGATCGATGGCTTTCTGTAAAATCACGTTGAAGAATGAACACAACTTTATAATTGGGTGTCGGACATTCTCTGGCAGAACACCCCTAATTGCAATTGGAAACATCTGTGTCATCATCACGTGGCAATCGTGAGACTTCATACCAATTAATTTTTAGTCTTTCATTGAGGCTAATCTCCTTATGTTAGCAGAGTAACCAGACGGAACTTTGAATCCTGCAAGCATTCACACACACTAATTTTTCTTTCTTTTCTCAGAGTGTAGCAGGCTGCGGGAAGGTACTTTTTGCCTGTATATATTTCTTCGTGATGTAGCTCCTTCCTGAGTTTCATATTTTCGAGGTCCATTCGTGTTTGGATTGTATCTTTCGTTTTGCCAAGTATGTCCAGTAAGATACCAAGTAAGCTATCACACATGTTCTTCTCTATGTGCATGACGTCGATTGCGTGTCGAACTTCTAAGTGCTGCCAATAAGGTAAGACCCAAAATATTGATCTCTTTTTCCACAAAGGAGCCTTATCCGGAAACTCGGGATATATGTACTGTTGGCTCCCTTTTCGTGAATAATTGTAAGATCCTTTACGGTCGCAAATATCTGTTTTCCAGTGTGATTCTTCGGAGTTAAGACAGTCTCCTTTGTCCCGTCAAAAGCTCTCTTATTATTGTGGTATGGGTGATCCTTGCGGAGGAACCTACAATGCGCATGTAAGCCATTTTTCGTCAGTTCTTCAGCCACCGGCTAGCTGCATCATCCAAGCACTGGATGCATCCGTTGAAGCCTTTTGTCGTCTGGCCCGACAGGTTGCCAAGAACAGGGTAATCATTGATGGTTACGAACAACAATTCACATAGGATAAAGTTCTCTCTTTTATACTCATCTCATACCCGTACACCATTGTTCCACAATATTCGAAGATCTTCAACCAATGGTTTGAGGTACACATCAATATCATTGCCAGGTTGCTTGGGCCCTTGGATCAGTAATGGCATCATAATGTACTTTCGCTTCATACAAAGCCAAGGAGAAAAGTTGTAGATACATACAGTCACTGGTTAAGTGCTATGATGACACTCATGTTGTCAAAAGGATTCATTCCATCCGTACTCAATCTGAACCTTATATTCCTCACATCATATGCAAAGTGTTTCTTATATTTTCTGTCAATGTTCCTCCATTGCACAGTATCAACAGGGTGTCTGAGCATTTCATCCTTCTTACGCTCTTCGGCGTGCCATCGTAGCAATTGGGCATGCCTTTTGTTCGCAAACAATCGTTTCAGACGGGGGATTATAGGGAAATAACACACCACCTTACGAGGGGACCTCTTCTTCTTACGCTTCACCCCGACATTATCATTCTTGATATCATCATCGTTGCCCTTATATCGCTTTGCTTTGCAAACAGCACATGCATCCAAGTCTGCAAACTCATTGCGATACAATATACAATCATTTGGACATATGTGTATTCTTTGTACTTCCAAATTCCAATAGGCGCATTAACTGCTTGGCACGGCACGTGTTGCGAGCAACACGATACCCTCTAGAAGCAAGTCCCCCAAAAGACATAACAGCTCAGTAAAGCTCTTATCAAACCAACCATTACTTGCCTTCAACAGTAGTAGTGAAAGCACAGTATGCAGCTTTTTGTGCTCCTCCTTACAGTCCGGGTACAATGGCGTTGTAGAGTCCTCTACCATACGTTGGAATTTTTGAAACTCTCTTTCACTCGTGAAGTCCCCCTCCCCATCACGCAACATTTGATCTAGATCATCTTCGTGGCTGTCAACGAACATATCTTCGACCACCGTCATATCGTTGTCTCAGTCATCTTCATCAATATGTTGCCCTTCATATACAATCTTATCTTCACCGTGCTCAGTCCAACAGGTATAGCCAGCCTTGAAACCCCTTCGAAGCAAGTGTGCACGTATCGACTCTATGGTAGAAAACAGCTTCTCATTTTTGCAATCAACGCATGGACAACACATATGGTCCACTAGCTTCTTCGACTTCTGCGCTGCAGCCAGATTCAGAAGACAAGTCACACCATTAAAGAACTCTGGGCCGCGACGGTCTGTATCATATATCCACTTTCGGTCCATCTACAATTAATTATATCGAACTAAATTTTAGTACATCAATAAATGATCACAAAATAATTTATTCTTTACATTAGTCATGCAAGACTAATTAATTAAATCAATATACATATTATAACCATATAATCGCAAATAACAATATAATTGTAAATGATTAGATTTAAAAATCCATCTATCAATTTTGACTATATTAAAATACATCAAACTTTTTCTACTATTTAAATATCCATCTAGCATTTTTCAATTATTTAGAAGATTTATTCATTTCATTTGTTATGTAGTGCTATTAAATTAAATTAATATACATCAAATAAGCATATAATTGAATATAAGGATATATTTCTAAATAATTATGTATCTTGCAATTTTCATTATTAGAAAATCCATCTACCATTTTTCATTATTTAAATATTCATCTAGCAATTTTAACTATTTAAAATTCATCTAGCAATTTTCACTATTTAAAATTACGTATAACAATTTTTCATTATTTAAAATAATTACAATTAGACATAATGGTCCATCTAGCAATTTTCATTATTTAAAATCCACGACATCACTAAAATGGATAAGAATTATAATTTATTCAATAAATCACCTAAATCTTAATTTGAGCACTACCGACCTAAAATGTTCACACTATACAATCAGTAATTATCAACATCTAGAGCAATCTATAAAGTAAAATTTAACTACAAATATAATATAGATCAAGTCACCAACCTTGAAGAGAAATCTGAGACAAATTTTAGTACAATTTTTCAGTAGCAACTCGCCAAGATAATAACTACCGAGCAAAACAGAGCTCCTCTCTATTCTGCTCAGCCGGGGGAAGGTGTCAGTCGGGTTGTATATAGAGAGCTTATCACTGCTGGCCCTGCGCAGAACCGACAGTGATAAGGTCAGATTATGCAAAAAAAATTCTATTATGTGGGAAAATACTTATCACTACCAGTTCTGGAGTAAAGCCGGCAGTCAAAATTCTGATATCACTGCTGGTTTTAATAGAACATAGAACCGGCAGTGATACTTCACCATTTCACCACCGGTTTTGGATATAAACGGGGCTGGTTGTTTTCATGAACCGCGGATATCGTCCCCCCTGGCCAAACTTCGAACCAAGCAATGATATGTTATCATCACGGCTCTAACCGAACCCAAGAAGGATATGCCTAAGAAGAATTGCCTGTTTTGTAGTAGTGATCCCAGCCCCCTGCATTGACACCCCAACTCCACGCCGCCTCGTTGACGAGCCCTGCCCCACCGATACAGCTTTCTCCTCCCCTCTACCTGCTGCTACCCACCTCTGCCTCCTCTCCCCCCTGCCTTGCCGCTCCGCCACTTGCCTCCACCTCCCCTACCAACCTTTCTTCCCTGTATTTGGTGGTGGTGAGCCGTCAGATCTATCACCCCGGCCACCTTGCACATATGGTCCTGCCACCCACTACTGGTCCTCTAACCCGCGTTCTAGTAAACCCCAAACTCTTACCCAGTGAACCTGAGCCCTAAACCAACGAACCTCTCTATCGATGCCGCCGGAGAAGATGACCTCGTCAACCAGTGCATGAATCTCCAAGCAAATGACAAGGTCATAAATCAATAAAAACCCTTATAGCCCAAGGAAATGGAGAGAAATGGGAGCGCCACCTGTCACCGCGCCGTTTTGCGAAAAACTCCCTCCGTTTCTTCGAAATTACGTATAGGTCCTTCGCGATTTTTGTGAGATGAGAATAATTTTTTTCTTCGCGTTTAGGTCCCTCGGCCGTAATTTACAAAAAGCCTCCCGTTAAGTCCAAATCGCGAACAAGCCCTTTTCTAATTTTTTCAGATAGCGAACAGGTCCAAAAGATAACAAACAGTCCTCGCTTCTTACGTTCAGTCATTTCGCCGTTTTTCCCGGAAAAAATGTTTTCGCCACCAGAAAAACCCGAAAAAAATGTTTTCATCACCCAAAAAAAACGGAAAAAATGTTTTCGTCACAAAAAAAAACACAGATTCAACGAAGGTTTATAGTAACTTATGGATTTGCCAACGGGTCGTAACCGCGGTTTTTTTTTAAAATGTAGATTCGTCCGCAGATTTATAGCGACCCGCGGATTCGCCGGTGGGTCCTAACGACCCATTTTTTTAAACAAACGCAACAAAAAAACCCGGAAAAAATATTTTCAGCACCCAAAAAAAACGGAAACAATGTTTTCGTCCCGCGGATTCGCCAGTGGGTCCTAACGACCCATTTTTTTTAACAAACGCAACAAAAAAAACCGAATAAAATGTTTTCAGCACCCAAAAAAACGAAAACAATGTTTTCGTCACAAAAAAACACGGATTCATCGAAGGTTTATATCAGCTTATGGATTTGCCAACGGTCATAATCATGGTCTTTTTAAAAAAATGTAGATTCGTCTCAAGATTTATAGCGACCGAGTGGATTCACCGTGTCCTAACGACCCTTTTTTTTAACAAACGCAACAAAAAAAACTCGGAAAAGTTGTTTTCGTCACCCAAAAAACCCGGGAAACATGTTTTGGTCACAAAAAAACACAGATTCATCGAAAATTTTTCGCCCTTTTTCCTCTAGGCTATTTTTCGCTGGTGGGTGGTTTTGCAAACATGTATTATTACTCAGTGAACACGTAGAGTATTAGGCTCGACAAAAGAAGGTTGTTATCTCTGATAATTTTTTCCCTTTTCCCTCTGGACTATTTTTGACCGGTTGGTGGTTTTGCGAAAATAAAAAAAATTTATTTTTCCGAGCGCATGCTATTGAAATTCAACCGGCGTAACGTAGCGCGCTTTTCTACCTAGTTCAAACTATTTGCACAAAAATTATCAGACGCATGATGTATAGCAATTCTGATCTTGTGATTCCTTGTCCGTTTCTGTTGCTAAAAGTCCATCATGCACGTACCACAACCTCTTAAAAAAGATGTGGGAAGTTATGCTTGTTCATGTTTAATTTCAAGTGGTTCAATAAATTGATTGATTTATTTAGATGTCGTTGTAATTTGTTGTGCTGAAAATCTAAACTGTACATCTGATCGGTCTAATTAGTTTTCGGATAGTCTTCCTAAAATTATAGCCATTGGTCATTTGTCCAAGTGCCTGTTCGGAATTGCGGGTGATCCACGATACAAGCTTTCAGTCCCGTTCAGTCATCTTAGTGGGCTAATGCCCAGCCCATTGAGTAAGTAAGTGCTCCCAAATGATCCTGGCCTCCTGGGTGACCGCAACTCTACGGCCCAGATTGATCAGGCCCAAATGTGAGCCCATTAAGTTACTAAGGCCGAGAGTTAGCCTAATGGGTCCGAACCTGTAACTTTGGTTCCCCCCTCCTCCCTTGCCCTGACCCAGGACTTCTGCGTCGCCGACCTGGCCCGCGGCGACACACCGTATGGCAACCCGTGCAAGGCCGCGGCCAACGTCACCGCTGATGACTTCTACTACAACGGCCTGGCCACTCCAGGCATAAGCAATCACACTCTTCGGGGTGGGTCTGTTAAGGATAATTTTGATATTCATCGGTTAAGAGATAAGATCATAACAAAAGTTTGAAGTAAGGATGACAACGTATCATGTGCACACAGGATTTTTTCGTGCACACAGGATTTTTCGTGCACACCAACTAACAAAAGTCATGAAAAATTCTGAAAAAATTGTAGATGTACTTCATAGATTACTTTACCTATGTATGAAGTTTCAAGATCAAATTCATTATATATTGAGAGTTAGAAAAAAGAGAAAATTCTGATAAGTTTGAATTTTCTCTTTTTTGTAACTCTTGATATATAATGAATTTGAACATACAATTTTATACATAGGTAGAGTGATCTATGAAGTACATTTACAATTTTTTTCATAACTTTTCATGACTTTCGTTAGTTGGTGTGCACGGTGTGTACACGGAAAGCCTGTGTGCACAGGATACGTTGCCAGTAAGGATAGAGTTCTGATAATGTTTAAGTTAATTATTAGCAGATAGGGTTTGTTAGCTAATCGGTTATATATATATATATATATAGCGGCGAGCTCTCGGTATGGCAAGGTACGGCACCTGTCGTACCTTGTTTTTTCGGCGACAGTGGATAGCCACTGTCAAGAAACTGCATTAAGGAGTTCGGTGAGCGTTACAAGCATTAACAAGGCCGCTCAGCGCTGCGAAGGTGAGGCAGCTGATTTTTCTATTAGACTAGTCTTTATTGATGCCTTCCTAGTGAACAATGGCAGCACGATCCACGTATTCTTGCCTCGGCTCATCGCCACAGGCCACGCTGCCAAGGGTCACGGCCAGCGTCGAGCAGCAAGCGGCAGCTACTAGCTAGCGTTTAGCAATAGCTGCGGCACTGCTGAAAGGCTATATCTTAAATTTGCCGTACCTTAATTTTGTTCTGTCCTCCGCCACTGTATATATACATCAATGAAAAAGAAGAAAAGATGGAGTAGTTGCGTAGGTCAACAAAATTTGTTGATAGTTTTAATAATTGATATCAAAGCCTAAAGATTTTAGATCAACCTGTTCTCTGCCCCAGAAGGAGGAGACTCTGAACTTCTGAAGACGGCACCCGAGGAAGCAGGCTGCGACGTAATGTTAAGGTAAGGTAAGATCAAGCGGCGGCAAGCGAGACAGCAGCAACAGTTCTCTCCCTCCGGCATGTTGTAGTACCAGCCACGTGCAGTGGCAGGAGAAGAAAAGCGACGCACGACGTCGCTGTACGCGAGACTCCAAGATGTGATGCTGAGATGCACCATCTCATAGGTGTCCAGCCGCGCCGGCCATCCATGAGGTGGCAGGTCGTCCTAGACGCTGCGCTTGACAGCAACGACCATGCGCGGTGCAAGGAGCAGCAAAACCGAGAAAACCAAAGCAACAAAGCAAAAAAGAAGAAAGGAACGAAGTTCCCTGTGACGACAATACAAGTAAGCTCCTGGTGTTGGCATAAGCAAGCGTAGAGCAGGGGCTCCTGGCAGCAAGAAGAAGCTCTCGGTGGCTACGCAAGAGGCATGAAGTGCTGCAATTCGTGGAGGTGCCGTGCAGCTGGGAAATCAGCAACGTCCCATGCGGCAGGAAAAAGAAAAAGAAGCCACTGTGAGTGCCAAGATGAGTCCGACTAAAGTTAAACTTGTGAGAGATGTGTCCGAAATGTTGAAAAGGTGCGCTCGCCATCCTATGTCGAGTCTATCAAAGTTGATTCTAGAGCGTTGAAGAGATGTATTTGCTGTCCAAAGTCAAGTTCGTCAAAGTTGTCTCCGGGGCGTTGAAGAGGTGTGTTCGCTATTTAAAGTCGAGTTCATCAAAGTTGACTCCGGGACGTTGAGAGTTGTGTTTGCGGTTCAAAGTCAAGTCCGTCGAACACAAGTCCAAAACGTTGAGAAGATGTGTTCGCCGTCCAAAGAAGTTCATCGAAGATGAGTTCGGGAAGTCGAGGAGATGTGTTCTCCATCCTGTGTCGAGTATGAGTTGGACAAATCGTAGTTGAGATCGATTAGCTCAATGAGTAACAATTGATGTGTCAAGATTAGAAGAGAAAATATTAGAGATAATCTTGACATGCATTGGTTAAGAGGTAAGATTACAACAAAATGTTTGAAGTAAGAATAGAGTTCTGATAATATTTAAGTTTGTTGTTAGTGGATAGAGTTTGTTAGCTAGTCGGTTATATATATATATATATATATATATATATATATATATATATATATATATATATATATATAAAACACTTATCCGTGCACACACCGTGTACACCAACTAACAAAAGTCATGAAAAATTCTGAAAAAATTGTAGATGTACTTCGTAAATTACCCTACCTATGTATGAAGTTTCAAGATCAAATTCATTATATATTGAGAGTTAGAAAAAGGCAACGTGTCCTATGCACACAGGCCTTTCCGTGTACACACCATGCACACCAACTAACAAAAGTCACGAAAAATTCTGAAAAAAATTGTAGATGTACTTCATAGATTGCCCTACCTATGTATGAAATTTCAAGATCAAATTCATTATATATTGAGAGTTACAAAAACGAGAAAATTCTGACAAGTTTTACGCTTTTATACATAGGTAGAGCAATCTATGAAGTACATCTACTATTTTTTCAGAATTTTTGTGACTTTTATTAGTTGTGCAATGTACATGGAAAACCTGCACACAGGATATGTTGTCTTAGAAAAAAGAGAAAATTCTGACAAGTTTAAACTATTAAAACTTGTCAGAATTTTCTATTTTTTGTAACTCTTTATATATAATAAATTTGAACCTACAATTTTATACATAGGTAGAGTGATCTATGAAGTATCTACAATTTTTTCAGAATTTTTCATAACTTTTGTTAGTTGGTGTACACGGTGTGTGCACGGGAAATCCTGTGTGCACAGGATCTAACGAAAATCATGAAAAATTCTGAAAAAAATTATAGATGTGTGTGTATATATATAGTAATAAAAAAAAGGAAAAAACGGAGCAATTACGTAGGCTAACAAAATTCTCTAATAGTTTCAACAGAGTCAGGCCTTCGTTGCCCGGTTCCATGGCATCAACGGGCTTGACATCGGCGCTTTGCGTGTCGACATAGGCGTCGGCGGCGGCGTGCCGCTCCACACACCCACCCGGCCGGCCCCGATCTCATCCGCGTCCAACACCGCGTACACCAAGACGCTGCGTAAGGCCGAGATCTTTCTGTTCCCTCATGCCCTGCTGCACTTCCAGTATATACAACGCCGGCCCGACGATGGCAACGGCGTTCGCCGCGCACAGTTGAGAGGACCCCGGCCTGCAGATCGTTGGCTATGCGCTCTTCGCCAACAACCTGCCATCGGCCGTCGTGGAGAAGGTCTCCTTCTTGGACGACCCGCAGGTGAAGAAGCTGATCAAGGCTTTGTTCGGCGGCAGCGGCTGAGTAATTCCATCGGTCGGCAGCTTGGTCGTGGTTTGATTTGCATGCGCATTCGTGCGTGCACCTGCCGTGTGAACTTCTGTAGTGCTTTTCCAGTTATTACCACACGATGTTAACTTGAAAGTGGTTCATAATAATTTCTTCAGATTTGCTAAGGAAAGCTCGAGAATTTTCTCGCTACCTGAAGTGTAAACATTTTATTTGCCTCGTGATTCGCACTCTGATGAAGTCTCCTACGATGATCGACGTCGATACTCGATAGGAGGCAACTCTATGTGCGAATTCTAACGGGAAGCTAGATTTCGGGTTTACTACGGGTTGGAGGGCAACACTAGTAGCCATTGGGTGGTACGGTGAGGATGCGAAAGACTGAAGTTTGTTGGGGGTGGCGATCGAGGCTCCCGGTCGAGGGCCACATTGGTTGCACGTAACCTACCTGCGTGTTAGCACCAAAATTAACTAAAATATGCGGCTAATTTATAAAGGAAAGTTTAAATTAGATATTTAGTTGATATCAGTTTTAATAAGGAATCTTATCTTAAAGAAATTGATGTCGACATGATTTATGATTTACAGCTGATCGGAGAATGATACATTCGGCCTATGCGATATAAACAGGGAACCTAAAGCGAGCCAAAAGACAACAATCAACCAAACAACTCGCATAAACCTTTATTTACTTTTCCTATCAACTAGGAGTAACTCTTGCAATTTAGACATTGTTATTCGTTCTTGATCCATAAATTTGCGCATCGCCGATCGCTGATCATCTTCGATTATGCCAAATTATCCTAGTTTGCTTTTCTCTGATCTTGCTGCACATTGTCTTTTTTGGGAAATCTTTTTTTACTAAACCATCTGATCAGCCGTAATAAGCTAGTCAGATTTATCACTACATACGATCTAATTGGCTAAATAGCCGTTTAGGTTAGATCTATATTGAAAAAACTAATCGGCTAAATAGCTGTTTAGGTTAGATCTATATTGAAAAAACTAATTGGTTGACATAGCTGTTTAGATTATAATTCTCTTGCCGATTGTAGGATTAAATCGGCTGGCACACCACGAACCACCTAAACCCGGTGTTTGTGTGTATTGAGACTGATTTTCTCTTTTTCTGTAAAATTTTACCGAAATCTTGGATTTTTGACCAGATTTTAACTTTTGAGGATCGGATTTGGCTCAATAACCCTTAAGAATGTTATCTTCTACTAAAATTTATTGAAAAACCGAATTTTTTAGACGTTTTATAAAAATAACAGAAACACTGCCTTATTTTTATAAAATTGTACAAACTTGATCATGCTCTAAAAAATCTATGGTACTAACTATTGTAGCCTAGGATCGTACTAAAAAGAATTCTAAAGAATTGCACTTCATTTGTTATTTTTGGGAATAAAAAACAGAATGAACTGACACAATGACAAGTCAGAATTTTATAAATTCGCTCGTGTGTGATCATGATTCAAATTTTTTATAAGAGCTTAAGAATTCCTCAAAACCCTTCCAAAAAAGTTTTTAAAAAATTTAAACTTGTTTTGATTACTCAATCAAATCTATAGAAGTATTGCCTCAGCCTTTTTTCAAGACAGTACCACAATCCGAATTTTTTGAAATTCCCTAAGCTTGATCATCATTTAAAAATTTTATGGTAACTTTGATAATTTGTCAGGACTATTTACAAAAATTTTCAAAATTTTCTAACATGGTTTGATTCAAAAAAGAAAATCATTCATAAAAATTTTCAAAATTTTCTAAAGTGGTTTGATTCAAAAAAGAAAATATAAAAAAATTTGTTCAGAGTGGGATTTTTCTTGCGCCTTACACCAAGTCGACCGAAGTAACATTATGCCATGCATCATGGTTAAAAAATTTTATACCCTCGGGAGACCATTTGCCTTATCCCAAGCGGCCCAGCCTACCTCAGTCACTTTCCTCAGTCGTTCCTGTCTGTATTCACTCACTTTCCTCAGTCAGGTTCCTCACGGAGAACACCGTCGTGCTGAGCTCCGGTCCAGATCCGGCGAGAAACAAGTTGATATGGTGAGAAGAAAGTGCCATCTCAGCCTGTAGGAGCGAAATCTTGGTAGAAGACAATGAAATCTCGACAAGAAAGAGCAAAATCTCGGTATCAACTTTTGTTTGTGTACTTGGTATTTCTCACTGTGTACCCTGAGTTGCTTACCTGTGAATGCAAATCCGGCCAACTCTCTGTTTCACAATATTTGCCCATAACTTATCATGCACCATACTAAGAAATCGCAAAATCTAAGAAATAGTTAATAAGAAATTATTATACATATATCTATTAAATGACATATCGTAACCACTTAATCTCTTGTAAAACATTTTAGTAGGGGTACAGAGTGAAAAAAAATTGCAATAACTACACTGTAATATCTCAATGGACAAATATATTGAAACGGATACTTCCAAGACCATGAACAAATATAGCGAAATGGAGGGAGCAGTTTTTTCCATCAGGAGAGGGTGTGGGTATCAGTTATTTTAAATATTCCATCTAAAGAATCACACTTCTTCAAATCAACTAGTGTGGAATTTGGACTTGAACACAATTATAGCTTCAAGTACTCGATAGAATTCCATTTTACAAAGCCTGAGTCCAGTCTTAAAATCACATTTGAGAACATTAAGTAGTCATGAATATCCTTTTTCAAGATTTTAAAAACTTAGATAAAAGTACAGTCGTGGTAGGGAAAAATAGGAGTATTAACTTCATGCTCGTTTTGTTGTGTTTAGCTGCACTCCTCTGCCTTACAAGTGCCCTTTTGAATAACATTATAATGTAGTTAGTGTTTACTTTCCTAACTCTAGCTTCTCCTTTCACCTCAGACGCTATATTTACATCAATCACTTTGTTCGTAGATGACATATATGTTAAATCAATTATTTCTTGTTTCTTTAGACATCCTCATGTTGCTGGGGATTTTCACTTCTCTGTTTATTTATGTGTTCAAGTATTGGACTTGTGGAGCTTTGATTGTGGGGTCATTAGCAGTATTCTGTCATCAGATGATGATGAATTGTGACATCTGGCGTTCCTAAATACATCCTGAGTTCAAAATAGTCAAACTTTTAAAAACGACATTAAGGCTAAAAATGGTAGTGTACATTAATGCCCATAACTTGTTAACCTCAACTTTTGTACTCACTCCGGTCATAAATTTTGGGTGAAGTGCAGTCAAATATTCTAAACTTTGCTATCAATATCTTTTTTAAATATTTAAAATGGACAAACGGAAATGTTACATATAGATTTGTTTTGAAAAATATTTTTATATTACTGTCGTTTTATACTTAAATAGGCTTTATAAATATATAACAATAGAAATAAGTGATCAAAATTGCATTTTAAAGACCATATCAATGCCCAAAACGGATTCCTTGTTCCCTACAAGGGAGATATGAGCCTTTCTCTAGGTAAGTACTTATTCCTCATCAGAGTCTTATAGTTATACAATTTGTTAACTTCGGGACCAAGACCTAAAGAAATGGCGCAATAACAAGATAATACATGTTCTCATGAGGATCGAATGAATAATAGTACCATCGTTGATTGTCCTCGGTCGATACATTGGCATTACATTACGCTTTATAAATTCTACCAAATTACCTCACCATAATTTTGTTTCTTTATTTCGCCAGGCACAACACACAGTCAATCACACCTCTAGTTACCGGTCTCGTGCATTACATGCGCGACCTGGGCTGGCCGAGGAACGGATAGTCCGTGTAGCCCACGACAGGATCAGAAGTGTAGAACGTCTTCCGCACGTACTTATTCAGCCCGGCGTTCAGCCTGAAACGCTCGACCAGGTCCGGGTTCGCTATGAACAGCCGCCCGTACGACACGAGGTCGGCGTCGCCGCTCTCCACGGACTCCAGACCGAGCTCCCGCGTGTAGCCGCCGCTGCACATGAACGTGCCCCGGTACGCGCCGCGCAGGGCGCGCATGAGGCGGCTCTCCTCCTCGGCGCTGCCGCGCGGGCCCGACTCGGTCTGCCCATAGGCCGTGTATCGCGGCTGCGTGACGTGGAGGTAGGCGAGCCGGCCGGCTTCCTGCTGGAGAGCGTTGAGCCCGTCGACGATGGCCATGCCGAGCTGCATGGGGTCCGAGTCGTAGGCGTCGAGGTGGTCGATGGCTGGTGATACCCTCACTGCAACTCGGTCTGATCCTATGGCAGAGACCACGGCCCGGGTCAGCTCAAGTAGGAACCGGCAACGGTTGGAGAGTGAGCCGCCGTACTCGTCGGTGCGGTCGTTGATGCCGTCCTTGAGGAATTGATCGATGAGGTAGCCATGAGCGCCATGGATCTCAATGCCATCGAAACCTGTGAACGTAAACCATCTCCAGATCAGCAAATCAAAGCGATCTCTTCTGGTGGTATATGGCTGGAGTGCAAAGTTTGCGAATTTATGCGCGGTGTATTCTCCATTTTATTACCTGCTTCAATTGCGTTTACGGCGGCTTGACGATACTGCTCAACAATTTCCGGTATTTCCGATGCGGCAAGGGGCCTCGGGTTAGGATATTTGCCATATGAGCCATCAGGCATCAGTATCCTCCACCTTGATGATATTGGCTTGTCAGTAGAGGATATTGGAGCAGCACCGTCTGGCTGGTATACTGGTCGATGGAAGAACATAAGTCAACATTCGAAGCAAAAGATCCTATACGTTTGGATCAGTATATATTATTCAAGGTCCTCTGATAAAGAAATTAAAGTGCCAGCACTGGTAATGTGAACCAAGCATAGAAACGGTATGTGTTCACTGTTGAACAAGTAAATGTTCAACGGGGTGAAATACTGAATCCCACCTATTACATTAAACAATACAATGTGATTATTCTTGGTAGTGCATTCATTGACTGAAGATCATTGAAATCCAAAATTTTCTTCGTTGATTATTTCAGAACAAATGCAACTTAAAGAAAAATAGGGAACTGGGCTACTGCCCACTTGCCCATATTAACAGCCTAACAGGCACAAACCCTTTCTTCTTCACACTAATCCTAAGTCCTAACTAAATTATCCCCATATTGTCAACAAACAACTACACCAGAGTACAACCTTTTTCCGTAGGGCAAAATATATATAAGTAACTGTGCAGGAAATCTCCAGGTAATTTGGTGTCATGACTATTTTACATCGATTTTCTATGTTGACATTTCCACTATGTACTAATCCAGATAAACTATGTCATAATCAATTGCTTCCTAGAGCCTAGCAAAGAAAAAAAAAAGTTTCCCAGAGATCAACTGATAATCCGTCCATGAACCAAAAAATCCGTCCATGAACCATGATGTTTATTGTCTGCATTTTGGAAAGCTTTTACAGATTTCTGGGAAATTGCATTATCATTTCGAATACAATGAGCATACCTTGGTGAGAAGCGCGGCCTACATGCCATAATTGGCAGAAAAAATGCTTCCTTTGGCATGAACAGCATCCACCACCTTCCTCCATGCATCAATCTGCTCTTTGTTGTATATCCCAGGGACATGAGGAAACCTTCAATAATAATGTTTTGTTACACTAGCTAAATGCATGTGCTTTGCTATAGATAAAAAAAACATATTATCGTAGGACATCGAGTTGACATCATCGAGATCAGCCTGTCCAGCCCACGTCCTCGGTCAATGTGCCTCCGTGCACTCGGCTCCACCGTGAACCCAGTAGAGCTTTCCTGTTTTAATATTTTTTTCTTTTTTTTTGTTAAAGAATTTTTAGCGAGGTTGCATTTGTTTGTTGATAGATTGTTTTTTTTTTGTTAGAGATTTTTTAGGAAGGCTCACGTGTCATCGTAATTCTTATGTGAGGGAAGAGGAGAAGAGAGGCAGATAAACCACCACCACTGCCTTCTTTTTAAAGTAATAAAGATAATGTTCTGGGTTCATGCTATAAAATGGGCAAAAACTTGCTATAGGTTCACCAGTATTGGGCATTAGAAGAACCTCTACATGATTCCAAAAATCTAGAACATGACCATATATCACGTAATCACATAGTTGTACTTAAGGGGTTTGTTAATGGAGCCTACAGGTCCTCCTCTGTTTGCATTACACACTAGCCCGAGCACTTGAGCAACTTATGGATATGCTATATTGTTTTTCCGGATTCTGTCTGAAAAATGGCTCAAGTTTTCGTCTTTTAACACTGAAATTACTTAAGAAATAAATTTTCTTGTTGTGCATCTTTCTCCAAATAAACCACATCGTAGTTCGTAGATGTTACAAACCACACCGTGTCTTTATTTGCACTCCAACAACTCCACTTGAGAGTTTAGACGGCCACGGGGTCAGCAGAAGGCATCCATCAAAGTCCCATTTTCTACTACCCCTGCTCCAGTATTTATAAACTAGAAATTAACAGGGCAGTGCTTATGTGCTGGCCATTGATTGAACCACCACCCACTAGTAAAAAACATAGCAAGCACACTGGATCAAAGCTAATACTCCCACCGAATATCCAGCGACAAATTGCCCTACCACTTGCAAGAGGTCCAATACTGCACCAGATGTCCAGATCTAGCACGCATATTTGATATTTCTATCAGAAAAAGAAGCACACCTTCCACGAACATGGCAAGCGGAGCACGGGGAACTAATAGTAAGCTACTCGCCTACTCGGGGCAGGAGCATCAAGCATGTGCCGAGGCGAGCGTAAACGTGAAGCAGACAGGGAGAGGGTGACTGAAGTGACGAGATTACCCCGGGCCGGCGGGCGAGACGACGGTGCCCTCGGTGATGAGCAGGCCCCCCGGGGTGGACCGCTGCGCGTAGTACTCCGCCAGCGCCGGCCCCGGCACCGCACCGATCGCCCTGCACCTCGTCATCGGCGCGAGCACCACCCTGCGCGCATACATACATACATACATACCATACCCATCAATCAAACCCGTAAGCAAAAAAAAAACACCAGCACGAATTAAGAGGCGCGCGGGTGGCTCACCGGTGGGCGAGGCGGAAGCGGGGCATCTGGTACGGCGAGAAGAGCGACGGTCGCTGATCCGGCGGCGACCGATCCATCTGGTGCTCGTGTGCTGGATCGAGAGGGGATGGGAAGGGGAAGGGGAAAGCGGGGGTGGCGGGCAGCCAATTATAGGAGGGAGGAAGAAGTGGGTGCGCGCGTCACGATGAAACGATGCCCGGGGGAGGAGAGGGAAATAAATGAACACAGAAAACGGTGTGGGAAATGGGGAAAGGTGCTCATTGACTGGTCGTCTTGTTTTCAGCACGTGCGTTGCGTGGGGCGGACTCGCCACCGAGTCACCGACTGCTGGGCGTGCTAGTTCGGATTGAACGGAGGCCCAACTTTGAAAATAGCACACGATGTTAGTATGTTACCGATGGTCGGACGGAGCCGGGTTAACAGTACCGAATCTACGTGGCTAGTAAAAAATCAACCGAAAATCGATAAAAATCAAAGATTTATGCAACCAAACGATTTGAATTTGATAACCAAACAGCGGCGAAGAAAAACCCGATCGGTTGTTTGATTATTGACCGATTTTATTCGATTTTAAGCACACAGGGACCATTCCGATTTTCAATTGGTTTTCTTTTATTTTCGACTGGTTTACATAAAAAGTCGGTACACTTAAGGTAAATTAAAAAAAGAAAAATAAAAAATCATAAAAACTGAATAAATCCCAATTAATATATAAAACACCACAGAGAAATTTTAAAAATTTTACAATTCAATTGGTGCTTCTAGAAAATAAAAAATAGCAATTAATGGAAAGAAACAGAGACAGTGTCGGATTTTTATAAAAATTTACAAACTTGATCATATTCTAAAATTTTAATGGTATCATAAAAAATACCCAAGAATCATGTAGTAAAATTTTCAAAAATATTACACTACATTTAGTGTCCCTAGAAAATAAAAAATAGCAATTAATGAAAAGGAATAAAAACGTTGTCAAATTCTTTAAACTTGTCAGAATTTTCTCTTTTTTTGTAACTCTTGATATATAATGAATTTGAATCTACAATTTTATACATAGGTAGAGTAATCTATGAAGTACATCTACAATGTTTTTCAGAATTTTTCACGATTTTTTTTAGTTGGTGTGCGCGGTGTGCACACGGGAAGACCTGTGTACACAGGATACGTTGCCAAGGCATCTTGGCTATAAATATAGTCCCTATTATATAACTGAGATCAATTAATAAAAAAAAGTTGAGATCTCCTATATCATGTGTGCCTCACTATTATGTGATTGTGCAATGAGTATTCTCAATATTAGGTGATTGACATTAGCATTATTTAACAAACCAACTAATATTTTCTGACCGGTCACTAGGGATGGACATTATTTTTTACAGAAATCTTGGTTTATTTGGTAATAACAAGGTTTCAAATTTCTTTTTGACTATATCTTACAGGCGATCGAATCCAAAATTTTGGTGAAATTTCAGAATTTCAGATAAAATCTAGATGAAATTCAAAAATCAAAATCAAAATCCAGATTTTTTTGGATCAAGATCTCCAAAATTTCGATCGTAATTGCCGAAATCTCGGCAAATTCCAACAGAATAAAAAATAATTCAAACCACATTAAAAAAATTTTAAAATTTTTATGGATAGTCCTGACATATCACTAATGTTCCTATAAAATTTTCAGATGATGATCAAACTTGATAATTTTTTAAAAATTCTGACAGTTCTATCATCCTGATAAAGGCTGAGTACATGTATTGCTTCCATAAATTTAATTGAGCAAACAAAACAGGATTAAAATTTTTGAACATTTTAGAGAATGGTTTTGAGGAAATTCTTAAGCTCTCCTAAAAATTTTAGATGATGATCACACTCGAGCAAATTTATAGAATTCTGATAATATTACTGCCTCATTTATGTTCTTTAGTCTTTGATTTTTCAAAGATAACAAATGAAGTTTAATTCTTTTGAAAAAATTTTGTATGGTACTAGAATGCTAACTATGTTATCATACATTTTTTAGAGGCATGATCGAACTTGTACATTTTCATAAAAATTTGACAATGCTTATGTTATTTTTATAAAACGCCTCAAAAATTGATTTATTTAAAAAAATGTACATGACATTCTTAAGAGGTAATATCCCAAATCCGGTCTAAAAAATTAAAATCATCCTTTAGAGTCATCTGGGATTGGATACCTTTGTACTAAGGCGACCATCGGCTCCGCGCCAACCGACCATGCTCTGCCGGATGGCGACACAAAGTCGACCTTCAGATAAGTCCGGCTCATGGGCTACCCGTCCCCCCATCAATCGTCCCGAGCAAGCCAAGCTCGGGGCCCGACAAGGCGACGTGGCATTAAATCTTGCAATGCTCGAGGATCGCATGCGGGATCCACGCCGCCACGGCCCACGCCGCTTGGTTCAGGCCATCGTACCCACGCGCGTGGTACCGGCGGTGGCGCGGCCATCGTGCCGCCACGTCCTCTCTGATGAACGCGCCTCGTAATAATAAATGATTTGTCTCCTGTAATTCCCTTTAAATACCCCCTCCCACGATGGATTGGGGGTTGGACCTTCTATACTACTCGCATACTTACACACCTCGCTGGCTCACGGGAGTCCTTAGGATCGTTCAGGGCCCCCCGAGCTAGCGCATTGTAACCCATTTTTGCATACTAGTGCAACCACTGGACGTAGGGTTATTATCTCCTCCGCGAGAGGCCCGAACCAGATAAAAAACGACCCCCTGTGCTTCACGATTGTCCCGAATACCCCGTTCCCTTGTTCGGCACACTCTCAGACGTATAACCCTTGCAGAAAAGGGGGCCCAGGTTGATCCCTCATTCAACAAATAAGCTTGGCGGGGGACCCTGTCCCGAATTGTCGACAGCTGGCGCCGTCCGTGGGGACCGACTGAAGTCCTTCTGCAAGAAATCCCTGAGGATGCCGAACTCGCAAGACAATCAAGACCTCTGCGTCTTCGACGACGTAGAAGATGGCGACGAATACTACGCAGCGATGGCGTGGGTGGTGCAGCCGATCCAGAAGGCCACACCGAGACCGGGAGTCTTTCCTCGGTGGCCGCGGCGCGAGAGCATTTCCTCCGCTCGCGACCAAGTGCCCTCGTTCGCGAGGAAGGATCCGGCGGTCTCCGTGGCGATCAGGGCACTCCCGATCGTCTCGAGCTCAACCAGGGGAACGCGGCGTACGACACCACTCCGGCGTCGTCCATGCAGTCTTGGTGTTCCCACAGCGTCAACATGGCGGGAAGGAGGGCGATCAAGGCGAGCGGCGATCCCAGTTTCTCCCCACCACCAAAGACGATCTTTGGCGAGGACCGCCCGGAGTTGTCCCCGGGCGGGAACCCGGTGATCGTCCACCGCCAGCCTAGCGGGGGGACGGGCGCCGGAGCTAGAGATCGGTCTCGTAAAGATCCCAGCGAATACCACTCCCCGGAGCACATGCGCGACCGCCTCCCAAGGTCGCCTCCCGTCGCTCCTCAGAGCGCCGAGCGCCGAGCGCCATAGCGACGGTCGTGCGCGGCCTCCAAAACTTCTCCAACCAAGCGGACCTGGCGGCCATGGGGGCGCTTGTGGCTGAAAACCTGGAAAATCTCGCCGCCGATATAGGGCTCCCCGGGCCGCCTGGCGCTCAAGGGCCCCGGAGTGTTTCCCGGGACCACAAGCGCCATTCCCCTGTTCGCTCCCGTCATGACGCCCCCCGAAGTCCTGCTCGGGCGGGCCGCGGGAAGCAAGAACGGTTCCGTGAGGATGTCCGGGCAGTTCCCGAACGGACTCGCGGGCTCGGGGGCATGCCCCGGCCGCTTATGAGCCTTCCGAATGCTCTTCCTCGAGACGCCCGCGCCAGGGCGTGTTCTCCCGCATCAAGCCGTGCGCGAAGGACCGACTGGGCCCCGACCGTCGTGATCCCCACTCCCATGGGGGCCACCATGACGACCGGTTTTGGTCTTTGGGCCTTTCGGCGTCCTCGCGAGTGGCGTGGCGAAACAAGTTCAAGCCCGGCCACATAGAGCGGTTCAACGGGACCCAGAACCCGGATGAGTTCTGTCGATGGTTGTTACCGACAATGAAGAAGAGGGAGTGGGACTAGGCGGAAGATCTAAGCCAGATGATAAAGCAAGACGCAAGAGATTTTACCCAGGTTCGGGCTCTCCAATGGAGATAATACCCTAGTCCTGCTTTCTTTGTTGTTGTGAGCGTTTCGGTGTTCTGGATTACAAGAAGCCCCCTCTCTGTATAGGGTTATCTCTTTCTATATACATCGGCCGAGGCATCCCCTCGAAGCAGCGGGGAGTTCTTTGGCGCAACAGTCGACAGAGCTGCGAAGTCAGCTGGAGATGGCGAGGAAGACCGTCTCAGAAGGCGACAAAACACGATACCATGCGAGCAGCGCCGCTTCGTTCGCAGGCCGCATTGCTGCCCACTGCTCGGTGCCCGCGGTTCCCGCTCCTCCTTTCTCTGTACGCATCCGGCTCCTTCGAGAACCCCCTCCCTTTTGCCAGGTGGGCTCGATCCATCTTCATGAGCCGGTCAATTTGGCCCGCCAGCTAGACTCCTAGTCACGCGACTTCCACAGTAGCCCCCGAGTGCTTCGAGACCGAGCCGTCCTATGTGGGTTTGCCCTTCGCCCGCGGTGGCTATTTCTCGCCGTTGGGGGTGTGTTGACGGGGAGGTCGCGATGGACTCAATTTCCTCGGCAGCTTCATCGTACGCTCCCGGGTTTAGTAGGAAGACGTCTGCACCCGGTCATGTCGGATCTCCGCGTGGCTCGCCATGGAACATGCCACCGTTTGGCCCTCGGCCGAGTAGTATCCGCGCATGCATGGCAGTCGGCTCCTTATGGAGTGTACCTTGGATTCGGGTTTGGTGACGCCTACATCCGGTCATGCCGGGGCATAGCGTGGCTCGTCATGGAGCGCGCCACCACTTGGCTCTTGGCCGGTTGGTACTCGTACATGTACGGCAGTCGGCTCGTCATGGAGCGTACCTTGGATTTGGGTTTGGTGACGCCTACATCCGGTCATGCCGGGGCATAGCGTGGCTCGTCATGGAGCGCGCCACCACTTGGCTCTTGGCCGGTTGGTACCCGTACATGTACGGCAATCGGCTCGTCATGGAGCGTACCTTGGATTTGGGTTTGGTGACGCCTACATCCGGTCATGCCGGGGCATAGCGTGGCTCGTCATGGAGCGCGCCACCACTGGGCTCTTGGCCGATTGGCACCCGTACATGTACGGCAGTCGGCTCGTCATGGAGCGTACCTTGGATTCGGGTTTGGTGACCCAATATTTGATTCCGTCTTCGCGGCATCCAGTATGCGATCCGGCGTGGGACGCGTTGCGGGGTGCAAGCCAAATCCGGGCGAGTCGCGCCCCGGTCAAACTTGGTAGCGACGGGCCCGACCTCCGGCGAGAATTGTCGCCCTTTATAGTCCTCAGGAGCCGCACCAGATTAACCCGTTCTCGCGCCCCACGCCCCTCGCCTCTTCGTCTCCAGAAACCCATCGTCCTCCCCGCGAGCTCCGTCGCTAGGGTTAGCCGCCGCCGCCGCTTTCTGCTCCTTGCGCCGCCGATGTCGTCCCAGGAAATGCCGAATCCGCCTCCCCAGGAGCCTGCCGCGCTGCCCCCGGCCCACGATTGGGTCCCTTCCACGCTGACGGAGGCGCATTTGGATGCGATGGTCACCATGGGGGTGATGCCGCTGGCGACTCTGATCAGCGCCCGCCCGGCCTGCGGTGAGTTCTACCCCACCCCTCGCTGCGAGGAAGTCGTAGTCTTCGAATCCTTCTTTCAGCGCGGATTTGGGCTTCCAGCCGGCAGCTTCTTCCGCGGGCTCCTTTCCTACTACGGAGTCGAATTGGTCCACCTGAATCCCAACTCCATCCTTCACATCGCTGTCTTCATCCACCTCTGCGAGGCGTATCTTGGGATCCGCCCGCATTTCAACCTCTTCCGACACCTTTTCCTTCTCAAGCCCTTTCCGAAAGCGAGCTTCCTAAAGCGGTTAGAGGCCGGCTTTCGGTGAGGGACGGGGCAAGGAAGATCTATTTCGCCATCCCCTTCAGGACCTCAAACAAGGGGTGGCACCGCGAGTGGTACTACTGTGCCAACCACGAGCCTTGCCTTCCGTCCTTCTCCGAAGAGCCCCCGAGAGTGTCCCCTTCTTGGACCGCGGTTCCCCCCGAGCACGAGATGGGGCAGGTGAACGAACTCCTCGCCTTGATCTCTGACTTGAAAGAGGCGGGATTGACAGGCGTTGGGATCCTCTCCAACTTTGCCGTTCGCCGGGTGCAACCCATTAAGGAGCGGGTATTCTTGGGGTACGAGTACCGGGAGGACGACCCGACGCGGGAGGTTGCCGAGGCTATCGATCGGGAGTTACTCGTGATCCGAATGAGCGACCTCTTGGCCCCGGACGTCACAATCCTCCCGCCCCACACTCCGAGCGCCTTCTGCTTGACGAATCCGCCTCCTGCGGTGAGTGCTATGCCCTCGTAGGGGTTTCTGTGTCTTTTCGCCGTTCAATTGCTAACCGGGTTCACCCCCTTGGTTCGTCGCAGGACCGGGTGGCCTTTTCCTCTGATCCCCCTCTCGCCTGCGCCTCTTCTTGCCAGGGTGTCCCGGCAAAGCGCCCCGCCGAGCCCGCGGCGGAGGAGCCGAGCGCCAAGAGGAAGGAGCTTGCCTCCGAGGGAGTTCTTAGGGCGGGGTCGCGCCACTCACGCCCATGGTCCGTCCACCCGGAAGCCATTGGGCGCGTACATCAAGAAGTCGGCCTCCCGGCCGTCCAGGACCCAAGCAGCCTCGGACCCGTCCCCGAGCGGTTCGGCCACTCGGAAAGAGCCGAAAGCGAAGATAAGGAGATCGAACAGGTTGGTTTCTACCTTTCCCCTTTGCTCCTCTTTCCCTGTCACACGCTCAAGCTGCTCTTGACGGTCAGGGCGCCAAGGGTGGGAATCCCCCTGAAGGCCCCTCCTGCCACACTCCCTGGCGGAGTGAGCGAAAGAGAAAACATTCCGCCGCCAAATCCGGAGTCTGGCGGTGGCGATTCTGAGTCGGGACGAGCCGACGTTGGCTTGCCAGTGCCCGCCGAGTCCGATGATTCCAGGGCAACCACTCCGCCTCCAGCGGGGGCTGCCGAGCCGACTGATATCCACCCCTCGCCACCCGTGGAGGAGATTCCCCGACAGCCCCCGGCCGCATCCAGCTCCCAACCCTCCCCCCGGATCCTCTTTCGCCATGAGGACAAATGGAAGGCTTTCGGTGAGGGGGACGAGAAGCTGAGAGAGGAGCTTTACCTGAACGCTATCAGGGTCGCCAAGCTGGTCCAGGTGAGCCGTCGGCCTTTCCTTATGTTTACCGCGAGCGGCATACATCCCTCATTTTTCGGTGTTCTTCCAGGCGCTGGGGGAACGCTCCGAGGAGAGGGACGCGCTCCTCAAGGAAATACTTCCCAAGGTGAGGGAGTACGAGGAGTACGAAGCCAACTTGGAGCGTGTCCGGCGCGAGGGCGAGGCTAAGCGACTGGAGCTTTGGACCCAAGTCCAAGTTCTGACCGAGGCGATCCAAGGTGGGTGCTTTCTTTGCCTTTTTGTTTGCCGGCTGGTTCCTCACTGTCCCCGACTTCGCCTCTGGTCTCAGGCTTCCGCGATCAGGCCCGGGCGTCGCAAGACTCCGAATCTCGGATGCAGGCCGACAACTCTAGGCTAGTGCAGGAGCTGGAGAACATTCACCGTGAACAGATCCAGCCGCTGAAGGACTCTGAAGCTCGGGCCCTAGCCGACAACGCCCGACTGCTGCAGGAACTGGAAGGTGCTTATCTCCTTACTCAGCGCCGCGTCCCTTGCGCCCGTAATGTTTCTTACGATGATCCTGGGGGTATGCAGTGGTCCAGAAGGAGTCGCAGGAGCAGGTCAACGTCCTTAAGAGGGAGGTGAGAGCTGCTCATGAGCTTCACGACAAGTTTCGTGACTCCATCAAAGGGATGGCCGAGTTCCTGCGCCCTGGAGGAGCTGAACTGAGCGGCGATGACGAGGCTCTCTCGTTGCTATCGGCGGGTCCTGAAAGGCTCAGGGCCCATATCCAGGAGACGTCGACGACAAGCGCCAGCCAAGTGTTAGCCATCGTGAAGTCGCTCTATCCCGGGGTGGAGCTAGAGATCATTAAGGAGGGTTTCGCCTGTACCGTCGACGATGATCAAGCTGCTGCCCTTTTTGAAGAAGTCCGGAGCATGGCCTCCTCTTTGGTGGAGAATTTAGAGTTGGACCCTTGACTAATGCTGACTTGGACTTGTAATTATTTCTTTTCTCGACGACATTCATATTGGCCATGAGTGGCCTCACCGTGCCCGAGAGGATTATTTCTTGCGTCATGCCTCGCTGGCACCTCGTTCAGCCCCCCGGACGCTAGTGGGTTTTAATCGTTGCCTCGGTGCCCACGCGTTGCCGGAGGCGTTCCAACTTCCCGTAATGGTACGGCTGGGGTCTGTTTGTCTTCGGGCTTGTATTTAAGGGCGTTACCGCTATCGGTGCGATCGCCCATTCTTCTTGCTTTCGATGGCATCTTCATCAAGCTCCGTTGCTCCTGATGGTGAAGGTGCTCCAGCCTCTCCCCTGCCGCTGGTCTTCGGCTTTGGGGATGACGATCCCGCCCCGGAGGTCACCGAGGAGGAACTCTGGGCGGACTACGACCTCATCCTTGCCGAGTTAGCGGCGGAGGAGGAGGCCGCCGCCCGCGACGCCGCCGCCTTGGAGGTCTTCCTCGAGGTTGTTCCGGCTCTTGTCGAGGTCGCCGACGTCCTCGCAAGGGCTTTGGCTCGAGCCCGCCGTGCTGCGTAGGTTTCGATGCTTTTAGGATGGACTTTTGTAGGGAAACATGCGATCGGACATAATGTTCGATCTTATGGCGATATATATATATATATATGTATATATATGAACTATATATGTAAACTATGGCCTTCTGGTTTTATCCGATATGCGCAATGTCTTTTTGTTTGAATATTCCGCACGACGACTGGCGTAGCCCCCGAGTGTATGGCTAACTGTTAGACATGTACTCAAGCAGCTATGCCCCATCGTTCGGAATTTGTTACTTGAGGTTAATGGTTTTAGGATTTAGCCATGATTGCCAAGGAAAAAAGTAACAAATTTTAGTCATGAAAACAGGGGATAAACGTTTACATTTGGACACTGTTAGGTGATTGGTAGCCCCCGACTTACTGCTCACTTGAGTATCAGGTGAGTAGGAAGTCAAAAAACGACTAGGATTACACCGTCTGAAAGGAATGCATATTTTAAGTGTAAAAGCGACGAGTCTGTTCTATGTTCCGTGTGTTGCCGAGTCGGCGCCGTCTTAGCGTTTGAGTCGATAGGCTCCTGGGCACACCACCTCGTCAACGATGTAAGGACCTTCCCAACCCGGGGAGAGCTTGTGCTCAACTTTCTGATTCTTTCTAAGAACCAGATCTCCTTTAGAGAAAGCCCTACCCGGATGTTTTTTGCTAGTGGTAGCGTCGAGACCTTGGAGGTATTTGACCGACCGGATGGATGCGACGCTCTAGCCTCTTCCAAATTTTGTCAAGGTCCTCCAATCGGCTTTCTTCGACTCGGCTTCTCTGTAGTTCCGGACCCGTTGTGATCCGAATGTTAGCTCGGTGGGTAGGACGGCCTCGGAACCGTATATCAGGAAAAAAGGTGACTGCCCGGTAGCCCTGCTGGGGGTAGTTCTCAGCCCCCAGAGCACCGAAGGCAATTCTTTTAACCACCGTGCCGCGTATGGCTTGAGTCGGTCGAATATTCTGGCTTTCAGGCCTTGTAGTAGCATGCCATTGGCTCGCTCGACCTGCCCGTTGCTCCGGGGGTGCCCCACAGAGGCGAAGCAGATTTTTATCCCGAGGGCCTCGCACCAGTCCTGGAATTCTTCACTTCTGAATTAGGCGCCGTTGTCGGTGATGATTCTGTTCGGTACGCCGAACCTGACGACGATTTCTTGAAAGAATTCTCTGGCTTTGACCGCGGTGATGGTTGCTACCGGCTTGGCCTAGATCCATTTGGTGAACTTGTCGATAGCGACGAAGAGGAAAGCGAACCCACCCTGGGCCTTCTTGAGTGGCTCGACAATGTCGAGCCCCCAGACCGCAAATGGCCAGGTGATCGGGATGGTCTGCAGCCTGCTTGCGCATGTGTGAATTTGCCGCAAAAATCGACAACAGACGCGGCGTCGCGATTTATATCTTCCAAGCGTCTGTGACGGCAAAGCGCCAAAAGAATCCTTGCCGGTAGGCTTTTTTATCGATGAGTCTTCGATGCGCGTGGTGTCCGCAAATCCCAGAGTGAATCTCTTTAAGGAGGGCCCTCCCTTCTTGCTCCGATATGCATCGCCTTAAGATCCCTAAGCGCTCTTCGAAAAGCTCCTCCCGACCATCGTGTAGCTTTTGCTTGCCGTGCGATGCACTCGCTTACACGCGATCTTCGGGAGCTCATCTCTCAGAGGTAATCTAGGTAAGGCTTTGTCCAATCGGATTAACGACCAAAGACCTCCGCCGATCGGTTTCTCCTCTACTGGCCCGACTTCATGCGGCTAGCGCTATTTGTGAAGTTCCTCTACGAAGACTCCGGTCGGAACCAGGGCCCGACTGGAGCCTAGCCTGGCGAGCTCGTCTGCCATCTCGTTGTCCCGACGTAGCACGTGGGTGAGCTCGAGTCCGTCGAACTTGTCCTTCAGCTTGCGCACCTCCTGGCAGTACACTGCCATGCTGTCATCCACGCACGACCACTCTTTTTGCACTTGATTGATTACGGTACCGAGTCCTCACAACCGTCAATCGCCGGATACCGAGTGATATGGTGATGCGGAGCCCATGTATGAGCGCTTCGTACTCGGCGGCGTTATTTAACGCCGGGAAGTGGAGTTGAAGGACATACTTGAGGTTTTCTCCCGTCGGAGAAGTCAGCACGACGCCCGCCCCCGCACCATTCAGCGTGAGGGAGCCGTCGAAATACATCGTCCAGTGCTCGAGGTCCTCCACAGCTACGGGCTCTTGTGTCTCAATCCACTCGCAACGGTCGGCGGCCAAATACCGAGATTTGATGGTCGTCCGAGGCTTGAAGGAGATTTCAAATGCTCGAGCTCGACCGCCCACTTGGCGATCCTCGCCGTGGACTCCGACAGTCAAGATTTCCAATCGGAAAAGATGTCACCATCGAGACGGGTGCTCTTGAAAA
The DNA here is from genome assembly GCA_036346375.1 of Guadua angustifolia. Classification (NCBI taxonomy): domain Eukaryota; kingdom Viridiplantae; phylum Streptophyta; class Magnoliopsida; order Poales; family Poaceae; genus Guadua; species Guadua angustifolia. The sequence continues at coordinate 20,245,741 of CM070515.1, forward strand.
TAATGCTTGAGCTTCCGAGAGGTGAGCGATGCAGCATGTAAGTTTACGCGACTTGAGGGTACCGCCTCTTAGACTAAGCCTAATGCTTCACGACGAAGTAAACCGGATGTCGAACCCTCTGCGAGTGCCCCCCTCTCTCTTTTCCACTACATTGCCGCCACGACCACATGGGTCGTGGGTCAGCTATGTAAAGTAGGAGGCTCTTCCGGTGCGGTGCGACCAAAATCGGAGGAGGGTCGAGCGACTTTAGGTCTTCAAGGCTTGTTGCGCTCAGGGGTCCATCGAAGTTGTCTTGCTTCTTCAAGAGTTTGAAGAACGGCATTCCCCGACGCTTAAGCAGAGATGAACCGCCGAGTGCCACCATACATCCCGTGAGCTTTTGGGCGTCTTTTTGGCAAGTCGGCGGCTTCATCTTGAGGATGGTGTTGATTTTCTCGGGATTCGCTTCAATGCCACGGTGTGATATGATGAACCCGAGCAGTTTCCCGGAGGGAGCCCCGAAGACACACTTTTCCAGGTTAAGCTTCATCCGGAAGGCTTGCAAGCTCTCGAATGTCTCGGCTAGGTCGGCAGTGAGGTCTTCCTTCACTCGGGTCTTGACCACGACATCGTCTACGTATGCTTCCACGTTGCATCCGAGTTGGGTGTGAAAGCACCGCTGAATAGCGTGTTGGTAAGTCGCACCAGCGTTTTTCAACCCGAATGGCATCGTGACATAGCAATACGCGCCGAATGGTGTGATGAAGGATGTCTTGATGCAGTCTTCCTCCTTCAAATGGATTTGGTGATACCCTGAGTATGCATCCAAGAAGCTCAGGAGTTCACATCCAGCAGTGGAGTCTACCACTTGGTCTATGCGAGGCAAACCAAAGGGGTCCTTTGGGCACGCCTTGTTGAGATCTGTGTAATCAACACACATGCGCCAACTTTTATTTTTCTTGCGTACAAGGACCGGATTCACCAACCAGTCGGGGTGATACACTTCTTTTATGAATTTAGCCACCAAAAGCTTGGTGATCTCTTCTCTGATGGCATCGCGGCGGTCCTGCGCAAATCGTCTGAGCCGTTGCTTGACGGGTTTAGCTTTACTGTCTACATTGAGTGAGTGCTCGATCACCTCCCTAGGGACACCGGGCATATCAGACGGTTTCCAGGTGAAGATGTCCCGGTTTGCCCGAAGAAAAGTGACGAGCACCTCTTCCTATTTGGGATCGAGCCCAGTCCCAATCAGGGCGGCCTGCGCCGAGTTGGACGGGTCGAAGATCACACGCTTGACTCCCTCGTCGGGCTTCATGCTGGACTTGGTTTGCTTTATGCGGTCGAACATCGCCTTCGCCGGTGAGGGCTGCCGCTTGCTTGATCATCTCGCCTCAACCGAAACCGCCGTGCCTCGCCGGTCGCGGCTCTCCTCGTCAGACGCTGAAGGATTGCTTGACGCCCCCGCATGGTGATGACGCCTGCTCGACCCGGCATCTTGAGAGCGAGGTATGCATAGTGAGGGATGACCATGAACAGCGCCACTCGCCTTCCCAAGATGGCATGGTATGCCGCCTCAAATCAGCCACCTCGAAGTTCAAGTACTCGTCCGATAGTTCTCCTTGGCTCGAACGCCACCGGAGCGTGATTTGCCCGAAGTATTGCCGACGCCCAGGATCACCCGTGGAAAGGTGATAATCCCCGCTTCAGCTCGGTCTTTGAATCTTCGTATCATCAAAGGTCTTGGAGAAAAGGACATTGAGCCCGCTTCCCCCATCGACCAGTACTCTCTTGAGCCTGACGCCGCGTATGACGGGATCCAGGACGAGAGGATACCTTCCCGGGAAGGGAACACAGTCGGGGTGATCCGAACGATCGAACGTGATCGGGACCTCGGACCACCTCGGTATCGGGCGTGGCGGCGTTATCGCATTGATCTCCGGCGGTAAGCTTTGCTTCCGCTTGACTCAGATCTTGCCGAGCCCCGAATATGTAGTTGAGCTCGGCTCGGTCACTTGATAGTCGCCTCCCTTCCCTCGGGCGGGCCTGCTTCTTCTCCGCCTCGCCTTTGCCCTGCTCGCTGTTCTGCGGCTCTCTCGGGCAAATCTCTTTAGGGTGTAGCAGTCCTTGGCCGCGTGCCTCCCCTGGGGGTGGAAAGGGCATATGGCGTCCATTACTTCGTCGTAGCCGCCACCTCGCGGACCTCGCGGACGAGCTCACTCGGCCGCCGCGACTAGCTCTCCCAGTCCGCGCTTCCTGTCCTTCGGTTTGGAGGACTCGGCGTGGTCCTTCTTGTCCTTTTGCCGCGGGCGGTCTTCCTGGCACTCCGCCAGGGCGTCCGAGGTAGTGGCGTAGCGATCAGCCAAAGCGAACATCTCCCTGACGGTAGTCGGCGGCCTTCGAGACATTTTCTTGATTAAGTCGGGGTCGCTCACTCCCTTCTGGAAGGCGGCTATAACGACCGCCTCGGAAACATCACGGACAGTATTCTTCTTCTGCATGAAACGCCGGATGAACTCTCGCAGAGACTCATTCTTCTTCTGGTGAAGTTGGTAGAGGTCCCACGCCGTCCCAGGCCTTTCGAAAGTGCCCTGGAAATTCGAGATAAACTGCTCACAGAGGTCACCCCAGGAATCTATCGAACCCGCTGGGAGTCCCGTGAGCCAAGCTTGCGCTGAGGGAGCGAGCGTGACCGGCAGGTAGTTGGCCATCACATTCTGGTCGCCCCCCGCCGCTTTGACCGCAAGGGCGTATACTTGCAGCCACGCCTCGGGATCTCTCTCGCCATCGAACTTGACAATGCCCCTAGGGTTGAAACCGCGGCCATACCACTCGGGCGGCCGCCGTGAAAGCGAACTCCGCCAATAGGCTCCATACCGCGCCGCCGAGGCGATCGGCAAACGCGAGGGGTCCTATCCCGGCGGTTTCGTTGTCGCTCTCGGCCGGCCGCATCGCGGGTTCCGCGATCGGCGTGATCTCACGCTGCCACCGCGATCGCCGCTGCCGTCAGAATTAATCTTGAAGCGCCAGATTGCCTCACGCCGGCCTTTCTCCTTCCTCTCGACGCGGCGTCTAGCAATAAGATCGACGCGGAGATCTCGGCTGAGGCTCGGCGGGCGTCTTCGCTTCGACGGAGCTCAACCGACCGCCTCTGGTCGACTTTTGATCCGACCTTCGCGGTCTCGAGTAGCCGCGCGGATACGGAGTCGCTCTTCTCTGCGGGTGCCTTTGGTTTTGCTTTGAATCACGCCGCCGTCACCATGGCTTTCCTTGAGCCACGATCGGGGCTGGATCGTTCTGGACCAAGGATTGGTCCAAGGGTGTCGAGCGGCGCTCGAGAGGCGACGATGTTCTGCGCGGCATGTGAAAGATCAACCGATCTCCCTCTTCGCTGCAGAACTCTTCGCTGACGCGGCCCCGATCTTTGGAGGGACTTGGCGTTCCTCTCGCGCACGCCGCGACGTTGGCGATCCGCCTCCGCCGTGTCCACAAGGCGTTGCTGATGCAGAGTGTTGGTCCGGCTGTCTTCGATCGCGAAAACTCCGCGAAGGCTTTGGAGCACGAACCGCCATGTTGCCCTTCGATCCGCCCGGAGTTCATGAGAGGGCAAGCTTGCCAAACGCTTGGTGATGAAGTCCAGTTCTCGGCGGAAAGTCCGGCGGGAGCAAAGAGACGGTGACCTCGCTGAGTGGTGCCATCAGCTCAAAGAGGGTGATCTTCACGCCGCAGCCCCTACCCGGCGCATGCAACCGTCGATGGTTGTTAACGACAATGAAGAAGAGGGAGGGACTAGGCGGTAGATCTAAGCGATGGTAAAGCAAGACGCAAGAGATTTTACCTGTGTTCTGCTCTCCAATGGAGATAATACCCTAGTCCTGCTTTCTTTGTTGTTGTGAGCGTTTCGGTGTTCTGGATTACAAGAAGCCCCCTCTCTGTATAGGGTTATCTCTTTCTATATACATCGGCCGGGGCATCCCCTGGGAACGGCAGGGGAGTTGCTGGGCGCAGCAGGTCGACAGAGCTGCGGAAGTCGCTGGAGATGGCAGGGAAGACCGTCCTGTAGCGTCCGACAAAACACAGTACCATGCAGAGCAGCGCCGCTCGTTGCAGAGGCGCAGCTGCTGCCCACCTGCTCCTGGTGCCCGCGGTTCCCGCTCCTCCTTTCTCTGTACGCATCCGGCTCCTTCGAGAACCCCCTCCCTTTTGCCAGGTGGGCTCGATCCATCTTCATGAGCCGGTCAATTTGGCCCGCCAGCTAGACTCCTAGTCACGCGACTTCCACAAGTTCCTCTCGATCTACTCCACCGCCATCGTGGCGGCCGGGGGAGATGAGAGGGTTATGGCCAATTACCTCCCCACGGTCCTCGATGGCTCGGCCCGGACGTGGCTCTTCAACCAGAAGGAGGGCTCGATCCGCTCGTGGAGGCAGCTCTGCGACGCCCTCCGCGCGAACTTTCAAAGCTGTTACACTCGCCCGGGCAATGAGCGAGACCTAGAGCGGCTGATCCAGACGGATAAAGAGACCCTGCGCCACTTTGTCCAGAGGTTTATCAAAGTAAGGAACTCCATCCCGAGCATCTCGGATGAGGCGGTCGTCCGGGCCTTCAAATTCGGGGTCGCGACGTCGCTTCACACAGACTTGAGATCCACCCGACCGACGGCCAACGAAGCTTTTCAGATGGCCGACCGCAGTGCAAACGCCGACGAGGCCGTGCAATGGAAGAAGATGATCGATGAAGGCAAAATTGCAGCCGCGCGCCTGGTTCGAAGGCTCTCGCAAGAAGCGCCGCTCGCTTGAGAAAAAGGCCAAAAGAAGAAGCGGGTGCGCCGCACGGTCGCCGCCATCGATCGCCGCCACAGTGCCAGCAGGCCGGGTCAGTGGCGATCAAGCCTGCCACGACCACGGCCCAGACGACCAAGACCGCAATGATCGGGGCCGCGGTGACCAAGGTCGTGACGACCAAGGCCAGTGAGGATGTCTCGCCCAGTGAGCCCCATGTTCCGGAGGAAGTCGCGGACGATGTCTCGCCCAGTGAGCCCCATGTTCGTGAGCTCACGGATCGTCATCAGGACCCGCTCTTCATCGGGGGCGGTGGGGCGCGGCGTCTGGCTACCGGGCGCCGCCGCCCAAAGTAACGCAGAGAGTCCCTCATGGCTTCCGCAGATAGAACCAATGATCAGCCCAGCTCGTGACGGAGTCTTTGAGGGTGAAGACGGGGTACTCGTACGGGCGAACGGGTCTCAAACGGAAATACAGGGCACCGGTGGGGGAGGTACCGCCGGTACAGAAAAGATTGTAGAAATAGAGGAAAAGACTTGGCGTGGGAAGGGTGCCCACGAAGCCTTCGCAGAGATGGGCAAAGACGTTCAAGACAAGGATGGAGTTGGGGTTCAGATGGTGACTCAAGACGGCATTGCTCGAGCACGCCTCCAAGAACTCGCTCAGTACCAGAGCCGTTGGCCAGGTATAGAGATCGCGACGAGACTATCTCGCTGCGTCGGCGGCGCCGGGGCTCCTTCGCCCTCCGGGATCCTCCAGGTGAAGGCGTCCAGGTACCCAAAATCCTGCGCAACCCAGAGCTCTCTGCCAGTAATCTTGCTACTTCCTCAAACCGCGCCATGGGAAGATTCGGAAAGATGAGCGCCGCAGTAGAGAAGGGAAGTTTGGAAGTCGACAAGCTTTTTGGCGGAGTGTTTGTCGCGAGTGGTGAGAATGAAGGAAGAAAAGCAGTTGAAGTGTTCCCGCCGGTTATTTTTAAGCGGAGAAGCCGAACGGACTAATAAAGGCAGTCGATTGCCAACACGCGTAAGGTCGTTCTCCAAAGCAGCATGGTGGCGCGGTTCCCGAAAAAAGTTGCGCGCCAGCGCAGCTCGTGAAGAAGGTACCGCTCGATTTTTCCCGCGCTCCACTCGCGAGCACTATTTGGCCCGGGCCTCGACCAAGTATGTTCGGTCCCGATGGAGCGCGCCTTTCCCCGAGCTTGGTTGCTCGGATGCCGCAACAGGTTTTTTCGTTGCGAGATCTTTTTCCCGGGTGAAGCAACCCGGATGCCACGGCGATTTTTCGCATGAAGTTTCGCCCCGAGCATGATTGCTCAGCACCGCAGCGATTTTTCGCCACAAGATTCCTCACTCCCCGAGCAAGGGCGGCTCGCACCGCATGTAGTTCTTCGCCAAGATGACTCCAATCCTCTTCGAAGTCTAGAGGCTTAAGGCGGAGGCATCAGCAAGGCCTTTTCCCCCTTTAGCCTCGGGGGCTAGCTGTCGGGGATTGGATACACTGTACCAAGGCGACTATCGAAGCTCGGCGCCAACCGACCATGCTCCTGCCCGGATGGCACACATAAAGCCGACCTTCGTATAAGTCCGGCTCATGGGGCTACCCCGTCCCCCCGTCAAGTACGTCCCCAAGCAAGCCAAGCTCGGGGGCCCGCGGCAAGGCGACGTGGCATTAAATGCGCAACGGCTCGAGGGATCGCACGCTGCCACGGTCCGCGGCCATTTTGGTTCTCGCGCATCGCACGCCACGTCGCGTGGTACTTGCGGAGTGGCGCGTCATCCTTTGCCGCCACGCCCTCTCAAGAACGCTACCGTAATAAATGATTTGTCTCCTGTAATTCCCTTTAAATACCCCCTCCTACGATGGATTGGGGGTTGGACCTTCTATATTACTCGCATACTTACACACCTCGCTGGCTCACGGGAGTCCTTAGGATCGTTCAGGGCCCCCCGAGCTAGCGCATTGTAACCCATTTTCGATACTAGTGCAACCATCGGGCGAGGGTTATTATCTCCTCCGCGAGAGGTCGAACCGTATAAAAACGACCTGTGGTTTCACGATTGTCCCGAATACCTCGCTCCTTGTTCGCACACTCTCGACGATAACCCTTGCGAAAAATGGGGCCAGTTGATCCTCATTCAACAAGTAGCTTGGCCCCGTCCTGTCGAATCGTCAATGAAAGAGCAATCTGAATCTTCTTTAATTTTTTTTATTCGGTCGGGATTTGTAATCTCGTCCTAAACCAAAATCCGAAATTTCGCCGGGATTTTATACCTTGGGTTATCAGTAACCGGTTGGGTGGAGAATTCTCCTCTGTTCGAGCTTTGATTTTCCTCTGTATCAGAAGCCGAGCGTGCTGCACAAACCAATCTCTTTCTCGTATGCACCTGGTAGGCTGGCAATGGAATCCTCGGCACACACAAGAGCCCAAAGTTCCGGTGTCTCACCCCCCGCCCCCTACGCACCCTCTCCATCTCTTTCTCACATGGCACAAGCCACAAGCCCATTACTAGCTAGTCACTCCTCGCCCCAAAGTCCCAAACCAATCCTAGATCGGTAAATCTCCGATCCTTCTGTATCTCCTCCGAGACTCTGACCATTGCGGCAGCGGCGGCGGTCGCAAATCGATCTTCCATCGTCTTGTAGTGCCCTTGCTGACTCCCTCGTAGTAGCGACGGCCACAAGAAGAGTGGCGTCGACGATGGCTCACTCGCCCTCCTCCCTTGGCTAGCACCCGCCGTCCTCTGTCCCTTCCCACCAGTGACGGAGACAGGGGGGCTAGTATAGGCCATGGCTCCCCCCATGCAAAAATTTTTTACTTACCCCCCATGCAAGATATAGTGAATGCTATGCATGATGTTGCTACTACAAAGGAACTAATACAAAGAAACTAATTCAAAAGTTAAGGGATAATGATTGGACTAAACTCTTAAGTGATGTTGTTGCATTTTGCAATAAGCATGAGATTTCGCTCTCGATATGAGCGCTTTATGCCGACTTTATTCGATCGCGTAGACGGGATGAGATTTCGATTCAACATCACTATCAATATGATATTTTTACAGTTGCTTATTCTTTGTAGCTCTTTGGATCCAAGGAACTCATATAGGTCGTTTAATATTGACAATGTGTGCTTGTTAGCTATAAAGTTTTATTCTTTAGATTTTTCAGGAAAGGATTAACTTGAGGCATCAATCGCAACAATATGAGCTTGATGTGCTACGAAATCAGGAGTTCCAAGACTTATCAAATATTGTTGATCTTTGCCAAAAACTTGTAGAGACGGAAAAATCTAAAGATTATAATTTGATAGGTAGGTAATCTTTATTTACTTGTGTTTAAACTATAATTGTCCTCAACACTCTTATTTTTATATATTAATCCCATCGTCTCTAATTTGCAGGTTAATTCGACTTGTCCTTACTTTGCCTGTTTCAACTGCAACAACAGAATGTGCTTTTTCTGCCATGAAACTTGTCAAGACAAGACTTCGAAATAAAATAGAAAATGAATTTCTGAGAGATTGTTTGATAGTCTATATTGAGAGGGATATGGCTCTAGAGTTTAAAACCGAAGCACTTATAGATGATTTCATTGCAAAGAAGCGCCGATTTGTGCAACGGTTTAACTAAACTCGTGCAGGTGTGTTACTTTCCCTAATTCCTCTAATTACATATGATTATGGATGATTTCAATGTAATACATGGCTAAATTATCCTTTACATATATTGATTTTAATAGATTAGTTTTTCTATTGGCCCCCTGCGAATAAAATTCCTGGCTCCGTCCCTGCTTCCCACACTGGCGTCATCTACCTTGGTCACGCCTACATTGACCGGTGAGTGGCTCTACCGAGTGTTGAAATTTCAATATATCAAAATATCGAATTAACTGGTTGAATTAATTCATTTAATTAGGTTTAATTTTGTATTTTGTTTAATTCCGTAGCCAACTTTCCGAAATCAATTTTTTTTTACCGAATAAACAGGATGGCCACCCGTCGTGACGTCGTCGCTCGACTCGGCAGAGTTGTAACCACCGTGCTAGCAGCGTGCATTTCGAGCCCACTTTGGATTGAACAGGGACTAATCAACAGTAGCCGACTTATGTGGGCCGTGACAGAAACAGATTAAGAGGCAGAGCCGAAGCGCTGCCTAAGCCCATCTTAAACGATACCAGGAGAATTTTCTGTTGGGCCAAGAAGGTATCTACGGCCGAATTAAAAGGACGCAACGGCAGCCCAATAGTCACCAATACAACTCCCACGGCCCAAGTATTTGACGCTGCAAGAATGGTAATGTCGAGGTTTGGCATGCGCATTGGCTTGTTTGGATCTACAGTTTTTATAAAACTAGTTTCTGTAAAACCTGCTTTATTGTAACTGCCCCTAAAATCATGTTTGGATCCTCCAACAAACTCCCGTTCAAGATAAATCCGATTTTCACAAACTCCAAAAAATGCGTATAAGGAAAATCAGGTCCACGTCGTTTTTATTTGAACGGGTTTTCGATAAGCACGATTACACACGATCCCACGCGTACAAGAGGCGGGAATATTTTTGCCCATACAATGCTTTTCCGCCAGAAGCTCTTGCCGCATATAAAAGGAGATCAACTAGCGTCTAATTAATCAAGATCGGAGAGGATCGGAGATCAACTAGCGTCTAATTAATCAAGATCGGAGAGGATCATTGGCCGCCGCCGCCGCTGGCTATGAAGTCTCCGTAATCAATTGAGAGGTAACATCGTCTTCTGATGCCCTCAATTCAACTAGTAAATGCCAATCCATGGGATCTTCTTTGATAGATAAAACATCTCACAAGTTGCCTCGCAGATAGAGATCAAATAACAAGGAACGCCGATGCTTTAGTAAGTGGTTTTGTGTCCCAATCAGCTAAGTTATTGATCACGAAACATGATTGAAATAATCTATGTGTAGATTCATTACCAAGTAATGATACCTATTTAGATGGGAACCCCACAATCTCCATAACATTAGAAATCTAGGAAATAAGAAACTAACAAACGAATCAAATTCGTTGCTATTCCAGACTACAATTGTTCACAACAGAGACTATTCTCAACGTTGAACGAACGGTCTGCAGTTTCAGTTGGGGCACATATTGTTAATAGGTGTTATCACTTGTTTAAGAATGCTAACATCGAACAAATAAATAACAAGATTTTACACAGAAGTTAGCTCAGTAAAATACGCAAGGCACCTTCAAATAGGAAACTAGCTAGTAGGTGCAGGATGGGTTGGAAGCCAGTTGGCCTTAATCTTTGCTTGCTGGTTCACAACGAAGTTTATGCGAGAGAGAGATTCTACTTGGAACAAGAATTGACCCTGACACAGTATTCTCATAAAAATACGCAAGGCACCTTCAAAAAGGAAACTAGGTAGTAGGTGCAGGCGACCAAGTATTGCAGTAATTACTAATTAACTTGCTTGATACTACATGTAAACCATATGCATAATTACTCTTTTTGTGCCAGAACACTCTGGAAATCTAGCCCTTTTTCTGACCCGATGACTTGGCCTCATACAGATACTAGTACTTGTGTTTCCTAGATTACTTGTATACATTTGCATTGGCCTCATACAGAGGATACTAGTGTGTAAGTTTTATAGGATCTGCACAATTGATCGACTTGTTATATCGATTCCTTTTAGAAACATATGGAGGGCCATGTGGACAAAAAAATTAAGCAGAATATCTGCATAAAGTTAGCATAAAGAGGCATACACGAAATCTAGCGAGGACAAAACCCTCCTCAACATCCTCAAGGATCAAGCCCTCAATGGTGGAAAAGAAGGCACCTCCTACAAAAAGGCAGCATGGCGTGAAATCTTAGCTGCTTTCAATGATGCAAGAGTCGACAAACTTGAACTACAACAATTGAAGAATCGACATAAGTACTTCAGGACTTGCTATGCTACCATGAACAAACTTCTTAAGCACACTGGATTTGGTTGGGATGATGATGACAAAATGATCAAAGCTTGCAATGACAAATGGGAGGAGCTTATTTTGGTACGTTATATCAAACTTGAACTACAATATCCTGAAGTAATTTTATATTATGTCTCTTTGTTAGATTCCAAAGTTGAAGGCATAATTTTAACCAAAATATTAACACATTGCGTAAAGACAATACAGCTTCAAGAATATCGTGATAAAGTGTGGCCTAGTTGGCCAGATCTTCAAGAGATATGTGCAACTTCAACTGCACAGGGGTTTTGTGCTACATCAAGCAAAGGAAAAGATTCAAATTTATCAAGCAAGCATACAATTATTGATCTGAATGAGGAAGTTGAAGTGCAGGAAAATGAAACCATTGAGAAACATGTTAGTCAAGTGGTTTCTCCAAGCAATTGTCCCCAAAATAATCTGAAGGTGGCAGAGAAAAAGATAAAGTCATGTAATGCAAGTGGAAGTAAATCACAAGATAATCCTAGAGGACAAAAGCGCACAGCTGATGATGCTGTAAATGCAATAGATAGTCTTGCTGATGCCACTTCCAAAATAGCTGAAATGAAGAAAAGAGCAATTTCACAGAGGAAGCATATTCAAGGAAAGCGTGTATGGGAATACTAAAGAGTATGAGTGACGTTTACCCAAACCAAAAAGTAAAGGCTGCAGCCACATTTACAAATGCTGAACAAAGGGGAGTCTTTGTTGAGATGGACGAGGAGATGCGGCTTATATGGATACAAGGACTTTAGATCTATCAATTAGAAACTTAGTTTACGATATTTAGAGTACATTTGGCTTATTGATGCATGCTCCATGCATTTTAGTTTCACTATGTTGGAACATTTCAGATTAAATTTGGTTTGCAACCGATTGATATGTTTGGTGTTTCCTAATCGCCACTATGTTCATGTCAAATTAAATTTTTCTCGATTAATCGATTGTTGTATATTATGCAGGTGCCATGAACTCATCAAAAGTGTTAGATGATGATCTTTCCGACTCGTAATGTATGGTTATTAACAATATTGTCATTGTGTCTTTATTTCGCGATGTGTTCTTCACTAGACTTTTCAAAAGTAGCCGTACACATCGGAATTAAGTGGTGCTGAACGGACGCGACAACTACTTGATGGCCACCTCATTAGATTTTTTGATCACTACGTGTTGATAAACACACCTTCTACTTGCTAAGGGATGAACGTGTGAGAGAAATTTGCTTCATGACACATCGAGAATGACAAAGGATGAACAACTAGTGATGTTCTTGCATACTATTCGGTCCAAGTTGTTAGGAATCGTGTCATCCAAGACAGATATCAACATTCAGAGAAACAATTAGCCGACACTTTAACAATGTCTTAGATGCGATTAATGGTTTTGCGTGATGTTTACATAATGCACTCCACCCAAAGAAGTGCCATTGAAAATTAGAGTGATTCAAAGTACTACCCATATTTCAAGGTAAATTTCTATATTGAGTGCGCTACACTTCCTATCTATCATACTATTTGTATTAATGAACCGTTCTTTGAAGAATTGTATTGGAGCTATTGACAGCACACACATTGAGGCAAAAATCAAGTTTGAAGAGCAAACTCCCTACAGAAATAGACATGGCTTTCCATCTCAAAATGTTATGGCAGTGGTGTCATTTGACATGACATTTACATATGTGGTTGCTGGATGGGAAGGTTCAGCATCAGATCAAGCTGTGCTTAGATGGGCTGTTACTAGCGGAGGATTTGTTGTACCTGAAGGTAAATGAAAAGATTTGTGAACTGACATAGTGTCCATTTTGTTAATACTAGTAGTGATTGATTAACAGGGGACTTTGTTTTGCAGGTAAATTTTATCTAGTCGACTCGCTATGCAAATACACCAAAATTTGTTATGCTCTCTACCGTGGTGATCGCTATCATATTGGTTCTTTCCGTGGAAGTAATCTGTTGCTACAAAGGGGAAAAGATTTATTCAATCATCGACATGCACAACTAAGGAATGTGGTCGAACGCACTTTTGGTGTTCTCAAAGCTCGCTTTTCCAATTTTAAAAGTTAGAGGAGGAATTCTTTATCCATATGAAACTCAAGTCAAAATTGTTATGGCTTGTCGTGATAATCCATAACTTCATACGGAAGGCTACATTGCACGATGAATTGTTTGGGTTTATGAGAATTTGGGCATGCAAGAGAATGAAGACCATGGTGATCAACTAGTAAGGAGTCAATCAAATATACGAGAAGATGAACGGTCAGCGGTGAGCGTGTCCGCAAGCATTGCTCGCAATCGTGGACTAATCATCAGCAGTAGTAGTGCACATCCATCACAGTGATGATTAGTCACCGCCTTAGCATCTTCAACTTTTGTTATCAGTTAAAAATGGATTATTATCCAAACTGTTTTCTTCATATAATTCTAGTTTGCCCTTTTAGTTGCTGGAGGGTTTGATTCCTATATCCGATCTATTTCTATGAGTAGCTAGATGACACATTCCCAACATTATATGCAAGCACAAGGGGGAGCAAGCACAAATGATTGAGAAAACAAATCATTACCTCTTTGGGAAAAAGCTTATAGTCTCTGCAATGGTTCTAAGCACTTAGTAGTTCTTAGATGGGCTGGGAAGCCCTTGTCCGTCCTATCAATTTTGCAGTGCAAAATATAACTAAACAAACTGTACTAAACTAGCTACAATGGCATCGGTCATCTTCAATTGTTTCCTGCTTCATCAGAAACTAATAAATCCAAGAATCAGAACCCAACGGCAAGAAGTCATGCACCAAGCATCAAAGAATCTTCTACGAGTGACATTTTCCGCCAGAAATGGGGCTGTGAAGTGAAGGGGGGAGATGGGAAAAATGGCCATGGTACGGGAAAGAGCAATTAAGCTAGTACTATACAGCGGTCATAACAATATACAACGCCAAGTCGTGAGAAACACATACTGTATCCTGATTTCGTCAACCCAAGAAAGCAAAGAAATGAAATTTAGAACCATCCGTCCATCCGGAGCAACGGATTAGAAATTTAGAGCACCAATTCGCACCAGAAAACTATGAACAGAAGGCACACGAGTAGAAACCGGTAAGGGAAGCTCAATCTCTAGTTACAGGCCACTGCGAGCAATCGCGGCAGGAGGTAGCGAAGGACGGGAGGGTGCACGCAATGCAATACGTACCTCCCAGAGCTTGGGGTTAGCGATGAGGGCGCGGTAGCACCAGGGGCTGGCGGAGAGCAGGGCGCAGGCGTCGCGTTGGGGAAGAAGCGGGCTAACCAGCTCCATCATCCGAGGCACTGTCTCCCGGCACCATGCCTCGTCGGCAGCAGCGGCCGCCGGTGCCATCTCCGAGCTTCTCGAGGTTAGCGGAGGGGGCCGCCTTGAAAGAGACGCGGTGGAGGACGGCGCGGCGGCGGAGGTTCGCGTAGAGCGCGCGGCGAGGCTAGGCGTGTCTGCTCGAGCCCTCCGCTGGGCTCCTCTTCTCCTCACGCGATGCGAACGAACGAAATCGGAATGGGGAAAGTAAGAGAGAGATAGAGACGAGCGACTGAAATGGGGAAAGTAAGAGGGAGAGAGCGAGAGGAGCTAGCCGGATGGTAAAACGTTTTTTTGACTTTTATCATCCAAACACTGTTTCCCATACAACCATTTGGTGACTATCATTATCCAAACATGATTTAATTAAAACCCACACTAACTAACTAACTAATCTAAAACTGGTTTTCCTTAAAACCTGACTAAAACGCACTTTAGTAAAACATGTTTATATTTTATAGATCCAATATCAAGCTGCGTTTTAGCCGTTGTCCTCGTTCAGAGAGTGCTCTTCCGGATTTTCGTAGTCTTGGAGCGGCTTACTTGTACAACTATGATGATATTTAGTTTCACATAAGAATCCGAAGAAGTGATTTATGTTTTTTGACTTGCAGCTTGATAGCAAAAAAAACCTGCTCTCCATCTGATTCACAACCTCCCAATTATAAACCTCTCCACCAAGTTCATAACTATTTCTCAGATATGAACCACTTCCATCGAGAATAATCGATTTTCATAGATAATGTCGAGGAGGCGAAATAGAATCGAATCACGGAGCTCTGTAAACGCATCCCTTACGCCACGTGATTTACATTGCCGTTAGATATAAATGGATCTTTTCAAAGTTTTTTGTTGATGATAGCTGTCGGTAGATATACGCTAAGGGCGACCTCTCCACCGCATAAAGTCACGGTCCACGGGCGGCCGGAGCCATCAAGCGGCGATCACGCCCCGCGCCAGCGTCAAGGTCCACGTGGCGCCGGCGAAAGGTAGGAAACACGCCGTTTCGCCGGGCCGCCAAACCCCACGGGCGGCCGGGCCGCCATCGCCCGGCGATCACGGCCACGGCCGGCAAAGCACCGTCCACGTGGCGCCGGCGAGCGTGTGGGCGAACACGCTCGCCGCTTCGGCGCCCAAATTTCATCGTGTGGTTGCACGCGTCGGGCGGCGGGCGACGGCCACGCCAGCGCCGGTTAAATGTGGCGCCGGCGAGCAGGGGCGAGCACGCCGCCGCCGCGCCCAGCCCGCGGGCGGGTGGCGCAGCGATTGGCGAGGCGCTCGCTGCCGCCTGGCCGCAAGGCAAGAAGGTGGGCGCCGCCTTGGCCGCCTCGGCTCCTCCGCCGCCGTCATCGTCGAACGGCAGTTCGCCGAAAGCGCATTTATCAAGAGTAAGGGTTACGCAACAAGCCCATTCCTCGACGCCTCACCTACTGCCACAGGTCCCATCCGGCGCGACCGCAAGGGCACGCCAGAGGCATTTAATGAGGCCGAGGAACGGACAACACGAGAGAAAGCATTAAATGTATTTAGATCAAGATGATGACCTCCTTGTACTCTACCCCTGCTAGCCCCGGCCTATATAAGGGCCCTCGGTGCATGGGGAAGGGGATCGGATCCTAGATCAACGACCAAGCAATACTAGAGAAAGCTAGCGGATGCGCTTGTAATTCGAGAACTCAGATTTGGTTCGATACACCCCATAAGAAATTTAGCAGACGAAGGTTATTACTCCTTCTCACAAGGGGCCCCAACTCGGGTAAAAATCACTTGTTCTTCCTAGTTCAGAGGGCTCAAACCTCCCGCCGTGAGTCCTCTAGGGTTTCGCCGATTAGCCAGCCCACGAAGACGCCTCCTACCGAACAAAACCCGGCTCAGAGATCACGGCCTGTTCGTGAATACGCCGACAGGCAGCGCGCAGTAGGGGCTAGTGGTTGGCTTCCCGCTAACTCCCCATGGACTTCGGTGTTCGGTTCGAAGGTGCTCACGATCAAAGATGGCGGATCCGCAGCCGCCAGATTCGCGGGCGAAGCGACGACCAAGGCGCCTCCGGCCCGTCGCTTCGGCCGAGGAACGCTGCGTTTCGCCTCAGCAGACGGGCGCCGCTTCCCGGAAGGTGGAGCGGCCCGTGGCGTGGCTGGTCGCTATGGAGGCGGCCACCTCGCCAGTAACTTGCACGCGCCTGCGTTCTTCTCGACCACCCGCGGTGGAGTTCGCGGATTCTCCGCCACTTCCGTGGTCGCTGGCATTGCTGGCCTCGTGGATGCGCCCACCGGTAGGGCTCGCCGCTTAGGCACCGAAGGCATTTCGGCGCTTAAAGCGCATGCGTGCGGCGCTCAGCCTCGAGTCACCCTAACGAAGGGCCCCGCCGAGTGGGCCGGGTCAAGGAACGGCGCGCTATCCCGGCCCCGCCTCGAGGAACCGTGAGGACCTTCGCTCTCATCTCGACGAAGCGCCGCCAGTGGCCTGATGACCTTTCGCGATCGCGTCTGCCGCGCCATCCGGACTGAGAGCCGCCGCCATGGCAAGGTGTGGCGTCCGACAATGAGAGTCCCCTCGTGGCCCTCGCCGCAGACCGGAGGAGGTCCACCTCCGACTCCTTGAAGAGCCAAGGCTCCCATGCGGTCCCCGACCGGGCTTCGATGAGCGGCTCGGCCTCCCTACTCTGGCGTCGGGTGCCGCCTGGCCGGCGCTCACACAAGGCGGGCTCAAGCCGGGACAGTTTCGCCTCGCGCCATAGAGAAATATGACGGCACCACCAACCCGAGGAGTTCCTCCAAATCTACACACGACGATGCGGGCGGTACCATGGATCTGAAAAGGTCATGGCCAACTACCTCCCAACGGCCTTGACGAAGTTCTCGCCTCGCTTCGTGCTGCTGAATCTCCCCGAGGGTCTGCGGCACTCGTGGGGATTGCAGCGACATTTTTGTCGCTAATTTTCGTGGCTCACTTCAGACCTTGCGGTGGGAGGATGACCTCCACGCTCGAACAAGAAAGGGGAGTCGCCATGACTTCATCCGGGCGGCTCACATCGCCGCAACACCATCCCCCACATCTCCGAGCACCGGCCGCCATCGCCAGGAGGGCGACGCGATCGAAGAAGATGAAGGAAGATGGCCACCGTACCATCGGCTCAACCTCCGAAGCTCCCTCGCGCATAAGTCTTGCGGCCGCGGAGGCGAAGGCCACTGCCCCAAGGGTGGCTAAGGAAGCGATGAGTAAGGACATCGAAGGTCCCGTCGCGGCGCAAGAAGGCGGAAGCGCGAGGGGGAGCCAGGCGAGTCTTGCCGCCGAAAGCGACGACGACGAAGACCTCAAGCCTCGGAGCGCAGAACCGCCTTGATCGGGCGAATGACCGCCATGAATGGTGCGACGCCACCGTCCGTGATCGGGCGAACGATCGCTGCGGATCGGCGATGACCGCTGTGACGACTGTCAGAAACGACATCACTGCGATCAAAAGGAGGGCGAGCCCTACTGCCCGATACATAAAACCAATACCCATGACCTAGATAACTGTCGGGTCGTGGGCAGGATGGTGGAGAAGCGGCTCAAGGAGCGCCGCCCTGATGATGATCAAGATGAAGATCCCGCCCCATTGGCTTTTCAGCAGGCGGATCACACTGTGGCGTACATCTATGGTGGTTCATCCACCATTCCCTCCAACACCGCTTATAAGCGGCTGAAAAGGGAGGTGTACGCCACTGCCGAGCTCGGGTGGGTCTGACCAAGTGGCTCTGAGCAAACGATCACCTTCACGGCCGACCACCACTGAATGCACCTCACTTAGGGCCTCTCCCGATCGTGGTCGCGCCCACGGTCCGGAATGTGCGGGTCGGGCGGTGCTGCGATGGATTGAGGTAGCTCCTCAACCTCCCCGTCTGCTGTCGGTGATTCATGGCGCTGCAGATCCGCTGCCAGACCTCGCGCCGGACCCGCTGCTTCTGGTGGCCCAGAGATCACGGGCTTGTTCCCCTTAAGGTCAAGTTTGCCTCCCCAGCCACTTTTGGGGAGAAGGATAACTACCGCACCGAGATGGTGGATTTCGAGGTCGCAGATTTCGACCTCCCATACAACGCATACTTGGCGGTGGGCCACCGTCAAGTTCATGGCGGCTACCCACTACGCTTACATGGTGGTGAAAATCAAAAGAGTGAAGAAATGATCCAAGACCAGGAGGAGACCTTGCTAACCTCCTGATGAATCACCAAGCTCAACCCTAAAAATACGTGTTCGGTGTGCCCTCTAAGTTTGTCAAGGTTTTCGTATCCACAAGAGCATTGAGGCCAATCCTCGACAAGATATCGCCATCGAGCACATGAAGCCGCCAAATACGACTCAAGCAAGTCCAATGTTTGGTCGGCCGCCTGGCCTCCACAGAAGCGTGTTCATTGCCCGATTGGGAGAAAAAAAGCTTGCCTCTGCTCAAACTCCAAAAAGACTAATTACTTCGAGTGTGACTGACGAGGCGCAGAAGGCATTTGAAGATTTGAAGCGGATTTCTCCTCTCCTCTGTCTTTGGTTTCTGCCGCACGTGAGCCTTTGCTTCAGATATTGTCTGCCACCCCGAGGTGGTGAGCGTGTTGATCGCAGAGAGGGAAGGCGTCAGAGGCGATCTACTACATCAAGAAAGTATTGCATGAAGCAGAGACCCGTAGATCATGAGTTCAAAAGATGTTGTATGCAATCCTAGTGGCGCCCAGAAGTCACGCATTATTTCCAAGGCGGAAATTACCGTGGTCACACTTACCCTTTTGCGCGAGATTCTCTATAACCGTGAAGCAGAGGGCTAATTGCTAAATGGTCGTGGAGCTGGGGAATTTAACATCAAGTTTGTGCCCCGTGACCGCCATCAAGAGTCAAAAGTTGGCGATTCGCCGAGTGGACTCCCGCCACTCGAAGCCGAAAAGCGCCGTGCCTTCCTCGGACGCTATTCTTGATGGGTCTATCAGCCGGAAGGCGCGGGGCCGAGTTGTCTGTCTCCCCGACCGTGACACCTCCAAGATGCGGGTCGCCTCGAATTCAAGGCCACCAACAATATTGCCGAGTATGAAGGTTCATCATGGGCGAGCGCGCATCGCTTTTCGCTACCGGGCATTAGGCGCTCTGTCAAGGAGATTCCTCACTGGTCATTAATCAAGTTCGGAAGGAGTTCCAATGTTCCGACCCCCACCATGGCGCGCGCATTCAAGTGCGGAGGTCCCAAGAATGGAACGCTATTTTGAAGGTTTGGGGTATATTCATATCCCTCACGCGGACAATCACCTTTTGCGACGAGCCGTCCCACTTGCATCCTCAAGGGCTCTGTTCGGCCGGGTTCGAGAAAGACTACCGCGACCGCCCATCGCAGCCCACAATCTGTGGGGATGATGGTGTCACTGTCATGCCCCTGGCCGAGGGGGACGGCAGGCAAAATTTGTCATGCCTCCGCTCAAAGTGGGGAAGGCGATGCCACCGCCACGGCCTCCAATCCAGTGGAGGAAGGCGCACTTCAGCCAAATGGGTCCGGAGGGAAGACCAGATCGCCGAGGCAAGACCAGGGAAAAGCTCGCCTGGGTGAGTACCCAGCGAGCACCGAGTGGTCGCCACCCTTGGGCGTGAAGATCGATGGATGGACCCTATCCCGCCTTCTGCTCGTGACCAAGTGATCCCCGACGATGATGCCTCACCGAGAAGATTGCACGAAAGGCCAAGTGCTATACTCGTAGGTGGGGACCTATATCGCCAGAAAGCGTAAATGGAGTTCTACAAAGCGCATCACTGGGAAGAGGGGAGCAATTGCCTCTCGATATCCATGGAGGCGCAAAGGGAGCCATATGTCCCACGGACTCTAGTCGGCAAGGCGCTTACCAAGGATTTTATTGGCACCTACTCTCCTCCAGACGCTATGCTTGTATTTGGTGAGGACGCGGCGGCTTGTCGGGCTTCGCCCAGTAAACCCAATCCGACCAAATTCCTAAGCTCGTGAAACCATCCCGCTTATCTTGGCGGATCACTGTCATGGGTCGAATATCCCGGTCCGCTCTCGGGCCACAGGGGCTTCACCCACTTCTTCGCCGCCATCGACAAGTTCACCAAGTGGGTCGGCCGAGGCAAGGCGGGCTATCACGGCATTGCGCCGCCGCAGTTCATGCGGGATTTCACCCGCTGGAGTCGCCAACCGCATCATCACCGACAACGGCACCAGCTTTATCAATACCGCGCTTTTCCGAGTTACAGAAGAAATGGGCACCAAGGTATGTTTTCGCCGGCGGCCCATCCCATGAGCAATGGTCAGCGGAACGCGCCAATGCGCTTAGTGTCAAGGGCCTCAAGACAAGGGCGTTTGATCGACTCCACAAGCGGGTGCAAGATGGACGGAACTCCTACCAGGCCGTGGTCGCCAGTAAACACGCCACCGAAAGCAACCCGCGTAGACACCCTTCTTTTTGGTGTATGGCGCCGAGGTCGTTTCTCCCCTCCGAAGCCGCCGACTCATGCTGGCCGCGTCTCCGCTTTCAATGAAGAAGACCAAGAAGGTCTCCGGCGAGAAGAGGTAAACCTCCGGAGGAGGCGCGGGATCGAGCTGCTCTGCGTCGCCTGATTATCGATAAAGCTCAGGGTACCACGCCACCCGGTCTCCGAGAGAACATCGATGATGGGTGACACGGTCTTTATGCAATTCAGACGATGCCGGGTTACATAAGTATCTCTCCTTGGGAGGGCTCCTTCAAGGTGGTCTCAAGATCTCTCCCGGGCGGTCACGGCTAGCCAACGAGGACGGCGAGGAGTCGACGAACTCCTACAACATCGAGCTACTCCTAAGTTCTACCCTTAGAATTAGGCACCAGTTAGCTTGTTCCTACCAAATTTCGAGGTACGCCCCTCTCCGGTGATCGGCTCGGTCACGGCCGCGATCAAGAAGGTCATGTTCGAAAAATATTTGCTTCGCCATTATTATTCCTCTTCGACAGTGCCTTGAGTATTAATATGCGCATGAATGTCGCTGGTTCCTAAGGCGCTTACTAATTCCTTTGTGGAGTCCATGACGATCCTCGACGCCAGTGTATACTTGGCTCAGCGATCAAGCGGGCTAGGTACGGTGCTCGACGCTGCTCGCGACGCCGTTGGTTAGCTCCTCGGCAAGCGCTGGTCGCCATCATGCGAGCGCCGCTTGCCTAATGCCACCCCCAGAAACTCCGCCGCTGAGCACATGGCGCCACGGATCGAATTCTTGGTATTTCACAAAGACTTAGGATCCAAACAGTATGCAGCCAGACACTTCATGCCGAGGCTTAGAATGTTTTAAAGCTTACCTTGGCGATACCTCTCCGTAGATGCCTACTCACCTTCTCAGAGCCGCTCAGACGCTGCAGGTAAGCATAACGATGTCGGCTTACTTCCTCGAAGGTCTGTCATTTCGCCAGTGTGGTGGCTCAGGAATCGCTCCCAGTCGCCGCTTGCTGCCGCTCAGCGCCTCCGCTTCGTCGTGCTTTGCCCGCCTGCGCTTTCTGGTCGCCGGGCGCCAAGGTCGGGTCGCTTCATGGTTCGGGGTCAGCTCGCCCCGAAGCCAAGCCGCCTCAGCCAACGTCGTGTGGGCGCCCCGGCTTGTTGGTCGCCTGGGCAAGACGGGTCGCTGATCATGATGCTCGGGGTCTGCCGCCTCAGTGCCATTCCGAGTCGCCGCCTGTCGGTTTCCGCCGTGCTACCGGCTTGTAATGGTCGCCTTCCGAGGTCAAGGTCGCCCGATGGCTTGGTTTTCGCCGCCTAAGGTCTCCCGAGTCCGCCGCCACAGCTTCCATCGTGCTGCGCCAACAAGATCAAGTCGCCATCCTCGCTGCATGCGAAATAAGATAAGTGCTTTATACCGCTTTTGGCCATTTCTTTGCGATCATATCTCGAGATAGGTCAAGATGCGTGGTTATCGTCAAATGTTGGAAACCAACGGCCCTCATGATAAGAGAAGATGTGCTAAGTGTTAACGCCCCATGAGACCAAGTCATCGGAGTGTCGCTAGACACACTGACTCCTACACGGCTCAGACGCCTGGGTTGGCTTCTCAAGCACCACTGGTCGCCTCCGCTGAGTGTTTCGCCTAAGAGCACTTCCGAGAACTTGTTGTTTCGCCGCGTACGCGAAAGCATATTTTAAGCCGATCATCGGGGTATAAGCTCCTAAGGTTGAAACTCGCGATAATCTCATGAAACTCGACGCTAAGGCCTTCTTGTGTCTTTATGCCTTGTTCGATGGGACATTTTTCACCTACATTTTATGTGGTCCGCATAATCTATGCTCTCGATCACAATGCACATGAAATCACTTGCAGACTTAGAAACGCCACCCTAAATTAGGTGTTTCTAAAACCGCCTTAGCTAAATCGAATGACTACCGCCTAACAAGCAAATGTGGTGAATTCAAGCATGCAAAATGAGCAAACGCATGAATAACGATTAAACATCTAACATTCATCCAAAAGTTGTCCAAGGGTTTTCGGACGCAGTTCATCAACAAAAGCAACAAAAAAAGGGGAAAGAAGAAAGCCGCTTCGCTTTCACCTCGCCTCGCCGGTCGTCGAGTTCTTCGCTTGGCCGGCGGCCAGTGGTGGAGACGCCCATGACCGGTTGTTCCCCGCGGCATTCCACCCCACGTATTCGGCAGCCTGCTACAAGCCGCCCGCCTCGGAGCCGCCGCTGCCTCCGCGTCTCCCCGACCGGCCACCACCGCCATGGGATCAAAAGCGGCGCTGGTCGGGCGCAAGAAAGCCAGCGTGTAGGTTGCGTACCATGATCGCGACCAAGGCCCTTCCGTGGCGAGCGAAGCGGCTAAAGGCGGCGAGAGTCCTCGAACGCCCTCGCGGCGGTCGGTTGGTCGATGGCGCATCTGAAGGCCGAGTCCTCCAGGCGACTCACTCACGCCCAAGGGTTCTAGCACCTCTTGGTGCGCTGAACGCCTTCTTCAAATGATGGTCGCGAGATTGCGCCGCAACGGAAGGATTCAAGTGTCGAGGTCTTGGCGCCGCCTCGGCCCTCTCCGCCTGTCTCGGCCTGCTCCGCCCACGCTTTTATTGCGGTCGTGTTAGCTCTCCTCGCCAGCTTCAGCTGCCGCTCTCCCGCCTCCCCTCCGCCTGCTTCCACCGCCACCGAGGCAAGGCTGGGCGCGTTGGGCACTATGCCCGAGGCGGCGGCAAGAACGGTGTTTAGTGCCGCAGCTGCGATCTCGCTTACTCCGGGTGAAGAGTTCGACGCGCCTGGGCGGGCAGCGGATGGCGGCGCGAGGGGCAAGAACTCCGCGGCGCCGGTGCGTGCATGTCTCCGACCTCGCGGCGGGCGGCGGGAGGCGCCACGCAGAGGCCTCCGCTGCGGTGGCGCCAGGGTGTTGGCACCTTGGCGTTTCGAGAGGCCGCCCTTGGTGGCGCTTTCAAGCTCAAGCCGGTCGGGATGCGTGAGGCCGCCTGCTGAAGGGCAGGGCCTGAGCTCCGCGGCCAGGTTGTCGGCGCCAGCATTGCCGGCGCCGAGGAGAAGGCGCCATAGTGAAGGCTCCGGGCAGCTTGCTGCGGAAGGCGGCGGCGCCTGAATCGCGCGGGCGCCTCTGTGCCCCGCCTTTGAGGGGTACCGCCACGGCCGGCTGGTGGTGGCGGTGCTTTTGTCCGTGGGTCTGCCCTCTAGGGTCCGAGCTCACGGTGATCGGCGGCGATCGCCGCTGTTCGCGACCCGATCGATCGGCGGCTGGCACGCCCGATCACTGTGGGGTCGCGAGGGGATCACGGCCGGGTCCTGTGGAGTCCATCCGGGAGTTGCTCGACGACCATGCAGCCCGCAGTGCTCTGTGTCGGCGGCAGACCGCCTCCACGGAAAAGGTGTGTCGGCTTGGGACCGGAAGATCAAGGCGGCAGCCACCGCCCAGTTTGGCTCTCAAAGTTGCCCTCACTTTATCGCAAGAAAGGGAAAAAGATGGCGGCCGGTTGGTAGGAAGCCGCAGGAGAAACATGTGCGAAGGAAACTAGAAGAATACAAGGGCTTACGTCCGCCACGCGGCGCTGTCGGTCGTTGTCACCGTGTATCGCCACGAGGGCCGGACGCCGGCCAAGAGGGTCGATCCTCCTGGGCCGTAGTCCCTGCTACCACCTCCGTTACCCCGCGTCCTGCAACTCGCCGATGCGCCGCCATTGCTGGAGCTCGCTGCCTCTCTTCGACCGGGCGAAGCCCAGCTTCTCAGCGTGGCAGCTGGTCCCGGCACCCCTGTATGCGTCGATTCCGCATGTATCCTCGATGTATGACCTAATCGCCGCGCCATGCCCTCCAGCTTGACTGTCAGGCTGAAGGGAATGTAGCGGGAGGCCATCCTGGCCCCAAGGCGGAAATAGCAACTCCCCACTACTTAAATGCCGCTGGCAGGCGCGCAACGAAGAAATGGCGAAGAGAGGAAGGTTCAAGATCACCCCATGAACATTTCCACAGAGGTGTGCGAAGATGGCGAGGAAGATGATAGAATTGGGGTGAGATGAAGATGGTGGATTTCAGAGAAATGGAGGACGGTGAAGAAAAATTCAGAAAGGGCGGAAGAAGGCCCGCCATCATGGCCCAGTGTGTGCAAAGACGATCTGCTTGGAGAGGCACACAGCGTATGGTCCCCTGACGAGATCGAAGGTGCCTTCCGGCTACGATTATCCCTATCCTCTTACTGGTGGCAAGTCAACAAGAGAGGCCGGAATGGAGTTCACCATGGTGGCTCAAGAAGACAAAGAGCTTTGGGAAAAGAGACGAAGGAACAAGAAAGCAAAGCGAAGAAAATGTATATGGAACCGCCAATGCAGATGCATCTATATGCACGTACTACATCGATTTCGCTCACGAAGGGACAAAATTATGCGCTGTTGGGTCCCAAGGAAAACCGCAGATACGCCAGGGGACCGGCGGTCAGATCTCATGAGTGGTGGCTCTCGCCAAGAGCGCACTCAAGCATTGAAGTGCATTATGAAGGTTCTAAAAGGAGTCGAGGCTGCGCTCTAGGGCAGGCCCGGCTACTCGTCAACAGATATACGCTAGGGTACCCTCTCACCCGCATAAAGTGCGGTCCACGCGGGCGTCGGGCCATCGGCTGAGCGACGATGCTACAAAGGCCGGCGTCCACGGGTGCCGGCGAAAGTGTGGGCGAACACGCCACTTTCTTGGCGCCAAATTTCACGTGGCGGCCGCCATCGGGCGGCGATCACGGCCACGGCCAAGCGCCGGTCCACGTAAGCGCCCGGCGTAGGTGGCGGCTGCACGCCGCCGCCGGGCGCCAAATTTACGCGGCCGCCGCCATCCGGCGGGCGATCACGGCCGCCGCCAGCGCCGGTCCACGTGGCGCCGGGCGAGGTGGGCGAGCACGCCTCTTTCGCCGGCGCCCCCACGTGGTCGCTCGGGCGACGGCGGGCGATCACGCCTGCAGCGGCCAGCGCCGGTTCACGGGCGCCTGGCGAGTGGCGAGCACGCCTGCCGCCTGGCGCCGACGCATGGCGGGTGGCGGAAGCTGGCGAGGACGCCTCGCCGCCTCGCCGCAAGGCAGGAAAGTGGGCGACGGAGCTGCCGCCAAGGCTCCTTCCGCACAGACAGGTCGAACGGCAGTTTGCCAGAAGCGCACTTATCAAGAGTAAGGGTTTCGCAACAAGCCCATTCCTCGGCGACGCCTCACCTACTCTACACAGGGGTCCCATCCGGCGGACCGCAAGGGCACGCGAGAGGCATTTAATGAGGCCGAGGAACGGGACAACACGAGAGAAAGCATTAAATGTATTTAGATCAAGATGATGACCTCCTTGTACCTACCCAGGTAGCTTTGGCCTATATAAGGGCCCTCGTGCATGGGGAAGGGGATCGGATCCTAGATCACGACCAAGCAATACTAGAGAAAGCTAGCGGATGCGCTTTGTAATTCGAGAACTCAGATCGTTCGATACACCCCATAAGAAATTTAGCAGATCGAAGGTTATTACCCTTCTCACAAGGGGCCTTAACCTGGTAAAAATCACTTGTTCTTCCTAGTTCAGAGGCGCCAAACCTCCTCCGCTGGAGTCCTCTAGGTTTTCGCCCTCGATTAGCGACCACGAAGACGCCTCCCACCGAACAAAACCCGGTCTCCAGATCACGGGCTCTGTTCGTGGAATACGCCGACAATAACATTGCTACTTGAATTGGAAGTCCTACATATCTACGAAGATTCTTGACATTCTTCCTCCCGTTGTCGTAATCATCGGCACTCATGTGGTTGCTGCAAGATTCTGTGTATAAGACGAAGAAGTCTGACGCATTGATCAACACAAGGGATCGATAGTAACACCTTAAAGACATACTACTATATATTTCGATTCTAATAGTTTCTAATTGTACAGATTTTAGATTTTTTAAGAATCAGGTAGGTGACAGTTTCTGATTCTCTAAAAATCCTGATTTTGGATTCAAGAAACTTCTCATACAATTAGAAACAAATCTGTACATAAAATCAGAAGCTATTATCCGCCCGATTTTTAAAAAATTCAGAATCTATATAATCAAAAGCTATTCTAAACAAGACTTTCATTATTAGGCTATTAGTATAATAAGCTAGAAAATTATTTCTCATAAAGTTATTATACCAAATTAGTCTAGTTGAGTGAACAAGGGACACCACATAAGACTATTTTCAGCAATTTTCCTTCATTCTCTTCTCTTCTCTTATTCTCTTCCCCATATTCATTCCCTTCATTCCTATCATCTTCAACGGCATCCTCTCGAAGGGTTTTGTATAGAGATTAGAGAGAGAATTTCTTTCTGAACAGATTCTCTCTCCAAATCCCTTCCGAAGAGAACCGTGAAGAGAATTCGTTAGAGTGTTTGGGATCTATCTAATCCTACACCGCCTCCGAGTACGGCTGGCAAATTAATGAGCGCTGCCACTGCTCTACGAATCCGACTCCGACTCCAACGGCCATTTCCCTCCGTATATTTCTGTGCACGGCTGCGGAGTTCTCCATCTCTCCACGTTCACGCGCCTCCGATTGATCCTCCATTCTTCGCTCTAACCAGCTGACGACCATGCCCGCCTCCGTCCTGTCTCCACCGCCAACCCACCGCCCAACCCTCCTCTGCCCCACCCGTCTACTGTCCGCAGCAGGTCCGAGAGCCACGCTGGCGCCGGCGCTGCTCGCCAAGACCGCGAGCCAGACTCCGCCTCGTCCACCGCCGATCCGGTCCAATGCGCTGCGCGCTCCGCCCGCGGCAGCCGCGGACCAGGGGAGCAAGAAGAGGAAGCCCCCGCTGCCGCCCTCCGGGAAGGACGCCAAGAAGGCCAACACCGGCCCGTCGCCGTCGCGCCCGACGCCCCCGGCCGCGTGCAGCAACGTGGCCACGATGAGCGCCGAGAGGAGGCGGGCTCTGGACAAGATGGTCGCGGGCTGCTTCCTGAGCCGGAACTGGGACGCCGCCGCGCGCTCGGAGGGGAAGGCGGCGCTGCGGTGCCTGTGCCGGGGGCTCCCGCAGGGCACGCGCTGCGCGCTGCACCAGGACGCTCCGGGCCGGTCGTGGATGGCGGGGCAGGGCGGGGTCCCGCTCGTCGGCGGTGAGGGTGTGGTCATGGTGCCCAAGGTGTGGAACGGCGACGGCAGCGCGGAGGTGTTCGCGGAGTACGCGCGGTGGCGCAGGGGCGTGCGGATGCCGAGCCGTTTCTACGTCGAGCACGTCCGGACGGCCATCGCCGAACAGAAGGACTGAAGAGCAGAGGTCTCCCGCGAAGATGTGCTCAGCTGGGCGCCAATTCCGGATAGTGTTTAGAGTTTACACATGATCAAAAGCAGATTCATGTAAGTTAGTCACAAATATGGCATGATTGTTTATGTTTCGATTGAGCAGATCACATCGCTCTCTCATGTAATTGAGGCTTTGTGCAAGAACTAATGCTGAACGTTCTAATTAACTTTCTGATTTCACTAGAGGAGATCGTGTTGTACACTTCTACGATACCTCAGTGCCTCACTACCTCCTTCTCCTTGCTCCGAAAACATGTGTAGTCAATAGTTTGGTCAAACTCGGCATGACGCAATCGACAATAAGCTCAAATCGAACAACCCTGGATGATTCATGTGGCGATTAGACACTGCAGATGAAAATTCACATTCTCCAATTTTAATGTGAGTTCTCGCCATCTAATCTTCTTTCTACCACCAGGTTAACCTTTGAGGCCCTATTGGGAACGCAAGATTCCACATGAATTTTGCAGAAATTTCACAAGAATCAATTTAATTTTCATCAAAATCAAGGAAAATTCTTACGTTCTAAATAGAACCAGAAACTATATAGACGGGCCCTCTTGCATCGAAGCTCGAGTCAGATTGTCTATCGCAATTCGCAAGTCAATTTCTATAACAAAACACCCCAGCGTCAATCAAAATGTAACTTGTGTCCAAAAAAATTTAAAGGACTTGCTACTCACCGATCATTAGACTCTCTTTTTTTAAAAAAAAAAAGTCAAAATTTCAAATTGTTGTATCTGCATGGCTCCACTTGTTGACGCACAAGACTAAGGCTCTTGTATCGAACTTATGAAAATAACAGACTATAATATACTTAGCTCTATTTATTTAAGCTTTTTCACTGGTTTAAAAACCAAAAAACTAAAACATAAACAAACGGAAAGCTTTTTATCTGAGTTTTTCAAAAGCTATAAGCCTCCATATAACTAAAAGCTAAAAGCCACTGGAGATAGATTTTTTTTACTTATTAATGGTTGGTTTTAGACTAACATTAAGGTTAGATAAAGTTATCCACCTCTATCACGTGCAAAAGCCATTAGCTTTTAAACTGTTTAAGTCAAAAAGCTGACTTTAAGCTATAAGTTAAAAAATCTAAACCTAAACAAACAGAGCTTTAGATTTATTTGTTGTAGTTAATGAGGTTACAAGGAATGCGGAAAAGAACATGTCTTTGGACTTTGGAGACAGTCACGCCCTACTGAACTAAGAGGTGGCAGTTAATTTTGTAACATACATCTTCTGACTTCACGCTTGTGTCTTCTTGGTGTCTTGAACTGTTGCACCTTTTATCAACCGACGTGTCTTGTCATAACAATCGTTAACCGCTCTCACATGTTTAATTAACTTCCTCATGATAAACCGTTACAGGTCCGACCAATTGATACATGTAGACACTAGTCGGAGAAGTTATTTGTTACCCTTTACTGGTCGACGACCGGTTATGCTAAGTAAACCGTATCTTCCTAGTTGAAAGCGTAACTAGGTTTAATCGGCCTGATTAAGGTTCTAGGTTGATCTTGGCTAAATAGGCCTGAATCATCATACCTATATTAAAGATGGCAAGTTTGCTAGCTCCTCACCTATGCCACTTGTCAAACATCCGCCAATGCCCCTCCAAAAAGGACCTTTCGATTTCGCGCAGTCGTAGCCAGTTTTTTTTTTAAAAAAAACACCGCCGAGAAAAACGAAATTTTATTTTTTCAGAAAAAATCCGGGTCAAATTTTTTTGCCAGGCGCGGCATCGTGCGCCTCGTGTCCTCCGTCAGTGAGCGCCCCATAAAAAAATATAATTACGTGTAGGTCCTTTCAGCAGTTTTTTTGCTAAAAGAGCCTTACAAATGACTTTTTGGTTCAGCAAGATCGCGAAACTTTCGTGAAAGGACTCTCAATAAATGTAAAAAAAAGTAATTACGTTTAGATTATTCTAGTTATTTTTTGCGAAAAGAATCTTTCGTTTTAGCGTAATCACGAGTGCGAGCAGCGTGTCACGCCGCGAAAACATTTATAGCGAGGTTCTATCTTGACTGAAATATTTACCTATCTAAGAATCTTTGTCACCACTCTTGGGCGTCAGCAACAGCTTCGACCTAGGGGCGGTAATAGCACAGTATGCCACACCGCAACACATGGGGAGGTGGGGTTGATGGCGCAGAGGAGAGGAGAGGGTGCCGGCCACTATTGTGGCTCGCCATTGGGCCTTATCAGCACCAGTGAGCACTGGAAAGTTGAAGGGTGGTGTCAGGGATGTGAAGTATAAGTGAATTGCTCATCTTTCTTCATCAGTTTAAGTTTTTGGGGGGATTGGTTGGTGCATGCAACTTAATATGGTATCAGAGCCAAGAGGTCTTGAGTTCAAGACCCGGTTGGTTTAAGCTTGATCTAATACTTACAGTACTGGGTAATTCTATAGCCTGACTCTACCCTCATAAAGAGGGATTATCATCCTAAACAACTGAGAGCTCAGTAGGCCGATCCAGCCCACCACGTAAAACAAGGAGCCCCATGGGCCGAAGAAGTCAGGGCCTTCGCCAAAGCTACAGGCCTGGCTGAACGATGATCGAGTCACTCGAGGTTTCCAACCAGACCCAGTCTGACGCCGCAAAGCCTCCGACCAGGGTCAGCGCCTGCACTCCATTGTGTTCCTGTATAAGCCCTCGACAAGCTTCATGCGAGCTCTCCATAGCAACGCCAACAAGCCCCGAGATGAACACTGCCCCATTTAATACAACGCCTTTGTCGAGCAGTGGTTTGTCCCAAGGCAATCCCAGAGGACGCCAAAGTCAAGCAATTGTCCCATCGCTTGCCAATCGGATTCATTTTTTTTCTTCTGGACGCTCCAAACATTTTTTTCACGATGCAACATTTGTTAACCAACGCGCGTAACATTTTTTGAACTCTTGCAACATCCCTTATCAGAGCAAATTTCGCTGTTTGTCGAAGAAAATGTTGCACGCTAGCAGTAGAAAATGTTGCACTCGTAGAAAAAAAATGTTGCAGAGTGTTAGGACGTCCGATACCTAGCATTACCGAAAGAAAAAAGACTACTGGAAAATCCTCCTCCGACTCGGCCTCGACTTGGTGTCCAGCTCCAGAGCTTGATCGCGTCGCACAGGCACGTACGTGCCACAATCCAACCACCTGCCGAGCGCACGCGATCGAGCATGATGGCCATGGGTGTCTCTTGACGTGCCGCTTCTACCGAATCAATCGCGATCGCCGTCACGGATGAATACCTGGCGACGGTGTCCGCAGAGGATTTAAACCCAGCGCCGCCTCCCGTCAAGCTGTCCGCACTGCGTCTCGACCACCAGAGCACAGAGAAGAAGAGGAAGCCGGGCCACGCCGCCTTCCACAGAGGACGCCGAGTCCCGCGCGACTCCGGCCCAAGAGGAAGCCCTGCCGCCTCCAACTAAGAACAAGATGGATGTCGATCCTCAAGGAACTGATCAGGAACTCAAATCGCAAGAAGCAAAATCAAACAAAATGCACACAACATGTAAAAATGGGAAGGAAGAGATGTAGTAATATTGAAGAAGTAGTATTCAAAAGACTTGAGATTCGACAAGATCAATTGATTACATAAAGAGGCTTGTAGCCGAATACAAGTTACAAAGGCGAGTAAACTCATCAAACTTCTAACGACATCGCTCACCGTAATTACCACCAAGTGTTCTTGACCATTAGATCTAACAAGAAACTTCATTAGCTACCGAGAACCATTGGATCTTCATAAATATCCCTCTCCTCCGATCAACTAGACAAATCGGTATCCTTCAATCTTGTCCCTCCATTTCCAAAGACTCTGCCTTCAAAGATTCTCTTTGGCTTCATCTTCTCGATCCTCGACAACACCTCCCCTCGAAGTTCATCCTTGTCCTCAAGGATGGAAATCTGAAACACCTTGGTGATGAATTCAGATCTTCCCAAGTGGTCGCTTCAGAGGTAGATTTGCCCATAATATCTTCCATTGCACAACCGAGTGTTGTTCCTCTGAATCATCCTCCTCTCTAAAATCGTTGCAGGTTCTATCAAGATATTCCCCTCCTTATCCATAAGCGACAGCTCTTTGCTGGGAATTGCTTTGCTTCCAATGTGTTTTTTGAGCTGACTGACATGAAAAACAGGGTGAATTTGACACCCTTCCGGTAGGAGCAATTTGTAAGCTACTTTTCCCACTTTTTCAATCACCCGAAAAGGACCATAAAACTTGGAATGCAACTTTAAGTTTCGGTGCAAACCCAATGCGTTGTGTCTATAAGGCTGCACTTTTAAGTAGACCATATCTGCAACTTCAAACTTCCTTTCAGTTCTTTTCTTGTTGACAAAGTATTTCATCCGAGAATTAGCTTGCTCCAAATGCGTTTTAATAGCCTGTAGCTGCGTCGCCATTCTTGCAACTTGAGCTTAGCTTTTCACTTGTAGCTTCAAACAAAACGCTCTCATGATCAAAGGTGGTGTTCTCGCCATACAATGCTTGGAACGTGTCATTTTCAAGGAAGTATGAAAAGAAGTGTTGTACCACTACTCACCTTGCATCAACCACAAATGCCACTTCTCGATTATCAAATGCCATGCAACATGATAATTTTCAAGGCACTCATTTACCCTTTCTATTTGGCCATCCGATTGGGGTGGTAAGAATCGCTAAAGTTTAATTTTAACTCCTATTACGCTGAATAAGTCCTTCCACAACAAACTGGTAAAGATTCTATCCCCTACAATAATAATTACCATTGAAGCCCATGAAGTTTGTACACATGATCTAGGAATAGCTTGGCCACCTCTTGTACTGAATAAAGATGACTCAAGGATATAAAATGAGCATACTTGGTGAATTTGTCAACCACAACCATGATCACATCTTTGCCTCCTAATTTGGGTAACCCTTCCACAAAATCCATAGTTATATGCGCCCACGCCTATGTCCGAATGGGTAAAGGCGTGAAGTAAACCTCGATAAGGCGATTCTCCGACTTGTTTTTCTCGACATACCGCACAAGTCTTGATATATTTCGAGATCATCTTCTTCATCCGTGGCCAGTAAAATAACAACTTGGCTCTTTGGTATGTTGCTCGTCTTCCCGAATGACCCCCCAATGCTGAGCTATGAAATGATTCAATCAATTGTTCTCTTAAGTTGAAACTAGCACCCACATGTATCCGGCCCTTGCGCCGCAATATCCCATTGCGTAGGGTATAAGAGGGTACCCCAGTTGCATCAATCCTCAACTTGGCTTCAATTTCTTGGCAATGCTCATCCCCTTGATAGCTTCGCATCACTTTATTTACCCATCTCAGAATAGCCACCGAGATTGCCACACACGCCTTCTTCAGATGGTACTCGGACAATGCATCTCACGCCTTTGTTTTCCTTACCTCTTTTATATTCAATGCGTATAATTATACCCCAAAAGTTTGATTAGCATTGTGCCGCAACCTCGTCAATCGCTTTTTGATCAGACAAATATCTGAGGCTCAGTTGGTCCGTTCTTATGATCAAGGTGGAGTTCACCAAATAGTGCTTCCATTTTTTAAAGCCTCCAAAATAGCCAACGCTTCCTTTTCATATATGGACATTGCTCTAGCTCGGGTTCCCAGGGTTTTACTCATATACGATATGGGTCATCCTCCTTGCATCGTAACAGCTCCTGCACCGCCGCCGCATCCGCTTCCAATATAAAAGGTCAGGAAAAGTCAGAAGAGCTAAGACCGAGCCGGGTCGTGGCCTTTAATCTCAACAAAAGATCTGGACTGCTCCTCTCCCCATTTGAATTCTTTTTTCTTCAAGGAGTCAAACAATGGCCTGCAAATGATCCCGAAATCTTTGATGAATCTCTTGTAATAACCGGCTAACCCAAGAAATCCCCTCAATTGTGTCAATGTCTTCGGAGTGGGCCACTCTTGAATTGCCACAATTTTATCCGGATTGGTTGCAACACCATTTCCTTTGATAATGTGGCCCAAATATTCCACTTGCTTTTGTCCAAACACACACTTATTTCTCTTGGCAAATAATTTATTCACTCGCAACAATTCAAGCACTTGCTTTAAATGGTCGATGTGATCTTCCAATGTAACACTATATATTAAAATATCGTCAAAGAAGACAAGCACACACCTCCTTAAGAGCCCTGCCAATACCTTGTTCATCAAAGCTTGGAATGTTGCAGGTGCGTTTGTTAGTCCGAAGGGCATGACAAGATATTCGTAATGGCCAGTATGAGTACTAAATGCAGTTTTAAAGATGTCCTCCGGATTCATACGAATTTGGTGATAACCAGACCTTAAGTCTATTTTGGAGAAAAATTTTGCTTCATGAAGTTCATCTAACAAATCCTCAATGACAGGAATTGGATATTTATTTTTAATGGTATTGGCATTCAATTGACGATAATCAATGCATAATCTCCACGTTCCATCCTTCTTCTTAACTAAAATGGCGGGTGAGGAGAAAGGACTTACATCTGCTTCGATCACCTTGATTGCAAATAACCCTTCAATTAAATCTTCCATCGTGATTCTTCTTATGATATGGTAATCTATATGGTCATACATTAACCGCCTTTTGATTCTTGTATAAGGGTATGGTGTGATCACATTCTCAGTCGAGGTAACTCCTTCGCCCGTGAACACATCTGAATACCGCTTCAACACCTCTTTGATTTCGTGACTTTCTCCTCAAGAACTCCGATCATTACCGATAATCCGCCTTTGGAATAAATCATTGCCCCCACTACTCCTTTCTCCATTAACTTCGCAATTTCAACTCATCAATAATACAATTAGCTTGCAAGACTCTTTCATCTCTCGAGCTTAACCAATTCGATGTCCATCTTTAGTTATCAATAATTCTTTGTTTTCATATTTATAATCGACAGACTATGTTGTTGAATCCAACAAGACTCCAAAATAACATCATATCCTTTTAGTGACAAGATCCTGAAATCTGAGTGAAATTCTTCACCTTGGATATAGTAATGGCAATTGTTATAGATTGAATTACACTCCATTTTTGCTCCATTAGCAACTGCTACCTGTAATGGAAGTCCCTCACAAATTTCGCAATTATCTTTCTCTGCAATGTTTGGTGTTAAAAATGTAGCCGAGTTCCCACTGTCAACCAGTGCAACTGCCATAACCCTTCCAATCTTCATTTTCAATGTGAAAGTAGATACCCCTGAACTTGTACCTGATAATGCATGCATTGACAATTGACATATTTCTTCCTCTTTACCCTTGTTTTGGGGACTACTTGGTGGTGTCTTATATTCTCCATCACCCCCTTCTTCTTTTTCATCATCTTCATCTTCTATTAAAATCAGATGTATTTGTTTCTGGAATTTACAAATCTTGCCATGTCCTGGAACCCAAGGCTCTTGACATTTATAGCATTTTCCCCTGTGCCATTTGTTGCTTGTCATCGACTTGTTTTTTTCTCGTGATCTTTCTTCATACCCAAAGATGTCGATTTTAGAAGTCAAATTTCCCAATCGGGTTTACTTTTGTTGTCGCTTTCACTTGTCCAACGACTATACTTCTTTTGATAATTATCGCTTTCATAGTTTCTTGCATGGGAATAAGCTTCAATCAATGTACTCGATGTAATGATTTCAGGGTACCTTGATGTAATTCTTCAAATGTAAATGAAGTAATCCATAAAATACCCTCCGAAAGACAGGATTATCTCTTAATGAGATTCATCATCAACTCAAACTTATCAATGTAAGCTTCAACGCTTCCGATTCGACTCAATCCTCTAAATTATCAATTACTTCCACTCTAGTTTCTCGCAAAGAAATCTCCTATACACCATCTCACGAAATTGTGACCAAGTAAGTGTACTAGTGTCAATTCTGCACTATTTAACCATCGATCCGCTTCTTCCCACCAAATAAATTTCAGCTATTGCCACCTTCTGCCATTCTAGAGTATTTCTCAACTCAAAGCATCTTTCAGCTTTCCTAATCCAAGCCTCTGGATTATCGCCATCAAATTTGGGAAATTACACTTTAGGTCCTTCTTCAATCCAAAGATGAAAATGATTTCTTTCTTCACTTTGATGTGGGAATCCATCATGATGTCGACTCCCGCACCTTCTCCATGAAACTCGCTTCCGCCCGGGGTCCAAAAGTAAAAGCCCGATGGGAAGGGTTTTGTATGCATCGATAAGTAGGTACAAATGGAGGGTTTGAAGATATATATCATTGCAAACGCCCCATGACCCATTAAGGGAGGATATACACTAATCCCAAATGTTCCAAGTATCGCGATCGGTATTTCCTCTCATGTGACCGGATATCCCTAATCGATCCGTGGAGAACTGAATGAAAACCGAAAAGGTATAGAAGATATAGGACTTATATTACCTTGCCCCTCAAATTTTGGTGCCACCGAATGACGGGCCTCAGCGCATTAATCAGATTTTTCCCCAAAGATGAAACTCGACCTCTCACGACCCAACTTGCTCTCCTTCATTTCCAATCATGGCCAATGTACTAGAAACCCTCTTGCCCAGATCTTTCCATCGAAGATTCAACTTCTCCATGATCAAGTCAATCTTCAAGAGTTCCCATTCATCCGCACTTGTAATCGCCTCCAGATGTTCACTTGATAGTCAGATTTCTCCACTTGCAGATGCAGATCAAATATCTCTTTCTTCAGTCACCATTCCAACCAAGTTCGTGATCGATTCACCATCAAGATTTCCTTCTTCTAAGATCTCCGAACTCCTCATCGGGCTTAGGAATTTTACAAGGAAACAAGTTCCAAAACCCTTGCTCAAGAACAACACCACTAGATACTTCCCTAATCGGCATCGAAGCTCGATATACCAATTGTCGATCCTCAAGGAACCGACCGTGAACTCAAATCGCAAGAAGCAAAATCAAACAAAATGCACACAAAAAAGTAAAAATGGGAAGGAACAATGCGGTAGTAATATTGAAGAACTAGTATTCAAAAGACTTGGAATTGACAAGATCAATTCGGTTACATGCATGCAGTGCTTTGTAGCCGAATACAAGTTACCAGAGCGAGTAAACTACCGAAACTTCTAGCGATTACTGTTCACCGTAATTACCACCAGTGTTCTTGACCATTAGATCTAACAGTAAACTTCATTAGCTACCGAGAACCATTGGATCTTCATAAATATCCCTCTCCCTCCGATCAACTAGACAAACCGGTATCCTTCAATCTTGTCCCTCCATTTCCAGCACTCCCGTCTTCAGCATTCTCTTCGGCTTCATCTTCCCGATCCTGACAATGGACGCGACGCAAATTCTGAACCGGAGGTTCCCCGCGCATGACCCCTCGCGGCGACGGACGGTCCTGTGGTGCCAGTGCGAGAAGTGCGCGTTGCACCAGGCCGCGCCGGATCGGTCGTGGATGACGGCGCAGGGCCACATCCCGACCGCTGGCGGCGTCGGCGAGGTCCTGGTGCCCAAGCTGTCCGCGCACGATGAGCTGGAGCTGGTCAACCAGTACAGGCGATGGCGCAGCCGCGTGTGGATGCCGAGCCGCTTCTTTGAGCGCGCCCAGAGGAGAGAGGGCTTTGCAGGACGACAGTCTGATGATAGCAGCCTGGGCATGATGCGATACGATCGCGCGGCGGTGCTTAGCCGCGATGTGCCCCTGTCGATGCCAACTTAGGGCCTGTTTGGACTCTGAGGTTCAGGCATGAGAAAATTGCAAGAGAAAAACTAGATGCGATTCGACGGCATATCTCGGTCTCCCCGCAGTCTCTCCTCTCTCCCGCAAGGTTCGGTGATCATCTCTCGTTCTTGAGCTCCTGCGAGTGGGTTGCCTGCGTCGCCTTCCCGGACGAGTTCACACGCCCTCAGGTGTAGAGGGAGGCTAGGGGCGGTGGCCCGGTGGTAGACTGTGGCGGCGGGCGACGCCAGTGTGTGGCACAGCGAGGCAACAACACAGTGAATATTAGGTTGGACAGAGCGAAGATAGCAGGGGAGGGCGATATGACAACACAGTGAGGTGGCAAGGCCGCTGCTGGCCACTAAATGGTGGAGGAGGGGGCGGAGGGAGCTGGAGAAGAAGTGCGGAGCTGTAGCCGGCATGCATGAAGAGAGAGGAAGAGGAGGGCATCTGCTGACGCCGGAGAAGGAGGATGCTTGGTGGGGGTATATCGTTGCAACGGTATGATGTTGTATAGCATCTCCCAAATTGCAAATGTGTAACTATATTTTTGAGGAACGTGGCATTTAGTATGTAGCTAGAAAGGTTTCGTTTGAAGCACGCGTCTCTCTTCGTTGATGTTGAGAACTTGAGATGCATCTAAGACGATGTGGCAAGAATTGATGTCTCTTTGTACTGCTGAATATACCTCCATCTCCATTGACTTCTGTGGTGATGTTTGCAGTACAAATTTGTTACTGCGATGTTGCTTGCAGTACACAAGACCTGCGTGTCTTGTGAAAATGATTTTTTTGCTGTACACATCTCTTAAGCTGATGAGATTCTATGCTTGAACAGGACAGTAATTAATTTCACCAATATGATGTAAGCAAAGAAAACGCACTACACACATGTATATCAATATCAAGCAAGGAGGTGCTGAACCACCGTGTGTTCCTTCACAAAATCCGAAAGATTTGCAGCAAATGTTCAGCAAATCAAATTGAATGCATTACTTCATGGCACCAAGATGCCTTAGGCCCCTTACGAACATCTTCTAATTGTGCGGATTTTGGATTGTAGTTAGTTGTCTGGAGAAGCGGCTGTCTGAAGAATCTACTGACTAGAGAATCTAGTTGCTCGGTAATTTTGATTACTTGTGCTGATTGTTGATAGACGTCGGTGATAGACGAGCGAACGAGAGTGGTGGAGGGGCCTTGGGCCAGTGGCGGAAGCTCTCGGGCCTTCGGCGACTTGTGGAGAGGAGGAATCCATAGAATCTGTGTCAAAATCCACAAAATCGGGATAATGATAATTTCTAATTCTTTTGTACAAATCAGCTTCTAATTAATTGTAGAAGAAACTGCTAGAATCCTTCCATTTAAAAGATAATCCACTTTCTTTTAAACGTAAATAGTGCGTAGCAAGTTCCGAACGGACCATACACCAGCTAATCCAACGAATCAATGCAAGACGTACATTGGCCGACTTAAGGCCTGCTTTGTTTCAAATTGGATTGTGAAAAGCAATTTTAAAAAGTGGAAGGGCAACAAATAGTAAACTTTAATCTAGATTGTAACAACTGGAGGCCGATTGTAGCAATCCTACAATCCACTTTTCCCTAGCTTTCCCCAAATTTTTTTTTGCAAAAGACCACAATACCCATCCAACTTCAACCAAAATTACCCACCATTGCCCCCAAATTCACTTGCCGAGTTCAAGATCTGCTCACATCTTCACATCCAAGCACAAAGCGCGGTCGGTTCACATCTTCACATCCAAGCACAAAAAATCTTCATTTCAGATTTTATAAATAAGCTACAAGTGTGAAAAAATGAAAATAAGACAACAAAACAAGTCGAGGGTACTATAGACTTTTGTCAAGGTGAAACAAAGAATCCAAACACACTATAATCTAGGTTATCAAACACCATGTGCTTTTCAACCTCTAGCTTTTTAACAATCCAAATTTTACAATCTAGTTTTAAAAGTCGCTTCCACAATCCCAACTGAACAAAACAGGCCTTATTGGCCCTCTAGTTGTCGTCAGTTTGGGCTAAGCTTATACTCCCTTTTCTTTTCGAACGAAGGTTAGAATGTTCTCCTGTTTCACCGGTTTGTTGATCCTTCCATTGGAGTCGTATTGTTCGCTTCAAAACGTAGGAGACGCCCGCTGTGTTTCAACTGGGCCGTGGCAATACTTCTCAGCTGCAAAGCTTCAGAGGCTTACAATGGGCTTATTGCCTCTTTGATTCTATATGGGCCTCCTTACAGCTTGCTCTACTGATCGATGTACTTAACTTGTTGAGTCAGTACGAGGTGTGTGTTTTTTAAAAGAGTAAATTACACAAAACTACAGGTTATTTAGTATAAATTATCGAAAATGGTAGATTTTAACTTCTATTTCATAAAACTATAGATTTTAAAACTTGTATTACAAAACTATAGGTTTAGAATTAACCGCTTTCCTATCTGCTTCGACAGTTCAAACCCACATGGCACCTCACATATGAGTGAAACAAGAAATAAGGATGTGAGGCTTCCATGTGGGTCTCGATCATAGAACTGCTACAAGAAACGTTAGTTCTAAAATATGTAGTTTTGTTGGATAACTTATAAAATACTCCTCCATTCCATATTAGAGGGCGATAACTTTTTTGCAAAGACCAAGGAGGAAGACACCAGGTAATTTGTTTTCAAACTTGCCCCTAATCAACTATTTGTTTGCATGCGTCAGTTAATGCATGCGAAAGTTAATGTGGGAGTGCATGCTGAACTTAACTAGTTGTGGAGAACGAAGGGCATGCGTGCGTAAGATGAGGAGCAGTATAACCGAGGAAATTTACCCACGTTAATTAAAGAGACGCCCTGTAAATTGGAACTGCATGAAAAAAGTTATACGCCCTCTAATATGGAATGGAGGGAGTATGTAGTTTTGT
Source organism: Guadua angustifolia (assembly GCA_036346375.1). NCBI lineage: Eukaryota > Viridiplantae > Streptophyta > Magnoliopsida > Poales > Poaceae > Guadua > Guadua angustifolia. Next base: position 20,286,099 of record CM070515.1, read on the forward strand.
GAAATAGAAATTAAAATCTATAGTTTTCTGATAATTTATATAAAAAATATGTAGTTTTGTGAAATTTACTTTTAAAAAAATTGACCAAGAACTCTGACATTCATTAAACAAAGAGAACATCAACTAGGCTACAAACACACCCTTACACGTGCACACACGCCCACACATATGCTGCACCGTGGCTCTATGAGCTCCTACGCTCGAACATGAGTGGCTGGGCTCCTACACTAAGCCTCAGCCAACCGAGCTATATTCGGCGCTGTACAAGAAGTTTTTTCATGTTGAACTTTTACCAATATTCCATCTTGTCAAAATTCAGGCAAAGCTCATCTACGAAAACCAAGCATGATGGGTAGAGTTCGATTCCCATCAATCACAGGAACAGGGGTGGAGCTAGCCTAGGCTCTAGCATCGAACCAGGCTACACCTTTTTTTATCAACTTGTAATTTTATTGATTTTTTAAACATATTTTTTTTATAGATTTTTTTATATCAGGCCTTGAGTCCTGTCTCCGCCCCTACACATGATGAAAGTCATTTGTGTGGATTTTCCACCATGATTTTCCAGGAAAACTATTTGTGATCGGGTGTCTTTGAAAATACTTCAGACTACGAAACTATGCAAAATGGATATGGATTATTTCGTTTAAAATCTTACAGCATCTGTGGAAGCGGTAGCTGGGTGGTCATTGATTGGCTCGCCGCCCTCTCGTAAGTATGCACGGTTGTGCTAGTTTATTACGGTTGGTAGGATTTGTTAGGCTGTCAATTGTCAAACATCACGGACAAATAAGCAGAGCCCACGTTTGTTCGGATTTCGCCCTCCATAAAACTATCAGAAGAGAAAAAAAGGGCTTCTTAAATCTTAGGCATGTGCTAATCTTGTTATAATTTGCTGGTTGCTATAGAAAAGCAGGTAGTCATCAATTTGCAGTGCTTGCATTCTTTAAGAACCGGCACATGCATTGTGAGCTCGTACTCTTCTCTTCTCACATGCAATTAGCATTTGATCCGTTTTTCTAAATATAAAAAAAAACTGGACTTCATAGCTCATGGCCGTGACTGTGAGATGCAGTGTCCACATTTTTATTTAAAAAAAATGGATTGCAAAGGTTTCAGATTGTTAAATTGAGAAGAGAACTGACGAGCAAATGGGGGCTACCCCAGGAAATATTGCTGGAAATGGCATTGACTCATTTTTTTTGCTAGTAATTATTGCTTCCCAGTTCGCCTCATAACAGAGGAACAAAGGTGTAGTCGAACTTCTAATGTCATTATCTTCCATTATGTTCGAGATCCAAAAGTTTAAGATATATTTTCCACTTAAATTGCATCATAACTTTGGACTTTGCTCACTTTCTTCCATGTAGCACTTTGAGGTTTTGCAGATTGCTCACTTCCATTCCAAGTGAAATCTCTCATCCTCGCCAGAGGAAAAAAAAAAGTGAATTCTCCCATCCACATACACATGATATACTGATATACTACTCGTTAAAGTGACACATTTTGTCAAAGAACATCGCCGGTCACCTATGAAGGTCCCGCGACATGATTTCCAGAAAAGTGCACTTAATTAATTAAATACAAATCCAGACCATTGTAAATGACCACACCGACAGTCGAGTTAGGGATTTTTAATATATCTCCTTCGTCTCATTGGCATTAACATTTCTAAACACAGTGTAGTAATCATTGGAATATACAGTACGCTGATTGGCTTTTTAGTTTTAGCAGCAGTGTTTCTCTACACACTTCCTCCATCCAAGTTTGTAAGTCTTATTTTTTCGTAGCATATAGATTAAAAAGATATTAAAAATGACTAGATTATTTCTAATTATTATCACTACGCACTATACTCAATACATACATATAGAAAATATAAAATAAAGATAGATATTTATTAGAGATATAAAGGTCATCACGCTAATTTTGTATTAAGATATGAAATACGTTCTATATTTATGGATAAAGCCATTAAAAAAATAAGACTTATACATTTGAATAGAGGGAGTATCCCTACTACTTAAACAATTCATACTGACTTGTGGGTCCATTCTCATGCACCGCCGGGGGCCCACGGGTCAGCGAAATTCAATTCTGACTCGTGATTATTCCTCTTGCTCATGGAAGGCTGCATTCTAACCGAAAATAGTCGGCAGGGGCATTTTGGGCAATCTACGCCAACGGCAGGTCACACAGAAGACACACGGACGGAGGGGAGAGTAGAGCAGGCGCACAAGCAAGCCTTTAAAGAAAGCGCTCTCTCTAACTCATACACAGGTGACAGGCCCTCAGATCTCAATAACCAGCTGCATTTGATCCGGCGCGCCCCGCGAGCAGGAAAATGGCGATCTCCGCGCGGCCGCTGCTGGCCTCCGTGCTCCTGGCCCTCCTCCTCTCCGCCGCCTCGGCCGCCGACAGCAAAAGTACGGCTCTTTACTGTCACACCCTTGCTGCAATCGGAGTTCGGTTCTTTGTTATTGCTGCGTGCTGCATTTCCTTGTGCGCTCACCTGCGTGTATTCCCATTGGGGACCAGCCAGCGTCTACAGTTTGGTGCGCTGGTGTTTGGATCTGAGCGTTTGGGATGTGCCGGGTCCTGCTCTGTGTAGCTCATATTGGGATGGGATCTTGTGGTTGGGAGGCGATGTAGATTGACCGGGGAGACGGTGGGCTCTATGCCATTTGGGACTATTGGGTTGTGGAGATCACCATAATAGCCTCCAGTGATGCATGTTTTCTTCTTGATATTAAAGATAGCTTCATTGTATGTATGGGTGATTAACTAGTTGCCTCCTTGAACGAGCGAATTGTAAGCTAAATTCTGGGGCATTAAAGTATAGTTAAGTGCTCTTTTCTTGGCACATGTTGCTTGAAACCTGACTGCATGGTTTTACTTTCTTTTGGCATCCATGGCCAGCCAATTCATTTGTTAGATTTGTGACAATTTTGCTATGGAGGCTGTAGGTGCAGTAGTTGTGGTTATGTACATTTCTGGTGAGTGGCGATAAATCAAAATATAAGGAGGGCTGGTTTTCCTATTTCTGTTTTTGAGATATCTTCTTAAGACTGTTTTGAGATATCTTGACATACCCTGTTGGTTATACTGTACTGTCTGATTTTCTGTAAATCCGATGCAGAAGCCTTTAAAAATTATAGTTTGTGGAAATCACTAGGACACTAACCATTACAACTTGGTTTTGGGAGATTGAAATGCAGAACGTTTGTTGCAACACAAAAAAAAAGGAACAAGACAAGACAAGACAAGAAAAAGAAATGCAGAAATGTTGCTTATTTGGTGCGATGGCAAAAACATGGTTTCTGTAGTGTACCTTATGTTGCAGACATGATATGTTTACCATTTATATATTTTTGATAAAATAAATTGTTTGATAATATGTTCAGTATATTAACTACACTTATCATTATCAATATATTGACAGCCTGATACATTGACTAATTACAAATGTTACTGCAAACTGCACAGATTGTAGCACACTCAGTATATGCTGTTGCCGTAAAAATGCAGACCTGACCATGCAATATTTCTAAGGACAAAAATACAGGTGCCTGTCTGCTATCAAAATGATCCAAGTACCATTGTCATGGCTGCATCTTCCATAGAAAATAAATTTAAATGTCTGGGCCATTACAGCTGAATTCAGTTAGCAGGAAATATTTTAGCAACATGACCATGACACCACCAATGTTGACCCTTGACAAAGAATATCAGACCTGACTATACTTCATTGTGACTTTCATACATAATGCTTTCTCCCATGTAGTTCTTTTCAACCCTGAGAAATATTGGGCTAGGCAATATGTACCAGCAATCCAAACCTGCTTCACAATTGGATGTCTTTCACCTTTTCTGCCTGACTATTTGTTCTTATTTTCCTAACATGCACCTACGTATGTAAACATATTGTTAACTATCTCTGATTGTTTTTAATTTATTGTTTATCATTTGTATCATATGAAAACTAGTTATTTGTCTAAAGGTATGTTAATTCTGAGTGATCTACTGTGTTACTTTAGGTTTCTTGTAATCCATGAAACTGTCTCAGATCTCAGTAGTGTCAGCAATTCTCCAAGACCTATTACTTCAATTAGATCATACCTCCTAGGCCACTACCTTAGGATTGTGAAGCCTCAAAGACTTCCATACAACTCACCACTGATGATTGTGTATTTTGAGTAAATTCATGTGTCTTATGCATTTGTTGACTTATCTCCTGGTGACCTTTACACTTCATCTAATGATTGCTCCATCACACTTGGATGCATATGCGTTTTCACTGCCTCGTATACCATGAAATTTATAAATATTCGCAAAATGCCATCCTCAAATTATCTCCTTTACAGACAACCCTGCCGATGAGCTTGTGTCATTGATCAACAGCAACCGCACTGCCAGCAAGGCATCTACTCTTGCTGATAATCAAGGTCTTGGATGCATCGCACTGCAGTACATTAAAGCATATGAGGGTCAATGCAACCAGGTGGGTGAAAACAAGAAGCCTGTTGAATCCAGTTTTGTCGACACATTTGCCCCAAACTGTGGTGTCCAAGCTGCAACTCTTTCCAAGATTACTGGGAGGCTTCTGGCATGCCAGTCCAACTACGTGCCTCCAGCTCAGGCCTTTGACATCCTTATTGACGATGCAAAGAGCCTTCAGGTATTGCATAGCAAGAACCATACAGAGGTGGGAGCAGCTGTCAGTGGCACTTCTGGCGGTGGACCGTACTTCTGGTGTGTCTTATTCAGCAGTGGGAAGCCAAATACCAGCTTCAAGGTAGACGGTGGAGTGCCCAAGACTGTCCGTCCAGGATGCTTCAGCGGCAACAATGACGACTGCAGTGGTGCCATTTCGATCGTTGTGAGTACATGGAGGCTGGTGACAGCACTTCTTTGGCACTGTGGCAGTTTCAGTGCTTTCGTTCATGTGAGACCTGGTTTAACCTTTGCTACGTGAGAACGAGCAGAATACCCTCTTATTGCAGTGCCACGCCATTCTTTTGCTCATTTTAGCAGGTGAACTTTGTAAGGACTAAAGATCATTCTTTGGCATTTGAGACATTGAGTTACTTGTGCAGGCTGTTCGTCTAATGTATTTGCGGTATTTCTGTGTACTCTTTTGGCAACTCGCAATGGTTCTAAGTGCCTTTTGAATCATTCTGATTGTACCTCCCCCAAATGAGACTTCTGATGCAGTTGCTATGTCTTATCAAATATGGAACTTGCCAGATCAAAACAAAATGAATCTTTTGATAACTTCTTTTGAATGAGATCCTTTTGTGGAATATCGGTGCTTTGAGCGTAGTGTTTATGCACACTTACCCAAGATCCAGCACTGGAACTCCTATATATAGACGTGTGCCGAACAATTGTTCGAATTGAAGGGAGCAACGACGATTGATAGGAGCAGCGTGGTGTAGTTTCTTGGTTGAATGATCGTGTCTGATCTCTGATCACAGTTCTCTGATCACAGGTTCACAGCACACAGCGATGAAAATGCTGCTGATGGTTATATCAGATCCAGGGTTTCAAATTTCGTCTAAACCGCTCGGATTTCGCTAATTTCGTTCGTACCGTGCTGGTTTGGAAAAGAATACCATTCGGTTTACTGCTTAAGTTCAAATTCAAATTCGTCAAATTTGAAAAAAATTATCCAAAAGTTCCCTAAAATTAGTATTAATAGCTTTATAACTTCTGCTTTGAATTTTTTTGAAAAACGAAGTTTGGAGAAAAGTTTCCTAAAATAATTTTTTTATACATTTTTTTCCAATTTTTCAACTTGTTGCCGATTTTCGAGAAAACTGCTTGAAATTCGTTGCTTTTCGAGCGGTTTTTAAACTTTTTGTACGAAATTCGCTCCGCTATTTGATCAGATTTCAAATTCATTTGACTTTCGTAATCATTTGTTTTTTCACGAATTTTGTTCGGATTTTTACGCAATTTCGTACCACCGGCTCATCGAAAACCGAGGTCGAGGGTATTGATAACCCTGATTAGATCGATGAACTGGTGCTGATGCTGAAGCATTTTGTCAAATAGGTGATGTGCATGTAAGTCGTCTTGCCTTTGAATTGTTTTTGAGGATGTTTTTGCAAACTTGTGTCCACCACATATTCGGTTTTCACGCCATCCCGCCAGCTTGGGTTCATTCAATTTTTAAAAATGTTTGGAACCGGTTTGTAGGCCTGCTTAGGACAGCGTTTGCATAGCTCCTGCTAAAAGAAAAGCGGATTGCTTACCAAATGGAAGGATTTTAGACAATTTTTTCTATAATCTAAAGCTGATTTATACACAAAATCAAAAGTTTTGAGTACTTGTTCCTTTGTGAGTATTTTCTGAAATATTCTCACATTTTCTTGTGTATTTGAATGCTCAATGATGCAATTGGATCAATTGATGAATTAAACAATTAAAGTAGTGAATGCAGCCTTGAACTAATAATTTACTTCCTGTTGATGCTAGAAAGTATTACTTGTGCTTCACTGTTTTAGAGCTTGATCATTAAGTAACTTCTGTGACCTTCATTACTATCTATATTGCTTTGACTGCTCTGTTCATAGCTCTGTTAGTTCGGTTGGTAATCAACCTGGTGGCCGAACTGATCATTATCCGAATTTTGGTCACTTGAAAAGTGAAATTGCTTCATATACTTTATGTTGCATGATTTAGGAAGATAAGAGTTTAAGGATTTATTTGCTTAGTTAATTTTTAGCTCAATTGTGATTTTTGACCCATGTGTAGTGGAGATAAGAGATTTATCTCTAGCAGCCCTACACCTTGTGGCGAGGAGATGAAGGTTTAATCTTTAATAGCCCGACACCATAGAGCACATTAAAATATTATTTTGTTTATTTATTTTTTAGAAGACATGACTCAATGCATACTTACATAAATTTTATGATATATTTTATCTCTTTGATTCTGTCGATTTTGCTAGCTTTGGATTGTGTAATTTTCATAGTATTGTTATTTGGAATCAAGATGATATGCTTGCTCTTATTATCGCATTATTTACAACAGGTGACACATATCACCTTCCGACGTTTTTGCGGTCGAGGGTGGGGCCAATGACTACCGATCGGACGTCCGATTTTTCTTTCGGACGCCCGTGAAACATTTTTTCTCGCATGCAACATTTGTTACCTGCAGCGTGTAACATTTTTGAACTCTTGCAACATTCCTTTACTGTAGCAAATTTCGCTGTTTGTCGAAGAAAAATGTTGCACGCGTTGGTAGAAAATGTTGCACTCGTAGAAAAAAAATGTTGCAGAGTGTTAGGACGTCCGATACCTAGCATTACCGAAAGAAAAAAGACTACTGGAAAATCCTCCTCCGACTCGGCCTCGACTTGGTGTCGAGCTCCAGAGCTTGATCGCGTCGCCTGCGAACACGTCGTGCCACAATCAACCACTGCCGGCGCCGCGATCAAGGCATGATGGCCATGGGTGTCTCGGACGTGCCGCCTCCCGGCCGACTGCGCTATGCGTCGCTTCATGGGATGAATACTGGCGGCGGTGTCGCGGAAGGGCGAAACCGAGCGCGCTCACACTGTCGTCGCATGCGTGCCAGACCACGAAAGCACAGCAAGAAGGAAGCCGGGCAGCGCACGCCGCCGCTTCCACAGAAGGGCCGAGTCCAGCACCTCCGTCCAAGAGGAAGCCCCCGTCTCCGCGAACTAAGAACAAGATGGATGTCAGATCCTCAAGGAATCCGACTGTGAACTCAAATCGCAAGAAGCAAAATCAAACAAAATGCACACAAAAACAGAAAAATGGGAAGGAAGAGATGCGGTAGTAATATTGAAGAAGTAGTATTCAAAAGACTTGGAGATTCGACAGTACTGAATTCAGTTACATGCAGCAGGCTTTGTAGCCGAATACAAGTTACGGTCTTGAGTAAACTCAAGAAACTTCTAACGATTCTTGTTCACCGTAATTACCACAGGTGTTCTTGACCATTAGATCTAACAGTAAACTTCATTAGCTACCGAGAACCATTGGATCTTCATAAATATCCCTCTCCCTCCGATCAACTAGACAAATCGGTATCCTTCAATCTTGTCCCTCCATTTCCAGCACTCCCGTCTTCAGCATTCTCTTTGGCTTCATCTTCTCGATCCTGACAACACCTCCCCCCTGAGTTCATCCTTGTCCTCAAGGATGGAAATCTGGAAACACCTTGGTGATGAATTCAGCATCTTCCCAAGTGGCTGCTTCAGGAGGTAGATTTGCCCATAATATCTTCCATTGCACAACTGGAGTGTTGTTCCTCGGAATCATCCTCCTCTCTAAAATCGTTGCAGGTTCTATCAAGATATTCCCCTCCTTATCCATAAGCGACAGCTCTTTGCTGGGAATTGCTTTGCTTCCAATGTGTTTTGAAATTTGGTACGACATGAAAAGCAGGTGAATTTGACACCCTTCCGGTAGGAGCAATTTGTAAGCTACTTTTCCCACTTTTTCAATCACCCGAAAAGGACCATAAAACTTGGAATGCAACTTTAAGTTTCGGTGCAAACCCAATGCGTTGTGTCTATAAGGCTGCACTTTTAAGTAGACCATATCTGCAACTTCAAACTTCCTTTCAGTTCTTTTCTTGTTGACAAAGTATTTCATCCGAGAATTAGCTTGCTCCAAATGCGTTTTAATAGCCTCTGTAGCTGCCTGCCATTCTTGCAACTTGAGCTTAGCTTCTTCACTTGTAGCTTCAAACAAAACGTTCTCAGTGATCAAAGGTGGTGTTCTGCCATACAATGCTTGGAACGGTGTCATTTTCAAGGAAGTATGAAAAGAAGTGTTGTACCACTACTCAGCTTGCATCAACCACAAATGCCACTTCCTGGGATTATCAAATGCCATGCAACACAGATAATTTTCAAGGCACTCATTTACCCTTTCTATTTGGCCATCCGATTGGGGGTGGTAAGCACTGCTAAAGCGAATTTTAACTCCTATTGCGCTGAATAAGTCCTTCCACAACAAACTGGTAAAGATTCTATCCCTGTCAATAATAATTACCATTGGAAGCCCATGAAGTTTGTACACATGATCTAGGAATAGCTTGGCCACCTCTTGTACTGAATAAAGATGACTCAGTGATATAAAATGAGCATACTTGGTGAATTTGTCAACCACAACCATGATCACATCTTTGCCTCCTAATTTGGGTAACCCTTCCACAAAATCCATAGTTATATGCGTCCACGCCATGTCCGGAATGGGTAAAGGCTGAAGTAAACCTGGATAAGGCAGATTCTCCGACTTGTTTTTCTGACATACTGCACAAGTCTTGATATATTCTGAGATCATCTTCTTCATCCGTGGCCAGTAAAATAACAACTTGGCTCTTTGGTATGTTGCTCGTCTTCCCGAATGACCCCCCAATGCTGAGCTATGAAATGATTCAATCAATTGTTCTCTTAAGTTGAAACTAGCACCCACATGTATCCGGCCCTTAGCATAATATCCCATTGCGTAGGGTATAAGAGGGTACCCCAGTTGCATCAATCCTCAACTTGGCTTCAATTTCTTGGCAATGCTCATCCCCTTGATAGCTTCGCATCACTTTATTTACCCATTCAGGAATAGCCACCGAGATTGCCACACAGTCTTCTTCAGATGGTACTCGGGACAATGCATCTGCTGCCTTGTTTTCCTTACCTCTTTTATATTCAATGCGATAATTATACCCCAAAAGTTTGATTAGCAGTTTGTGCTGCAGCCCGTCAATCAGTTTTTGATCAGACAAATATCTGAGGCTCTGTTGGTCCGTTCTTATGATCAAGGTGGAGTTCACCAAATAGTGCTTCCATTTTTTAAAGCCTCCAAAATAGCCAACGCTTCCTTTTCATATATGGACATTGCTCTAGCTCGGGTTCCCAGGGTTTTACTCATATACGATATGGGTCATCCTCCTTGCATCAGAACAGCTCCCAGACCACTGCTGCTGGCATCCGTTTCCAATATAAAAGGCTGTGAAAAGTCAGGAAGAGCTAAGACCGGAGCTGTGGTCAGGGCTTCCTTAATCTCAACAAAAGATCTGGACTGCTCCTCTCCCCATTTGAATTCTTTTTTCTTCAAGGAGTCAAACAATGGCCTGCAAATGATCCCGAAATCTTTGATGAATCTCTTGTAATAACCGGCTAACCCAAGAAATCCCCTCAATTGTGTCAATGTCTTCGGAGTGGGCCACTCTTGAATTGCCACAATTTTATCCGGATTGGTTGCAACACCATTTCCTTTGATAATGTGGCCCAAATATTCCACTTGCTTTTGTCCAAACACACACTTATTTCTCTTGGCAAATAATTTATTCACTCGCAACAATTCAAGCACTTGCTTTAAATGGTCGATGTGATCTTCCAATGTAACACTATATATTAAAATATCGTCAAAGAAGACAAGCACACACCTCCTTAAGAGCCACCTAATACCTTGTTCATCAAAGCTTGGAATGTTGCGGTGCGTTTGTTAATCCGAAGGGCATGACAAGATATTAAGTAATGGCGATATGAGTACTAAATGCGATTTTAAAGATGTCCTCAGGATTCATCTGAATTTGGTGATAACGGACCTTAAGTCTATTTTGGAGAAAAATTTTGCTTCATGAAGTTCATCTAACAAATCCTCAATGAGAGAAATTGGATATTTATTTTTAATGGTATTGGCATTCAATTGACGATAATCAATGCATAATCTCCACGTTCCATCCTTCTTCTTAACTAAAATGGCGGGTGAGGAGAAAGGACTTACACTGTTTCTGATCACCTTTGATTGCAACAACCCTTCAATTAAATCTTCCATCGCATTCTTCTTATGATATGGTAATCTATATGGTCGTACATTAACCGCCTTTGATTCTTGTATAAGGGGTATGGTGTGATCACATTCTCAGGCTGGAGGTAACTCCTTCGGCTCCAGGAACACATCTGAATACTGCTTCAACACCTCTTTGATTTCAGGACTTTCCTCTGAAGAATCCTGATCATTACTGATAACTGCCTTGGAATAAATCATTGCCCCCACTACTCCTTTCTCCATTAACTTCTGCAATTTCAACTCATCAATAATACAATTAGCTTGCAGCACTGTTTCATCTCTGAGCTTAACCACCCGATGTCCATCTTTAGTTATCAATAATTCCCTTGTTTTCATATTTATACTGACAGGACTATGTTGTTGAATCCAGTCAGTACCCAAAATAACATCATATCCTTTTAGTGACAAGATCCTGAAATCTGAGTGAAATTCTTCACCTTGGATATAGTAATGGCAATTGTTATAGATTGAATTACACTCCATTTTTGCTCCATTAGCAAGCTGCTACACCATAATGGAAGTCCCTCACAAATTCGCAATTATCTTTCTCTGCAATGTTTGGTGTTAAAAATGTGGCCAGTTCCCTGTCATCCTTGATTACAGCCATATAACCCTTCAATCTTCATTTTCAATGTGAAAGTAGATACCCCTGAACTTGTACCTGATAATGCATGCATTGACAATTGACATATTTCTTCCTCTTTACCCTTGTTTTGGGGACTACTTGGTGGTGTCTTATATTCTCCATCACCCCCTTCTTCTTTTTCATCATCTTCATCTTCTATTAAAATCAGATGTATTTGTTTCTGGAATTTACAAATCTTGCCATGTCCTGGAACCCAAGGCTCTTGACATTTATAGCATTTTCCCCCAGGCCATTTGTTGCTTGTCACTGGACTTGTTTTCTCGCCTGCATCTTTCTTCATACCCAGCATGTCGACTTTAGAAGTCAAATTTCCCACCGAAGCGACTTTGTTGCTGCTTTCACTTGTCCACTGACTATACTTCTTTTGATAATTACTGCTTTCATAGTTTCTTGCATGGGAATAAGCTTCAATCAATGTACTCGGATGTAATGATTTCAGGGGTACCTTGATGTAATTCTTCAGCCCAGAAATGAAGTAATCCATAAAATACCCCTCTGAAAGACCAGGATTATCTCTCTTAATGAGATTCATCATCAACTCAAACTTATCAATGTAAGCTTCAACGCTTCCGGTCTGACTCAATCCCCTGAAATTATCAATTACTTCCACTCTAGTTTCTGCAGCAAATCTCCTATACACCATCTCACGAAATTGTGACCAAGTAAGTGTACTAGTGTCAATCCTGTTACTATTTAACCACTGATCTGCTCTTCCCACCAAATAAATTTCAGCTATTGCCACCTTCTGCCATTCTGGAGTATTTCTCAACTCAAAGCATCTTTCAGCTTTCCTAATCCAAGCCTCTGGATTATCGCCATCAAATTTGGGAAATTACACTTTAGGTCCTTTGCTGAATCCAGCATGAAAATGATTTCTTTCTTCACTTTGATGTGGGAATCCATCATGATGTCGACTCCCAGTACCTTCTCCATGAAACTCTGTTCTGGCCTGGGGTCCAAAAGTAAAAGCCTGATGGGAAGGGTTTTGTGGCGATCGATAAGTAGGTACAAATGGAGGGTTTGAAGATATATACTGCGGTGCAAACGTCCCATGACCCATTAAGGGAGGATATACACTAATCCCAAATGTTCCAAGTATCGTACTGGTATTTCCTCTCATGTGACTGGATATCCCCACTGATCCAGGTGGAGAACTGAATGAAAACTGAAAAGGTATAGAAGATATAGGACTTATATTACCTTGCCCCTGAAATTTTGGTGCCACCGAATGACCAGTTCCAGGCGTACCAATCAGATTTTTCCCCAAAGATGAAACTCTGACCTCTGCTGACCCAACTTGCTCTCCTTCATTTCCAATCATGGCCAATGTACTAGAAACCTCTTTTTGCCCAGATCTTTCCATCAGAAGATTCAACTTCTCCATGATCAAGTCAATCTTCGAAGAGTTCCCATTCATCTGCACTTGTAATCGCTCCAGATGTTCACTTCCGATAGCCGCATTTCTCTCCACTTGCAGATGCAGATCAAATATCTCTTTCTTCAGGTCAGTCACTTCTCCAGCCAAGTTCGCATCAGATTCACCATCAGTACTCTTCCCCTTCGGCATCTCCGAACTCCTCTTACTGGCTTAGGAATTTTACAAGGAAACAAGTTCCAAAACCCTTGCTCAGAAGAACAACACCACTAGATACTTCCCCAATCGGCACTGAGCTCTGATACCAATTGTCAGATCCTCAAGGAATCCGACTGTGAACTCAAATCGCAAGAAGCAAAATCAAACAAAATGCACACAAAAACAGAAAAATGGGAAGGAACAATGCGGTAGTAATATTGAAGAACTAGTATTCAAAAGACTTGGAAATTCGACAGTACTGAATTCGGTTACATGCAGCAGGCTTTGTAGCCGAATACAAGTTACCAGAGCGAGTAAACTACCGAAACTTCTAGCGATTACTGTTCACCGTAATTACCACCAGTGTTCTTGACCATTAGATCTAACAGTAAACTTCATTAGCTACCGAGAACCATTGGATCTTCATAAATATCCCTCTCCCTCCGATCAACTAGACAAACCGGTATCCTTCAATCTTGTCCCTCCATTTCCAGCACTCCCGTCTTCAGCATTCTCTTCGGCTTCATCTTCCCGATCCTGACAATGGACGCGACGCAAATTCTGAACCGGAGGTTCCCCGCGCATGACCCCTCGCGGCGACGGACGGTCTGTGGTGCCAGTCGCGAAGTGCGCGTTACACCGAGCGCGCCGGATCGGTCGTGGATGACGGCGCAGGGCCACATCCCGACCGCTGGCGGCGTCGGCGAGGTCCTGGTGCCCAAGCTGTCCGCGCACGATGAGCTGGAGCTGGTCAACCAGTACAGGCGATGGCGCAGCCGCGTGTGGATGCCGAGCCGCTTCTTTGAGCGCGCCCAGGAGGAGAGGGCTTTGCAGGACGACAGTCTGATGATAGCAGCCTGGGCATGATGCGCATACGATCGCGCGGCGGTGCTTAGCCGCGATGTGCCCCGTCGATGCCAACTTAGGGCCTGTTTGGACTCTGAGGTTCAGGCATGAGAAAATTGCAAGAGAAAAACTAGATGCGATTCGACGGCATATCTCGGTCTCCCGCAGTTCTCTCCTCTCTCCCGCAAGGTTCGGTGATCATCTCTCTCGTTCTTGAGCTCCTGCGAGTGGGTTGCCTCCGTCGCCTTTCCCGGACGAGTTCACACGCCCCTCAGGTGTAGAGGGAGGCTAGGGGCGGTGGCCCGGTGGTAGACTGTGGCGGCGGGCGACGCCAGTGTGTGGCACAGCGAGGCAACAACACAGTGAATATTAGGTTGGACAGAGCGAAGATAGCAGGGGGAGGCGATATGACAACACAGGTGGTGGCAAGGCCGCTGCTGGCCACTAAATGGTGGAGGAGGGGCGGAGGGAGCTGGAGAAAAGTCGGGCTGTAGCCGGCATGCATGAAGAGAGAGAGAGGAGGGCATCTGCTGACGCCGGAGAAGGAGGATGCTTGGTGGGGGTATATCGTTGCAACGGTATGATGTTGTATAGCATCTCCCAAATTGCAAATGTGTAACTATATTTTTGAGGAACGTGGCATTTAGTATGTAGCTAGAAAGGTTTCGTTTGAAGCACGCGTCTCTCTTCGTTGATGTTGAGAACTTGAGATGCATCTAAGACGATGTGGCAAGAATTGATGTCTCTTTTGTACTGCTGGAATATACCTCCATCTCCATTGACTTCGTGGTGATGTTTGCAGTACAAATTTGTTACTGCGATGTTGCTTGCAGTACACAAGACCTGCGTGTCTTGTGAAAATGATTTTTTTGCTGTACACATCTCTTAAGCTGATGAGATTCTATGCTTGAACAGGACAGTAATTAATTTCACCAATATGATGTAAGCAAAGAAAACGCACTACACACATGTATATCAATATCAAGCAAGGAGGTGCTGAACCACCGTGTGTTCCTTCACAAAATCCGAAAGATTTGCAGCAAATGTTCAGCAAATCAAATTGAATGCATTACTTCATGGCACCAAGATGCCTTAGGCCCCTTACGAACATCTTCTAATTGTGCGGATTTTGGATTGTAGTTAGTTATGCGGAGAAGCGGTACATGCGAAGAATCTACTGACTAGAGAATCTAGTTGCTCGGTAATTTTGATTACTTGTGCTGATTGTTGATAGACGTCGGTGATAGACGAGCGAACGAGAGTGGTGGAGGGGCCTTGGGCCAGTGGCGGAAGCTCTCGGGCCTTCGGCGACTTGTGGAGAGGAGGAATCCATAGAATCTGTGTCAAAATCCACAAAATCGGGATAATGATAATTTCTAATTCTTTGTACAAATCAGCTTCTAATTAATTGTAGAAGAAACTGTTTAGAATCCTTCCATTTAAAAGATAATCCACTTTTCTTTAAACAGAAATAGTGCAGAAGCAAGTTCCGAACGGGACCATACACCAGCTAATCCAACGAATCAATGCGTACGTGCCATTGGCCGACTTAAGGCCTGTTTGTTTCAGCTGGGATTGTGAAAAGCAGCTTTTAAAAGCTGGAAGGGCAACAAATAGTAAACTTTTAATCTAGATTGTAACAATCTGGAGGTCAGATTGTAGCAATCCTACAATCCACTTTTCCCTAGCTTTCCCCAGTTTTTTTTTTTGCAAAAGACCACAATACCCATCCAACTTCAACCAAAATTACCCACCATTGCCCCCAGCTTTCACGGTCGAGCCCGCATCTGTTCACATCTTCACATCCAAGCACAAAGCGTGTCGGTTCACATCTTCACATCCAAGCACAAAAAAAATCTTCATTTCCGTATTTTATAAATAAGCTACAAGTGTGAAAAAATGAAAATAAGACAACAAAACAAGTCGAGGGTACTATAGACTTTTGTCAAGCAGAAAACAGCAATCCAAACACACTATAATCTAGGTTATCAAACAGCCATGTGCTTTTCAACCTCTAGCTTTTTAACAATCCAGCTTTTACAATCTAGTTTCTAAAAGCTGCTTTCCACAATCCCCAGCTGAACCAAACAGGGCCTTATTGGCCCTCTAGTTGCTGTCAGTTTGGGCTAAGCTATACTCCCTTTTCTTTTCGAACGAAGGTTAGAATGTTCTCCCTGTTTCGCCGGTTTGTTGATCCTTCCATTGGAGTCGTATTGTTCGCTTCAAAACGTAGGGAGACGCCGCTGTGTTTCAACTGGGCCGTGGCAATACTTCTCAGCTGCGCAGCTTCGTAGGCTTACAATGGGCTTATTGCCTCTTTGATTCTATATGGGCCTCCTTACAGTTTGCTCGGCTGATCG
Organism: Guadua angustifolia; assembly: GCA_036346375.1. NCBI lineage: Eukaryota > Viridiplantae > Streptophyta > Magnoliopsida > Poales > Poaceae > Guadua > Guadua angustifolia. The sequence continues at coordinate 20,302,359 of CM070515.1, forward strand.
ATGTACTTAACTTGTTGAGCTGTACGAGGTGTGTGTTTTTTTAAAAGAGTAAATTACACAAAACTACAGGTTATTTGTATAAATTATCAGAAAATGGTAGATTTTAACTTCTATTTCATAAAACTATAGATTTTTAAAAACTTGTATTACAAAACTATAGGTTTAGAATTAACCATTTCCTGTAACGGTTCTGACAGTTCAAACCCACATGGCACCTCACATATGAGTGAAACAAGAAATAAGGATGTGTGAGGCTTCCATGTGGGTCTGGACTGTTAGAACCGTTACAAGAAACGGTTAGTTCTAAAATATGTAGTTTTGTTGGATAAGTTCTTATAAAATACTCCCTCCATTCCATATTAGAGGGCGTATAACTTTTTTTGCAAAGACCAAGGAGGAAGACACCAGGTAATTTGTTTTCAAACTTGCCCTAATCAACTATTTGTTTGCATCGTCGGTTAATGCATCACGAAAATTAATGTGGAGTGCATCTTGAACTTAACTAGTTGTGGAGAGCGAAGGGCATGCGTCGAGAAGTTAATGAGGAAGCAGAACAAGCGAGGAAATTTACCCACGTTAATTAAAGAGGCGCCTACATAAATTGGGCTGCATGAAAAAAGTTATCGCCCTCTAATATGGAATGGAGGGAGTATGTAGTTTTAATGAAATAGAAATTAAAATCTATAGTTTTCGATAATTTATATAAAAATATGTAGTTTTGTGAAATTTACTTTAAAAAAATTGACCAAGAACTCGACATTCATTAAACAAAGAGAACATCAACTAGGCTACAAACACACCCTTACGTGCACACGCCCACACATATCTTTGCCTGTGGCTCTATGAGCTCCTACGCTCGAACATGAGTGGCTGGGCTCCTACACTAAGCCTCAGCCAACCGAGCTATATTCGGCGCTGTACAAGAAGTTTTTTCATGTTGAACTTTTACCAATATTCCATCTTGTCAAAATTCAGGCAAAGCTCATCTACGAAAACCAAGCATGATGGGTAGAGTTCGATTCCCATCAATCACAGGAACAGGGGTGGAGCTAGCCTAGGCTCTAGCATCGAACCAGGCTACACCTTTTTTTATCAACTTGTAATTTTATTGATTTTTTAAACATATTTTTTTTATAGATTTTTTTATATCAGGCCTTGAGTCCTGTCTCCGCCCCTACACATGATGAAAGTCATTTGTGTGGATTTTCCACCATGATTTTCCAGGAAAACTATTTGTGATCGGGTGTCTTTGAAAATACTTCAGACTACGAAACTATGCAAAATGGATATGGATTATTTCGTTTAAAATCTTACAGCATCTGTGGAAGCGGTAGCTGGGTGGTCATTGATTGGCTCGCCGCCCTCTCGTAAGTATGCACGGTTGTGCTAGTTTATTACGGTTGGTAGGATTTGTTAGGCTGTCAATTGTCAAACATCACGGACAAATAAGCAGAGCCCACGTTTGTTCGGATTTCGCCCTCCATAAAACTATCAGAAGAGAAAAAAAGGGCTTCTTAAATCTTAGGCATGTGCTAATCTTGTTATAATTTGCTGGTTGCTATAGAAAAGCAGGTAGTCATCAATTTGCAGTGCTTGCATTCTTTAAGAACCGGCACATGCATTGTGAGCTCGTACTCTTCTCTTCTCACATGCAATTAGCATTTGATCCGTTTTTCTAAATATAAAAAAAAACTGGACTTCATAGCTCATGGCCGTGACTGTGAGATGCAGTGTCCACATTTTTAAAAAAAAAAAATGGATTGCAAAGGTTTCAGATTGTTAAATTGAGAAGAGAACTGACGAGCAAATGGGGCTACCCCAGGAATATTGCTGGAAACGGCATTGACTCATTTTTTTTGCTAGTAATTATTGCTTCCCAGTTCGCCTCATAACAGAGGAACAAAGGTGTAGTCGAACTTCTAATGTCATTATCTTCCATTATGTTCGAGATCCAAAAGTTTAAGATATATTTTCCACTTAAATTGCATCATGCCTTTGGACTTTGCTCACTTTCTTCCATGTAGCACTTTGAGGTTTTGCAGATTGCTCACTTCCATTCCAAGTGAAATCTCTCATCCTCGCCAGAGGAAAAAAAAAGTGAATTCTCCCATCCACATACACATGATATACTACTCGTTAAAGTGACACATTTTGTCAAAGAACATCGCCGGTCACCTATGAAGGTCCCGCGACATGATTTCCAGAAAAGTGCACTTAATTACCTAATTAAATACAAATCCAGACCATTGTAAATGACCACACCGACAGTCGAGTTAGGGATTTTTAATATATCTCCTTCGTCTCATTGGCATTCACATTTCTAAACACAGTGTAGTAATCATTGGAATATACAGTACGCTGATTGGCTTTTTAGTTTTAGCAGCAGTGTTTCTCTACACACTTCCTCCATCCAAGTTTGTAAGTCTTATTTTTTAAGTAGCATATAGATTAAAAGATATTAAAATACTAGATTATTTCTAATTATTATCACTCGCACTATACTCAATACATACATATAGAAAATATAAAATAAAGATAGATATTTATTAGAGATATAAAGGTCATCACGCTAATTTTGTATTAAGATATGAAATACGTTCTATATTTATGGATAAAGCCATTAAAAAATAAGACTTATACATTTGAATAGAGGAGTATCCCTACTACTTAAACAATTCATACTGACTTGTGGGTCCATTCTCATGCACCGCCGGGGCCCACGGGTCAGCGAAATTCAATTCTGACTCGTGATTATTCCTCTTGCTCATGGAAGGCTGCATTCTAACCGAAAATAGTCGGCAGGGGCATTTTGGGCAATCTACGCCAACGGCAAGTCACACAGAAGGCACACGGACGGAGAGTAGAGCAGGCGCACAAGCAAGCCTTTAAAGAAAGCGAGCTCTCTAACTCATACACAGGCCCTCAGATCTCAATAACCAGCTGCATTTGATCCGGCGCGCCCCGCAAGCAGGGAAATGGCGATCTCCGCGCGGCCGCTGCTGGCCTCCGTGCTCCTGGCCCTCCTCCTCTCCGCCGCCTCGGCCGCCGACAGCAAAAGTACGGCTCTTTACTGTCACACCCTTGCTGCAATCGGAGTTCGGTTCTTTGTTATTGCTGCGTGCTGCATTTCCTTGTGCGCTCACTCGCGTGTATTCCCATTGGGGACCAGCCAGCGTCTACAGTTTGGTGCGCTGGTGTTTGGATCTGAGTGTTTGGGATGTGCCGGGTCCTGCTCTGTGTAGCTCATATTGGGATGGGATCTTGTGGTTGGGGGGCGATGTAGATTGACCGGGGAGACGGTGGGCTCTATGCCATTTGGGACTATTGGGTTGTGGAGATCACCATAATAGCCTCCAGTGATGCATGTTTTCTCTTCTTGATATTAAAGATAGCTTCATTGTATGTATGGGTGATTAACTAGTTGCCTCCTTGAACGAGCGAATTGTAAGCTAAATTCTGGGGCATTAAAGTATAGTTAAGTGCTCTTTCTTTGGCACATGTTGCTTGAAACCTGACTGCATGGTTTTACTTTCTTTGGCATCCATGGCCAGCCAATTCATTTGTTAGATTTGTGACAATTTTGCTATGGAGGCTGTAGGTGCAGTAGTTGTGGTTATGTACATTTCTGGTGAGTGGCGATAAATCAAAATATAAGGAGGGCTGGCTAGTTTTCCTATTTCTGTTTTTGAGATATCTTGACATACCCTGTTGGTTATACTGTACTGTCTGATTTTCTGTAAATCCGATGCAGAAGCCTTTTAAAAAATTATAGTTTGTGGAAATCACTAGGACACTAACCATTACAACTTGGTTTTGGGAGATTGAAATGCAGAACGTTTGTTGCAACACAAAAAAAAAGGAACAAGACAAGACAAGAAAAAGAAATGCAGAAATGTTGCTTATTTGGTGCGATGGCAAAAACATGGTTTATGTAGTGTACCTTATGTTGCAGACATGATATGTTTACCATTTATATATTTTTGATAAAATAAATTGTTTGATAATATGTTCAGTATATTAACTACAATTATCATTATCAATATATTGACAGCCTGATACATTGACTAATTACAAATGTTACTGCAAACTGCACAGATTGTAGCACACTCAGTATATGCTGTTGCCGTAAAAATGCAGACCTGACCATGCAATATTTCTAAGGACAAAAATACAGGTGCCTGTCTGCTATCAAAATGATCCAAGTACCATTGTCATGGCTGCATCTTCCATAGAAAATAAATTTAAATGTCTGGGCCATTACAGCTGAATTCAGTTAGCAGGAAATATTTTAGCAACATGACCATGACACCACCAATGTTGACCCTTGACAAAGAATATCAGACCTGACTATACTTCATTGTGACTTTCATACATAATGCTTTCTCCCATGTAGTTCTTTCAACCCTGAGAAATATTGGGCTAGGCAATATGTACCAGCAATCCAAACCTGCTTCACAATTGGATGTCTTTCACCTTTTCTGCCTGACTATTTGTTCTTATTTTCCTAACATGCACCTACGTGCGTAAACATATTGTTAACTATCTCTGATTGTTTTTAATTTATTGTTTATCATTTGTATCATATGAAAACTAGTTATTTGTCTAAAGGTATGTTAATTCTGAGTGATCTACTGTGTTACTTTAGGTTTCTTGTAATCCATGAAACTGTCTCAGATCTCAGTAGTGTCAGCAATTCTCCAAGACCTATTACTTCAATTAGATCATACCTCCTAGGCCACTACCTTAGGATTGTGAAGCCTCAAAGACTTCCATACAACTCACCACTGATGATTGTGTATTTTGAGTAAATTCATGTGTCTTATGCATTTGTTGACTTATCTCCTGGTGACCTTTACACTTCATCTAATGATTGCTCCATCACACTTGGATGCATATGCGTTTTCACTGCCTCGTATACCATGAAATTTATAAATATTAGCAAAATGCCATCCTCAAATTATCTCCTTTACAGACAACCCTGCCGATGAGCTTGTGTCATTGATCAACAGCAACCGCACTGCCAGCAAGGCATCTACTCTTGCTGATAATCAAGGTCTTGGATGCATCGCACTGCAGTACATTAAAGCATATGAGGGTCAATGCAACCAGGTGGGTGAAAACAAAAGCCTGTTGAATCCAGTTTTGTCGACACATTTGCCCCAAACTGTGGTGTCAAGCTGCAACTCTTTCCAAGATTACTGGGAGGCTTCTGGCATGCCAGTCCAACTACGTGCCTCCAGCTCAGGCCTTTGACATCCTTATTGACGATGCAAAGAGCCTTCAGGTATTGCATAGCAAGAACCATACAGAGGTGGGAGCAGCTGTCAGTGGCACTTCTGGCGGTGGACCGTACTTCTGGTGTGTCTTATTCAGCAGTGGGAAGCCAAATACCAGCTTCAAGGTAGACGGTGGAGTGCCCAAGACTGTCCGTCCAGGATGCTTCAGCGGCAACAATGACGACTGCAGTGGTGCCATTTCGATCGTTGTGAGTACATGGAGGCTGGTGACAGCACTTCTTTTCACTGTGGCTTGTGCTTTCGTTTTGTGAGCCTAAGACTTTGCACACGCAGCGACTTCTGGTGCAGTGCCACGCCATTCTTTTGCTCATTTTAGCAGGTGAACTTTGTAAGGACTAAAGATCATTCTTTGGCATTTGAGACATTGAGTTACTTGTGCAGGCTGTTCGTCTAATGTATTTGCGGTATTTCTGTGTACTCTTTTGGCAACTCGCAATGGTTCTAAGTGCCTTTTGAATCATTCTGATTGTACCTCCCCCAAATGAGACTTCTGATGCAGTTGCTATGTCTTATCAAATATGGAACTTGCCAGATCAAAACAAAAAGAATCTTTTGATAACTTCTTTTGAATGAGATCCTTTTGTGGAATATCGGTGCTTTGAGCGTAGTGTTTATGCACACTTACCCAAGATCCAGCACTGGAACTCCTACATATAGACGTGTGCTGAACAATTGTTCGAATTGAAGGGAGCAACGACGATTAATAGGAGCAGCATGGTGTAGTTTCTTGGTTGAACGATCGTGTCTGATCTCTGATCACAGGTTCACAGCACACAGCGATGAAAATGCTGCTGATGGTTATATCAGATCCAGGGTTTCAAATTTCGTCTAAACCGCTCGGATTTCGCTAATTTCGTTAAATGTACCGTGCTGGTTTGGAAAAAAATACCATTCGGTTTCTTTGCTTAAGTTCAAATTCAAATTCGTCAAATTTGAAAAAAATTTGTCAAAAGTTCCTAAAATTAGTATTAATAGCTTTATAACTTCTGCTTTGAATTTTTTGAAAAGCGAAGTTTGGAGAAAAGTTTCCTAAAATAAATTTTTTATACTTGTTTTTCCAATTTTTCAACTTGTTGCCGATTTTCGAGAAAACCGCTCGAAATTCGCTACTTTTCGAGTGGTTTTTAAACTTTTTGTACGAAATTCGCTCCGCTATTTGATCAGATTTCAAATTCGTTTGATTTTCGTAATCATTTGTTTTTTCACGAATTTTGTTCGGATTTTTGCGAATTTCGGTACCACTGGCTCATCGAAAACCGAGGTCGAGACGGTATTGATAACCCTGATTAGATCGATGAACTGGTGCTGATGCTGAAGCATTTTGTCAAATAGGTGATGTGCATGTAAGAAGTCGTCGGCCTTTGAATTGTTTTGAGGATGTTTTCTTTTGCAAACTTGTGTCCACCACATATTCGGGTTTTCACGCGCATCCGACAGTTGGGTTCATTCAATTTTTTAAAAATGTTTGGAACCGGTTTGTAGGCCTCGTTTAGGACAGCGTTTGCATAGCTCCTGTTTAAAAGAAAAGCGGATTGCTTACCAAATGGAAGGATTTTAGACAATTTTTTCTATAATCTAAAGCTGATTTATACACAAAATCAAAAGTTTTGAGTACTTGTTCCTTTGTGAGTATTTTCTGAAATATTCTCACATTTTCTTGTGTATTTGAATGCTCAATGATGCAATTGGATCAATTGATGAATTAAACAATTAAAGTAGTGAATGCAGCCTTGAACTAATAATTTACTTCCTGTTGATGCTAGAAAGTATTACTTGTGCTTCACTGTTTTAGAGCTTGATCATTATTAAGTAACTTCTGTGACCTTCATTACTATCTATATTGCTTTGACTGCTCTGTTCATAGCTCTGTTAGTTCGGTTGGTAATCAACCTGGTGGCCGAACTGATCATTATCCGAATTTTGGTCACTTGAAAAGTGAAATTGCTTCTATATACTTTATGTTGCATGATTTAGGAAGATAAGAGTTTAAGGATTTATTTGCTTAGTTAATTTTTTAGCTCAATTGTGATTTTTTGACCCATGTGTAGTGGAGATAAGAGATTTATCTCTAGCAGCCCTACACCTTGTGGCGAGGAGACTGAAGGTTTAATCTTTAATAGCCCGACACCATAGAGCACATTAAAATATTATTTTGTTTATTTATTTTTTTAGAAGACATGACTCAATGCATACTCGACATAAATTTTATGATATATTTTATCTCTTTGATTCTGTCGATTTTGCTAGCTTTGGATTGTGTAATTTTCATAGTATTGTTATTTGGAATCAGTATGATATGCTTGCTCTTATTATCGCATTATTTACAACAGGTGACACATATCACCTTCCGACGTTTTTGCGGTCGAGGGTGGGGCCAAATCTATGAATTCATTCGCGGGAGAATGATTTCGAATGAAAAATTCTTTGCTATAACATTAGGCAATCTTCTAGGCCAGAAAGGAGGACTTTTTCTGACGCGTAAGCTACCGCAACTTGAAGGCAAAGGGAGCAGGCCAATGGCCTGGAGGTAGAGAGACAATTTAACCTCCCTGTCCAACGGGCTTCGAGTTCTAGAATCAATTTGGGTGTTCAACTGTTCATCCCCTTCTTTAGTGAATGTCTAAGCTTCTGACCATTTTTTTTTAAAAAAGTAACTATTAAAAGAATCTGAAGTTGTCTTTGTGATCAAATATGGATATCAAATAGGTAAAATTGCAAAAACCCACCTAGTAGCACGTTGGAGTTCGATTTTTGATGATATAATCAACCTGACTATCCAACATGGCACAAGGGGCTTTATCTTAGGCATGACATAGGGGAGGCAAACTATTTCGCTCCTTAACGTACTCTGCAATGAACCCGAAGCGACACAGTGCAGCAGGAGACGACCATGGAACACTCATTTTACTCCTCCCTAGGTCACCACAGCTGAATCATAGGTCTTCTCTGCATCGCCTCCACACTGCTTCCTTGTTTCTTCACGTGAAACCAGTCGGGCTGGAGAAGATTGAATTGATTCGGTAGGGTAAAACAAATTCATCACCATGTTAGAGGGTGATTGAAACCACTTTGCCACACTGAAAGACCGCCTCTCTGCAATGGAGAGGTAAGTTAGCCACATCATCAGAAATCTATGAAAATGTATGGTAGGGGGAGTTCCAAACAACTGCATACTAGGGGGAGGTTTGAAAGTGCAAAAACAAAAGTTAAAAAAGAAATAAAATTTTAACGTACTTTGACGTGGATTTTTTTTTTGTGCAATTTTCCTATCAAATATGATGTTCCAATCAATTTGGTTTCAGCAGCAATGGTCACAGCTCGTGATCTGCGCGTTAGCATATAATGAATCACTGATACCAGGCCTAGCTTTAATTTGTTAAGCAGCAGCATGAAAAGGTGAAGATGTGTTCGGCCGTTTCACTGCAGAAACCGCCGCAATGGCGTGACGCCGGCGCCGATCCGGATGTCGCCGCAGCCACGCCCACCGCGCGGGACGCCCGCCGTTTCTGTCCAAGAAAGGTGAGTGCGCGCCCGCGTGAGCCGAGATGTTTTTGTTGTCCTGTTGCGCTGCGACCTGCGAGGGGGGATTGTTTTGGTCTGCATGGTCGCATCGACCGACGGGGCCAAATCCTTTGGAATCTTTTTGTTTTCTAGTTATCTTCATGTGCATGCATGCAGATGGGCTGGGCTGCGCGTTTTGTGGGACTTGGCGAGCGGGAGGTGCCTGGGGTGAATAGTGGTGCACGCGGATGCAGCCAAGGCTATATTATTGCTGTTCTTGATTCTTATGGTAACTTCGTCTTCTTAGGAGAGTGTAAAGCCAATGTCGATATGCAGCTCAATTAAGCTCAATTAAGGGTAAATTTGCTCTAGCTCATCGCGATTGTCGCGGAGTTAAAAAATACCATCGTGAAGAAGCTAGGTACGATGAAAAGCTTTGAAAAATACGATGACGACACGTTTTCTATCAAGCAGTACACAATGACCATCCTACCCTCACTGTTTCTTTTTCTTTATTTCCTTTTCCTTTTCTTTATGGCCAGTCCCACCTGTCATTTCTTTCTTCCTCTTCTCTTCTTTCTCAGGTTTTCTTTATGGCCAGTCCCACCTGTCATTTCTTTCTTCCTCTTCTCTTCTTTCTCAGGTTCTCTCTCAACCAAGCATAGGTCGCAGCGAGAGAGTAAAGGTGAGGCTCTAGAAAGAACCAAAATGAAGCGAGGGAGCGTGATTTGCAGAGATACACTAACGGCGTGCTTGTGGCGACGGGCGACAGCATGGGCGTTGGGTGCTCGATCGTGTGGCGGTAGCGACTCTTAGGTCAGGTGGGAAAAATGAGCGCATCGAATTTTGAAAGCTTTCAAGTCGGACTGGACAACTCTAACTTGACTCAAACAACTTTCACTCGAAATCGTCTTTCAAAAGCTTTCAAATCAGATCAAACAAGTTCCAAATCAGATTTTGTAACTTCTCACCTGAGATGACAGCAGCCCATGGCTCCTAGCAGCTAAGGGCGACAATATACGACGGCGGTGGTTCCTTGACAGCTAAGGCTGAGTTTATTTAGGTTGGAGCTTGAGCTTATTTGGTTAGAGCTGAAAGAAGCTGTTGGAGTTGGAAGAGGATGGCAATTTTTCGTAAATAATAGTTAAGTTGTAAGGGTACTAAGGAAGTGGGATTTTTAGAAGCTCCAGCTACCCCGAGAAGCATCGTTTTCCTTGCTTCTCTCGCGTAGTGTAAAATTGGGCTAGAAGCTTCTTCTCTCGTCTGCATTTGAAAAATCTTTTTTGTTTTGACTTGTGGCTTATAGAGGTGTAGAAGCCAAATAAGCCCAATCTCAAGCCTAAACAAACTGAGCCTAAAAGCAGTGAGGTCGGGAGTGGGCAATCAACTAGCTGACTCCCAAGCGCGCGCGCATAGGGTTCCAGCGAATACCATGGTAATGTAGCTTCCGTGTGACAGGCTTTCACACGGTGACGGGAAGCGCATCCTCTGCTGTTATTATGGCAGGGTGCAGTACTGCTCTTGCATGTGGGCCCACTTAGTGCATTTGCAGTAATACATGCATACATATTGATTTTTATTACTCCTTCCGTTCATTTTTATAAGACGTATTTTGACTTTGCACAAGGATTAAGGTTACGTTGAAATTGAGAAAGGTACGAGAGAAAATAACTTAGATGCCCCCACTTAATTGTCTTGAAAGATGAAAGATATATTTTGTGTGAGTGGTAATGAATAAATGCATATGGTTAAGAGAGAATAAATAGGGGTATAAAAGGAAAGGCCTCATTAAATCTACATGCAAGCCTTGTATTTCTGAACAAGATCATTCAAAAAAATAAACCTTATAAAAATGAATGGAGGGAGTATTAGTTTTAAGGAGATAATTAATGTGATTAATGGTTCATTGAGTTAGAAGCTTAATTAATGTGATTAATGGTTTATTGAGCTAGAAACCTAAATATTGCGACTTCAAATCATACACTGAATACTTTGCTACAAATTTTCTATCCCGTTCATTTCATTTTGTCAACATTGTACAGGGTTAATCCCTACCCCCACCCTCCTACGGTCAACTGACACTTTTCTTGTAAACCCCAACTGTTTCCCTCCTAGGGTAAAACTGGGTTAGATATGGATGGATATTGCCCACATCAAAATATCTTGACCTATATTTTTTCCTAGGTTCTCACTCGATAATCGAAAATTAACATCGGTCAAAAGCCGCGTTAATTAGCCATTTGCTTAGGCGTTAATTACAATTAGCGACCGGCAAATAATTAACGTCGACTTTCAACCACGATAGTTAATCGGCGTTAATTATGATAATTAGCGTTGGTACGTCGGCGTTAATTAGTAATTAACGTAGGCCAGATGTGGCCGACGTTAATTACTGCCGTGCCTCGCTAATTAACGTCGGTCTCTCTTGGGCCGATGTTAATTATTAATTAACGTCGGCCACAGCCCGACCGATATTAATTAGCGCCGGCGGGATAATTAACGTCGATCTAGATGTGGCCGACGTTAATTAGCCATTTGCCGGAGATTTGCCAGATTAATACAGGAATTTTGGAATTACTAATTAACGTCGGCTACCCCTAGGCCGACGTTAATTACTCCCTAATTAACGTCGGCTACCCTTAGGCGGCGTTAATTACCTTTAATAACGCCGGCTACCTCTAGGCGGCGTTAATTATATATACCAGGCAACTTTTTTCCCCTATTTTCATGTTTTGCCACACAATTCAATACATAATATAATCAACATTGACAGCAATTCACACATCAACATATACAATTCATGAATATAATCAATCCAGCACAGAACATCTATATAATCAAGTTATCGATCCATCATAATATCCAAATTGTCATAACATCCAAAAAAAGGCCAAAGTGACACAACTATCAAACACATCCAAAGTCCAAATCGAATCATACACATCCAAAGCGACACAACTATCAAACAATCTACAACTACTGGCCGCCATCTGGATCATTGGAGTTCTAGCCGCTTGATCCGGAAGCAAAGAGCGCATTGATAAAGGTAGTTGGACCGTCGGTTCCCTACACAAGAAAATGCAATATTAGACAATAATATAAGAATGAATGTACCATAAGGAAACAAGTAAGAAATGAACCACCGGATCTGCGAGTCTTTGCAAGCGTCGCAGTGAGTCTTCAGAAAGCGGGGACCCATGTGCCGATGATCCCTACATAAGGCAACAATTATAGCTAGATTGATCAAATTTTACTAGATTTACAAGTTTTGACAAAGTTTATCTAGAAATTAGTAAGTGTAGCTATATTGAGTAAATTTAACTACATTTACAAAGTTTAACTAGAACGGATCAAGTTTAGCAAAAATGAACTAAATATCGTTAAATTCATCAAACTTAACTATAGAGATACTTAGTCTTTCTAGATTCGCTAAGTCTCGCTAGAAATGACTAAGTTTAGCTAGATTGATTAAATGTAGCTAGTTTGAACAAGATCAGGTACAACAAACTAATATTAGCTAGATTGACTAAGTTCAACTCGATTCACAATGTTTAGCAAGAATACGAGCTACGGGAGGTGTCTGGAGGATACATCCCCCATGGTGGCAGTGGCGGGGCTACTGAAGCAGTGGAAAGATAATGTTTTGCCCCATCGCTTTGAACATTGCCTACAAATACAATGTATAAGTATTTTGAATTAATAGATTCTCTAAATGCAATAGATTGAAGACTCGGACTTACTTGAATCGCCGATTGTTGTTGTGCATTGTATGAAGCGTAGTACTCTTGCTGCGCCCTTGCATAATCATCACGTTAGCGCAGCTCCTCACGCAGCCTAGTAAGCTCCAACTCCTGCTCTGAGGGGCGACGGCTACCAACCCCCGAGCTCCGGGACGAAGAAGATCCCCTCTCAGCTCGTACCTCCGCCGAGTTTATCACTCAAGTGAACATGGAGTACCTTCAAAATGCATGACCACAAAGGCTTGAGCACTTTAAATTATGACTTCATGAAATTTTAGAAGGTATGACATCTCACCGTCCATGGGCCTTGCCGCCTCCACTAGCATGCACAGCTACGCCGTCAATCGGTTCCTTCCTCCAATCATAGTCTTCACCATGGCGCTTGACCATTTCCTCGCCATATTTCTCCTACATAACCAAATCGCACAATTTAAATGGGAACGCAAATCAAACAACTTAATTTGAATTGGATCAAAATTGTGACCACTAACTTGATAGATCAATAGCTATCTGTTGCCGCATGCTTTCAAGGTGTGTCGGTCTCGACCTTTATGACCTTCCACGTACACTTCAATATCACTTAATTTGAACACCGGTCCGGCGACTGTGACATAAGTTAGGTGCATACATATACTTGGTAACATGTATTTTGCAAAAGATTGCTACGACCGGACTTACCATAGCGCTAGGCGTGCATTTACATGGAAAACTCTCGAGCATGCTCCATGTGCGCACCGTCAACCAAGCGGTAACGCTTCTCGCAATTGTTCATCACAAAGAATAGTTAGAATAGTAAAGAATCGACAGTTGAACCAATACCAAGCGGCACAGAGAATCTTACCCAAAAGTCACTCCAAACCGCCTCGAGCATTCAAGTGCTCGGCATTAGGAACAAGCGGTAATGATCCCAACTAGTAGCAACAAATCGCTCGCCATTGGTCATTGTGACCAACCCGGGAGTAGTGCAAGCGGCGAGAGGTTACCTAGCACGTAGTTAACTCCGCCTATGGTGTCCTCTGCCATCAAACCCCGAGTCATCCCATGAGCGCAAAGACAGATAAATGATATAGTTCGATTCGAGAAAGAAATGAAATAAGACATGGTTTAGAAAATACAAACCTATCGCCAGCAGTGTGATCACAATCTTGTCCTCCTCCCGTCTGGCGGCCGGAGGCGGCGATATGGCTCCTCCTAAACCTCGGGTGGGCTCCGTAGAACCCTCGGTTGTATCCCCATCATCGGCGTACTATCGCGCCAGTACCCTCTTCGCCGCACAAAAGCATGTGTGGCCCACGTGGCGATCTAGCGGCGGTGGGTGTTTACCCCCGTCTACTGAGCGTCGATCCCACGTGGCGCTTCGAAGCGAGCGGTGGCGGCACGCCTGCTGCTACGGCGCCAATCCGTGGCGGCTTTGGCGGCGATTGGCGTACGTCCCCCACCGGTGCGGTCACGTGGCGCTTCGGCGGCGGTGGCGGCCACGCCACCTTTCGCCCGCCGCCAATCACGTGGCGGCTTTGGCGGCGATTGGCGTCGTCCTACCACGGGTGCGGTCACGTGGCGCTTCGGCGGCAGTGGCGACCGCGCCACTGCGCGGCGCCCGATCACGTGGCGGCTTTGGCGGCGATTGGCGAAGTACGTCCCGCCCGCAGTGCCGGTCCACGTGGCGCTTCGGGCGGCAAGTGGCGGCCACGCCTGCGCCAGCGCCCGATCCCACGCGGTGGGTAGGTGAGCCTGTTCATCCCGCGCCATGCAAAAAGGTGAGATCACGGTGGCCGTCTCGAAGTCTCCTTCCACGCCGTCTGCGTGTCGAGAGAGCGAACTCTTTATGCCGAACACGTCGGTTCAAAGGAATTCTGCAACAAGCCCGTTCCTCTGACACCTCACACCTACCCGTGGCGAGAGGTCACATTCCGGAAGAATGCGGGTGAAGGCATCTTGTTGGCATTAATTAGGGTCGAAGGGCGGGACAGCACATAAAGATGTAATAAATGCATGTAAGATAAGCATGATGACGGGCCTCCTCCATCGGACTCGTGTAAGCCCGTGCATATAAGGGCACTGGAGAGCATACGATGGGGGGGACGGAAAAAGAGGGTAGGAAAAAAGAGGCTCAACAGAAGAGCTGGTCATCAGCAAGCTCTGTAACCAAGTCTACCGGACTCAATCCAAGACCAAGCAGGAAGTAAGGCTGTTACCCTTCTCCATGGGGGCCTGAACCTGGGTAAAAATTGTGTGTTCATCAAGATTTTAGACACCAGAAGTCGTTAGTGTGAGAGGTGCTAGGGTTTCTCTCTGCTAGGGTTCACCGGCTACCAAAGACACCCCCCTACCGAACCAAACCCGGTCTGTAGACTCGGGCCTGTCAGGTGGAACACGCCAAAGCGAAGCGCGCCGTAGTGGGTCCGTGATCGGTTTCTCCGATCATCTCTCCGTCGAGTTTTGGTGTTTTTCTTCCAGTTCCGTGCATTTGAAGATGGTGGGTTCGCAGCATCAGGAAGAGGAAGGGTCAGGCCCGCTCATGGTGTGTCCGGCGTTCTCGTCGATCGCAAGAGAGTCTTACTCCACCCGCAGGTCTTGGCGATGCTCTGTGGTGGCGGTGGGGCATCCGGTGCGGCCGGTTGCCATGGAAGGCCACTCGGCTCAGATCTGCATGCCGCTCGTCTTCTCTGGATCACCCTCGGTGGAGCTTGCAGAGACTCCCGGCCACTCCGTGGGCTGCGAGGATCTTCTTGGCCTTGTGGGTGCGGCCCGGCTTGAGTAGGGCCCCGGCGCAGGCATCGGTGATACTCGCCCCGGCGCTGGGTGAGGCTCGCAGGGCTCCGGCCGCCACAGTGGCAGCGTCTTGGGCCAGATGAGCCGGGGCGAGGAGGCGCAGCGCGTCGGTCCGGTTCGAAAGAACCGTGAGGACCTAAGGAGTCATCTGGATGAAGCCCGCCGGCCAAGGCGGGTGACCTTCGTGGTCGTGTGCCACGCCGCCCGGCTCAAGAAGCGGTAGCGCAGCAAGCGGGCCTCGAAGCGGAAGTTCCTCCGACTTCGCGGAAAGTCCTATCTCCGCTCTCGGGCGAGTTCGGTGGGCGCCGAGTTTGTTTATGGCGTTGGATATCGGTGTTCTCCGTGATTCGCCAGTGTGGAAATGTTCGAAAAGTTTCGCCCGACATCTATAGAAAGTTATGACGGCATTACCAATCTGAGGAGTTCTTGCAAATCTATACCACGGTGGTGCGGCGGCGGCGGGTCCAGAAAAAGTCATGGCTAATTATTTCCGGCGGCCTTGGCGGGCTCGCGCTCTTGGTTGTTGAACCTCCGCGAGGTCGGTGCATTAAATGGGAGGAGCTATGTGGCCTCTTCGTGCGCCAATTTCGGGGGCTCCTTAGCGCGGCCGGGCGTGGAGGATGATCTGCATGCCTGGAGCAGCATAAGGGGAGTCGTTGCGTGATTTTATCCGTGGTTCGCCATTGCCGCAACACGATTCCCCATATTTGAACAATCGGTCGTCATCGCCTTCGAAGAAGCGTTCGTGACCGCAAGATGAAGGAGAAGATGGCCACCCGCACTATTGGTACCACTTCGAAGTTGTTTTCCCTAGCGCATAAGTCTTGTAGCAGACTGCAGAAGCGAGGGGCGAGGATCGGTCCCTGTGGTGGCGAGCAAGGATGAAGCCGGGACCTCAAAGGGCTCGGCCCGTCAAGCAAGAAGGCGTGAGCGTGAGGCGGTGAGAGACCGGCGGGTCTTGGCGCCGAGCGTGACGCGATAGCTCGGATCGCCGAGCACGACCGTCCGAGATCAACGGCGTGTCGCCGTGACCGGCGGATGATGATCGCCGTGGCCGGCGTGGTGATCGCCGCGGCCGTGACAACCGCCCTTGATCGTAGGAACGATCGCCGGGTGGAGGAAAGAGGACCTTGGTGCCCAATTCATCGAATCGACACCCATGACTGGGCGGTTGTCGGTCGTGGACCGGATGGTAGAGCGGCGGATAAAGGCAGCGCCCTCGTGATGATGGCGTCACTCGTGATGGTGATCGTGGTGAAGACCCGCCTGGCCTTTCCGGCCGGCGGATACCTATGGCGTACATTTATAGTGGTTCGTCCGCCCTTCGCTCCAATACCGCCACAAGCGGTTGAAGAAGAGGTGTGTGCAGCGGGGCGAGCTGAGAAATCGCGTCGGATCTTGAAATGGTCGGAGGAGCGATCATCTTGATCGGTGACCACCCGATGCGCCCCACACCTGACATCTCCGATTGTGGTGTGCGCCACCGTCCGGAATGTCCCGGTGGTCGTGTGTTAGTGGATGGAGGGAGTTCTCTCAGTATCTTGTCCTCTACGGCATTTCTGGCTCTTCAAATCCCGTGGTAGGATCTCCACCCGTCGTTGCCTTTCTTTGGAATAGCCCCAGGGGTTAGTGCAATCCACATGGGCAGTCGTCTCCTGTCACTTTTGGAGAAAAGGATAATTACCGTCTTGAGTTGGTGGACTTTGAAGTCATCGATTTTGATCTCCCTACAATGCTTTGCTTGGCAACGGCCAAACCTTGCCAAGTTTATGGCGGTGACCCATTATGCATATATGGTGGTGAAGATGCGAGAACTGCCGCCATAACTATTCGAGTGGATCGATCTGAAGCTCTGTATTTATCATAAGTTTGCGCTTGATATGAGTGCCGCCACTTGTCCGGACGTCTTGATGCCTGCTGCTCGGGAGCCCTCGGTCGGACCAGCGCCTCGCTGGCTCTGCCGGGGAGGTTAAGGTGGTCATACTGAGTGAGGCGAGTCCCACAAGACAAATCAACATTGGCGCCAGCCTCGGCGCCAAATAGGAAAACGGCGCTCGTCACCTTCCTCCGGTGTAATTCGGCGTGTTCACACAACCGTCCGATATACCGGGGTCCCCGTGGAGGTGATCGAGCACCGTTTAACAACGCCTCCCAGCGCGCCCGGTTGGCGAAGATCCCTGTGGCAAGCTCCGGGCGGCAAGATGCTATTCGGCAGGAGGTGGAGAAATTATTGGGCGCAGGAATCATTAGGGAGGTCACTCACCCCGAGTGGCTCGCCAATCCTGTGCTCGTCAAAAAGTCCAACGGGAAGTGGCGAATGTGTGTCGACTTCACCGACCTCAACAAGGCCTGCCCGAAGGATCCTTACCCCTTGCCGCGAATCGACCTTATTGTTGACTCTACGGCAGGTTGTGGATTATTATGCTTTCTGGACGCGTACTCTGGGTACCATCAAATTAGCATGGCAGTGGAGGATGAAGAAAAAACTGCTTTTGTAACCCCTATGGGTGTTTATTGTTATATTAGAATGCCTTTTGGTTTAAGGAATGCTGGATCCACTTACCAGCGTGCTATGCACATTACTTTTAAATCCTGAGATAGGGCGTAATCTTGAAGTATATGTTGATGATCTGGTCGTGAAAGTCAAAAAGGATGAAGATTTGGTTCAAGACTTGGAGGAAACCTTCTCCAATCTTCGGAAGAATTGTTTGAAGCTGAATCCAGAAAAGTGTGTGTTTGGTGTTCCTTCTGGTAAATTATTGGGATTCCTGGTGTCTAATCGGGGTATTGAAGCCAACCCAGATAAAATAGCAGCAATTGAACACATGAAGCCTCGTGGCAACAAGCAGTCGATGCACGGCGGTCGTCTGGCCTCCTCGGGCGGTTCATCGCCTGGATCGGGAAAAAGGAGTCTACCCCTATTCAAGCTATTGAAGAAAACTAATCATTTTGAGTGGGTGATGAGGCTCAGAAGGCCTTTGAAGATTTGAAGCAGTACCTTACCTCTCCTCCAGTGTTGATTTCCCCTACACAAGGTGAACCGCTGCTTTTGTATATTGCTGCTATCCCCGAGGTGGTCAGCGCTGTGTTGGTGGCGGAGAGGAGGGTGTCCGAAGCGGTTTATTATGTCGAGAAAGTGTTGCATGAAGCGGAAACTCGATATCCTCAAGCTCGAGAAAATGTTGTATCACGGTTACGATGGCGTCTAGGAAGTTCTTGACATTATTTCCAAGGGCGAGAATTACCGTGGTTCTGGCCTATCCGTTGCGAAATTTTGTTCAGCAAGAAGCGAAGGTCGCATTGCCAAATGGTCGGTGGAACTAGAGAGTTCAATCTCAAGTTTGTTCCCCGTGCCGCCATCAAAAGTCAAAAGTTGGCGGAGTTCATTGCGAGTGGACTCCGCCACTCTGGCGGAAAAAGCCCCGCGTCGCCTCCACAGACCCTATTTTTGATGGTTCGTTCAGATTGGAGGCGCGGGTGGCGTTATCTTAGTCTCCCCATCTGGTGACGTGCTACAGTATGTTGTTGCTCTTGATTTTAAAGCTACTAATAACATTGTCGAGTATGAAGGACTGCTGGCAGGGTTGCGTATCGCTTTGGCACTAGGTATTCGGCGTCTTCAAGTCAAGGGTGATTCCCTGCTAGTCATCAATCAAGTGAGGAAGGAATATCAATGCCCTGACCCCACCATGGCGGTGTACTTGGCGGAGGTCAGAAAAATGGAGCGGCGCTTTGAAGGATTGGGATATACTCATATCCCCCGGCGTGATAATCATCTTGCGGATGGGCTTTCGCAGCTTGCATCCTCGAAGGCTCCTGTCTCGGTCGGGGTCTTCGAAGAGAGACTATCGCGACCGTCCATTACAGCCCATGGTTCAGATGGGAATGATGGTGTCACTGTCGCAGCCCCCGGTTCAGGTGGGGACGATGGTATGGCCGTCGAGGCCTCCGGCTCGGGCGGGGATGGCGGCGTTCTTGCCCTGACCTCGATTCGAGGAGGAGGCGGTCGTCCCACCTCGGCCCCAGTGTCCGGGAGGAAAGGCGGCAGTCTTGCCTATGCGGCGCCGAAATGCTGGCCCGACAAAGTACCCAGGCGAACACCGAGTGCTCGCCACACTTGGCCGGGAAAACCAGTGGATGGATCCGATCCTTGCCTTCCTGCGGGACCAAGTGATCCCTGACGATGATCGTCGGTGAGAAAATAACGCGTAAGGCCAAATGCTATACTACGATGGATGGGGACTTATACCCGGAGTAGAAACGAATTCTCTTGAAGTGCATCACTTTCGGGAGGGGGCGCCCTGCTCTCGATATCCATGGAGGCGTGTCGCGGGAGCCATATGTCCGCGAAACGCTAGTCGCTAAGCGTTCGCCGAGGATTTTATTGGCCTCGCCCTCCGAGATGCTTGCGAAGTGGTGAGGACATCACGGCTTGTCGAGTTCTTAAGCGAGCAAATCCACCACCAGCCTGCTATGCAAACCATTCCGCTCTCCGGCCATTCGCGGTATGGGGCTGGATATCTGGGTCCGTTCATGAACCCAGGGCTTCACCCACCTCTTCGTGCGCCATCGACAAATTCACTAAGTGGGTGAAGTGAAGCGATGATGCCATTACGGCTTCATTGCTGTCAAATTCATACATGGGATATTCACCCGCTTTGGAGTCGCCAACCGCATCATCACCGACAATGGAACTCAATTCACCAGCGCTGCATTTCTGGAGTTCTGTGATGAAATGGGCACCAAGGTATGTTTTGCTTCAGTCGCCCACCCCAAGAGCAATGGTCAAGCTGAGCGCGCCAATGCATTAGTGCTGAAGGGCCTCAAGACCAGGGCATTTGATCGACTCCATAAGCGGTATGTTGGGTCGAAGAGCTCCAGCATCTTTGTGGTCGCCAGTACCACACCCCGGCCAGACCCTTTGGTGAGACGCCTTTTTTCCTAGTGTATGGGGCAGAAGCTGTTCTCCCCTCCGAGCTATCGTTCGGCTCTCCGCGCGTCTCAGTTTTCAACGAGGAAGGCTATGAAGGTATCCGGCAAGAAGATGTCAACCTCCTGGAAGAAGTTCGTGACCAGGGCCGCCCTTATTGCGATACCACAGAAAAGCCTTAGGCGATATCATGCCACCGGGTCTCTGAGAGAACAGCGCGTGGGTGACTGGTCTTCTTGCAGAGTCGGCGCATCTTGCGGGTTGCATAAGCTATCTCCCGGTGGGAGGGCCCTTTAAGGTGGTCTCGATATCTCGACCCGGCGGTCCGCTAACCGAGGATGGCCGAGAGTTGGCAAATTCCTACAATGTGGAGTTGTTGCGAAGGTTTTATCCATGAAAAGCGTAAGTACTCGATGATTAACCCGATCAGCCGGGGTGGATTGTCCCCACTGATCGGCGGTCATTGGTTGTTAATATTATTATCTTGAGGATTCTCGACTTTGTCATTACTCCTCTTTTTGTGTCCTCTGGGGACGGTTTCTTTGCATAGGTGCTATTGGTCCCCGGTTTTGGCGATCCTTGTTGGTTTATAATCATACCCAATATGTGTCTTTGGTAAGGGCGAGCAACGAAGCGGATCAGCGCGGTGCTTAAATGTGGTTTATGCGCCTCGGGTTGGCTCTCGGAAGCACCGTGGTCGTCCCCAAGCGGCTGCAGCCTACTATCCTTCCTGGGAGTTCGCTGCCTTACCGCACGTTGTCTTGGGCCATGTTTTGAAAAAACGGCGGGGCATGGAAGCCAAAACAAGTGAACCAATATTGTCCCTTGCTCGGACTTATGTTATTAAGATCTATGTTTTATGTATCCTCGCATGACATTTATCCGCCCTTCGCGATAGTTACATTTGTGCAGAGGTAAAATCTCAAAGCTTCACCTCATGTCGAAGAAAAAGAATCTGCTATTGCATGAGGTGCCCGATTGTCGCCCAGCAGAAAATGATCGCCTGGCTTGAGGGTCACGCTGAAGACTCATTGAGTCGCCAGCTTGAAAATTTGGTGCTGAAGGCCTCGATCCCAGTCGCCCGGTTCTGAAATTTGCATAATGCTTGCAGGTTGTAAACCAGATAAGTGTTTCAAGTAACACTTTCAATTGTTTACTTATGTATACGCCAGGATTGATCAGCTTATGCATGGTTATCACGGGCGTCGTAAGCCCGATGGCTCCTTGGTGATAAAAGGAAAGTCTTCAGTGTGAGCGTCTAGCAAGGTTAAGTGACCAAAGTGTAAGTTTGGCACGGTACTCAGATACGGCTCGTACACCTCGGGTTGGCTCTCAGAAGCACCGCTGGTTGTCACCGTTGGGTGCCGCTGGGCCAAAGTCACTTTTGGGAACTTATCATCTTCTACGCCACACTGAGGCACGATTCTAAGAGATCACAGGGATCTAAGTCCAGAAGGGTTTAGGCCAATGGCAACCTTGCATAAAACTTTGACGGTGAAATTTTTCTGTACTTAGATACAGACTCTTATACCTTGAGGCCATTTTTGCCTAAGCTTGATATAACTTATGCGCATTGCGCCAACACTTGTGGTTAGTTGCGTGCAGTTTTTGTAGGAATTCTAGGATGTCGCCTTGGACTTAAAAGCCTAACAGGTGTTTTGGCTGCGTTTCAAACTAGCCGCATAGCGATACCAGCATGCAATATCAAACAATCACAGCAAGCAAGCATCGAGGTAAAACCAGAAAACATCCGTTACGACTGAAATTTGTTAAAGCGTTCATACAGGCAAAGCAGACTGATCAACGAAAGAAACAAAAACAAAAGAAATAAGACGGCGGCCCGGCTCCTCATTCGTCGCCTACGTCGATGTCGCCGACGTCCGCTTCCTCCGCCACCGGGTGGAGACATCCATGGTCGGCTCTGCACATGCACGATTGCGGACCAAGTGTTCGCGACGCTTATGCAGCGCCTCCGCTTAGCGGCGTCCCCCACGATGCCGGCCTCAATGGCCGCCATTGGGTCCAGGGAGGCGTCACGGCTGGCCCAGCATGCCACGTAGCTTGCAGTCACCGCCGCAACCTCTTGCCCCTCCCTGGTGGAGCGTGTGGCTAGAGCGGCGGGCAATCCCCGGAGTGCCTCCGCGGCCTGATTGGTCGCGTAGGCATATTGCAGGGCGGTGTCTTGGAGGGGCACCTCCAGCACCACGCCCAAAGGTTCCAGGCATCTTTTGATGCGCAGGAAGGCTCCCTTCAGCATGGTGGTAAGGTTGCGCTTGAGGCGGTCAGCCTCGTACTCGAGTCTCTGCATACGCCTCGGCCCTCTCGCCCGCTCTTTGCATAGCGGCCAGGCGGCCATGGTGGTCCTTTCTCGCGCCACCGCCGTGTCCGACTTCTCCCGCTCCCGCGCCAGCTCGTCGATGGCCCCCGTCAGTTGCCTCGCTGTCCGGGCTCCATGCCCGGCGGCCGTGGCGAGGAGCGCGCCGAGTGTGCTGTGTAGATTACCAAGCTCTGTGAAAAGCTCGGCGTGGCGCTGCACAGCAGCGTGGTGGCGGTGGTCTTTGAAGCGAGTTGGCGTTAGCATCGGCGCCATCGCCCTAGTTTCTGCGGTGGCGGCGGCGGCACTCGGAGCGGAGTCCCGCCGTCCCGCAGTGCGGTAGCGGCGTCTCCTGAAGCATCTCGAGGGCTAGCGGTGGCGAGGGTCCCGTCGCGGAAGGAGGTGGCGCCGTGAAGGATGGGATCGGCGCCACAGAGGAGTTGGAGAAGGGCGAGGCGCCGTGGCGCCGCGCCGTTATCGTCGAGGCCGGCACTTGCATTAGCACCGTGGCGATGGTGCGGCGGGCGCCGAGGTGGAGATCTTGGCGCCGCAGGCGGCGCCGCCAGCGGTGCTGTCGAAGGCGGCGGGCGACCGCCCGCCAGTAAGCCGCCGCCACCCTTGGGCTGGTGGCGGCGGAGGTTTCGCCCGCATGTCGGGCCTTCTTCGCACCCGGACTTGAGGTGTCCGGGATGAGTGGCCGCTTGCCCGCGGCCCGATCGGCGGAAGGAGGTCGTCCACGATCGTCGAGGAAGCGCTTGGCGGCGAAGACGGCAAGGCGGTGGAGTCCATCGGTGGCAAAGACTGACGATCCTCGAGCGCTCATGGCTCCACATCGGGCGCAGTGGCCGGCCGATGAAGGAAGTCCAGACCGTGGGGATCGGCAGATGAGTCCGGAAAGCCACTGCCGAGGCGTGGCCCATCAAGTTCCCGCGCTGGTCAAGGTTAAAAACAATCTGTAATCTTTGGTTGGTAGGGAGCAGCACAAGAAAGACATGAAAGCGAAAAAAAGCTAAGGAGCGGCAGTGAAAACTTACGGCCAGGGAAAGTGCGGGTGATGTCATTGTCACCCAGATCTTTTTACGCCGGGCGATATCTGGCGGACGGAGGGGGCTCAATCTTCGGGATACGAAATCCCTGACGATCAGCGCCCCGGTTAAGCCGGCGTCCCGCAAGTTGTTGATGCGGGCCGCCATCGCCTGGAGCTCCGCCGTCTCTTCGACGAGTGAGTTCCAGTTCTCGGTGACCGCCGCCGGTCCGGCGGGCACTTCCAGCGCCTCGAGCCCGCTGTCATCGTTGACGTACAGCCACTCAGTGCGTCAAGCCTTCCAGTTTGATCTGGGCTGGATGGGAATATAGCGAGCAGCCATCCCGTCCCGAAGACGAAAATGGCAGCTTCCCACAAGCTCGCCGTCGGAGGAGGCGCGGCAAAGGAAGAAGTAGCGAAAGAGCGGGAGGTTCGGCATCACCCCCATGAACATTTCACAGAGGTGTGCGAAAATGGCGAGAAAAAGAATGGAGTTGGGGGTGAGGTGAAGGTGATGGATTTCATAGAAGTGGAGGACAGTGAGAAAAAACTCGGAGAAAGGCGGTACCAGGCCCGCCATGATGCCCCACACGAAGATAATGATTTAAATCGGTGGGGCACTCAGGGCGTAGGGGTCCGACCCGAAAGTAGAGAGGGCTCCTCCCAAGACGACGGTGTGGAGTCTCCCCACCGTGTAAGAGTCCACCGAGGAAGCGGGAATGGAAGGTGAATCCGAAGAAGCCATGAAAGCGAAAGCGGCAGAAGACAAGAAAAGCTTGAAGGAGGAAGACGAAGTTTGCAAAGAGTGCTAAAAGCGTAAACTGTTTGGTGCGGATGGGCCTATATGTACTTCCCCCACTCGCACCGACGGTTCGCGAAGAGACAAGATCGTGCGCCGCTTCGGGTCCCAAGAAAAACCGGCGGATGTATTGAAGCACGGGAATCAAGGCGGTTGCATCCTGATAAGTGATGGCCCCATCCAAGAATGCACCGGCATTTAATGTAAGATCTCAAAAGGCTCTAAGGCGCGTTCTTGGGTGGGCCCGGGGGCTACTGTCGGCGTACTATGCGCCAGGGTACCCTCTTCGCCGCACAAAGGCATGTGTGGCCCACGTGGCAGTCTAGCAGGCGGGTGGGTGTTTACACTTCTCTGAGCGTCGATCCACATGGCGCTTCGAAGCGGCAGTGGCGGCTACGCCACGCCGCCCGCCGCCCGATCACGTGGCGGCTTTGGCGGGCGATTGGGCGAGTACGTCCGCCACAGTGCCGGTCACGTGGCGCTTCGGCGGCGGTGGGCCGCGCCGCTGCGCCGGCGCCAGTCCGTGGGCTTTGGCGAAGCGATTGGCGATGCGTCACACCGGTGCAGGTTCACGTGGCGCTTCGGGCGGCGGTGGCGACGCCGCCGCTGCGCCGGCGCCCGATCACGTGGCGGCTTTGGCGGCGATTGGCGAGTACGTCACCTTGCACCGTGCCGGTCCACGTGGCGCTTCGAAGCAGCGGTGGCGGCCACGCCTGCCGCCCGGCGCCCGTCGCGTGGGCGGTGAGCCTGTTCATCCCACCGCCATGCAAAAGGTGAATCACGGTGGCCGTCTGAAAGTCTCCTTCCACGCCGTCTGCGAGTGTCGAGACAGGCCTCTTTGCACCGAACGCGTCGGTTCCAAGGAATTTTGCAACAAACCCGTTCCTCTGACACCTCACACCTACCCGTGGCAGAGAGGTCACATTCCGAAAGAACCGGGTGAAGGCATGCGCTGGCATTAATTAGGGTCGAAGGAGCGGGACAGCACATAAAGATGTAATAAATGCATGTAAGATAAGCATGATGACGGGCCTCCTCCATCGGACTCGTGTAAGCCCGTGCATATAAGGGCACTGGAGAGCATACGATGGGGGGGACGGAAAAAGAGAGTAGGAAAAAAGAGGCTCAACAGAAGAGCTGGTTATCAGCAAGCTCTGTAACCAAGTCTACGGGACTCAATCCAAGATCAAGCAGGAAGTAAGGTTGTTACCCTTCTCCATGGGGGCCCGAACCTGGGTAAAATTGTGTGTTCATCTAGATTTTAGACACCAGAAGTCGTTAGTGTGAGAGGTGCTAGGGTTTCTCTCTGTTAGGGTTCGCCGGCTACCAAAGACACCCCCTATCGAACCAAACCCGTCAGTAGACTGGAGTGCATCAGTGGAATCTGCCGACACCCACCCATTGGGTCCTCTTCTCGACACGCATCATCCCTTGGCCCACATCGGCCTCCCCAGTCCTCATCGATCCCACCTACAACAATAATAATGAATGAATAAAGAAGATAATAATTAAATAAATTAAGAGAATATAACATTCTAGTTTATGCGCATCAACATCCATGGCAGCAACCACTTCTTCCTCCGACAATGTCTCATCCTGCGAAATAATACAAGACAGTTATATTTATGTCATATTTATGTTTTGACACAAAGTACACATCAAAAGCTTAGTTACCTCTCCACTCTGCAAAGCAACACTACGACTCTGCAACTCAGGATCCACTTGACTCAACAAAACACGCCGTCTACTTGCGCTTGAAGCGCTACTCAAAACAAGGCCTCCTCGTCATGCGAACTCTGGACTTCCTCCTACCACAGAGAATCCTTCGCCATTGCTTGATCGATCGGGGCATCTGTTGAAAGAAAATATCAAGTTAGTACAACAACAATAATAATGAACAAATGAACAAGATAATAAACACACAAAATTAGAGAATTAAAAACAAAAATTTAAATTTACTTATCAAAATTCATCAATGTCACGATGATGTAGTCTCCTTCTTTCTAAGGGACGATATGTTACTTTTTCTTGATTGGTTGTCTTTTCCGCTTCTCGAGAATCGTTATATCTCCACGGTCTCCGACTAAAGAATCGAGACTGGACCGATCTCTATATCAAAAGTGCTTGGCAATTCTTCATCTTGAAAACCTCAAAGCAACCTCCATGGCCTCCACCGGCTATCAAGGTAACCAAATCACCAGAGTATGTAACCGTTCTCGAGGATTCACTTTGTACACAACCCACCAAGCACTCGGTCTTGTGCATGGATATGGCATATAATACACTGCTCAACTTGGTGAGCAAGGATAAAATTGTCATAGCCATGTAGGCATTCTTTGTGTTTGACTTCTACCATCCCATCTTGGTTTTGATGAGTCCCATGTTTGCTATCAAACCAAACACAATCGAAAAAGACTACTTTGAGCTCCTTATTCCTGCAAACTTGAACTCGAGGATGTTTTGAATGATTCCATAGAAATTTGTTTCGATCCCTTGTGCATCGATTGCCCTAGTTACAACTCCAAGATTTGTTGTGGCCGCAAGGGCGATCAGCTTCAAATTTGGTTGAACGGAATCGAAACCCATTCACGCCGTACGCCTATAGCTTTTAACGATTCTGTGACCATAGGATAGTTGAAGCAAGTCCTCATGGACATTCCCATATTTCACGACCGCCAACAAAATATGATTCGTTGTATAAGATTTATAATATATTGAAACGTAACACTACAGAATATTATAGGATGTGAAGGTGTTACATGATCTTGGAACCAAGCGATGAAATTAGGGCCCCCATTTATTCCATCCCGACGCATCGTATTAAGTTGCTTGGCAGTTGGTTGACGAATAGACGTCCAGTTCTGCTTATCGAATTCACTGTAAATGAAAACGTAAATGGATACATAAATGAATGATGTCTTCGACAGCATAGCTTGATTGACATGTACAAAGTAAACGCTTACGTGAAATATTGTTCCATCTCTTCCATCTTTGGAGTACATGTACTGACCAAGCGACTTCTTTTCTTCCGAAGTGTAATAGTAAGCAGTGCAACTACCAACGGTAGTGCCTCTCCATTGGAAAATCTATAGGTCACTACAAGGTGTCTCTTCATCTACTTGGAACCACATCGTGGGAGCATTGACTTTGTGTTCCTCTGCAAAGTATACACTCGAGAAGTATGATATCTCTTTTAGAGAAAATGCTTCTGCAATGTACCCTTCAACTCTTGCCTTATTGCCAACCATAGCTCGAAGTTTCTTTAGAGCTCTTTCAATGTGATACATCCACCTATACTGAACAGGGCCGTCTACCTTTGCTTCGTAAGGTAGATGAACAAGTAGATGTTGCATTGGATTGAAGAAACCCGGAGGGAATATTTTTTCCATCTTGCATACAAGCACTGGTATCTCTTTCTCCAATCTCTCCATCATGTCTTTTGATATTTCTTTAGCACATAATTGTCTATAGAAATAACTTAGCTCAGCTAGCACCTTCCACACATTATCATTAAGATACCCACGAAACATTATAGGCAGGAGTTTTTCCATGATTATGTGGTAATCGTGGATCTTCAACCCATTTAGCTTCCCCATCTTCACATTCACAGCTCGTCTCAATCCCGCTGCGTAACCATCGGGAAATTTCAATTTCTTCATCCACCTCAACACTTCTTTCTTTTCTTTAGGTTTAAGGAAAAATGGAGCGCTGTGGCTTACCCCCCTGCCGGTGAGCTCAAGTGTTGGCTTCTGACATGATCTCGCTAAGTCTCTTCGGGCCTTTAGGTTGTCTTTTGTCTTGTCCGTCATATCCATGCACGTGCTTATAATGCTTTCACCAATGTTACGTTCCTGATGCATGGCGTCAATGTTGTGCATCAGAATCAAGGCCTTCGCATATGGGAGCTCCCATAATCCACAAATGTGAGTCCAGTTGTGCTCCTCTCCAAACCCTTCAAACCCATCTTCTTTCTCCACCAATTTACTCAGCATATCAGCAATTTCTGGCCCAGTTAGACGTTTCGGCGGACCCTTTCTGACAACTGTGTCCTTACAGAAGGCATTCCTCTAGAGCCTAAAGGCGTGTCTCAGGAGCAAGAAACGCCTATGGCAATCGAAGTAACAGATCTTTCCACCATTTACAAGGCGAAAACAATCGGTGTCTGAACCACAGATCGGACATGTCAAATTTCCATGACAGCTCCAGCCAGCAAAAATACCATAGGCCATGAAATCATGGACAGACCACAAATATGCAACACGAAGGTTGAATTTCTGTTTCTTGTAGCAGTCATACGCCTCTACCCCTGTCCATAATTTTTTCAGCTCTTCGATCAAGGGTTTGAGCATCACATTGAGACGCTTTCCAGGATGTTCGGGGCCAGGTATGATGAGGCACAGGAACATAAACTCATATTTCATACAAAGGGAAGGTGGAAGGTTGTATGGAATAGCAAAGACCGCCAAAGACGAGTATGATGCAGCGATTGTGTTGAAAGGCGGAAACCATCGGCCGCCAACCCAATGCGAACATTTCTCGCATCCCTCGCGAAGTCCTCGTCAAAGCTATCTAGAGCCTTCCATGCCTCACTATCTGACGGGTGCACCATTACTCCGTCGTTCTCACGCACATAGAGAAGGCACGGTCGACAAAAGCGATAGTTTTGACCGTCCCACTCATTCGAAAGTGAGCCCCACTTTTCTCTCAACCTTCATACATCCATCGGCGGTCGCCACCCATACTTGAGGCTATATAGGTTAAATCAACAGATTATAAGGTTCATTTTGTTTCTATATATCACGACCCTACATCTATATGAAAGGATATGTCCTAAACCCACCCAAGAGTGGTTGATAAAGCGGATTTATGACGAGCTGTAGAGTCGAATGAAATTTGGCGACATAACCATTGTTCTCCACATGCACCCCGGATATGGTGCGGGAGAACAACAAGGTTATGACGCCGAATTTCATTCGCCTCGGGCTCGTCATAAATACCGTACTTTGTCATCCACTCCGAGGCTGTCCAAAAGGATAATTCGGACAAAGCACATCTCACATGTGACACATGTGAGACATGCCGATCGAAACGGGTGGCGATAGGTTTCGTGGACACTATGTGATTTGAAATCAAAAATAAAAATCCGGCGATAATCGATTACTCAAATATATATTTATACGCATCTTGCAAAACAACAATGGCATGTCTATAGGCGACCATATTACCCCATTCAATGTTTTCATTGGATAATCAATGTCTTAACACATGCATGAGTAAATTACCTTGAAAATAGCCATGGTGAAAAGTAAATGATTGGGAGTGATATATAAGGAAAAATAGTGAAACAAAGCATCTTAAAATCATACAATGATATGTGCTTACGAAAAAAAATTGAAATCTACAAATGACATGATTGAGAGCTAGCTGAGGGACTACTAGCTTTTGTTCCAACAACTAATGCGCTCATTGTTTGAATATTCAACTACTTCTCAATTTCTAGGATGACTCGTAACACGTTAACCCACAAGTACTCAAATTTTTACATCCATATCCCCGACTATATATCGTCTTGAACCCAATGTAAGTGGAGAGTTAATATGGCCGACGTTAATTTCAAGCTTCTCTGTAGTGGTATGTAGCATGTGGCAATTACCACAAATGCAACAATGGTGTTAGAGATGGAAATTATCCTTCGAAGACATGGAAGTGTTACATTGGAAACACGCTTTTCTTTCCCCTTTCTAAATGTTAGTCCAAACATAAATTTGTTTCTCTTTTCTTTACTTCAACTTATTTCATGATTTCGTTGATTATTTCTAAACTTATGAGTTCAGTAATTTAGCAACATATATTGATCCGGCCTTATTCGCCTATCCGTTGCATCAAACCGAACAATCTACACCATTGTCGGAGCAACTACATACCCCAAAGTGGATCGTCCCATGAAAATCACTAATTTTTATTGAGATGCGTCGTGAAGATGTGCGGCAAAGCCCAAAGTGTTCAATCTCCAAAATTGACAAACATCTTGTATATCAGTTTGTGATGACAAGAGTGATTACGATTCACGCGTATCCTTAATTTCTATTTTGGCAAGGTCATCCTAAAACCGAGATTCCTAATGACATCCTAATAAGTTGTGTTAAGCACCTCATCCAAGCATTCACAATTTGAGACACCACACTACAGGGATACTACCTTCAAGCTTGTGGGAGAGGATGTCGCCCAGCCGGGGTAAAGGCGGACGCCGGTGGTAGAGGAGGCCGGGGTAGAGGCGGACGCTGGGGGACGAGGTCGCCACCGGGTGGGGAGGAGGACGAGGTCGCCGCCCGGGGGAGGAGGAGGACGCCCGCCCTAGCCTGAGGGACGAGGTCGCCAGCGGTGGAGAGGAGGTCAGGCGGGCGCCGGGCGGTGGTGTGGTCGGGCGGGGTGGCATGGCGCGGTCGGGCAGAGCACGGGCGGGCGGCGGTGGTCAGGCAGGCGGTCATGATGGGCAGCGCGGTGTGGGCGCTACTGGCGGTAGAGGCGGGTCGGGGGTAGGCGGTAGCGGCGGCGTAATGGGCGCAAGGCGGTATGGGTAGGGCGAAGAAAGATTCGGCGTCGACATAGGCGGGCGAAAAGACAGGCCTTATCGATAAATATTAACGTCAGCCAGGGCTTTAGGCCGACGTTAATTAACTAATTACCGTCGGCCCAAGAATAAGTTCTAATTAACGTCGGCTTATTCTTGGGCCGACGTTAATTAATAAGGCCGACGTTAATTTCCCTGTTTCCTGTAGTGTCTCAGGCGGATATAGACAGACCGGATATGGATACAAATTTGGAGTATTTTGAATACAGATCCAGGGTAGATATATGACGAATTTGAATCTAGAACGGACTAAATAATTATTTAGTATGCAGTTGATGCACACACCGGAAGGAATATACGTCGAACCATACCATCGTACCTTCAACTACTCCTAGGAGTTCATATTCTCACTTCCCATGTAAAATTTAAACGAACGTGTTATACTCTTTTATCACTTTTGGTATACTTAAATACTAATTATAAGACACTCCAATACAAGATAGTTGAAAATTTTTTATCGGAGCCCTTTGTTGCTGCTATATACTGTTTTTTCATATGTGAAAGGAGTATGTACATAAATTATACTATATAAGGTGGACTTTGACAAAAATTTTCATGGAACTCACTTCCAGTGTTTAAGATGAGGCTCTAAATATGTTTCAAAGACTAATAGCACGATCATGTGCCAAGAAACTAGCTCAAAGTGTTGCTTTGCTTTTAACTGACTATGACTTAACATCCAATGCGAATTTGATGTTTCCTTGTGCAACTACTTTGTGTCTTCTCAGATTTGAAGATGTTGGAACGCAATTTGCCCAGCAGGAGGTGAGGGAGGATAGGTACCAAAAGAAAACGACACTAACATTTAGGGGTGGGCAAATAAACCGGAAACCGAAAACCGAAACCGTTAAAACCGGAATTGAAGCCGAAAAAACCGAAATCGAATTATTCGGTTGTTGATTCGGTTAGTTGTATGAAATAACCGAACTTTTTCCGGTTAATTCGGTTTTAACCCTCAGTTAACCGAATTAACCGAACTTTGGTAAAGAGACTCACCAAATCGGAGACATATTGAAAACTCCTCGTCTGTTTGCCATCGCCATAGACAGTCAGAGGCTCCTTCCTCAACGCTTGAAACCATAATTGCATAAGGAGCGCTTTGAAGGTGAAACAAACAAGCTGGTTGTCCTTAAATTAAGGTGTCAAAAGAGAAGGCTACAAATGGTGGCTACCTGAGCAACAAAGTTGCTGACAACACGGCCATCATCAATGCCAAGTTCGGTTAATTCGGTTAAAACCGAAACTGAACTATCGGTTAACCGAATTGTCGGTTACCGAAATTTTCAAACACAATTCGGTTTCAATTTTAAAATAACCGAATTTCCAAATAAACCGAAAACCGAAACCGATTTTTCAGTTAAACCGAACGCCCAGGCCTGCTAACATTACTAGCAATGTGAAACACGTAAGAGCACTTGGAGGCGTAGACCAAGCCATGTGTCTTCATTCCATACGCGCACCCTCCCCCCACCATCTCCTTCCATGCGGCCAACACACCCTCCTTTCCTTTCATGCATGTAGCCAGGGAAGAAAAGAAAGAAGCAAGAGAAAAGGAAAGGAGAAGTAAAGAAAAGATTTTAGCCATCTTCAAGCATTAAAAGATATTACCATGGTTTGGCAAGAAGAGATTGTTTCCAATTAGGTGTGTGAGTGCACATGGTATGTACTATTCATGGTAATATTCACGCAAGTGTTGGTACTGTTCACACACCGCCACCTTCATATATTCCATTGTAATTATAGACCACGTTATTTTCAAGATAACTAATATTGCTTATTCTCGCACTTATGCTACACGCTGCTTTTTGAGAATTAGGAATTTTTTTGGAAATACCTCTTGTTTTTGCGATTTCTTCATGCGATTGCAAAATTGTCCATCTACTTCTTCGTGGTCGAATAGACATGGATCACGAAGCGTATTTTGGACAAATTCATTTGTCGCGGGTTATTGTATTGAGACGATGGGTTGATGCCATCGTATTCATTAGAGTTTACGGATCTAAAGTTATCCTCTATCCTACGTTGTGAAGTTCAGGCACACCTTATCACCGCCTGACCTAGGTTTGATTCTTGGGACACAAACACATGCACATAAAGCCTACAATCTACTACATACAAACATACTTGGTTATGTATTTCATGTCCGGCCCGATATGTGGTCCCTGAATTTAAGAATTACACATTTAGGTCCATCAACTTTTATAAGGGTGTCAATAGGCGCTCAAAATGCACTTAATTAGTAACTAATTATCATATTGAACTTTAATCATATTTAAGCAAAAGTTTGACCATGCAATTGCTAACTAAGATTAATCGAGCTTGTAGAAGCTATCCAAAGGACATGTGAATACTTTCTCCTCATCAAAAGTAATGATTCTCCGATGATTTCAAATGGCTATCACATGGCTAAATTGATATTTAAATCGAATAATTTGCGATGCCACGTGGATTTGGATAATTTGTCATTTACATAATTCTAAACCATTTCAATTATCTTCTAATCCTTGCTTAATTTATATACGATGCAATAGAACCACATGATCAATTCCTAGTCGTGAGAGCATTAGCACTTGCATCGCGTGACCCGGGTTTGATATGTGTTGCTTTAGGCTTCAGTAATGGGCCATAAGCCTAAACCACACAACGAGCACTTTGTTGATAAGCAAAAGCACAAGCCATTTCTGGTTACAACCGCGACGCGCTCTCGCTCGGGGGAGAGCTCCCACTCATGCTCTCATCGCCGCGGCTCGCTCTGCGGTCGACACTACTGCGCTAATTCATCCATTGAAGCGCTACTGGTTGTGGCGAAGCTTCGCTGCCAAGGCAGGATGATGCCTCCGATGGCGAAAGACCTCAAGGGCGACTCGGAAAAATCAGCGCGGATTGCCGATGTTCGAGTTGATCTTCATCATTTGAATTCCGAGGTGCGCTCCTACTCCTTTCCTCCGGTGACACCTGGAGTGATCACGGAGTCTCGTTTCGAACTGCCCAAGGGTAATTTGGGAACGGGATTCTCCGATGCTGTCACGATGGACGGAGGGCATTTCCGGAAGCTCTCTGATCTGGGACCCAGAGATACGGTGTTTTCTGTAGCAGGTCCAGATGCAGCGAAATCAGGGGCTGAAGAGGAGATCATAGACTTTTATGGCCAACTATGGGAAGTTCCGGGGTCTCCTCTGATTTCTAGGGTTTCGAGGGCGAGAGAGGTTCTCGTCTGGATCCGCAAGGATCTTCTAGCCTTGGGTAATTTCTCTGTTGATGATTGCTTTCATGCCTCTCCCGGCTTCTCGCATCCGGTTGCAAATCTCCGCAAATTGAGTTTCGCTAAACATTTCTGCGGGAGGGGGAAAGGGAAACCCTCTTTTGCTGCGGTGGTGAAGATGGCCAACAACGCCAACTGGAATCAATGGGGGAGAGGTGGAGGAAGAGGGGGAGGACACGGGCGTGGGTGGCGTCCGCCCCCTCCTTTCGGATTTTCAAGGGGCCAATCTGGGAGATTTCAGCGAAGCCAACATCAATGGTCTTCTTCAAATTCGGTGCCGATGCGACCTCCTTTGAATCAGCATCATCAAGGTCCCGTTCCCTCAGGTACTCGTGAACTTCAAATCTCTGAGAATCAAAGTGGTCAGAGTAGTCAGAATATGAAACCTACGGTAGAACCAGTTGGGGTAGAAACTCAATATGTTAAATCTATATGTAATAACTGTGGGGAACCAGGGCACTTGGTTGGAAATTGCAAAAATCCTAAACTGTGTTTCATCTGTGAGGGATCGGACATCGTTGATTTTTGTCCCGTCTGTCGTCAACCGCAATCTGCCGCCTAAATATCCGGTAGTGCTGCAAATGGTTTGGGTTTTTTTCATCTGGAAGTTCCTGAGTCGAGTCGGAGTGCTGGTTTCAGATTTAGTAACTGTGGGGTAATCACGATTGATCAGGGGGGAATCACTTTGGCTGAACTGGAACAAAATTTAGCAGACATATTCGATGCAAACTGGCTGTGGCAGGTGAGGCAACTAGAAACTTTCAGGTTTTTAGTTCGCTTCCCTCCTCATAAGAAGGTCTCTGATTTAGCTTTGTTGCCAAGTTTCAACCTCAACAAATCAAGTGTGACGGTTTATATTGAATCCTGGAAAGGAGATTTGGACACCTTTGATGAACTTCAAGAAGTTTGGGTTCAGGTTAGAGGCATTCCCCCAAAATGGTGCAATTGGAAGGTTTTTGGTCAAATAGCTTCCTGCTTTGGGATTTTGGTTAATGTAGACTGGACTGGCATGTTCAAAAGTTTTTATGAAGTTGTTAGGCTACAAATTGCTTGTAGGGATCCATCTAAAATCCCTCAACAAAGGATCATGGGGGCGGAGAAAATTCTGTTTAGGATTAACTTGATAGTGGAAAAGAAGGAAGTGGATGAATCTGGTGATGGCGATGCTTATGATGATGGTGATGAGAATGGTGATGATGAAGATTGTGATGATCTGGGTGAAGATGAGAAAAAACTTCATGACAGGAGTGGTAACATGGATACTGAGCTTGACAAGTCTTATGATCAATCTGGTGTTGGTTCTTACAGTAACAAAGGAAAAAGTCTGGATAACAAGGACTCTAATGTGGTGCATAAGAAAACTGGGAATGGATCTACTGCTGGTTGTGAAAGAAAATCTTGGATTCAGTTGTTTCAAGATAATGCTCAGAATGCTTTACAAGTTGAAAAAATGGATGATGACACATGCTTTCAGCTCCTCAGGGATTTGGAGATGATAGAGTCGGATGAGTATATTGAAACATTTAACGAGAAATGTGATGAAGAGATGGAAATGAGGACATTCTCAGACACAGACCAGGTGGTTTTGCCTCGTGAAATAGAGTTACTGGACTCAATGTTTGTTGAAACTCGAGATGATCAGGGAGTGACTAATGTTGGTGAGAAGTTAAGTGCAGTAAGTACAATCGATATTGGACAAAAAGAGGAAGGGGGTGACACTGTCCAGGGCAGGGATGTGGCTAAAAGGCAGAAAAAATGGGGCCCGGTCCCAAGTAAAAGGCGCAGCAAAAGGTTGGAAGATCATGGCAAAACCATTCTCCAGAAGGCTCAAGAGCTACTTCAACAAAAAAACTTGGAGGGATGCCCCAGGCCCAAAGGTAATTTAGGGAAAAGCTCTTTTGATAGTTTTTCTCTACATGATCTGAATTCCTTATCTAATAAGGTAGATATTATGATGGGTTGTTCCGCACAAGAGGTTGTTGATAATATTAATATTTGCACAGAAATTGATGCTACTAGAATTGCTAATGCTGAAAAATATGTCTCTGAAAGAGATACTTGTGTGGTGGATGTCTGTTTATCCAATGAATCTATTAAAACACATGATGCGAATGTTGTTTGCCAAAAGAATAGAGATTCTAATATGGTTAAGGATGCTCAAGGGAAAAAAATAGTCTCTGTGGGAGACTACCGTATGGATGTGGAGTGTAGCTCTAAAACCTTTGATGAGAATAGTAGTTTTAGTACCTACTGTCAAAACACTCCGCCGGTTTCTCTGAAGGAGGATCCTAACGAGTATTCTGAATCAGAAGGATGGACAAAGGTTGGTAAACTTAAACGGGGCAAGCACCCCATGAAATACAGAATAAGATGAGAGGCAATTTTTTTGGAACATTAGAGGTTTAGGTCAACCTGGGAAAACCCAGTGTTTAGCTGATCTTATTAAAAGTCATAATGTAGATTTTGTCGGGTTCCAAGAGACAAAAAGAGAGAATTTCAGTACTTCTTTTCTCAATAACATCAGTGGTTCCAAAAACTTTGAATGGCACTGGCTGCCTGCCAAGTCCACTGCAGGTGGTATTTTGGTAGGGGTAAACTATGAGATTATAGATATCATTCAGGTCGTTGTGAAAAAAATTTCGGTTCAATGTTTGGTGAGAAATAAGAGAGACGATTTTATATGGAGGCTTGTTACGGTGTATGGTTCTCCTTATGAGGAGGGTAAACTTGAATTTATTTCGGAACTTCATGAGATCTTTGTTGAGGATGATCATACTCCAATCCTGCTGGGAGGAGACTTTAATCTGGTTAGATATCAGACTAACAAGAGTAATGGTAAAGTTGATCATAAATGGTGTGATAAGTTCAATGAATGGATTGACATGTGGGGGCTTATGGAGTTGCATTTGACAGGTAGATTGTTTACCTGGGCCAATAATCAGAATAATTTAATTATGTCGGTGATTGATAGAGTTTTTTGTAGTACGTCTTTTAAAGAAAAATTCCCATTAGCAAGTGTTTCTTCTCTTGCTAGAGTTGGGAGTGACCATTCCCCCATTCTGTGGGAATCGGGTGAGAATACAAAACACGTTAATTCGAGCTATAAATTCGAGAAATGGTGGCTTCTTCATGAGGGTTTTTATGACATTGTTTTAAAAGCTTGGAATATTCCCCCCAAAGATAATGCTATTGAGACTTGGCAATGTAAGGTTAGAAACATTTGGAAAGTTACTAAAGGCTGGAGTTTAAACATCGATTCTGAAATCAGAAAGAAGAAAGCCTCCTTAATTCATGAGTTTGACACTATTGACATCCTTTCTGAAACTCGTCCTCTTAATGATGAAGAGGAAAATAGGCTGACTTCTATTAAGCATGAACTCGAAAAAATTTGGGCTATGGAGGAAACTAAAGCGAGACAGCGAGCTAGGGAGAGAAATATTAAGGAGGGGGATAGAAACACTAAATATTTCCATGCTGTGGCCAATCAAAGGAGAAGGAAAAATTAAATTAATATTCTGGATGGTCCTGATGGGCCGGTTCATGATACGGAGGATATGTTGAAGGTTGCATGTGATTACTATAAATCTTTGTTTGGTTTTGATCCTAAACCTAACATCAATATAGGAGAAACTTTTTTGGTGATGCGGATAAAATTTCGGTTGAGGAGAACCGGGCTCTTGAAGCTCCTTTTACTGAGGAAGAAGTTAGAAAAGCTGTCTTTGATTCTTATGCTGACGGGGCTCCTAGGCCCGATGGGCTTCCTTTCATCTTCTATCAAAAGTTTTGGAATGTTATTAAGAATGACTTGATGAATCTATTCAAGAGTTTGGAAAATTGTGATTTGGATTTGTTTAGACTCAATTTTGCGATGATTTCTTTAATCCCTAAAGAGAACAATGCTCGTAACATTAAACAATTTAGACCTATTAGCTTATTGAATTGCAGTTACAAAATCGTTACCAAAGTCCTCACTAATAGAATTGGTCCTATTTGTAATAGAATTATCTTTCACAATCAGACTGCGTTTATCAAAAATAGATATATCCTAGAAAGTGTTATTCTTGCCTATGAGGTAATTCATAAAATTCATCGTGATAAGGAGAAAGGTTTTGTTCTCAAGTTGGATTTTGAAAAAGCTTATGATATGGTCAATTGGAGTTTTTTGTTAGATATTCTGAATAAAAGAGGCTTTGGAGATAAGTGGCAGACTTGGATTTACGCTATTCTGGATAAAGGCTCTGTGGGAGTTAAAATTAATAATGTTGAAAGTGAGTTTTTCCATACTGGTAAAGGTTTGCGTCAGGGTGATCCCCTTTCTCCAATCCTTTTCAATTTAGTTGCTGATATTTTTGCTAGAATCCTTAATAAAGCTGCTAACAATGGTTTAGTTAAAGGTCTTTGTGAAGATTTTTGTTCTGGAGGTGTTATTAGCTTGCAATATGCTGACGATACTATTCTTTTCGTGGAGAATAGTGACATTGTTGCTTTACATCTTAAATGGCTTCTTATTTGCTTTGAACAAATGTCTGGGTTGAGAATTAATTTCCACAAAAGTGAACTGATTGCTATTGGTTGTGGGGAGGGGGAGACTGCTAGGTTTGCGAATGTTTTTTGTTGTAAGATTGGTACCTTTCCCATTAAATATCTGGGTATCCCTCTTCATTATGACAAAGTTAGGAGAGAAGATTTTCAACCCCTTATTGATAAAATAATGAAAAGAATTGCTGGTTGGAGAGGAAAGTTGCTGTTGTATAGTGGTCGATTGATCCTTATCAAATCTTGCTTATCGAGTATTCCTATATATTTGCTTTCCTTTTTTAAGTTTCCTAAATGGGCGTTAGATCTTATAAACACTCATATGGCTAATTGTCTTTGGAATGACTTTGAAGGGCACAATAAAATTCATTTGGCCAATTGGCATTTAGTTTGTATGGAAAAGAAGTTTGGTGGCCTTGGAATGACTAATATTAGATATTTAAATTTGTGTCTTTTAGCTTCCTGGATCAAAAGACTGTATACCAATGAGAATAAGATGTGGAAAGACTTGATTAAGTTTAAATATAATATCGAAAATCCTAATATCTTTGCTTCTGATAATGTTCATGCTTCGAATTTTTGGAAAGGTGTTATCTGGGCTATGCAAGCTACCAAATTTGGCTATAGGTGGTATGTTGGGAATGGCTCTAAAGTTAGGTTTTGGGAAGACATATGGTTTGGTAACTCTTGCTTAGCCATTCAATTCTGGGATCTTTACAAGATAGTTAATGAAAAAGGTTATTCAATTGCTGATATTTGGGATGGTTCTAATGTTAAATTCACATTTAGAAGGACATTTTCCGATGATATGATGATAAGGTGGTTTGAGTTAGTTGAAGTAGTAAACACTCTAAATCTTTCTAATGATGATGATGCTTTAATTTGGCAGTATAATAGCAATGGTATTTATTCTATCAATTCTCTTTATGCTATTATAAACTTTAGAGGGGTGTCTCAGGTTTTTATTCCTGCAGTTTGGAGCTTGATTGTTCCTCCTAAGATTCATTTTTTCCTATGGCTTATCTCCCACAACAAATTAATGACTAAAGACAACATGTTGAAAAGAGGTATGGATAAAGGGATTAGTTGTTGTCTATGTGATGAGCAGGAAAGTGTTTTGCATCTCTTCTTTGAATGTATTGTTGCTAAAAATATATGGATGTTGATTAGTGAGTTTTTTAATATGAATATTGGTTACAATTTCGAATCTGTGGCTCGCTTTTGGTTGAGTAATAAGAAGAATGCTGCTTTAAATACCATTTGTGCAGCTGTTCTTTGGTGCTTATGGAATAATAGAAATGATTTGATCTTTCGATTTCAGGATTGGATAAGTGTAAAAACAGTTTGGAGAATGATTCTATTATCTCTGAAAGAGTGGAGGCCAATGTACAAGGAGAGTATGGTAACCAGATTGGAACAATTCTGCATGACGCTGGAAAAGAAAGTTCGAGCACCGCTTCCGCTGGATTATGGCCCATTAGTTCTTTAAATGCGCAAATTAATCTTGAAGCACAGGTTGGTGAAAGTATTTCAACATTGAAGACTCGCTCAAACTTCATTAGCAGATTGATGGAGGACAAGAAGTGATGGCGTTTGGGTTCCTGAAGACTAATGTTGTGATTTCGGTTTGGAAGTATCCTGAAGCTTGCATGATCCTGGTGTCCAGAAATTGAGAAATAGAAGGAGAAGTGATAAGCTTTTTTTTGGTGATAAAGTTTTGATTATAAGGTTGTTTTTGATTCGATCGATGGCGGTTTTACATCATGTGGTGTGGGGAGATTAATGGTGCGATTTTGCTTGCCGAGATTCTCGTAATTTCGCTTTCTGTGATCCTATAAGGTGGAGTAAACGGAATGTTGTCGAGTGAGTTTTGTTTTGTAT
Source organism: Guadua angustifolia (assembly GCA_036346375.1). NCBI lineage: Eukaryota > Viridiplantae > Streptophyta > Magnoliopsida > Poales > Poaceae > Guadua > Guadua angustifolia. Next base: position 20,343,046 of record CM070515.1, read on the forward strand.
GACCTAAACTGAACACTTCTTGGTTTCATATAATGGAACAGGAGCATCTGTGGATGTCCTATTGATCTAAAAATTTCTGGTTACAAATCCTAGGTATACAATTACGACAATAGTAAGTAGTAGGATGAGTAGCATTGGTAGTCGTAACAATGTAAGCTGAGGGTACCATCACATAATCATTGATATTAAAACGATTAGCTAGATAATTTGGAGGAGCATGCGCTATTAATCCGCTAGAAGCTGGCACACCCTTCTCAGTGTGTTCGCCCATACATCACCCAAGCGGTGCCTATCGTTCTCCATCGCTCTTGGGGAGACGATTCCTTGGCAAACTTAACAAAATCAAAGCCCAAATGTTTGTTTTCTTTTTTTAAAAAAATTGGCCAGAGCACTAGCATTTTATTATAGAAGAAAGAAACAACAGGCGAGCTACATGTTGAAGTATAAGTGTATTGTCCACCTTTCCTCATCAGCTTAAGCTTTTGGGTGAACTGGCTGGTGCATGCAACTCAATATGGTATCAGAGCCAAGAGGTCTCGAGTTCAAGACCCGGTTGGTACAATTTAAAAAAAATAACTGTAGCCCACTTCTATTCCACGTCCTAGGCACGAGGGAGCACTGCGTGAGGGGTGTTGAAGTATAAGTGTATTGTCCCCTTTCCTCATCGACAAGCTTTTGGGTGAACTGACCGGTGCACCCCACCCACACACACGCAGATCCTCGCCTCCGTTCAGCGCCCGCGTGAGCCAAGGCTCGAACGCGGCCGGGCGGAGTGAGCGTTGCTCACTCGTGCCAAACGGGCCGAGGCTCCGTCCGCAAAAAATTTGGACCATTTCTCAATTTATGTGTGTCATCCTTGCGTAGGAGCCATGCTAATCTTCTCTATATCGCTCCAATTGTTTTCATCTTCGTGATTACATTTTCTTGAGTGATGGCACTAACTTCTCAGTAGGACACACATACCGCCTGACCCAGGTCTGATTTAGGGCCACACATACTCCGTCTGACCAAGGTTTAATCTGTGGGATGATAGACACACCAATGTGCACAACAATGTTATATATGATTTATGAACAGGCTTGGTTATGTTATTTCATATCAGGCCTAATATGTGGGTTGTTGACAATTTTAAGTGCGTTAATAGAGGTCCAAAGTGCACTTTAATTAGCAACTAATGATCATGTGACACTCTACAACCCGATTTAAACCAATGTTTGACCATGCAATTGCTAACAAAAAGATCAATCTGATCAGCTTATAAAAGTTGTAGTTTGGACCTTAATTAATTTGTTGACCCACTTATACAAGTTCAGGGATCTCAACGCGGACCCAAACATACACTCGCACAAGTTTAAGAACATACCTATGGTGCACTTTACCTTAAAAAAAAATCATTTGACTGAACATGTACTACGAACTCTATATATCGATCCTGGTGACGCTGGATGCATGCCGTTGCTTGATCGATTGGGCGCTGCGACCGAAGAAGAAAGGATCATGAGAGTACATTTCACTAATGGGAAAGGGTCATCGTACGCCGGGGCTGCGAATGAACGAAGTCAAATCTGCCAAGCAAGTAGGTGGGCGACAAATGCAAGCCGGTGAAAGGGAGACCGGTCTATGCAGTCTATGCAGTGCACACTTAAGTGTGGATGCTCCCTTTCGCCAGATAAACATGCGAACGAGCTTGGCACAAACGGAATATGAAATGCCAATTCGTACATTCAGAAAAAAAAAGAGAAAGAATCGCATGTCGTCACAAGAGATAGATCACAATCAGCTTCATTTATGAGAGTAAGAAAAATGTATTCGTTCGCTAGAGTGGAAACATGAATGCGTTTTTTGTCCATTACAGTTGAAAACATGCGTATGTACCACAGGGATATATACCAAATTTAACCATGCATCATGCATGCTAACTTCAGAAACAAACATAACGGATCAAGTGGCAAAACTCCACGAGAGCTTCAACTTCTGGGCAACAAGAAACATTCGTAATTTCAGGTTAAAACGCACAACTCGTATGACACGTGTCACCTCTACGCACCGTTTGCTATGCAGCCTTGGATTATCAGATGTGATAACGTATCCGTCGCCTCTACTGCTCCCCACTCTTGGCCTACAAATACACGGTCCAGCACCCTCTTCTACTCAATCTGTAACTGAATACTGTACTACTGCGTGCCTCGATGGAGGAGGAAATGTTTGCCTTCTTCCCTAATGGCATCCGGGCCTTGGTTGTTGACGATGATCCAAAGTTTGTGAAATCGGCTACCGTGATGCTGTCTCTCTTGAACTTCAAAGGTACATTCGCTTTTGCAAGTTTGTGATTTAGCAGGTCTCTGAGAGTTTGATATTTATGTGTTGTGTGGTTACATCTGATAATTAGGTACGTGGATCCTGTTATGTGCTACCTTCCTAATTAAAAGTTGCCCTTTTAATCGTACCATCTGTGAGCTTGCTTCTCATGCATGTTCTCTCTAAGATGCATTGAAGGTACATTCGTTTTTTAAGTGCTTGATTTAGCAAGTCTTTGAGCATTTATGGTCTTGCTTCTCAATGTTCATCATCAAATCCCCTTCAATTTTCTTGCCATCTATGGTCTTGCTTCTCAATGTTTCAATTCCGCTCTAAGATATGCAAAGAACTAAGTGAAGATTTGATTTTTTTTTGGAAAAAAAAAGTGTTTCTTTTCCTTTTCCATCACTGACTACCCTTTCAGGCAGCGTACACTCCTGTGCTTCCACTAACGGTAACTCATTTTGGTGGTCCCTAAAAGATTTGACTATGATGTTTTTATGCTTTTTCTATGGCAATTCTTTACGTTTTCCTTTGCAATATAGTTAGATCATGTTTTATAACAGTGTTCTTCCTTCCTTCTAAGAAAAATTTTCTTTCTTGGTCTAATCCAGATTCAAATCAAATTGCGTCGCTCGCTACCAAATTTAGTGTTTTTAAAAAAGAATATTGATGTTATTTTTAAAGAAATTGATTTTGATGCTACTATACCTTCTACTAAGCTGTTGTTCAATTTTTCTCAATTATGTATGCCTAATAAGAACCCTGTTTTATCCAAAAGATCTTTTTGAGTATCAAACATAATTCTTAACTAGCTAGAACAAACTCACACATCTCTTGCCTCTGCAGTGGCTACATGTGGAAGCCCAATTTCTGCCCTAAGGCTTCTCACCAGCGACAGTCCGAAAGATGTTGACGTCGTCCTCCCGACGCTCACAAGGTAGCAACCTGCGGTTTCGACTTCCGCGACATCATCGAGCCTGATCTCCACATCCCAGTCATCTACGGTAGGCACAATTAATTAATGCTGACTGCTGCAAGCACAGATCTAGTACCATGCAGACGTTGTACCAAATCTCATGCAAGCAGAATCTCTTTGGATACAGTCTTCTCGCCGAAAACGCCAATCGGCGCCGACGACATGTTCGACCTGCTACGCACGATTCACACGGCAACCTACGTCATCAAGAAGCCGATCGATGCCAGTGAGGTGGTCACTCTGTGGAGGGTCGTGGCGTGGCGCAAGAGCTTCCTGGATGCGAAGATGGAGTACGGTGGCAACGGCACGGCTCCCACCGCCGCCGGAGGCGAGGGAGGCAGTCTGCTGCCACTTCTGAACGGCACTGATGATGATAACGACAGGGAGGAGGGGCGCGTCCACTTCAAGGAGGTGAAGTCCGGCATCTCGAGGAAGAAGCGGAGGAACAACAGCGGCGGCGACGCAGGTTCTTCTGAAACCCAGACGGAACACCGAGTCATGCATGTGGACACCGTGCCTCAAGCGGAAGTTTGAGCGCGCGGTGGAAGATATTGGCATTGGTACACGCATGATCCTATGCGAATAGTAGTACTATCTCCGGTCTAAAATAGATATCTATATGGTTAATTATATGTTGCAGGCATTACAAAGTTAAAACATACAACATCTATTCTCGACACGAGATATCTATTCTAGACCGACGATAGTACACTTGCGAAAAAAAATGATCATTATCAACTTCTTCAGATTCTTATTAAGTTCTTATATTTACTTCAATTATTTTCTGTGTGATTTGTGAATTGAACTAGAAGGCTACCCGAGCATGATACTGGAGCACTTAGATGTGGGAGGCCTGGAGAGAAACCATGCGGCTAGCTACTTACAGGTGCCAATTCTTCCGGACTCGTCCGCCCATTTGTACTCTTGTCTCTTTATAAGCACTACGTATTTGGAGTTTGGTTCATGTACTGCAAATATTTGGAAATATCCTCTTTCATTTTGCCTCTGTGCGTGCATACCAGCAAACTTTTGCATGGATTTCTACTAACATCCATATATGCTTACGGAGTTTATCTCTAACACACGTTAGTAGCACGTACTACAATAATTGCATCCTCTTCCTGTCCACATTTGTGTAGTATACTTTTGCCAATTATGTTTTGATAAACATCATCCGGATGTTTTCTTACCAAAAATCAACCAAATCGTGAACCGTTGGATTTTGCTATGATTAGTGCAATTAAGTAGGACTGATTGTGATTTGCTGTGATTAGTGCCAGTTAAGTAGGCTTGATTTTGTTGTGATTAGTGCAGTTAAGTGGACCTGATTAGTGTAGAACTTAAGCCTTTTGATCCAACGGTTGGGTTAATCAATCTAATGGTCCAAAATTTGGATGTTTTGTTACATGAAACATTCCAGAGATGACTATACACACCCATTCAACACACACACAAACACCATGCAATTAGTTACTGATCATTGGTACTTCACCATGCATGTTTTAGAAAAAAACATATATACAATTTTACAATAAAAATAAAGTAGTTTTTTATTTGATCGTGTGTGTGTTATAACTTACCTTAATTTCTAGCCACCAAAGCAGAAACACCGCAAGAAACTGCAGAAGAAAAACAGTAAGTCCAGCAGCTGCCATCGCTCGGATGGTCATCCTCCCCAGGAGTCCTTGTTCGTCCAGGCCGTACTCCAGACGCTCGATATTCCGCGGTACAACCCTAAGATCTTCGCGGACGGCGCCGGACCGAGAAACGTTGCCGCTGCCGCCGCCTTCTACGGCAATGATGCCCTCGCCCTGGCCCCGTTGCCTCCGGTGTTCCAGCAGCCTGCCGGGAATGTCTCTGACAACATTGCTCTGGCGGCCATGCCGGCAGAGGGCAGCAGTCCTCCGGCGGAAATGATACCTCCGATCTGTCGCCTTTGCCTCCGGTGTTTCAGCAGCCAGCTGGGAATGCCTCCGACTACATTGCACCGGCGGCGGTCATGCCGGCAGAGGGGCAGCAGTCCTTCAGCGGCAATGATGCTCCCGCCCCGGCGCCGTGGCTTCCGGTGTTCCAGCATCCCGCCGACAACATTGCACCGGCGGCGATGCAGCTGTACGCCGGCGGCCAGGTCGCTTTCCCAGAGCTGTCGAACTTCTTCGGACCCTTCACTTACCAGGGCCCGCCTCCACCTGCAGCACAGAACATGTTCCTGGCGCAGGGCGAGATGGAGCATCAGCAGCATGAGGACGAGATCCGGACTCGACTTGAACAACCCGTGGGTGATCTTGTGGCTGGAGCAACCGCTGATGGTGCAGCCATTGGAGCTGCTGCTACTGCTGCAGCACGTGCTGGAGCACTGGGCAACCGCGCCGGCTCACTTGTGGCGCCTCTGAGTCCTGGCGCAGTATCAAGTGAGGCGGCATTGGAGGAGCTATTCAACATCGCTGAATCACTCATGGCGCCTCATGGGGATGTTGCTCTAGCTTTAGAGGAGAACGAGGCACTGCTGGACGCGTTAACCAACAGTGCTGGGCCATTTGTGGCGCCTCAGGTTCTTGCCATGCCTGCGGCAGAAGAGAACGCTCCTGCAATGGGAGCACAAGACAACATCAATTGCTCTTTGCTTGTGGCGTCTGGCAATGGTCCTACCGTGGCATCAGGTGAGTATGAGCTCGCACCAATGGTTGCTGCTGATGGAGACTTCACGTTTCCTCTGTATGCTCTCCTGGGCCTGGACATGCCCATGGACATCGACGGCGGCCTTGGTCAGCAGGGTGAAATTGACGCCGTCGCCACCGCCCCTGCCGCCGCCGGAGCTGGGGACTTACCAGACAGCGAGGGAGGTGGAATGGGGAACTGGTACCTGGGGACAGAGGGCTTCACTCCCCTGGATGAGATCTTCAAGAACACCACCGGGGATTTCATGATGCCGAATGACACGACCGAGCGCGAGTAGTCAGTGCATGGAGTGCAGCTTATGATAACCTAGCAACTTTATAGCTAGAGAGAGAGAGAGAGGAGAACTTTCTCTTAAATAATCCTGTTTCAGTAATGTAATAGCTAAGTTACTCTGAACATGCCATGCACCCAGTTGTGTTGGACAAAGGTTTTTGTTTCTGTTGAACCGTGGTTATATATTTGTGTGTGTTCCTGCTTATTTCTTTTACGGTCGGAAATGTCCGAAACTAATTTTTGGCCCAAAATAGAGTTGAAACTCTGTTTCGATATGAAATAGCCGGAACTTATCGATTTGTTCTACGTGCACAAATATGGCATGCTACCAATTATTGACGGCCAAGAATAGAACCCTTGAATTTGGCTAGCCAGGTGTCCGGGGTAGCTGAAAAGACGTCCACTCTATTGACGAGTGAAATATTAGTTGCCTACCAAACATGCCAACTCTTACTGGTCGTGAAAAAAAACTTCCAGGATCGACTACGCGCACACACCATTATAGAGCAGTACATCACTGTCGGCTCCAAAACACTATCACTGTCGGTTATAGGAGCCGGCAGTGATACTCGGGATTATCACTGCCGACTCAGGAATTGGCAGTGATAAGAGCTATCACCACTGGTTCGTTGTACAACCGACAGTGACATTGAACTATCGCTGCCGGCTCAAACCAAAATCCGGCAGTGATAGGTCCATATCACTGTCGGTTCGAACTAAGAACCGCCAGTGATATATATATATATATATATGTGTGTGTGTGTGTGTGGGGGGGGGGCAACGTATCCTGTGCACACAGACCCTCCCGTGTACATACCGTGCACACCAACTAAAAAAACTCGTGAAAAATTCTAAAAAAAATTGTAGATGTATTTCATAGATTACTCTACATATGTATAAATTGTAGATTCAAATTCATTATATATCAAGAGTTACAAAAAGAAAAATTTTTGACAAGTTTTAAGAATTAAAACTTGTTAGAATTTTTCTTTTCGTAACTCTTGATATATAATGAATTTGATTTTGAAACTTCATACATAGGTAGAGTAATCTATGAAGTACATCTATAATTTTTTCAAATTTTTCACGAGATTTTTAGTTGGTGCACGGTGTGTACATTTAGAGGAACAGATGCACAGGATACGTAGTATATATATATATGGTTCTTAGATTTAACCGGTAGTGACAAGTCGATCATGCTCCAAATGTTTTTATTGCATATTTTTTCTACATTATATATTTTTATACAATATTTTCCTACAATGTATCAATGTAAAGCATGTTAAATCATAATTTGTTGTTCCATATTAATATATTTGAATTACATATTAATATAAAGTATCGTTATATTAATATGGTAGAATAATATAATATATAAAGTATCGTTAAATCATAATTCAAATATATTAAAGCATCACAATATTTGGTTTTTATAATAGTTTATTTACAAATATAGTGTAACTACATCTCATTCACTTTGGTTTTGCAATCGACTCAATAGAAGGTTGCTCATGGAACTCGCTATTTGGATTGATGATCTCATCATGAACGAATACATGTGATCTGTTGTTGAATTGCTAAAATTTTTGTTAGTAGTACCATCGGGTTCTCATCTTGGAGCGTTGTTATTGAAGAAATGAGAAAGTTAATTAATGATAATATATGTTAAATGAAAGAAAAGTAGGCATCAATGTGTAATTATATACCATGGCTTCATTATAGTCGACACTCTCTGTGATAATTGAATGTATATTTGTACATATATAGTATGCACATAAATTGTTTTCCGGGTCCTGCCTCATGCATGGAAAGTCGGTTATTATTTGAAAATCTTTCTTGTAGGGATGATACCGAATACTTTTCTAGCAATATCATGCGAATGCCCTGTGAATGATTTTGAATACTAATTAAACTTAAATGCAATAGAATGGAATATTACTAGAGTAATAACGCAACGACCGAATTTACCTGTTCAACATGTCCCAAAAGTCTTGATACAGATTAGTTGGCTTTCTTCTCGAGTCCAAGACAAAAATTCTGCTAGCATCTAACTTGATGACGAGGATGACCCAATGAAACCTGCACATATTTGTCAACATAGCCCATTAGTCCCACATTGTGTTACGCAAAAATAGTTAAACGATATTAGAAGTAGAGAAATACGTACTTAAAGTTATATGGTAAAAGTATGGAAGTTTTGTATTGCAGCTTCAAGAAAATATTAAATAAATAATTATTAAGATATTGTGGAGACGCTTACAATTTTCTCATTGACAAGCCCAGATTGAGAAATGATAACTTGTCATTGCCATTTCTTCTACATGTCTCATATCTCCATTCTACATAAGAAAGAAGTTACACATGCAATTAAATGGTACAACAATGTACAATAATATACATAGAGACTTACAAAGTCCGTAGTCTGAATATATTCACGTTTTGGGCATCTTGTTGGTACAACATATACAATTTCTAGAGATGCGCTCATAGTCCGACATTTCGCAAGGTTCAGAAGCCTACCTGTTTTTTTCACTTTTCCCATACTCAAGAAAAACTTCGCAGATTAGCATTAACTTTAGTCTTCTCGGTGATGGCACTTTTTGAAGTGAGATGTTACGCTAAGCGCTTATTTACTTTTTCCATTTTTCTTCAATATCTCGATGGTAATTTCTGCACACCCTTCTCAAGGTGTTCGCCCATACATCACCCAAGCGGTGCCTATCGTTCTCCATCGCTCTTGGGAGACGATTCTTGGCAAACTTAACAAAATCAAAGCCCAAATGTTTGTTTTTTTTTTTAAAAAATTGGCCGAGCACTAGCATTTTATTATAGAAGAAAGAAACAACAAAGTAGCTACATGTTGAAGTATAAGTGTATTGTCCACCTTTCCTCATCGCCTTAAGCTTTTGGGTGAACTGGTGCATGCAACTCAATATGGTATCAGAGCCAAGAGGTCTCGAGTTCAAGACCGGTTGGTACAATTTAAAAAAAATAACTGTAGCCCACTTCTATTCCACGTCCTAGGCCTGAGGGAGCCTGCACGTGAGGGGGAGTGTTGAAGTATAAGTGTATTGTCCCCCTTTCCTCATCAGCTTAAGCTTTTGGGTGAACTGACTGGTGCACCCCACCCACACACACGCAGTCCTCGCCTCCGTTCGCGCCCGCGTGAGCCAAGGCTCGAACGCGGCCGGGCGGAGTGAGCGTTGCTCACTCGTGCCAAACGGGCCGAGGCTCCGTCCGCAAAAAATTTGGACCATTTCTCAATTTATGTGTGTCATCCTTGCGTAGGAGCCATGCTAATCTTCTCTATATCGTTCCAATTGTTTTCATCTTCGTGATTACATTTTCTTGAGTGATGGCACTAACTTCTCGAAGTAGGACACACATACCGCCTGACCCAGGTCTGATTTGTGGGCCACACATACTCCGTCTGACCAAGGTTTAATCTGTGGGATGATAGACACACCAATGTGCACAACAATGTTATATATGATTTATGAACAGGCTTGGTTATGTTATTTCATATCAGGCCTAATATGTGGGTTGTTGACAATTTTAAGTGCGTTAATAGAGGTCCAAAGTGCACTTTAATTAGCAACTAATGATCATGTGACACTCTACAACCCGATTTAAACCAATGTTTGACCATGCAATTGCTAACAAAAAGATCAATCTGATCAGCTTATAAAAGTTGTAGTTTGGACCTTAATTAATTTGTTGACCCACTTATACAAGTTCAGGGATCTCAACGCGGACCCAAACATACACTCGCACAAGTTTAAGAACATACCTATGGTGCACTTTACCTTAAAAAAAAATCATTTGACTGAACATGTACTACGAACTCTATATATCGATCCTGGTGACGCTGGATGCATGCCGTTGCTTGATCGATTGGGCGCTGCGACCGAAGAAGAAAGGATCATGAGAGTACATTTCACTAATGGGAAAGGGTCATCGTACGCCGGGGCTGCGAATGAACGAAGTCAAATCTGCCAAGCAAGTAGGTGGGCGACAAATGCAAGCCGGTGAAAGGGAGACCGGTCTATGCAGTCTATGCAGTGCACACTTAAGTGTGGATGCTCCTTTCGCCAGATAAACATGCGAACGAGCTTGGCACAAACGGAATATGAAATGCCAATTCGTACATTCAGAAAAAAAAGAGAAAGAATCGCATGTCGTCACAAGAGATAGATCACAATCAGCTTCATTTATGAGAGTAAGAAAATGTATTCGTTCGCTAGAGTGGAAACATGAATGCGTTTTTGTCCATTACAGTTGAAAACATGCGTATGTACCACAGGGATATATACCAAATTTAACCATGCATCATGCATGCTAACTTCAGAAACAAACATAACGGATCAAGTGGCAAAACTCCACGAGAGCTTCAACTTCTGGGCAACAAGAAACATTCGTAATTTCAGGTTAAAACGCACAACTCGTATGACACGTGTCACCTCTACGCACCGTTTGCTATGCAGCCTTGGATTATCAGATGTGATAACGTATCCGTCGCCTCTACTGCTCCCCACTCTTGGCCTACAAATACACGGTCCAGCACCCTCTTCTACTCAATCTGTAACTGAATACTGTACTACTGCGTGCCTCGATGGAGGAGGAAATGTTTGCCTTCTTCCCTAATGGCATCCGGGCCTTGGTTGTTGACGATGATCCAAAGTTTGTGAAATCGGCTACCGTGATGCTGTCTCTCTTGAACTTCAAAGGTACATTCGCTTTTGCAAGTTTGTGATTTAGCAGGTCTCTGAGAGTTTGATATTTATGTGTTGTGTGGTTACATCTGATAATTAGGTACGTGGATCCTGTTATGTGCTACCTTCCTAATTAAAAGTTGCCCTTTTAATCGTACCATCTGTGAGCTTGCTTCTCATGCATGTTCTCTCTAAGATGCATTGAAGGTACATTCGTTTTTTAAGTGCTTGATTTAGCAAGTCTTTGAGCATTTATGGTCTTGCTTCTCAATGTTCATCATCAAATCCCCTTCAATTTTCTTGCCATCTATGGTCTTGCTTCTCAATGTTTCAATTCCGCTCTAAGATATGCAAAGAACTAAGTGAAGATTTGATTTTTTTTTTGAAAAAAAAAGTGTTTCTTTTCCTTTTCCATCACTGACTACCCTTTCAGGCAGCGTACACTCCTGTGCTTCCACTAACGGTAACTCATTTTGGTGGTCCCTAAAAGATTTGACTATGATGTTTTTATGCTTTTTTCTATGGCAATTCTTTACGTTTTCCTTTGCAATATAGTTAGATCATGTTTTATAACAGTGTTCTTCCTTCCTTCTAAGAAAAATTTTCTTTCTTGGTCTAATCCAGATTCAAATCAAATTGCGTGCGCTCGCTTTTCGCGCCAAATTTAGTGTTTTTAAAAAAAGAATATTGATGTTATTTTTAAAGAAATTGATTTTGATGCTACTATACCTTCTACTAAGCTGTTGTTCAATTTTTCTCAATTATGTATGCCTAATAAGAACCCTGTTTTATCCAAAAAGATCTTTTTTGAGTATCAAACATAATTCTTAACTAGCTAGAACAAACTCACACATCTCTTGCCTCTGCAGTGGCTACATGTGGAAGCCCAATTTCTGCCCTAAGGCTTCTCACCAGCGACAGTCCGAAAGATGTTGACGTCGTCCTCTCCGACGCTCACAAGGTAGCAACCTGCGGTTTCGACTTCCGCGACATCATCGAGCCTGATCTCCACATCCCAGTCATCTACGGTAGGCACAATTAATTAATGCTGACTGCTGCAAGCACAGATCTAGTACCATGCAGACGTTGTACCAAATCTCATGCAAGCAGAATCTCTTTGGATACAGTCTTCTCGCCGAAAACGCCAATCGGCGCCGACGACATGTTCGACCTGCTACGCACGATTCACACGGCAACCTACGTCATCAAGAAGCCGATCGATGCCAGTGAGGTGGTCACTCTGTGGAGGGTCGTGGCGTGGCGCAAGAGCTTCCTGGATGCGAAGATGGAGTACGGTGGCAACGGCACGGCTCCCACCGCCGCCGGAGGCGAGGGAGGCAGTCTGCTGCCACTTCTGAACGGCACTGATGATGATAACGACAGGGAGGAGGGGCGCGTCCACTTCAAGGAGGTGAAGTCCGGCATCTCGAGGAAGAAGCGGAGGAACAACAGCGGCGGCGACGCAGGTTCTTCTGAAACCCAGACGGAACACCGAGTCATGCATGTGGACACCGTGCCTCAAGCGGAAGTTTGAGCGCGCGGTGGAAGATATTGGCATTGGTACACGCATGATCCTATGCGAATAGTAGTACTATCTCCGGTCTAAAATAGATATCTATATGGTTAATTATATGTTGCAGGCATTACAAAGTTAAAACATACAACATCTATTCTCGACACGAGATATCTATTCTAGACCGACGATAGTACACTTGCGAAAAAAAATGATCATTATCAACTTCTTCAGATTCTTATTAAGTTCTTATATTTACTTCAATTATTTTCTGTGTGATTTGTGAATTGAACTAGAAGGCTACCCGAGCATGATACTGGAGCACTTAGATGTGGGAGGCCTGGAGAGAAACCATGCGGCTAGCTACTTACAGGTGCCAATTCTTCCGGACTCGTCCGCCCATTTGTACTCTTGTCTCTTTATAAGCACTACGTATTTGGAGTTTGGTTCATGTACTGCAAATATTTGGAAATATCCTCTTTCATTTTGCCTCTGTGCGTGCATACCAGCAAACTTTTTGCATGGATTTCTACTAACATCCATATATGCTTACGGGAGTTTATCTCTAACACACGTTAGTAGCACGTACTACAATAATTGCATCCTCTTCCTGTCCACATTTGTGTAGTATACTTTTGCCAATTATGTTTTGATAAACATCATCCGGATGTTTTCTTACCAAAAATCAACCAAATCGTGAACCGTTGGATTTTGCTATGATTAGTGCAATTAAGTAGGACTGATTGTGATTTGCTGTGATTAGTGCCAGTTAAGTAGGCTTGATTTTGTTGTGATTAGTGCAGTTAAGTGGACCTGATTAGTGTAGAACTTAAGCCTTTTGATCCAACGGTTGGGTTAATCAATCTAATGGTCCAAAATTTGGATGTTTTGTTACACAGAAACATTCCAGAGATGACTATACACACCCATTCAACACACACACAAACACCATGCAATTAGTTACTGATCATTGGTACTTCACCATGCATGTTTTAGAAAAAAAACATATATACAATTTTACAATAAAAATAAAGTAGTTTTTTTTATTTGATCGTGTGTGTGTTATAACTTACCTTAATTTCTAGCCACCAAAGCAGAAACACCGCAAGAAACTGCAGAAGAAAAACAGTAAGTCCAGCAGCTGCCATCGCTCGGATGGTCATCCTCCCCAGGAGTCCTTGTTCGTCCAGGCCGTACTCCAGACGCTCGATATTCCGCGGTACAACCCTAAGATCTTCGCGGACGGCGCCGGACCGAGAAACGTTGCCGCTGCCGCCGCCTTCTACGGCAATGATGCCCTCGCCCTGGCCCCGTTGCCTCCGGTGTTCCAGCAGCCTGCCGGGAATGTCTCTGACAACATTGCTCTGGCGGCCATGCCGGCAGAGGGGCAGCAGTCCTCCGGCGGAAATGATACCTCCGATCTGTCGCCTTTGCCTCCGGTGTTTCAGCAGCCAGCTGGGAATGCCTCCGACTACATTGCACCGGCGGCGGTCATGCCGGCAGAGGGCAGCAGTCCTTCAGCGGCAATGATGCTCCCGCCCCGGCGCCGTGGCTTCCGGTGTTCCAGCATCCCGCCGACAACATTGCACCGGCGGCGATGCAGCTGTACGCCGGCGGCCAGGTCGCTTTCCCAGAGCTGTCGAACTTCTTCGGACCCTTCACTTACCAGGGCCCGCCTCCACCTGCAGCACAGAACATGTTCCTGGCGCAGGGCGAGATGGAGCATCAGCAGCATGAGGACGAGATCCGGACTCGACTTGAACAACCCGTGGGTGATCTTGTGGCTGGAGCAACCGCTGATGGTGCAGCCATTGGAGCTGCTGCTGCTACTGCTGCAGCACGTGCTGGAGCACTGGGCAACCGCGCCGGCTCACTTGTGGCGCCTCTGAGTCCTGGCGCAGTATCAAGTGAGGCGGCATTGGAGGAGCTATTCAACATCGCTGAATCACTCATGGCGCCTCATGGGGATGTTGCTCTAGCTTTAGAGGAGAACGAGGCACTGCTGGACGCGTTAACCAACAGTGCTGGGCCATTTGTGGCGCCTCAGGTTCTTGCCATGCCTGCGGCAGAAGAGAACGCTCCTGCAATGGGAGCACAAGACAACATCAATTGCTCTTTGCTTGTGGCGTCTGGCAATGGTCCTACCGTGGCATCAGGTGAGTATGAGCTCGCACCAATGGTTGCTGCTGATGGAGACTTCACGTTTCCTCTGTATGCTCTCCTGGGCCTGGACATGCCCATGGACATCGACGGCGGCCTTGGTCAGCAGGGTGAAATTGACGCCGTCGCCACCGCCCCTGCCGCCGCCGGAGCTGGGGACTTACCAGACAGCGAGGGAGGTGGAATGGGGAACTGGTACCTGGGGACAGAGGGCTTCACTCCCCTGGATGAGATCTTCAAGAACACCACCGGGGATTTCATGATGCCGAATGACACGACCGAGCGCGAGTAGTCAGTGCATGGAGTGCAGCTTATGATAACCTAGCAACTTTATAGCTAGAGAGAGAGAGAGAGGAGAACTTTCTCTTAAATAATCCTGTTTCAGTAATGTAATAGCTAAGTTACTCTGAACATGCCATGCACCCAGTTGTGTTGGACAAAGGTTTTTTGTTTCTGTTGAACCGTGGTTATATATTTGTGTGTGTTCCTGCTTATTTCTTTTTACGGTCGGAAATGTCCGAAACTAATTTTTGGCCCAAAATAGAGTTGAAACTCTGTTTCGATATGAAATGGCCGGAACTTATCGATTTGTTCTACGTGCACAAATATGGCATGCTACCAATTATTGACGGCCAAGAATAGAACCCTTGAATTTGGCTAGCCAGGTGTCCGGGGGTAGCTGAAAAAGACGTCCACTCTATTGACGAGTGAAATATTAGTTGCCTACCAAACATGCCAACTCTTACTGGTCGTGAAAAAAAACTTCCAGGATCGACTACGCGCACACACCATTATAGAGCAGTACATCACTGTCGGCTCCAAAACACTATCACTGTCGGTTATAGGAGCCGCGGTGATACTCGGATTATCACTGCCGACTCGAGGAATTGGCAATGATAAGAGCTATCACCACTGGTTCGCTGTACAACCGACAATGACATTGAACTATCATTGCCGGCTCAAACCAAAATCCGGCAAATGATAGTTCATATCACCGTCGGTTCGAACTAAGAACCGCCAGTGATATATATATATATATATATGTGTGTGTGTGTATGATTGGGGCAGCATCATTGTATCCTCCGTGTACATACCGTGCACACCAACTAAAAAACTCGTGAAAAATTCTAAAAAAATTGTAGATGTATTTCATAGATTACTCTACATATGTATAAAATTAGATTCAAATTCATTATATATCAAGAGTTACAAAAAGAAAATTTTGACAAGTTTTAAATTAAAACTTGTTAGAATTTTCTTTTTCGTAACTCTTGATATATAATGAATTTGATTTTGAAACTTCATACATAGGTAGAGTAATCTATGAAGTACATCTATAATTTTTTTCAGAATTTTTCACGAGATTTTTTAGTTGGTGTGCACGGTGTGTACACGAGAGGGCCTGTATGCACAGGATACGTTGCATATATATATATGGTTCTTAGACGAACCGGTAGTGACAAGTCGATCATGCTCCAAATGTTTTTATTGCATATTTTTTCTACATTATATATTTTTATACAATATTTTCCTACAATGTATCAATGTAAAGCATGTTAAATCATAATTTGTTGTTCCATATTAATATATTTGAATTACATATTAATATAAAGTATCGTTATATTAATATGGTAGAATAATATAATATATAAAGTATCGTTAAATCATAATTCAAATATATTAAAGCATCACAATATTTGGTTTTTATAATAGTTTATTTACAAATATAGTGTAACTACATCTCATTCACTTTGGTTTTGCACTGACTCCAATAGAAGGTTGCTCATGGAACTCGCTATTTGGATTGATGATCTCATCATGAACGAATACAGTGATCTGCTGTTGAATTGCTAAAATTTTTGTTAGTAGTACCTTACTGGTTCTCATCTTGGAGCGTTGTTATTGAAGAAATGAGAAAGTTAATTAATGATAATATATGTTAAATGAAAGAAAAGTAGGCATCAATGTGTAATTATATACCATGGCTTCATTATAGTCGACACTCTCTGTGATAATTGAATGTATATTTGTACATATATAGTATGCACATAAATTGTTTTCCGGGTCCTGCCTCATGCATGGAAAGTCGGTTATTATTTGAAAATCTTTCTTGTAGGGATGATACCAATACTTTTCTAGCAATATCATGCGAATGCCTGTGAATGATTTTGAATACTAATTAAACTTAAATGCAATAGAATGGAATATTACTAGAGTAATAACATAGCGACCGAATTTACTGTTCAACATGTCCCAAAAGTCTTGATACAGATTAGTTGGCTTTCTTCTCGAGTCCAAGACAAAAATTCTGCTAGCATCTAACTTGATGACGAGGATGACCCAATGAAACCTGCACATATTTGTCAACATAGCCCATTAGTCCCACATTGTGTTACGCAAAAATAGTTAAACGATATTAGAAGTAGAGAAATACGTACTTAAAGTTATATGGTAAAAGTATGGAAGTTTTGTATTGCAGCTTCAAGAAAATATTAAATAAATAATTATTAAGATATTGTGGAGACTGCTTCACAATTTTCTCATTGACAAGCCCCAGATTGAGAAATGATAACTTGTCATTGCCATTTCTTCTACATGTCTGTATCTCCATTCTACATAAGAAAGAAGTTACACATGCAATTAAATGGTACAACAATGTACAATAATATACATAGAGACTTACAAAGTCCGTAGTCTGAATATATTCACGTTTTGGGCATCTTGTTGGTACAACATATACAATTTCTAGAGATGCGCTCATAGTCTGACATTTCGCAAGGTTCAGAAGCCTACCCTGTCTTTTTCACTTTTCCCATACTCAAGAAAAACTTCTGCGCATTAGCATTAACTTTAGTCTTCTCAGGTGATGGCACTTTTTTGAAGTGAGATGTTACGCTAGCGCTTATTTACTTTTTCCATTTTTCTTCAGTCATCTCAGATGGTAATTTCTTCTAAGACTGTTCTGACTTCACAAATGATTGAGATTTGCTAGACGACGATGCTGACTTCCGAGATGGTGCTGGTGTTCGATTTTTTTTAGGTGCTGGCGGAGGAGTTGGACTTTTCTTAGGTGGTGCCAACGGAGGTGTTGGACTTTTTCTGTGTGGTGGCGACAAGAGCGAAAGGTCTCTGTGTGGAGAGTGCAGCTGATCATCATCATATTTGTCATCCTCATCGTCCGAGCCAAACTTAATCAAGCTCTTACGCCACGCCAGGTAGCCATGCACGTTTTCTCCAAATTTGTTTTTTCCGTCCTCGCTAGGGATCTCTACCTCTATTTTACGGTATTGGCAGACTACATTGTTCACTTCGACCCTAGTGAATCTCGGCGGTATTGGGCGGTAGTGCAAAGCCTACGAGAGCCACATGGCCAAACCCTACCATCAGCCACCTTGATGGTAATGCCATGTATGGACAGATGCAGCTTGCATGGTGTCGGTTATGTGATGTCATCCACTGAAAAATGGAGTCCATACTCTTCGGGAATCCTTGTGGACGCACAATTGCTCTTACGAGCACCATGACTAAAGATCCGAGGGCTATCATCGGGTGGCAGTCGTAAGCTAAGAGCTTTTTGTACTGCTTGCTTCACAACTTTATCCAACTCTGCTCTCTGTTCCTCTAATGCTCTCACCACAACATCTTTTATTTGGTGGTCAAGTTGATCTTCTCTTATTCTCTTCGGACGCCTACACAATGATGCGTCAGCTGGGAAGCCTTCTTTCCACGGTACCAAGCCAACTCCTCGGGGTGTGACCAGGGTGCTTCTTGTTACCCAGGTTACGGTTAGCTCGTCATTCTCTCTTCATAACCTAAAAAGTCTTGGGAAGACTGCACGTGAGCATCTGTGATTTTGTGCGACACTTCCTGGGCTCTGTTGCTTCTGAAGCTTAAGCTACCATCATCCAAGATAGAAGCCCCCCTCTCAAGCAACTAGTGCTTCGATCGTTTGCTCAACTCGGCCGTCACAGGAATGACACCCCTGTGGGTTAGTTCTTCTTTGCACCTATCCCATGCTGGTATTTTCTTCATGTACCCACCTATGCCTAGCGTGTGAGGGTATATATTCTTATCCATGTTAGCCTTGTTCTTTTGACTTGCTATCTGGGCTTCTTCAGAATTCTTGTATGCTACAAAGTCCTCCCAAAACTTCCTTAACTTTAAGTACATGTCAAAATTTGGCGTTTCATTCTTCTTCACATAGTTCTTATTCAATGTTGTCTTCCAATTCTTCCATGTTGTGCACATGATGTATAGTGCACGTTTCTTTACAGCCAACTTGGTCCCTTAGGCCATTCCCAGTGCAGAGTTTCATTTCCCAGTTTCCAAGAGTGCCACATCAGCTTTTATCTAGGTAACCGTGTATTTTGGGTTTCATCTAGATGAAACTCTCTCACCTCCCATGAAACTCTCTCTATCTTTCTCTTCATAATTATCTTGCTAAGTCACCAAACATAATGATGTGTCATCTCATTTAATGAGAATGAAACTCCCATTGTGAATGGCCTTAGGGGAACTGGAACACTTCTTTTAGCTTGTCCCACAACAAGTCCTTTAGGTCATTGGTAACCACCCACTGGTTACCTCGGCGGCCGGTCCATGATCTATAACTTATGGGCACATAATCCCTAGCAAGAACTCCGCATACTACCCTATACAACCCCAACGATGACTCGGGTATAGCAAGTTTCCCGACTGTCGAGAGCTCTACTATGTTATAAAGTCCCTTAGGCATCTTCCTCACACGCTGATTGCCCTATAGAACCATATGTCTTATATTTCTTATTGATCGCTCCACAACTTTTCTGCTTCAACTGCCAATAGCAAGCCTAAGTTTTTGTCGATCCCTCTCAACTGCTACTCTTTTAATGCAATACTTTATCGTATAACTATCTTCTTTTTCTCTTCAATTATTACTTAATGTTGAACGTTACGACATTAACATGCAATGCATACATATACAAGTATTACTTATCCCTACCGGGGACACCCGTCATGCTCACACCAGTGGCCTCAAGCCTATTTCATAGAGTAGCACCATCTCTTCTATGAGGTTTTTGCAACTTGTTTTGATTCAAATGAATTCATGCATGCATATACACATGCAAGATATTATATATGCTTGATTTACGCTAGTCCCATATCGGTCGCTTCTCTTATTCGATATTTGCTAACTCAACGATGTTGCTTCCTCACTAACGCGGCAACCTCCCATCTTCTATAATGCTAGCATGTTTGCTTTAGTCATTATCTAACAATATACATAATTTTTCAACCATCGTGTGTGATGTCATCTCCCTCAGTAATGATGGCACATTTCTGGCTACCCAATATATATATATATATATATCCATAGTAGCTCGTCTTTCATGCAAAGCTTCATTTTCTCTCTACTGGGGCTTCCCCATCATTAAGCTTCTTTTACTGCTGACTTGTTGAACAATGCAAACGCACACCACTCCTTATCATAGCTTTTGGCTCCTTCGGCTTTGGTCTTTCTCTTTTTATTTTATTCTTATTCTAAATTTTAGTTTTTTTGGTTGAATTCATATAGAAATCCAATAGCTAATGTTTCTTTAATTTTTATGTTGGATTATATTTATTCGGGATTTTATTTAAAAATTCATATGGAAATTGAATTGGAATTCTTGTGCAAAATAAATTAGCATTTTTTTGTTTGTATTCAAAATTATATTTGTGTGTTGTTGGATCATACATAACATAGATTTTTTTAATTTAGTTTTTGGTGGAATCATATCCAAATCCAATTGGTATATTTTTTATTTTATTTTTATTTCACTTTAGAGTTCTATGGAAATTAAATTGCTAATTTTATTTTTTTAATTCTAAATTTTAGTTTTAGGTTGGTACTAATTTTCAATTTATTATTATTATTTTTATTTTTAGTTTGATGTTCATATGGAATTGATTGCTACTTTTATTTTATTTTGTAGGGCATTTTGGTTTTCTTATTATATTTGACATGAACTCTTTATTTTGATGTTCGTATGGATATCAAATTCCTATTTTTTATTTTTAATTTTGAATTCAGTTTTGTATGTTGGAATTCACATATAAATACAACTAATAATTTTTATTCTAAATTTCAGTTTTATTTTGATGTTCTTATGGAAATTAAATCACTAATTATCTTTTATTTTTGTATTCTAAATTTTTAAAATTTTTATTTTGAATTTTAATTTTATTTTGATGTTCATATGGAAATTAGATTATTAATTATCATTTATTTTTGTTCCAAATTTTTTTATTATAATGAGACTCTTTCCTTTAATCATATGAAAAATCAAATTTTTGATTTTATTTTATTTTTATTCCAAATTTTAGTTATTTTGGTGTTGTACATGACACAAACTCTTTTCTTTTAATTTAGACTGTTATAATCTAGATCCATCGTGATCAATGGTGTAGATCTTTCTTTTTTTTCTCCGATTAATGTGGGAATTTCTAGCTTTAAGAGCAAACGTGGTGGCTTCTTTTGCTTCTGTTTTAATATTATAATATATCATCTCTAAGCATCCTAAAATTGTGAGTCAATAGTATATTTGATAGACACAAGTCAGCGGGTCAAGAAGCAAAATAAGAGGCACTATAAGATTCAGTTAATTTACAGAAGATGATTACACGAGTAGAGACCAATTTAGGCCATCGATATTAGTTGCTATGCATTTTACACAGACACATACACAAACACCACCGAGCTCCCTCTTATTTATCCAGCAACCTCAGTGTCAACCTTAGAATGATACTAGCTAGCAACCCCAAGCAAAACAGTAAAACAAAAATAAAAAAGAAATCCTCCTCTGAACGCTAAACTAATCCGTCGTCTTCTGATCTTCGAGACGAACCGAGGAACTTGACCTATGCAGACGATGCAAATCCATCATCGAGAACGACCTGATAGGCACAGATGATGCTTTAGGTTCGCAGGATCCTGGTTGTGGTGATGGAATCTTTGGAGGTGCAGAATTATCGCAAATAGAAGGTGATCGAGGAGAATGGAGCCGCTCAGGCAGCTCATTTTCTTCAACGCTGATAGAGCTACTGCTCCTCGAACTGGTACTAGCCAAGGACAGCAAAGAGTTTCTGCTCAAGCTAGCAGGCCTCTTAGGAGAGCCAGTTTCATAAACTTCTGCTGCTGTGTCGCGTGAATTTCCATACATGAAGCTGTACGCAAGGAGGTTCTTCCGTTTTCTGGAGTACGCATTCTCTGCCTTAGTGATGGCCCTTGCAGAGCCAGAAGATGTGATAGCTTCTTTGAGGCACGCGAAAGATTTGGATTTACCATTGTAGAATTTGGAGATGCTACGCCTGTCCAGGGAAACATGGATATTAGAGAGGTTATGGCCGTTATGGTAAGGATTTCAGAATGGACAGATGAAATAACCAATAGATGCATAGGACATGCTATGATTGTATCAGAAAAGACACAGTCCCACTGGCAAAAAAAAAAAAAGCACGCTAATCCACATTAAAGAAAAAAAATAGTAGAGTACATTTGATGTATGAAAACAAAATAATCTGTATTTATATCCAGAGTAGGAAAATCCTCGATTAGCCAATGATTGATGTTCTGCAGTCCTCATTTGGAAGTTGCTGCATAAGATTGGTCAGTACCATGTGAAGCAGGTCCTTTTCAATTAATAAATAACTCAACCAAAGGTGCCATGATTAACAGCACGCATTTCCCACGCAAGAAATTCCAGTAGCTTAATTCATATCCATATTCTGTATTTAATGGCTTCTGGAAACACGAGAAAATGGCCTTTTCAAGGTTCATGCGGTTCAGGGTTCATTAGAATTGTCAAGGGCTTACCCAACCACCTTCAATCCCACAAACACAAACAATATCTACTCTTCTTCAATTGCGCGTCAAAGAAAAGGATGGAGCACGCATCACCACATGAATTTAGCACCTAAGCATTTTCCAGAAGAAACAAGATCCTGAACTTTCCATAGGATATGGATATGCCTTGCTCGTCAGGCAAACATTTCAGAGCACTCTATAGTCTACACAGTCAAGCGAATGCTCTGTGCAATCTGCCGATAGAGCAAATCTATAACAAACAACAATAGCAGAGAGTCATAAAAAATACTTCACCAACAGTTGGATTCGCACCAGCAAAATTTTACAATTTGACCTACAATCTATCTAACAGCATAATAATAGGCAACATATTCTATGCACACAGGTTTCTCGTATACACACCGTGCATATAACTAATAAAAGTTATGAAAAATTCTGAAAAAAATTATAGATGTACTTGATAGATTACTCTACTTATATATATGAAGTTTCAAAATCAAATTTATTATATGTCGAGTGTCAAAATTTTCTCTTTTTTATAACTCTCGATATATAATGAATTTGAACCTACAATTTTATACATAAATAGAGTAATCTACGAAGTAGATCTCCTAGACAAAGTACCACAAAGATAAACTTCCATCGTATCAAATTTGACTGCATCTTGTGAATTAATAACAACACTAATGATATCACCAAAATACTTATCAAGCAAGACTAGCAGTCTACAGTACCTATCATTTCAACAACAAAAAAAAGAAACTCAAAATTCAAACAGTGATCCCCGTAAATTCCAAGAAATTAGCCAACCCGAATCAGTACTTTCTCACAAATTCACCGTAAATTGACAGCCTAGCGACGTCAAGAACCCCCAAAGATCGGATTTTTCCTTCGCAGCCAAATCAGAGCAATAAAGAAAAAGAGAAACCGGCAAGAACTCAGCTCACCGAATGGGAAGCGACTCCTCCAATGCCTCCAACCCGGCTAGGTCCC
Organism: Guadua angustifolia; assembly: GCA_036346375.1. Lineage (NCBI taxonomy): Eukaryota > Viridiplantae > Streptophyta > Magnoliopsida > Poales > Poaceae > Guadua > Guadua angustifolia. The sequence goes on from CM070515.1 coordinate 20,366,478, forward strand.
CTCCTCCTCCTGCTGCTGCTGCTTTCCCCGTGTACGCGCTCTGCACCTCCCCCTCCTCCTCCTTCCCGGGCGGCGAGCACTCGTCGTCGCTGTCCTTCCCTATCGACGAGGAGCTGCACGCCCTCGCCGCCTCGAAGACGGCGACGCGGTCGACCGGCATCCGTCCGATCCGGGGCCGACGTCCCTGATCACGAGGTGGGATCGGATCACCCCGTGCCGCCACACGCAGCTGTTGGTTTTGGGAGCGAGGGGTCGATAGCATTGTTTACGATGAGTGGATTTATAGTGGCTTTCTAATTTAGTTTTAAGTTAACTGTTGGTGATGGTTATACGTAACTGCTAAAGATTATCGTTCAGTGCTTTTCTTATGTCCGATCAAACAATTTTAGGTAAGGTTTACTACGTGTTACTCTATGGTACGTAAACTCAAAAAAATATCTATTTTACCCTACCCCCCACCACCACCCCACACACACAAATCCGAACAATAAACTATCTAAATAGCCATCATTTAAACAATGACGGTTTTACCACAATGACGAATGACTTGGTTGAGCATGTAACAATACCATAGTGATTATTTTGCTACCATAACGGATGACATGAATGAGAATGTGGCAATGATTGTCAGCCACATCATCCGTCACGCTGGCAAAACCAACGCCACAATGGTAAAACCACCACTCAAATCACTCCAAAGGGTTAATTAGATAGTTTTTCATAGTTCAGAGGGCTTTGTAGATGGTTTTGTAGTTTAAAGGTAGATTAGATGCACCCACAAAGTTAGGTGTAAATTGGACTTTATTCCAAAGAAAAAAATTAGAAGACGTGAGATATGTGCATTAGCAAAAGTAGATATTTGTTTTAGGCTATGCTTGGAACACGGTAATTTTCAAAATTCCGATGAAAATTGAACTGTTTTATTTAACGTTGCTTCGTTCCCAATTGGTCCTAAAGTTTACGCAGTAAAACAACATAGCTCTTTTCAATATGACTCAAACATGGCAGGAGAGGTTTTACCCCTCAGCTCACCCTCCATGATTAGAGGTGGCTACTCGAGGCGGGCTTTTTTGGGTCGGTCCAAGGCACGACAGACACGGTCTAATCTAAAGCTTGGTCCGGCACAAAGTGGACGCGTCGGGGCGACACGACATTGTAGTATGGGTCATGCCGGGTCCAAGAACCGGACATGATAGGCAACACGACATAGCACAGTCGTTTGGGCCAGTCCGTACCGGTATGCCATGATGGGGGCATGCCAGCACGGTCGAGCATGGAGCACACTGCAACACGTTGGCTCTACCGCAAGCCCGTAGCAGGGCACGGCGACTGTGGCAAGGCGGTGGGGCACTGGGGCGTGGAGGAGAGGAGGGGGTTTACCTACCGACGCCACTACCGGCCAAGCTTGCCAACCGCACACCGAGGTCGCCGCCCACCGAGGCCCTAATGCCTTGGCTCCCCTGCCATGCTGCGTCTCTCGTGGCCGCGCCTCCGCTCCACACCGCCATACCACCTCGCGGTCTGCCTCGATGCCTCCACCACCTCCTGCCGTGGCCATGCGCCTGTGCCTCGACCCCTCAATCGAATCACGTACATGTGAAGGCCTCATTCGGTGAGGACAAATACACAGTGACGAACCAAAGGAAGGCCCTCCCGATCTCGAAGATGTTGGTGACAAAGCTGATGAAGAGAAACACGCAAGCAAGCTAGATAACCCAGGGTATGAGGAAAAAGCCTAGTATAAAGGTCACCGACCCACAGAGCATGAGCGCTATAAACATACCTAGCAGCATGGACGTCACCTCCGCCGCCGACACCTGAGAGAGATGGGCAAAAAGAAAGAGAGCTGAGAGAGATTGAGAGACGGTGTAAGAAACCAATCTCTGTAGCCCATCTCCCTCAATCTCTCTCACCTGTCTCTCTCAATCTCTCCCTTTCTCACCCGTCTCTCTCAATCTCTCGCATGTCTCCCTCACTCCCTTTCTCTCCCATTGCCCCTCCCTCACCCGTGTTCAACATATCCCCCTCGCTCTTTATAACTGTTTAAGAATCAATAAATTTTAGTTCTTTTTCCCATAATATTTGTGTCCACTATCTCAACTTTATGTAACTCTAACTCGTTTTCTTTCGTCGCAATAGCGTAAATTGGCCGGACCTGGGCCAGCGCCGCATGAAGCAGATATAAACACTACTATAAAAGGACTTATATTAGACTCCTCATCATTGATGGTTTTCAAAAATCGTCTATGATGAGGTGTCATTACAGGCAGTTTTTTGCAAAAACAGTCTGTGATGAGTCTCGATCATATTACATGTGGTTTTTGGCTAAAATTGTCTGTGATGAGGGCCACATCGCAGACGGTTTTAGCCAAAAACCGTATAGGATGATTAGCATCACAAACAGTTCAATCTTAGAACCATCTGTGATCTACCGCTACAAATCCATCCATGTTTTCGTTCCACATGCAAGAGTCCCAGCGCAAACCCTAGCGTCCTACGCCCATGCCTTTATGCAAAAGTCGCCTACTTCACCCGCGCATCCACTTCCCTCGGGCCGCCTCTGCCTCCCTTAAGCCGTATCCACCTCCCTTGAGTACAACTACGATCTTTTAACCATCGGCGTGGGGAGCAGTGGCATGCTAGAATGTTTACTCTTCATATGTCCAGTCGCAACTTTTGATCTGCTAGAATGTTTGTTCGGAATTTGGATTCCATGTTTGTAGCCAACACGGTTTTGCTATTAACAACCTATATATTGAATGTTTTGCCGAGTCTTGTTTCATATCCATGATTCATGAAAATAGGCTACCCAGGAATAGAGTATGTTATTGATTCAGATGCAGTATTAGACTTGCCTTCAAGACCAGAGAAGATTGCAATAGTAGGAGGTGGTTATATTGCTTTGGAGTTTGCTAGCATTTTCAATGACCAAATACAAAGGTTAATATCATATGACTATGTTGTTTCCACTTCTTTTAATAAGATTTTGTGCATCTTTAAAATTTCTAGATACATGCATGCTTATAGAAACCATATACTTGTAGAATTTAGGATTAGAAGAGGTTGGGGTCAAAATGGATAAGCATAGGGCAATTATGGTATGTGTTTTTTATGGACTTCAATTTTCTCCATTGTTGGTGATTGTTCAGTGATATTTGGAACTCTCATGCTATGTTGATGAATATTCTCTTGCCAAGAGTTGGCATCAGGATTAAAGAGTGAAAAAGCTGACAAGTTGCCATACTCTTGAATTGTTTCTCATCAAAAGGAAGATCAAGGGCCCTTCATGGTTATCGATTTCTAAATTTATTACGTGTCCATCTACTCAGCGGGTATATCAACTTGATTTTGTCCTGTTACTCTGTCCTATTTCATATCAAGTTATTTAATATTCTAAGTGTCTAATTTTACCATGAATTGGATAGCCCAAATTTAGCTAAGTGCTCAATTTTACCATGACTTAGATAGCCCATGAGTTGGATAGCTGAAATTTAGTTAAGTATCCAATTTTACCATAACTTGGATAGCTAAATTTTAGCTAAGTGTCCAATTTTACCATGACTTGGATAGTCCAAATTTAGCTAAGTGCCCAATTTTACCATGACTTGGATAACCCAAATTTAGCTAAGTGTCTAATTTTACCCTGAATTGGATAGCCCAAATTTAGCTAATTGTTCAATTTTACCGTGTGTTGAAGTGAAGTCTGCTTCTCACATATGTTGAAGTGTGTTGACTAAAATTTTTTATTGTATTCTGTTCATTACATCTTATAGTGTTTTCATTACATTATACAACTTTACACATTATCTTGAATAATAAGGCATATAGTTCTATGTTTTTATGTAATCTTTTTGTTTCAGATGGTATGTCATCTAGTGTGACAAGGGCATATCACAGACGGTTCTATCCTAGAACCGTCTGTGATGAGGGCTGTGATTAGCCCTCATCACAGACGATTCTAGTTTAGAATCGTCTGTGATATTAATTTTCATTGATGGTTCAAAAACCATCTGTGATGACCTATTGTTATCACTGACATTTCGGTACAGACGGTTCTGTGATGTGGTTTGTAAATCATCTGTGATGTGCAGTTGTCCAGTAGTAGAAGCGCAAATAGACTGTGCCTGGGCTCGTCTGAAGGCGAGTTAGGCCAGCACGACACGGCAGGCATGACGGGTCATCACGGCCTGATACGGTTCAGACACAAAGCACGATAGATCCGTACTGGACCGGCGCGGCATAGCACAATGCCCAGCTCTATCCATGATTTTTTTAGAGGAAACAACAGGGGAAGCCCTTGCTATGAAATATATTAAACGGGACCAAAGAAAATAGGAGAACAATGCTGGTGAGAAACCGGCCAAAGGAAATTAGACAAGCCTAGAACCCCAAGCAAGAAAATCCTCGCGGAGATTAACAGGCAACCTAAAGGATTGCAAACGAAATTCAGAAAGACACCAGTCCTTCCAAACCAAGAAACTAACTGGCATGGATCTAAAAATTGTCATTATGCTGCTTCCAAATTCCCCATGAGACAATCATGAAGGCATCCATGAAGAAAGGCGCTTGATCATTAGAAGAAGCAACCGAAAATCTCGGAAGATACCAATGTCGAGATCCTAGGAAATATGCAAAGCATTCCAGCAACTTTTACTAAACTGACAATTAAAGAAAAGATGGGCTCTAGACTCTTCAACAGCAAGGTTGCAAAGGACACAGTTATAGTCAGATCCGGAATTGGGCAATTCTTCCTCCGAAGCAGTTGCCTTGTATTGAGCCGATCCCAGCAGAGCAACCAGGCAAATACTTTGAGCTTGGTTGAACATTTGCCTTTCCAAATCCAGATAATCGGCCCGGAACAGAGACTTGGTTGAAAACCATCTTGTAGAACCTACTGGGCTCGAAATCCTGAGAATTCCAAATATAGGACCATTCATCCAAATTTTCATTTATGGAACCAACGGACTGAATTAAGCAGTAAAGATGTTGAAGTTCCTGGAAGGCCTGATCTGATAGAGGTAAATGAAAGTTCTCGGAGATCGCCGGATTGAGGATAAAGGAGGCCACATTAGAAAAGCCATTCTTGACGAAGGAATATAGGTGCAAAAATTTATATCTTAGATGCATGTTGTTCCACACATCGTCCCAGAAGAGGGCAGTATCCCCCCGACCGACACGACATCGGGTGATTCCTTTGAATTAATCCAAAGAGAGAGGACATCTTTCCACCAAAAGGATCCTTTCTTTATTGAGGCCTGCGGAAGAACAGAATGGTAGTAGGAGGACTACACCAGATGAACCCAGGGAATGTCTTTTTTATTGAAAAACTTGTGCAAGAATTTAAGCAGCAGAGCACTATTATGAGTTTTCAGATTGATTACCCCCAGCCCTCCTCTGAGCTTAGGCTTGCAGACCTTATCCCATTTCACCAAAGATTTGCTTATCCCATTGATATCATTCTTCCTCCATAAACAAATCCTCCTAGCTCTATCGATGCGGTTAATGACCGCAACGGGCAGCTTGAGTGAACACATAGCAAAAGTAGACATAGAGGAGACTACAGAGTTCACCAGCTGTAGCCTGCCCTCGAAGGAGAGCAGGGAAGAAAACGAGGTCACCCTTCTACAAATCCTGTTAACCATGGATTCAAAATCTTTGATCTGAGGTCTAGTGGAACCCATAGGAAGACCCAGGTAAGTAAAAGGGAAACTCTGAACCTTACAACCAAAGAGGCCAGCCAGGGGTTCCATTTCATTATCGGTCAAGTTAATGGGAAGCATACCAGACTTGGAGTAATTGATTCTTAGCCCAGTGGCAGCCGAGAAGGATTGGAGCAGACCTTTCAGCGCAAAAAGCTCTTTCTGACAAGCCTTGGCAAAAATGATGGTGTCATCAGCATATTGAATAACTGAAAAATCCGCCTGAGAGCCTAAGTCGAGCGGTAAGGAAAGGATTCTCACGCTTTGTAATTGCTCAGATGTATTGTAGCAAATCAGCGGCAATAGCAAACAGGAGCGGAGAGATTGGATCCCCCTATCTGACCCCCTCTTGCAGTGGAAGAAGGACCCAGGAATCCCATTGAGTAAAACCGAAGTAGAAGCCGAGCCAAGAATGTCAGCCATCTAGCAAAGCCATTTACTAGGGAAACCCAATGCCGAAAGCATGGCAATGATAACACTGTGCTCGACGGAGTCAAAAGCCTTAGCAAAATCAAGCTTGATGAGCACAATTTTCCTTTTGGAACTTTGACAAAGGTGGACATATTCAAAGGTCCAAACCAGGCAGTCTTGGATTGATCTACCCTTGATGAAGCCATACTGATTCTTATGCACAATAGTGGTGATGACTGAATTAAGCCTAGAAGCCAGCAGCTTAGTAACCAACTTGACACTAAGATTAAGCAAGGATATAGGTTTGAAGTCATTCGAGTTTTCAGGGTTGTCAGTTTTGGGAACAAGAACAATGTAAGAGTGATTAATGGGAGCCAGGGAAATGTATCCCTCATGAAAATCAAAACAAAGCTTATAGAAATCATCTTTGATAATGTGCCAAAACTTTTTGAAGAACATTCCATTGAAACCATCGGCGCACTATCAGAATGGAATTGAGCCACCACATTATCAATCTCATCAGTAGAGAAATTGGAAACCAACCCTTGGAGGTCACTCCTCGGAGAGATGAGATTTTGAAGGTCGAAATATATGGTTGGATTGTCAGAGATCCCCATTCTAGCTGAGAAAACAGAGAAGAGCAGATTGGCCTTGGCATTATGATCATAAAGAATATCCCCATCTTCAGAGATGAGAGAAGTGATCAGATTATGCCGGTATCTCTCAGTAGCCTTGCTATGAAAGAACTTTGTATTCTCATCTCCAAGTTGAATCCAACGAATCTTACATCGGCTCCTCCAGAAGGAGTTCACCAGGTTAACCAAGTGAACTTTAAGAATTGACCTGAAATTCCTTTCATGAATGTATAAGGGTCTGTGTTGTTCAATACTGTCTAGAACTGCAGTGCAGCGAGAGCAGTGAGAAATCTGATCTGCAATGATAGAGATGTTCTTTTTCCATCTGGAAAGGGTAAGCTGAAGACAAGCAAATTGGACTTGAATATTTGATACTGCCGAAAGATCGTCATGATGATGCTGAAGCCAACTATGCTGAACAACCTGCGAAAGATCCACCCGATGAAACCAGAATTTTCAAATCTAAACACCGTGCTCTTAGGGATATGAGTCTGAATCTAGGCAACACAGGGGATATGGTTGGACATGGTTCTAGACAAAGGTAACCAAAGAGTAGCAGGGAAAGAGGTTGTCCAGTGAGAGGAGGTGAAACACCAATCCAACCGCTCCAAAAGGGGGTCCTCTTGCATGTTACTCTAGGTGAATTTCATACCTTTGAGGGGAATCTCAATAAAGCCAAGCTCAGTGATGATACCATCGAAGGTTCGGGCATCATGAAGCCTGCCCCTCCGGTTTGTTTCTATCCAGAGAGCTCCTATAAAGGTTGAAGTGCCCCATAAGCATAAGATCCTCATCATCTTGAATGAAGAGATTGGACAACCAGTTCAAGAACTCAGCTTTGGAAGACCCAGCGCAAGGACCATAAACCAAAATGAGGGTCCATATTTTCCCGTTGTGCTTGGCTCTGAACTTAATGGAAAGGGCGATGAAGGAGCTAAAAATGACCCGACCCTCAAGAATAGACCCAACCCAGGCAATGAGAATCCCACCAGATGCCCCAACAGAGGGGCAAAACACAAACTGGTTGAATCTCTTGGGAGCAATAGTTTTGAGAACTGAGTGATTAAACATGGCTCTTTTCGTTTCCTGAATGGAAAAGATCAAGCAACCCGAGTCCTGAATCTTCAAACGAAGTAAATTGCACTTACTTGGATCATTCAAACTCCTGACATTCCAGTTAAGGATATTCCAATTGCGACAACTGATATTTGGAGGCATGAAGTTGATGAAATGTCCAATTGCCAAAACTAATAGGGAGACGCAAAGAAGAATTGATGTCAACCCAAAACCTAACCGGGGGAATGAAAGTGCAGGACGCAGCGGAGCAAATCCTGGGCCAAACCATGCCTTGAACGTAACCCCCCCAGGGACCAAGAAGAAACCAACTAAATGCAGGATGCCCACAACACAAGTAAACTTCCCTTTCCCAGTGAAGAAAGTCGACAGACATAATCGTATACCAGAGACAACCAGAGGAATAGAAGACAACATTGTCATAATTACAAAAAAAGGCAAACAAAAGAGTAGACCGATCCTCGCACCCCTCTTTGAACAGCAGCCAGGACCCTTCATTCCAGAGAATCATCCTTAGACAGAGCATCCCGGCCACCTCCTCAGGAGAGAGGCCACACTTCTCGACTCCGATCTTCTGAATGGCATTAATGGAGATCATGGGAGTGAATTCTTTGGATACTTCAATATCATTAAGTGAGGGGAATTGTTGTAAAGCTTGATGACTTTGTGACATATTACGGAGGGGAGCGGGATTACCGTCTGCCTTTGAAGGAGACACATTATCCGTGCCCATAGGAGCTGGATTCCTTTTGAAGAGGGAGGCAACACTCGGCTGCTCTGAAACCCCTGTATTTGTCCTGCAACCTCTTACTTCTCCTATTTGACGAAGCTAGGAGTTGATGGACAGGAACATCAAGCCAACTGGAGTTGAGCAGGTCATCAGGAGACTCGGCATTGGAGGTCTGAGCAGCTTTCCTCTTTTTTCCGTAGACCACCGAGATTCTAGAGTGGTAATCAGGAATCTCCACTTGAACCAATTCCCGAATTGAAATGCCTGATTGCCTCTGAGTGTCCCGATTGATGCTGGCCTGTGGAGGAGGTAGCAAAAGAGGAGCCACTGTACCGAGGGACACCTTGGGGCAGAAGATTCTAGGAGTTACCAGCGATATCTTGAAAACCTTCCCGATATCAAAGATCTCAATGAACTGGAGCAGGGGGGACTTGTTCGGCACCAAAATTCTGACAGTTGATTCATTAATGCCCACTCCCCTGGAGATGTTGAGAAGAAGAGAGGAGCCAGATACCCTACAGACCGAGTGGTCAGTTGCTGAAGCTATCTCAATAGAAGGCAGGAATTGCGTTGTCTGCAGGGAGCAAATTTCGGATTCTGCATTGCCCTGATCAGCTGGTGTGTTATCCAGATCCATAGGTTCATCATTAGAGAAATCAAGATCCTCCAGCTCAACTTGCTGCTGCTCAGCTTGGACTGCCTGAACCACCTCCTGATTAGGCATGTTGTTGTTCAGGTTATTCCAATTGTGAACGTTGTCAGCAGGCTGAAATAGATTTTGAGCAGCCAGATCCCAAGCTGGGTCACCTTGGTTCTGTGGCTGCTCTTGAAATGGTTGAATCACCCCGATTCTGATGCTGATCCTCAGGGAAATTTGCCCCCCCCTAAATTGTGGAACGGCTGGTCCTCATCCGGCAACATATTAGCATCCGAGAATTCATGATGAAGGATGATAATTGGGATAGTCCAAGAAGAGGCCGCTCCGTTGGGACCGGAACCAACCTCGATAACCAAATTCTCGGACGCCGACCGGGTCATCGAACGTATTAATCGAACCAGACATGCGAAAGGGACCTCTCATCAAGTCGCCATCTAACAAGACGATCGAAAGAAGCACAAGCTTAGTCTAAAAAGGCTGGAGAGCGTAAGTCCAAAGGAAAATTGAGTAGCATGAACTAGCCCACTCTTAACGTAGGGTGCATTCCTAGCATTTTGACCCCTATCATGATGATGGAAGTGCACCCTAACCCCCGCGATAAAGTGATCACCAATGTTGAAAAGGATGTCCCGTTAAAAATGCTGTTAAGTTGCAGGAGCCCCAACCCTAATATACTTCGGCAAACTCGACGGACTGGAAAGTGAAATTCAGCCTCAATGTGATCCTTGACCTGAAGCAGAAAGTCGTCGTAATCTTCTTGATCAAGCACCCCATCCTGATCAACAGCAATCACCCATTCATCATGATTTCTTGGCGGATCCCCGCTGATGTTAATCGTCATTCTGTCAGTCCGGAGAGGACCACCCTCATCAACTTGGACGTGTTCAGGGATGAACCTAGTCGGGTCAAACTGAAAGTTCGCCATGGAGACAGCGGCGGAGCTATCACTCTGAGCTGAAAGAAGGGGAAGTTGAAGGGGCTGATGAGAGAGCCGGGAAGATGAATAGATGTTTGAGATGTGGGGCCGAGCGATGGGAGGGGATATCAGCCCCTTCGAAGCAGCAGATGACCCTTTTACCCTCCATTTAAACCGTTGATTGAGAAGCCTTTGAAGGCAAGATCCAATCGAATGGCCATAGTTAAAGCAAAAGGAGCACCTGGAGGGGTTAGTGAAAGAGAGGACACCCTTCCCTAAACCCAAACGGTGGGAAACCACAGGGGCGAATGACCGGTTAGAGACAGGAGCACAGAGACGATTTCCAAGGCTAGTTTCCCTGTCAACATCCTGACAATACATTAAGGCATCGTCAGAGGGATAATGGCAGTCATTGGGAACCCTCAACGCCTTTTGAACCAGGGGGGCTGAACAATCAACATGAGCAAAGGAGTTTGAATTCAAATTAGAATTGAAGCTGATGTCCTTCATGGCAGAAATAGATTTGGAATGCAATCCAGAAGAACTAAGCTCCGGTTTCTGACCAACAAGGAAAGAAAAACTGGAGGAAATAGCCGGGGGAACTTTAGGCAAAGGACAGAAAAACCCTCCAACTCTGATAAAATTGGACAGACAATCAAGAGAAGCAGATTCATCCAAAAAGGAAACTCTTTTGTTCCTGAGACGATCACCATCAAGATCAACAGAAAACCTCCGATAACAACGGATGGAGGACTCTGCCCCCAGATTGACCCGAAACTGGGAAGACCGGATGAACCTATCTTTATCAGCATGCCAGAAAGGATCACGATCCCTCCAAGGGTAAAAATATATATCCAGATGCTGCGTGGTGATCCTTTTGAGAGAACAAAGACAGCGACCAACCTGACCGTTCGCGACCGAGAACCGAAAATGACGGCCGGAGATCAGAGCAACGTGAAAACCTTCTGGCTTACCTCCAAGAACGGAGCTCAAGGCTAGGGCCGCTGAAGATGAATTGAGCTGAAAGAGTACCTTCTGAAGAATGCCAGCAGAAGAAGGAACCTTTAGGAGAGGCCACATCATGATGAACCGTGGAGTTTAAATCCCTCTTGACGCTTAGCTGGAAGCGGAAGCCAGGGCTGAAATCCAGGTTAATCCCTTCCACTGGAGGGTGAAGGTCACAGACCTCAGAAATGGCCGGAGAACGAATAGGAGAACCCGAGCACCGACGAACTGAGAAGCTCCTAGAATATTTAGGAAAACACCAGTTGCTCTCTTCCTTAGAAAGCCAAGCTTGGAGGTCCTTTTCCCAGTTCGGACCACCATCTCTCCAGAGGAAGAAGGACACGTCGAAGGTGCTTGAGATCACACGGTTGAGACGGAGAACCCAAAGAGCAACTTTCTTTGAAGCCACTGAGAAACGGAAATGAGTTGCAGAGGCCTGAAGGACATGAAAACCAGCCGGAGCCCCTCCCAGGATGGAATGCAGAGAGGAGGCAACGGACAAGGCATCCAACCGAAAGCAAAACCTCTTGAAGACCGCCAGCAGGAAGAAGGAGCCAGCAGGAGCTGAGGAAGCATGATGAACCGGGGAGGAAAGAGAACGAAGTACCCAGGAGTGGAAGACTTTACCAAGATCGGGGAACCACGAGACCGGTTGGGACGGCCGCCTTCGGAGGAGGGCGTCAAAGTCCCGCGTGACCATCTCGACCTTTTTCCCACCCTACGTAAATATATCCCAGCTCTATCCATGATTGATGATCCATCCTGCACATCCGGACAATTTACAACATCATCCAGTTCTTACTACTCGGCGATTGTTATTAGATAGTAAGAATTTTGCAGAAACCCAAACAAATCATCTAAAATTCATGTGTTTTCTTCGTTTCTAACAAGACCGTTTAAACGGTATAGTTTCCAAAGACCACAAAATATCTCGTTCTTCACATGCTTCGGTCATGACAGTGTTTGTTAAAGTTAAAAATACATGATATCTCTCCACACGCAAACACGTACTGCAAAAGGAGGAGAGAGAAGCAGATATCTTGACCCTTAAGCTTGGGAGTTCTTATCCTTTTGAGAAATCAAGCTAAGCAGCATTGAACGGATGAAGAATATCCTGTATAGTTTGGTCAGCTTTCGTGCTTGTGTTTCCAGTGGTGGTTATCTCCTATCTGCGTAGGCAGTATTTCTTTCTTGTAAGCTTCGACAGTCATTTCGACCCTTTTCCTGCTAGGAAAAAAGAAAGAACGGTGATTAACACGTTGCCCACCGTTCTTCGCAGCGCTTAAGCGAAAAACGAGAGAAGCTGAAAGTTGAAACTGCAGGGAACATGTCCCGTCTACATGCAAAACACGTCACGTTAGCGATAATAGCCTGATGCACTGACAAGTCCTCTCTTTTTTTTTCCCCTTTTTTTTTGGGCTCAGCAATCAGGTGCTCCACAAATTCTTGTTACGGAGGAGAAATTAACAGCTAATTGGAGCCAAAATGGCTCTGCTGCCCTGGTAGACCCGGCAGCTCAGGCGAAGTGACGACGACGACCACGGCGTCTACACGGCCGCCGATGATATAACAACGATGATGGTAACAAGGGCGGGACGCCAAAATCTCCCTGTTGATGATGGTGACAATTTTTTTCTGCTCTTGTCGCATACTTACATTCATTCCTGCCAGTGGAAATCTTGGGCCTAGGGCTGGAATTCCTCTAGTGCTTGTGGCAGACTGACGGGAACGAGACTGTTATAAAATGCACGGTAAATAGAAGAAATAGGAGACACGAATTTTATACGAATTTTATATGATCAAAAACTCTTAGAGAAGTTAAACCACTGACACACGAAGGTAAAATTTATTGTATGAGGAGAAATTATAAGAACGAAACTATTCGGTGTATCTCAACCTGTGACTACAAGCGTAAAGTAACCGTGTGACTCTATATATATATATAGGAAAATGATTCTATACTCCTGGGTGTACGTACTCCCACCTTCAGTATACCATTTAAATGATGTTGTTATACCTCTTTATACTTTTGAGTATACTCTAATACCAATTATAAGATACTTTAAAGTGAGTTCCACGAAAAATTTCACTAAAGTCCACCCTTTATAGCAATATTTGTTTATATATTCCTTTTACATATGAAAAGGGTATGTAGTAAAAAATAAAGGGTTCTCATGAAATTTTTTCAACTATAGCATTGGAGTATCTTAGAGGTATTAGGAGTATACCAAAAGTGATAAAAAGAGTATAAGACTTCATATATATATATATATAAAGTGCTATTTCAGATGAAAAGACTTCCTATATATATATATATAAACTACTGTGAGTATATACTCCCACCTCTAATATACCACTTAAATAAACGCTTTATACTCCTTTATCACTTTCGGTATACTCCAATAATAATTTAAGATACTCTGTCGGGCGCATTATACACCAGTACCCTCTTCACCGCACAAAAGCGCATGGGCCCACGGCGCCTAGCAAGCGGTGGGTGCTTACACCCGTCTGTTGGATGCTAGTCCACGTGGCGTCGGCGCGGCAGTGGCGATCACGCCGCTGCGCCGGCGCCACCAACGTGGCGGCTTTGGCGGCGGCGGGCGAACACGCCGCCCGGTGCCGGTCCCACGGGCGGCGCGGCGGCAGTGGGCGATCACGCCTGCTTTCGCCGGCGCCACCAACGTGGCGGCTCGGGCGGCAAAGGGCGGCACGCCGCCTCCGGTGCCGGTCCACGTGGCGGCGGGCGAGCAAGTGGTGCCGGTCCACGTGGCGTCGGGCGGCGGCGGGGCGATCACGCCTGCCGCGCCGGCGCCAGCCTAACGTGGCATGCGGACGAGCACGCCTCATTTATTCCGCTGCCATGCAAAAGGGTGATGCGGTGGCTTGGCCCTGAAGTTTCTTCGCCAGATCGTCTTGTGTCGGCGAGCCTGTTGTACCGTGCATGTCGGTCCCAAGGAATTTCACTCTGAGTCGTTCTCTCGACACCTCTCACCTACCACACCGAGAGGTCACATTCCTAAGAACCGAGCGAAGGCATGCGCTAGCATTAATTAGCGCCGAGGAACGGGACAACAGGCAAGAGTGTAATAAATACGTAAGATAGGCATGATGACCTCTCTCCGAACTGCTCATGTAAGCCCGCATATAAGGGCACTTGAGGAAAAAAGAGGGGAAGGAAAATGAAGAGCTGGTCACCCACAAACTTGGTAACGACCCTTTCGAGAGGCAATCCAACTTCAAGCAGGAAGTAAGGCTGTTACCCTTCTCCATGGGGGCCTGAACCTGGGGAAAAAATCATTGTGTTCATCTAAATTTAGACATCAGAGCTCGTTAGTGTGAGGTGCTGGGGTTTCCCTTTGCTAGGGTTAGCCAACTACCGAAGCCACCCCCCTATCGAACAAAACCCGGTCCGTAGGCTCGGGCTGTCAGTGGAATACACCGGCTGTGGGCGCCAGTAGGGGAGGTAGTCGGTTTTTCCGATCATCTCTCCATGAAGTTTGGGTGTTTTTCTTTCGATTCTGGCATTTGAAGATGTTGAGTTCAAGGCGACAGAAGGAGAAGAGTCGGGCCATACTCAGAGTGTGTCCCAAGAACCTCATCAATCGCAAGACCGTCTCACTCCACCGCAGGTGCTAGTGATGCACCGCGGCGGTGCGGGCATCCGGCCGCGCCGGCCGCCATGGAAGCGCCACCCGGCTCAAAATCTGATGCCGCCTGTCTTCTCTGGACCACCCTCCGGTGGAGCTTATGGAGACTCCCACCACCCCATGGTCGGGATCTTTGCCCCTGTCGGCGCGCCCAATCTCGATATTCTCTCGGCCGCAGAGCATCGGTGGTGATCCGCCCCGCGCAGGGTCAGGCTCGCGGGTTCCAGCCGCCGGGCGGCAGCGCCTTGGCCCGATGGGTCAGGGCCAGGGAGGAGATGCGCAGCGCGTCGGTCCCGGCTCCGAAAGGAACCGTGGGGACCTAAGAAGCCATCTTGATGAATCCCGTCGGCGACGCGGTGATCTTCGCGGCCGCGTGCCGCGCCACCCGGCTCCGGGGCAGGAGCGTGGCAAGCGGGTGGCTCCCGAGGATGGAAGTTCCTCCGACTCAGCGGAGAGTCATGTTTCCCGCTCTCCGGATCGAGTTCCCGGCGGGCGGCCGGGCTTTGTTTATGGCGTCGGGTATCAGGCGTTCTCCCGGCGGTTACGCCGTGTGGATTGGCCCGAAAAGTTTCGCCCGGCGTCTATAGAAAGTTACGACGGCACCACCAATCCAGAGGAGTTCTTGCAAATTTATACAACGATGGTGCGAGCAGCCGGTGGGTCCGGGAAAGTTATGGCCAATTATTTTCCGACAGCCTTGATGGGCTCCGCCCGTTCTTGGTTGTTGAACCTCCCGCGAGGGTCGGTGCACTCGTGGGAGGAGCTGTGTGGCCTTTTTGTCGCCAATTTCCAGGGCTCTTTCGCGCAGCCGGGCGTGGAGGATGATCTGCATGCCCTGGAACAGCATAAGGGGGAGTCGTTGCGTGATTTCATCCGGCGGTTCTGCCATTGCCGCAACACGATTCCCCATATTTTGGAGCAATCGGTCGCCATCGCTTCCAAGAGGCGCCCGCGATCAGAAATGAAGGAGAAGATGGCCACCCGCACCATCGGCACTACCTCGAAGTTGTTTTCTTGCGCATAAGTGCGCACGGGCCGCGAGGCGAGGGGTTCGGTCCGCCCCTGTGGTGGCCGGGGCAAAGATGAAGCCGGAACCTCGAAGGGTTCCGGTCCGTCAAGCAAGAAGGCGCGGAAGCATGAGGCAGGAGAGACCCGACGGGTCTTGGCCGCCGAGTGTGACCGCGAGGGCTCCGGGTCGCCGGAGCGTGGCCGCCAGGATCAGCGCGGCAACCGCCGTGAGCGGCGTGACAATCGCCGGGATAGGCGTGACGATCGCCGGGACCGGCGCGATAACCGTCGCGGTCGCAGGAACGATCGTCGCGGACGGAACGAAAGAGGGCCTTGGTGCCCAATTCATCGGACCGACACCCATGACTTGGACAATTGTCAAGTTGTGGATAGAATGGTAGAGCGGCGGATCAAGGAACGCCGCCCTCGTGATGAGGAGCGTCACTCTCGTGATGGTGATCGTGGTGAAGACCCTGCCCCACTGGCTTTCCAGCAGACGGATCATACCTTGGCGTATATTTATGGTGGCTTGTCCGCCCTTCGCTCTAATACCGCTTGCAAGCGGTTGAAGAGGGAGGTGTGTGCTGCGGGGCCGAGCTCAGGGTCGCGACGGATGCTGAAATGGTCGGAGGAGACGATCATCTTCAGTCAGGCTGACCACCCTGATTGCACCCCCAGCCCTGGACATCTCCCGATTGTGGTGTCGCCCACAGTCCGGAATGTTCGGCTGGGCCGTGTGTTGGTGGATGGAGGGAGTTCTCTCAGTATCTTGTCCTCCACGGCGTTCCTAGCTCTCCAAATCCCGCAGCAGGATCTCCATCCGTCGCTGTTCTTCTTGGAATAGCCCCGGGGGTTAGTGCAATCCCCGTGGGCCAGGTGCGTCTCCCTGTCACCTTTGGAGAAAAGGATAATTATCGCACCGAGCTGGTGGATTTTGAGGTCACTGATTTTGATCTTCCCTACAATGCCTTGCTTGGCCGGCCGGCGTTGGCCAAGTTCATGGCGGTGACCCATTATGCATATATGGTGGTGAAGATGCCGGGGCCTGCCGGCCCCATAACCATTCGAGTGGACGGTCTGAAGCTCATACACACAAGTTTGCGCTTGATATGAGTGTTGCCACTTGTCCCGGGCGTGCCGATGTCGCCTGTCCGGAGCCCTCAGTCCGGACCGCCTCGCCTGCTCACGGGCGAGGTTAAGGTGGTCGCCTGAGTGAGGGCGAGTCCAAAAAACCGCCAACATTGGCGCCAAATCGGCGCCAAATAGGAAGACGCGCCGTCACCTTCCTCCGTGTAATTACGACGTGTTCGCCGCAACCGCTCGATATGACCGGGTCCCAGGAGGTGATCGAGCATCGACACACGCCCCGGCGCGCCTTGCTCGACAGAAGATCCGCGGCAAGCTCCGAGCGCAGGATGCCATTCGGCAGAGGTAGAGAAGCTATTGGGCTAGGGTCATCAGGAGGTCACTCACCCCGAGTGGCTTGCCAACTCGTGCTTGTTAAAAATCCAATGAAGTGGTGAATGTGTGTCGATTTTACCGACCTCAACAAAGCTTGTCCAAAGACCCTTATCCCTTGCCATGAGTCGACCTTATCGCTGACTCTACTAAGCAGTTGTGAATTATTATGCTTTCTGGATGCGTATTCTGGGTACCATCAAATCAGTATGGCGATAGAGGATGAAGAAAAAACTGCTTTTGTAACCCCTATGGGTGTCTATTGTTATGTCAGGATGCCTTTTGGTTTAAAGAATGCTGGATCCACTTACCAGCGTGCTATGCACATTACTTTTCGTCCACAGATAGGACGTAATCTTGAAGTATATGTTGATGATCCGTGGTAAAATTAAAAAGATGAGGACTTGGTTCAAGACCTGGAGGAGACCTTCTTCAACCTCCGGAGGAATGGTTTAAAGTTGAACCCAGAAAAGTGTGTATTCGGCGTCCCCTCCGGCAAGTTGCTGGGGTTCCTGGTATCCAACCGGGGAATTGAAGCCAATCCGGACAAGATAGCAGCGATTGAGCACATGAAGCCGCCAACACGGCTCAAACAAGTTCAATGTTTGGCTGGTCGCCTAGCCTCTCTTGGGCGATTCATTGCCCGATTGGGGGAAAGGAGCCTACCCTTATTCAAGTTATTAAAGAGAACTAATCACTTTGAATGGACGGATGAAGCTCAGAAGGCCTTTGAAGATTTGAAGCAGATCTCACCTCTCCTCCTTACGTTTCCCTGTGCAAGGTGAACCATTACTCTCAGATATTGCGGCTACTCTCAAGTGGTCAAGGCCGTTTGTTCTTGTGGCGGAAGGGAAGGTGTTCAAAGGCCAGTTTATTATGTCAGTAAGGTATTACATGAAGCGGAAACCCGATATCCCCAAGCTCAGAAAATGTTGTATGCAGTTCTGGTAGCGTCTAGGAAGTTGCGACATTATTTCCAAGGGCGAGAAATTACTGTGGTTACGGTCTATCCATTGCGAGAAATCCTGTTCAACCGTGAAGCAGAAGGTCGTATTGCTAAGTGGTCAGTGGAATTGGGGGAGTTCAATCTTAAATTTGTTCCCCGCAGACACCATCAAAAGTCAAAAGTCGCGGAGTTTGTTGTCGAGTGGACTCTGCCGCTCTCGAAGCGAAGAAGCCCCGTGCCGCCTCCCCGACCTTATTCTTTGATGGTTCGCTCAGTTGAGGGCGCAGGGCCGGTGTTGTCTTAGTCTCCCGACCGGTGACATCCTCCAAGATGTAGTTGTTCTTGATTTTAAAGCTACTAATAACATTGCCGAGTATGAAGGTTCATCGCGGGGTTATGATTGCTTCGGCGCTAAGTGTCCCAAGGCTTCAAGTCAAAGGTGACTCGCTGGTCATCAATCAAGTAAGGAAGGAATTTCAATGCCTGACCCCACCATGGCGGCGCATTTAGCGGAGGTCGAAAATGGAACGACACTTTGAAGGATCGATATACTCATATCCCCGACGTGATAATCATCTTGCGGATGGGCTCTCGCAGCCTTACATCCTCGAAGGCTCGTGTCGGTCGAGTCTTCGAAGAAAGACTATCGCGACTCGCCCATCGCAGCCCACGATCAAGGTGGGAATGATGGTGTCACCGCCGCAGCCCGGTGCCTGTGGGGACGATGGTATGGTGCCGAGGCCTCCGGCTCAGTGGGGATGGCGGCGTTCATCCACAACCTCCAGCTCAGTCGAGGGCAAGGCGGTCGTTCGCCTCGGCCCCTGTGTCCGGAGGGAAGGCGGTCTTCTGCGATGCAGCGCCGGGAAATGTTTGGCCCAGCAAAGTACCCGGGCGAACACCGAGTGCTCGCCACGCTTGGCCGGGAAGATCAGTGGATGGATCCGATCCTAGCCTTCCTGCGGGACCAAGTGATCCCCGACGATGATGCGTCAGCTAAGAAAATAGCACGCAAGGCCAAATGCTATACTCTGGTGGATGGGGACTTATACCGCCGGAGTAGAAATGGAATTTGAAAGACCATGTGGTGGTCTATCCATGTTTGTGATGAGTAATTGACTGGAGTTGAGCTTGGTTTGAATTGAGTTTGATTTGAATTGGATCCTCAAATTGAAGCAATTTGAGTGTTGGTTGCTTTTCCTAGTGCTATCGGCCTGGGGGCAGTAGCACCGGACCATTGGGCGCAATTATGATTGATTAATGATTGTGGGATAATCATTGAGAATATTTGTGGGCATTGCTATGTGAAAGGTTTTCCTTGTCTTTGATGGTTGCAGGGCGACGGTGCTAGGTCATGGTGAGGCGGAGGATGACCGGGACTAGGCGAGGAGCGTCGGAGGTCCAGACGGTCGGGAGATCGCCGGAAGATGACCGGAGACGAGTCCTGCAAGCCAAGAAGATAAGGAAAGGAGATGATGCTAGCTAGATGTCGTGGATCAATGAGGGCCGTCGGATTGTGGTCTAGTTGATAGGTTAGCGGGTCTAGGTAGTATGCTTTGAAAACTGCAAGAAAACCCGGTATGTGTGTGGGTTTTGGGTTAGCCCTTGCATGGCTGTGTGAGTGGGTTAATCCTAGCCCTTAGATGAGTGTCCTAGGGTTGAGAGACTCATCCAAGGGTGGTAGGTGACCCAAGAGTTGTATAAATAGGGGTGGAGGGGTGGCCTCCTCCCCTTGAAGGTTGTAGAGGTTTTTGTGCTCATTTGAGCTTTGCCCACCTTGTTGTGTGGCTTTGTATACCTCCTCCTTCCAGAAATACAAAAAAATTTCTTTACATCATTGTGAATTTAAATTTCGCATTTACATTATGTCTTTACTTTACGCAATTTAAATTCAGCATTTACATTACGCATTTACCTTCCCGCAATCTACATTCATGCAATTTGGATTTGCCTCCACTTCTTCTAAATGCTGATCTTGGATGTTTTGAATGTGTTCATATGGTTTTACATCTCTTTTGCACTCTTTGATTGAGTAGAGATCATCTCTTCTTTCAAGTTCCAGTTCTGTCCAGAACTTGTTCTTCGCGCAGCAGTTAGTCTTTGATTTTTAGAAAAATATAGAAAAATCCTTCTGGAGTGATTCTTGTTGGAGATTGTGCGGGACTCCTATACCCATCTTTATAAAAAGTTTGGAGTCCACTGGTTTCACCGTTTGGGTGCTATGAAGTGAAAACCGAGCCCCAAATTTTCTGCCCGAAGTTTCTGACTGTCTGTGTTCATAGATTTATGATGATTTTTCTACTTGGCTTTTTGATCTGAATTTTGGTGGAGAGCTTCACGACTCATCTGCTCATAGGGAGAAAATTTCTTATAATTTTGTGAGCAGCAGAAACCCACCAACCTCCCGTTCAAATTAAAGACAGATTCTGGAAATATCTGCTTTTGCTTTTCTAAAAGAGACTTTTGTGTTTTGGCTTGATCTCTTTTAGAAAAGAAGTATTTGAATTGATTCCTCTTTCTTTTGGACACTTGACAACCAGGATTGTGATTGAAAAATCCCTCACATATTTTATGGATAATATCCATGTAAGCTAGGGATGCACATAGTTGTCTAGTCGTTCCGGTTTTTGCGGGTTTTTCATGATTTCCCTTGTGCGATCTTTTCTCGGTTTTAGTTGGAGTATTTTGGGGGAAAATTTATTTGCGACCATTCACCCTCCTCTGTTCGCCATCTCGATCCTTCAATTGGTATCAGAGCGGGTCCTCGCTCTTTTGGATCTTCACCGATCCGAGAGCCGGTGCTTGTTCGATCTTCCTGGAGCATGGCGACTGGAGTGGTTTCTTCGGTGATTGGTCCTCATCGGTAATTCTTGGCGATTTGGAGCTGCTCCCGTGGTCTTCCTGCTACCTCTACTACCGCTTCTGGACTTCTTCTTCCTCTTCGATGGATCAATCGGATTGATTTTCTGGTTTTCTTCCTCGACCGACGGACCACCGCCTTGTCATGGTAAGTGAGGTATGGCATCTAGCTACCCTGTTCCCCGATGTGCTATATGGATGTGCTAGGTAGCCATGTTAACATGCTTTATCTCGATGCCTTGCCTACTTGTGATGATGCTTAGATATCGATGCTTGCTTGCCTATGACTCATTTTGATCTTGCAATCATGTCTATCTTGCCATATGATTTGTATTGCCTGTTCCACGTGCTTGTTTGTGATATCTAGGGAGTAGGTGATATTTTGGTCAATGGTTAGTTATAATCATATCCATGTGTAGGCTTGCTTGCATCCTCTCTCTGTTTGCAATTAATCTGGCTAGAGCTTCATTTCATCTGGTATCCTGTTAGATGCTCTAGTATATGCTTCATTGTTTATAATTGCTTGAGATGGTGGTTTATGTAAGGTTATGCTTGTATTCATTCAATTGATGCTATATATATCGTGCTCTTTCTATTAGCATCGTGTTCATATGCATATCCTTGCTTGTATCCTCTCTAGGGCTTATTTTGAGCAGTTTATTAGAGCTAGGGCTATATCCTGTTTGTGTTCTTGCCTATGCCTTAGTTTCATACTTTATTGTTTATAACTGCTTTATATGGTGGTAGTTAAGGTTGTGCTTATTTATTATTGTCCATTGATGCAATGTATACACTGTTCATCATATTTGAATCATATCCATGTGCACTGCCTTAATTTTGCATCTTCTGCCTTGCATTCATCCTCTTTTGATCTTAGTTGTGTATCCATTATGGGTGTGGGTGCTTGGTAGTTTAGGTGTTTTGTTGTGCCTTGATCATACACATTGCCTTTCTCCCATAGCATGTGTGTCTTGTGCCAACTTTGGACATTTCGAGTGTGTTTGGTGCTTCGTCCAGATGATTTCCCTTTGGGAGCAAATTTTTGTGATGAGATTGAGATAGAATTGCTCCTTGTGGAATGATGGATGCTCTGTGGTGGTTTGTCCTTTTTGGTGCCTAGTGCTTGCATTGAGTCTATGCAATGATGTTTTAGGTGTTCATTGCCCTTCTCATGGCATGAGTCACTGAAGACTAGCATATGAACGTGATTGCCACCTAGTTGAGAGATTTTGGATGATTTGTGGACTTGTGCTTCTTCGAGGTTGATTCTTAGTCCATGAGTTGTCTTGAGGCATCGTCTCTGCCGTTGGCAAGTAGTGGACCTCGTTTTCCTTTGAGGAGCTCACTCACGGCATGATTTGCAGGTAAGTGTGTGCTACATGGTGGCTTCTGTTTAGAGTTCTCGAGGTTTGGTGTTTGTCGCTTGTTTTCCCTTTGGCGGCGTGTTTTCTCGAGTTGGTTTTACTTGCATAACCATCATGTGCATCATGCTAACCTGCATGTGCTTTCACTCGTTTGCCTCTGGTTTATCTCCACAAGTGTTGAGCTTCATGAGAATGGCACTTGGGCACTTCCACTTCCTTGGTGAGCAATCATATATCCTTGTGTCAGGTATGCCAATGATCATCTCATTTGGACATGATGTGTGCTTAATTCTGCTCCCATATGTATATTATATGTATTGCTAGGACTTGTTAGCTTCTGGTTTCCCTTCTATTTGTCCTGGCTATTGCATCCCCCTGCTTATGTGTTGTGCTTCATGTTTTATATCTTGTATCTATAAGTTTGTCTTAGCACGTGGTTTTCTTTGTATATCTTATCATGCTTTCCTGTTTACCTGGTATGAGCATTTGGTATAACTGTGGGCATGTTTTCATATCATGTGCTATACTTTGTCATGAGTAGTATCTAGGTTTCTTGTCCCTGATCATCATTTACCTCCATGTTTAGCTTTGTGTTTTGGCTTGTGATGCCGATTTGGTTTGACCTTGAAAGGTCGGTTTGTGTGCTACATGTGAGTGATCTTATTGTGGTTAGGGTCATTTAGCTTGCTTACTATATCATGCCTGGCACTGCTCATGTTTATCATTTATTGCCCTTTATCTGTATATGCTCCATACCTGCTTGTACATGAGCTTGTGTTATTCATTCATGGCATGTTTTCACCATCATGTATATGTCTTGCCATGTGTAGTATCTTGTCTATGTGTCCATGGTCGTCACTTACTTCCATGTTGGCGCTTTGACCTTGTTGGTCGGTTTGGTTTGGTTTGTCTCTGATGTTGGGCGTGTTTGCCACATGTGAATGGTATCATTGAGACCATGGATATATAGAGCTTGATATTGCTCGTGGCTTGCCATATGCATGATCATCATTTACTGTCATCTTTTGTCTTGCTCATGTTTATACCTAGTAGCTTGAGCTTGTGGATTATTGTTGGCATGTATTAATATGCATATTTGCTTTGCCTAGAGTAGTATTGTGATCCATGTGTACCTAGACATCTTTTAATCCCTGCTAGCATGATGTTGCCTTGAGTGCCCTTGCTTAGCTTTCTGTTGCCAGCACAGTGTGTTGCTTGGATGAGCCTGTTTTATTTGGGATATATTGCTCTTGTCGTCTAGAGATATGTGGATCATGTGCTATTTCCTGTCTTGGCTTGTATGCATCACTCTCTACTGCCATTATCTTTATGCTCTTGCTCTAGATGATTTTTGCCACACCATGTTTGTTATTATGTCAAGTCTATGCCAAGGAGCTAGTTTTGCTTGACTAACCCTAGCTCCGAAGTGTAGCTGTGGTTTGGTGCATGTGTATAGGCTTTGTAGCAAGAGGAAGGCCGTATTGTCTGAGAATCTAGCCGTGGCGATGCAACAAGGAAGAAGAAGACTTCGTCTGGGTGTATAAGACCATGACCGCGCCTAGGCAATGCATTCAGGAGGTCTTCCATTCTTGGTCAAGTTGATGCGCTAGAAGATCACTTTGGGTCTTCTTCCTCTCGCTATACCGATCCAAATCAAGTCTGCTACCACTACTTCCACTACTTCAACTACATCACACAAGGTAATCGCTTTATTCCGTGGCTCGAGATGCTTTGGTTCATCTCCGCCATTGTGCTTGATGATATACTTGTGTGATGATGTTTGACTGTTGTGTATGGATGATGTGATGATATAGTGTGATTGTATATATGTTATATGCTATTTTGTCCGATGAGTAGATGTCCGCTTTACACGGAGGTGTCTGAAATTTTCTGTGTTTCTAGGACTTAGTCTCTCTTGAGCTTAACTTGATTTTAATAAACTTGAACTAATAATGGAATAAAATTTGACTAACTCTGCTCACGGGGTTTGGTTAGCTCTGTGGAGTCTGGCCGTGTCTTGTGGTTTCTAGCTTCATATTCGGTGCTTTTGTGTTTTGGTTCCTTTGGAGTTCATTTCACCCCATTGTCCCTAATCTTGACTAATTCCAATTTGAACCAAAATCTGGGCTAAAACTTGACTCACTAGTTGAGGGGAGTTAGGAAACCTCTTTGCATCTTTTGCATTGGCATTTAGTGTCGCTTTGTTTATTATCTTTGCTTTAGATGCTAGTGGTATCTATGTGCAATTCTTTCATGCCTTGTAGCCTATGCCATGTCACTTTGATGCTATACCATTTAGTTCAAGCAAGTACTTTAAATTGAACTCAAATTGACTAAGTGTACACTTGAGCTTGTGCTTGTTTAGAGTCTCTGAGTTTGTGCCATGCTAGTTTGTGCCTTGCTTTGGGTGCTTATGGGTTTTATTCTTTAGAGTTATGAGTTCACTTCACTTAGACTTCTGCATGCTTTGCATGGACCTCTCATCTTGTGCTTTAGGTTGCTATCATGCTTAATTAGTTATTCTCTTCTCTCTAGGTTGAGTTCCCTCACGCCTTATAAGTCTAGCAGTGTTGGGCCCCTGGTAGACAGGTCTGTGCACTCCTTAGTTTGGGATCTAGAGGCAGCTTTCCTTTGTTAGTCATTGGGGAAGATGAGAGCTAGTCTGAGCCGTAGTGTTCTCTACCATCTTTTACAGTGCTCTATAGCCACCCAGTTCATAGCTTCTTGACTTCTTCCCTCCATTCTGTTTTCGGCTTTAATTGAGTTCTTTTCAATCTTTCTTGAGCTTAATCTTGCTAATAACTCAATTTGAACCAGATTTATGCTTAAAATGGAATCACATGTTGAGGGGAGTTTAAGAATCATCTCATGCATTGCATATAGACTTGATTTTTCATTTTATGAGCTTTGTCTATTATGCAAATGATCCATGTTTCATTTTATACACCATGCTATATTATGAAGAAAATTACTTGCTTAGATATGTCCAAGTTCATTTATCTTGCTAAGCTTACAAAAATTGAAAAATGAGCGTTAAAACAAAAACTTGATAAAACATGTTGCGTTTACTTGCTAAGTTTCTTCTCTAGTTGTATTTGCCATGATTTGTGAAATTCTGAAATTTTCTAGAGTCCCTATAGCAACTTGGATGAATCTTGTTTGATCCATACTTGAGTCCTTCACTAGCTTAACAATGAAAATACTAAAATGAAAAGTGAAGCAAAATTGACTCTTTTTGTGCAAGATCGACTCAACACCTCACATTCACAAGACGGCTTCTCATTGCACTTGAGATGAACTTGGAATGGGTTGTGTATGACCAAGATCATTCTCTTAAGAGTCCCTCTTGAGATGATCGATTATGGCTTGAGTCAATTGCTTTAAACAATGCAAAAACATACGTGGGTAAAGAATGCAAATAATGTCAAACATTTGCACCCCGCTATGTCTTTCAAAAGATTCAAAGAAAAATTTGCATACAAGAAACAAAAAAAATAAGCTCGAAGGACCTTGTGTGCACTTCTAGATTCTCCAAAGTGTTGAGTAGGTTGAACTCTAGGTTTTCCATTTGATCCTCTGAATGGCTTTGCTTCTAAGTTTTGAAACTCATGACAAGTTTTGCTCATGTTTGATCTTGCTAAAAATGACATGGTTTTAATTAAATCTTGCTAGCAAAATGTTTATTTGCACTTGGACATGCCTTACCTTAGTCTATTTTTACCATAACTTAGCTTGGTGTCATAACTTGTCTTGTTGGTCACTTGGATAATTTTCAAAGCTCCCTTAGGCTGCATTACTTGCATAAAAACAACAAAAAAAGGGGAGAAAAGGAAATACTCTCTTGATGCCTATATTGCTAAAAGGGGAAAAATCGTAGAAAAGGCATCATTTTGCATCTTGATTCTTCTTATTTCTTATGATCTTTATTAATCTTTGCTATCTTCCATAGATCATAAGTATTTCTGGTTGTCAACTTGATCATGTTCTTGATTTCCATTTCATTGATCAAGTTTGGCTCTGCATTCAAATTGCTTTCTTCTTCTCTTATTCAAACTCAAAACTGCCTTTTCATGTGTTTGTCAATATACTCATCAAGGGGGAGATTGAAAGACCATGTGGTGGTCTATCCATGTTTGTGATGAGTAATTGACTGGAGTTGAGCTTGGTTTGAATTGAGTTTGATTTGAATTGGATCCTCAAATTGAAGCAATTTGAGTGTTGGTTGCTTTTCCTAGTGCTATCGGCCCAAAGGTGAGTAACCGACCATTGGGCTAATTATAATTGATTAATAATTGTGGGATAATCATTGAGAATATTTGTGGGCATTGCTATGTGAAAGGTTTTTCCTTGTCTTTGATGGTTGCAGGGCGACGGTGCTAGGTCATGGTGAGGCGGAGGATGACCGGACTAGGCGAGGAGCGCCGGAGGTCCAGACGGTCGGGAGATCGCGGAAGATGACCGGAGACGGAGTCCGGCAAGCCAAGAAGATAAGGAAAGGAGATGATGCTAGCTAGATGTCAGCGTGGATCAATGAGGGCCGTCGGATTGCGGTCTAGTTGATAGGTTAGCGGGTCTAGGTAGTATGCTTTGAAAACCGTGCAAGAAAACCCGGTATGTGTGTGGGTTTTGGGTTAGCCCTTGCATGGCTGTGTGAGTGGGTTAATCCTAGCCCTTAGATGAGTGTCCTAGGGTTGAGGGACTCATCCAAGGGTGGTAGGTGACCCAAGAGTTGTATAAATAGGGGTGGAGGGGTGGCCTCCTCCCCTTGAAGGTTGTAGAGGTTTTTGTGCTCATTTGAGCTTTGCCCACCTTGTTGTGTGGCTTTGTATACCTCCTCCTTCCAGAAATACAAAAAATTTCTTTACATCATTGTGAATTTAAATTCCGCATTTACATTATGTCTTTACTTTACGCAATTTAAATTCAGCATTTACATTACGCATTTACCTTCCCGCAATCTACATTCATGCAATTTGGATTTGCCTCCACTTCTTCTAAATGCTGATCTTGGATGTTTTGAGTGTGTTCATATGGTTTTACATCTCTTTTGCACTCTTTGATTGAGTAGAGATCATCTCTTCTTTCAAGTTCCAGTTCTGTCCAGAACTTGTTCTTCGCGCAGCAGTTAGTCTTTGATTTTTAGAAAAATATAGAAAAATCCTTCTGGAGTGATTCTTGTTGGAGATTGTGCGGGACTCCTATACCCATCTTTATAAAAAGTTTGGAGTCCACTGGTTTCACCGTTTGGGTGCTATGAAGTGAAAACCGAGCCCCAAATTTTCTGCCCGAAGTTTCGACTGTCTGTGTTCATAGATTTATGATGATTTTTCTACTTGGCTTTTTGCTGAATTTTGGTGGAGAGCTTCACGACTCATCTTCTCATAGGGAGAAAATTTCTCATAATTTTGTGAGCAGCAGAAACCCACCAACCTCCTGCTCAAATTAAAGACAGATTCTGAAATATCTGCTTTTGCTTTTCTAAAAGAGACTTTTGTGTTTTGGCTTGATCTCTTTTAGAAAAGAAGTATTTGAATTGATTCCTCTTTCTTTTGGACACTTGACAACCAGGATTGTGATTGAAAAATCCTCACATATTTTATGGATAATATCCATGTAAGCTAGGGATGCACATAGTTGTCTAGTCGTTCGGTTTTTATGGTTTTTCACGATTTCCTTGTGCGATGTTTTCTCGGTTTTAGTTGGAGTATTTTGGGGGAAAATTTATTTGCGACCATTCACCCCCCCTCTGTTCGCCATCTCGATCCTTCAGAATTCTACTGAAGTGCATCACTCGGGAAGAGGGGAGCGCTCTGCTCCTTGATATCCATGGAGGCATGTGCGGGAGCCATATGTCCGGCCGAACGCTAGTTGGCAAAGCATTCCGCCAGGGATTTTATTGGCCTACTGCCCTCCAGGATGCTTGCGAGCTGGTGAGGACATGCGAAGCTTGTCAGTTCTTCGCCAGGCAAGTCCACCGACCAGCCCAAGCTCTGCAAACCATCCCGCTCTCCTGGCCGTTCGCGGTCTGGGGGCTGGATATCCTGGGTCCGTTCCCGCGGGCCACAGGGGGTTTCACCCACCTCTTCGTCGCTGTCGACAAATTCACCAAGTGGGTCGAAGCTGAAGCAGTACGTGCCATCACGGCTTCCGCTGCTGTCAAATTCATGCATGGGATATTCACCCGCTTTGGAGTCGCCAACCGTATTATCACCGACAATGGAACCCAATTCACCAGTGCGGCGTTTCTGGAGTTTTGTGATGAGATGGGCGCCAAAGTATGTTTTGCTTCGGTCGCCCACCCCAAGAGTAACGGTCAAGCTGAGCGCGCCAACGCGTTGATACTGAAGGGCCTCAAGACGAAGGCGTTTGATCGACTCCACAAGCGAGGGGCGCGCTGGATTGAAGAGATCCCGGCTGTGTTGTGGTCGCTCCGCACCACCCCCAGTCGGGCTACTGGCGAGACACCTTTCTTTCTGGTGTATGGAGCGGAAGCTGTTCTCCCCTCCGAGCTGTCATTTGGCTCTCCGCGAGTCTTAGTTTTCAATGAGGAAGGCCATGAAGATATCCGGCAAGAAGATGTCAATCTCCTGGAAGAAGTTCGTGACCGGGCCGCCCTTCGTGCCGCCCGATACCAACAAAGCCTCAGGCGATACCATGCCACCCGGTCTCTGAGAGAACACGGCAAGGCGATCCGGTCTTGCGCAGAGTTCAGCGATGCCGGGTTGTATAAGCCGCTCTCGGTGGGAGGGCCCTTTAAGGTGGTCTCAGATCTCGACCGGGCGGTCCGATTACCACGGAAGACGGTCGGAATTGGCGAATTCCTACAATGTGGAGTTATTGCGAAGTTTTATCCTCGAAAACTGTAAGTACCAAGGATTCGCCTTGATCACTCGATGAATCTACCCCTTAACTGATCGGCGGTCATTGGTTGTTAATAATGTTATTATCTTGGAGATTTTTGACTTTTTTATTACTCCATTTCTTATACCCTATGGAATGGTTTGCGTGTGGATACTATTGGTCCCTACACTCTGACAACTCCTTGTTGATCCATAATTATGCCTGGTGTTTGTGCCGAGTAAAGACGGGCAGCTAGGAAGTGGGTTTGGCACGGTGTTCAAATGCAGTTTAGACACCTCGGGTTGGCTCTTTGAAGCACCGATGGTTGTTACTGCAAGTACCGCTGGCCTAGTACCCTTCCTGGGAATTCGCTGCTTTACTACACAACGCCATGGGCCGTATTTTGAGAAAAGCGGCAGCAACATGGAGGTCAAAGCGAGTGAACCAATATTTCCCCAGGCGCAGTCCTGAACTATCATGATCTACATTGTATGTGATCTGTATAGTGTTCATCTACCTTGGCCATATCCGCATGTGTGCGCGGTCGACCAAAAGTTTTGGCCCGATTCAAAGGGATAAATCTAATAGTGTACACGAGTTCCGACCGCCGCCAGTAACTTGGGGCTGGTCGCCTCAAGATTCCCGGCCGCCGCCGCAGTGGCTTGGGGGCTGGTCGCTCAAGATTCTCGCTGGCCGCCAGGCTGGGGCTGGTCGCCTGCCCAGCTTGGGGGCCGGGTCGCCCAAGATTCCGATCGCCGCCAGCTTGGGGCCGGTCGCTCAAGATTCCGATCCGCCGCCAGCTGGGGCTGGCCGCCCATCACTTAGGTGGCGCCCGCTAATCGTAGCGATAAGTGTTCTGAATAACACTCTCGCTTGTACGCTTATGAGAATGCTAAAATTAATCAAATTATGCATGGTTATCACGGATGTTGCAAATCTAACGGCTCCTTCGTGATAAAAGGAAAGTCTTCAGTGTGAGCGTTTAGTAAAGCTAAGTAACCAGGGTGTAAGTTGGGCACGGAACTCAAACACGGCTCGTACGCCTCGGGTTGGCTCTCAGAAGCACCGCTGGTTGTCACCGTTGAGTGCCGCTGGCCCAAAACCACTCCTGGGGACTTACTACTTTCTGCGCCACACTGGGGCACGATTCTAAGAGATCACAAGGATTTAAGTTCCGAAGAGATTTCAGCCAATGATGACCCTGCATAAAATATTGACGGCAAAGTTATTATGTGCTTAAACGCAGACCTTTATGCTTCAAAGTTGCCTTTGCCTAAGTCCCATATCGCTTATACGTGTGATGCTTACACTTGTGGCTAGTTATATTCAACCTCTGCAGGAATTCTGGGACATTGCCCAGGCTTAGAAGCCTAATTGGTGCTTTAGCCGAGTTAAGACCGCCACCTAGCAATTTCAAAGATGCAATATCGGATGAGCATGGCAAAAGGCATGAAGGTAAAACCGAAAACATCCATTACAATTAAAGTTTGTTAAAGTGTTCATGCAGTAATAAAGGAAAGGGGGTTGATCAACAAAAGAAATAAACACGAAAAGTGGAGCGGTGGCTCACCCTTCACTCATCGCCCACGCCGATATCGCGGCGTTTTCTTGCCACCGAGGTGGCGACGCCCATGACCGGCCGCTGCACTGCACCGCTCGCCAAGCGCCGGCGATCGCTCAGACGATGCTTCACTGGGCGGCGTCTCCCACGATGCCGCCTCCATTGCCGCCATAGGATCCAGAGAGGCGTCATGGTGGCCCAAAGATGCCAAAGACGAAGGTCGCGGTCATCGCCGCAACCTCCGCCCTCTCCCACGGGAGCGTGCGGCGCCGCGGTGGCGGCTCAAACGCCTCTGCGGCTGGTTGGTCGCATGGGCGTACTGTAGGGCGGTGTCCTGGAGAGGTGTCTCCAACACCACGCCCAAAGGCTCCATCATCTTTGATGCGCAGAATGCTCCCTTGAGCATGGTGGTGAGATTGCGCTTGAGGCAAAGGCGGCCAGACGGAGGCCTTCATACGCGCCTCGGCCCTCTCCGCCTGTTCTTTGCATGGCGATCGTATGGTCACCGTGGTCCTTTCTCGCGCCACCACGTGTCGACCTCTCCGCCTCGCGCCACTCGCCGATGGCCCCGTAGAGTTGTCTCGCCGTCTGCTCCATGCCCAGCCGCCGTGGCAAGGAGGCGCCAAGCGAAGTATGCAAATTGCCGAAGTTCGTGAAGAGCTCAGCGGAGCGTTCGCGGCAAGTGGCGGCGATCCGGGGCGAAGTTGGCGAGTCGCCGGCGGCCGCCGCCCGCTCGCTCGCGGCGGTGGCGGCCGGCGGTGTCGAGCGAAGCCTCGCTGCTCCAAAGAAAGCGCGCGCGCTCGCTCCTGGAGGTATCTTGAGGGGTCGGCCTTGGCGTCGCCCTCAAGTTGAAAACCGCCTTGGGAACCTCAAGCCCGCCTCGTCGAGTGGCGGCTTGGGTCCCCGCGGCGGAAGGTGGTGGCGCCGTGGGAGTGGAAGTCGGTGCCACCGGGGGAGTTGAAGGAAAAGGCGGTGGAATCGGTGCCGCAGGGGTCGGCGCCGTGGTCGCTTAACAGCGCCATTGATCGCACCGGTGGCGAAGGTGCCGGCGGCGCCGGAGGTGAAGATACCGGCGCCGCGGGCGGCGGCGCCGGTGCTGTTGGTGTTGCGATTGGGGCGGCCGGTGCAACCGCCCCGTGCGAAGTCACCGCCACCCTTGGACTGGTGGCGGCGGAAGTTTCGCCCGCGGAGCGGGCCTTCTTCATGTCCGGACCTACGGTGTCCGGGACGAGTGGCCGCTTGCCCGCCGCCCGATCAGTGGGAGGGGGAGCATCCCTGATCGTCAGGGGGGCGCGCGGCGGCACCACGGCAGGGCCGGTGGAGTCCATGGGCGGTAGCAACCTGACGATTCTCAGGCGCTCCGCGGACTCCAAATCGGCGAGCGGCCGTGCCGATGAAGGAAAGTCCAGCCGGCCGACCGGGCGGCATGAGCCTGAAGCCACCGCCGATCGCGGCCCATCCAAGTTTCCATAATCGCCAAAGTTAAAAAGGATCCGGTTGGTAGGGAGCAACACGAAAAAAGTCTAGATGCGAAGAAAGCTAAAGAAAAATAAAGACTTACTACGAAAGGTGCGGTGATATCGTTGCCGTCAGATATCGCCATATTTGGCGAACACGGCGCGAAGGGGCTAAGTCTTCGATACGAAATCCTCGACGACCAGCGCCCAGTTAAACCGGCGCCCCGCAAGCCGTTGATGCGGCCGCCATTGCTCGAGCTCCGCCGTCTCTTCGACAAAGTAGTTCGAGCTTTGCGATCGCCGCCGCCCTTGCGAGCACCCCTAGGGCATCGATGCCGCTGTCGTCATTGACGACTGACCACTCGAGGCGCCAGCCTTCCAGCTTGACTGGGCGAAGGGAAGATAGTGGCGCCATCCCGCCCCGAAGACGGAAGTGGCAACTTCGGCGCCGCCGCCGGAGGAGGCGCGCAGAGGAAGAAATGGCGAAAAGTGGGAGGTTCGGCATCACCCCCATGAACATTTCACAGAGGTGTGCGAAAATGGCGAGGAAAATGATGGAGTTGGGGGTGAGGTGAAGATGATGGATTTCGTAGAAGTGAAGGACGGTGAGAAAAAAATCAGAAAAAGGCGGTACCAGGCCCGCCATGATGCCCCACACGAAGATGATGATCTCGCTCGGCGGGCATCTGTGGTGTGGGGGTCCCACCGGAAGAAAAGAGGCCCTCCCAAGACGATGGTGTGGAGTCTCCCACTGTAGGAGTCCACCGTGGAAGCGGGAATGGATGGCGGCGCAGAGGAGCCATGAGAGCGAAAGTAACAAGAGACAAGAAAAGCTTGGAGGAAGAAGACGAAGTTTGCAAAGAGTACTAAAAGCGTGAACTGCCAGGTGCGGATGGACCTATATGTATCCCCCACTCATACCGACGGTTCACGAAAGGACAAGGTTGTGCGCCGCTTGGTCCCAAAGAAAAATTTATGGATGCGGAAGGAATCGAGGCGATCGATCTCGGTGAGTGATGGCCCCATCCAAGAATGCACCGGCATTTAATGAAAAGATTTTGAAAACCTATGATGTGCGTTCTTGGGTGGGCCTGGGGGCTACTGTCGGCGTACTATACACTAGGGTACCCTCTTCGCCGCACAAAAGCGTGCGTGACCCACGTGGCAGTCTAGCAAGCGGGTGGGTGCTTACACCCCGTCTGTTGGATGCTAGTCCACGTGGCGGCGGGCGGCAGTGGGCGATCACGCCGCCGCCGGCGCCACTAACGTGGCGGCTCGGGCGGCAAAGGCGGCGGCACGCCGCCCCGTGCCGGTCCACGGGCGGCGGGCGGCGGTGGCGATCACGCCGCGCCGGCCGGCTAACGTGGCGGCTCGGCGGCAAAGCGGGCACACACGCCCTCCCGGTGCCGGTCCACGGGGCGTCGCGGCGAGCAAGTGGTGCCGGTCCACGTGGCGCGCGGCGGGCGAAAGGTGGGCGATCACGCCGCCGCCGGCGCCACCAACGTGGCATGCGGACGAGCACGCCTCATTTATTCCGCCGCCATGCAAAGGGTGGGATGCGGTGGCTTCGCCCGAAGTTTCTTCGCCGCCAGATCTTGTCGGCGCGTCATGTTGTACCGTGCATGTCGGTCCCAAGGAATTTCGCTACAGCCCGCTCTTTGACACCTCTCACCTACCACACCGAGAGGTCACATTCCGAAGAACCGAGCGAAGGCATGCGCCGCATCAATTAGCGCCGAGGAACGGACAACGGCAAGAGTGTAATAAATACGTAAGATAGGCATGATGACCTCTCTCCGAATCTGCTCATGTAAGCCCGCATATAAGGGCACTTGAGGAAAAAAGAGGGGAAGGAAAATGTAAGAGCTGGTCACCCACAAACTTGGTAACGACCCTTTCGAGAGGCAATCCAACTTCAAGCAGGAAGTAAGGCTGTTACCCTTCTCTATAGGGGCCTGAACCTGGGGAAAAATCATTGTGTTCATCTGAATTTAGACATCAGAGCTCGTTAGTGTGAGAGGTGCTGGGGTTTCCCTCTGCTAGGGTTAGCCAACTACCGAAGCCACCCCCCTATCGAACAAAACCCGGTCCGTAGGCTCGGGCCTGTCAGGTGGAATACACCGACAACTCCAATACAACATGATTAAAATTTTTTTATCAGATCCTTTATTTTTTGGCTACATACCCTTTTCCATATGTATAAGGAATATGTAAACAAATTATATTATAAATGGTGGATTTTAATGAAATTTTTCATGGAACTCACTTTTGAGTATCTTATAATCAGTATTGGAGTATACTCAAAAGGATAAAGAGGTATAACAACATCATTTAAACGGTATATTAGAGGTGGGAGTAGATACACCTAGGAGTATGAAATCATTTATATATAGAGAGAGAGAGATAGATAGATAGATAGAGAGAGAGAGAATTCTAGAATAATATGAGTTGGACTCATTATGTTGGCTGGCGCTACGTCTAGCGTGACTCGGTTCACTGGGCGACGCTACGTCTAGCGCTGATCGACGTAGTATCTGATACAAACACATCAAAGAATCTGAGTCACACTTTAACAATCTCCACCTAGAGAAAATTCGCTCATGTAGCTGATATATCTAAATCACCTTTGAATAAGTCTTCATCAACAGATCTTATGCCTCAAAAGTCCATCCAACTAATCTCAATGATTAAGAGTAGAACAATCTTATCCAAACGCTTCTCATGAAGCTAAATTAAACAAATTATTAGCAAATCTAAACACAACTATTAATACAACAGACTAATAAATCTAAGTCTTCAATGGTTTATAACCCCAACAAGTTTGAGTTTGTGTAATTGGCCTCCTAAAACAACTATTCAATCATCAAACAATATAAGCTAAGACATCATCTATGGCACTTGATAGATAGCGAAGAACGCTTCTCGTGGAATCTGACATGCTCCACATAAAATACAAAACCTAGTGAATGCTCGCTGAAAGAGCAACTTGCACGCATGACCATCATGCCCATCAAACTGCCAACTTCAAAACTTCAAAGGTAGCTGAAATCCATGGTATGGTCAAAACTGCTCCTGTAAAATTATTTGATGAAAAGAACTCATGTGTTGTCAATAAAGTAGAAATTATACTAGACCCCTCGTATCGAGCTATAACAACTAGACAAACGTTGTAGCATTCATACGTAAACGACAAAACTCTTTGCACATAATCCTTCATCTCAAACTGAAATTTGAAGCAAAACCTTCACTTTCAAACAGTAGAACTCTAAAGAATATAATGCTAACTACCATTGTGATATCATCAAACACCGAATGAAACACCAAATCAGGTGTCCCCTCAATTGAATCCAAATATGCATGAACTGCATAACTTCGTGAATTGGAAGATTTTTTTTCTTGCTTCGATAATCTCCTTGATCAAATGTACTTGTATGCTAGTAACAACGCTATGCTCAAAACTTGCAACTCTACCTTGGACTCCACAGGTACGGATCTTATAGCAGTAAAAGCAGTTGCTGGGGTAGAACACGGATCGGTGATGAGACAAAATCGAGACATAGAACAGAATCAAAGCAAGTTGAAATTTCCGAATTAAAGCTGCTGAAATCTAATGGCACTATATCTTCCCGGCAGACATCCCGTGTGCGTGGCAAAGCGAAGTCCAAAGATGCTTTTGCTTCCTGACCGGTGAGCCGGACGCAGCCTTTTCTTGCTCTGCTCTTGCCGCTTCTCCTCTGGACTACTGCTCGGGTGGCTGGTGTTCTAGGTCTGACGGTAACATCATGGCCCTGCCCATCTGAGACTCGATGTACTTCAAAATTGAAATGGTTTTGATGATTTTTCTGCCGCTTGGCAACAAGATGATGACGTCTTGACGAGATGAGATGCGTACTGCACGAGATAAGAGGCGTCCAGTGCCTTTGTAGACGCGGGAATAGACGATGCTCCTGGGATACGTTGTCCACTTCAATGCTGCTCCTCGGATATGTTGTCGACTTCTCAGTAGTCGTCTTCTCAATTGGCGAATCCTAGTTTTCAAGTCAATTGAACTTCATCTAGCCTGACACCTCTCTTATCTAGAAGAGCACGGCTAGGTAAGCTGGGGATCCCTGATCCGTTGAGCGAGAGCCTTCCCACGGTGGGACTCTGGATCACTACAGGCAACTTTCGTCTCTATTCGACCAACCAATCTTATAGTCAGGCAGGCTTACACGATTACTCTTTAGGAGGCATCCGTCCCAGGTAAACTACCCACCTCGCTATGTCCCCCTTCCCCGAATTCGATAGACGGACTTCGCTGATTGATGTCGTAAGCAATCTTCCTCGTATAGTGAAATCAAGAGTTCACACTCACCGTTAAAGAACTAAACAGTGGCGGACAAGGACTAAACCTGCAGCGCGCTGACGCGGGCGCGGACATGACTTTGTCTTCTTTGCTTCGAACTCGGCGCAAACGAGATCAGGTGCTAGCTCACTTTGGATTCGTGGCCACTGCTCACGCACAAAACACGCTGAGCAAAAGAAATCGCGGAATATTCTTGGATGGCGGTATGTCGCCCTGTTACGCGCGATACCGTGCGGATATCTTGACGTTGTCTCCCTGATGATGCCAAACACTGAACAATTGCCACCCCGGGGAGTAGCAGCTAGAGTTTTAAACCCAGAGCTCTGATATTAGATACTTACGGCAAAAAGTAGAAACAGGAGATATGAATTTTAAGTGAAAATCCTTAAGGGGAAAAATCACGGTATGCCCCGCTGGTAGGGTGGATAACAGTCAACTCGGCTTGACTTAACTCGGCTCAGTTAAAGTTGTTAAGGTACAGACTCATCTCAATTCGACTTGTTATCTTAACGAGCTAAAACGTCAGCTCGGCTCGATTCTTTAAAAAACTCGAGTTGCCTCGTTAAGTTTGTTACATTTCTGTCATCCTACTTTCAGTTCAGTTACACCATGCGGACAACTTTTGAAACAAGGGAAAAGCCAAGCTTGCTGATGGTTTCAGAAAACTAAAGTAACAGGAATTTAATGATAATAAGTAAAATCAAATTAACAACAATTTAATTACATAATTACCTGCTGTCTTTCCTTGCATAATGATTTTGGTTAAATTCTAACTCATCAGTGATTGAGAACACATTGCCATTTTATCTGCAAGAACTTCCGAATAGTAGTAGTCTGCACTTCCGTTGAAGACCTGCATTCTAGGTATTCAGATTGGATAAAAGCATTGTAATACAATGCAAATTCATAAAATCATGCAAAGCATATGTCTTCAATACATGTATGGAACCTACAGCATACAGTGTCCAGTCAACCATACACAGTTTCTCTGGGAATTGAATGGCAGTCCTTCAAACAAAACCTCCACACATCACATTTAACAACTTGGAACTTGTTCATGCCTGCTAGTTCATACAACTTTAAACCACCGAATGAGTTGATACAAGCAATCCATTTTACATCAGGACATATGAAGACAGGTAAGATATCGCATCAGAGGCTCTAGCAAGTGCTACAGGACAAGAAAAACCGCCTGCTAGTCGGTCTGACAGTGGCACAACCTCAATAGTCTTCAGCTCAACTAGCAGGCATCCATCACAGGCTTAGGGCCATAATAAAGACATTGCCATCTAAACAAAAGGACTCGGTGTCATAATAAAGACGTTGCTCAAGTCACACAACTACTTACTAATTAGCATCATTCTCTAACCCAGAAACTTGAAAGTTCAAATAGACAGGTGCTGATACTAATACTGGAGGTGGAGGTGGTGGTGGAGGCTGTGGTATGCTTGATGTAGTAGCAGCCTGGGTGCTGAATGATCTGCCAGTAGGATAAACACCAGCACCTGGGAGAGAACAAGTAGACTGTGCCCTTGATAGAGAAAGCTAGTACTGAAGTGCAGTCTGAAAATTCAGAAACACCATGAACATCAAGTAATGACAAATGAAAATTAAAGAATTCTAACACCCTTGCCTTCAGTTTCAACTAGGCTTCAGAACTTCAGCAGATAATTGAAAATGCAGGGGAACTTCAGCAGAAAATTGAAAATTGAACAAGCACAATGAAATGTCTAAATGTTATTTTTTCAGTTACTAGGTGACGACAAGCTCAATGAAATGTGTGACCTGAAAAAGGCAATGAAGATGGTGGCTTTGTTGGAAGCTCAGCTTAAACGAGTCCAAACATAGATTCAATAGCAGACTAACTGCTTTCCACCACGCTGTCAGGAAATGGTACCAATTCACCGTCATCTTTGTGGTCGCCTTCCTGCAAAGGAAAGTAGTAGTTAAGTTATACACAATATTTACCAAAACTATATGAAATGCCGAAGGAGGACATCTATACCACTATCATTGAAGGTCTATTGTTATTTTTGAATCCTCGTATGAAGCTAGAGGCACATACTAATGTCTCAACCATTGATGGGCGTAGAGCACTATGGTATTCATCAAGAATTCTGCATCCAGTACTACGCTAAGTTCTTTATTTATTAACCTAAATCAGCTTAGGTGCTAATTTCCCCCTTAGTAGATGCTTCGAAGGTTCCCAACTCTTAATCTTCTAGAGTGAACTCATCTTCAACAAACGACTGTATCATATCCCAGTAAAAGGTCCTGGCGTCCTGCATTCAAATGCATCAAGCTACTGAACCATTAGTAATTTTAGCCGATGGCATCATGCTATAGAACCTGCATTCCAAAACATTAGAGCTGCTTGGACAATATAGAATTTGACAAATTATCACACATAAGCTAAATGCCATCTTCACATCTGTAGAACCAAATCATTAGTCAAGTTCGAAAGTAATTTAAAGACTAGTATGATTTTTACCAAACTATGTTGTTTTGGATAAAACCACCATAATTGGAATCAACTTATCATTAGTTTGACTCTTAGATTCATGAGTTTAAAACCTAGCTTGACTCGACTCGTTAAGGAACAAGTTCGAGTCAAATTTTTTAATACTTGTTTAATTTATGAGTTTCAAGTTTTTTTTCCTCACCCCTACCCGTGGGCCGCGCCTCGGCCGACGCACGGCTCGAAACGCGCCCAAGCAAGCACACCCACACACATTAGTAGTACCTTTCTTCCTCGACCGGCAGCGCAGGGTGAAAAGCTGCGTGTATCGAGCCATCACCGTTCTACAGTTCAACACGCTGCGTTCTCAGTAGGGGTGCAACTGGAACGGATATTTTTCGACCGACCGATCGACCGAATCAATTCGAATAGCGATTTGAATAGTTTTTCGGATATTCGAAGAATTTTCCGGATATGGATACGGATAAGGATAGTTATCTCGGATAAGGATACAGATACAGATAGTAATTATCCGACGGATACAGGAATATCCGAGTTTATAATCGGATAATATCCGGATATAAAATATGGATATTATCCGAAAACTTTAAAGACTTCTCCAAGACTGTGAGTCTGTAACTCTCCAATCAAAGAGCACCAGTCACCAGAGTCTGGAGGCACTAGTACTAGTGTACCAATACCACTCTTGGTAGTCTACCAGTATCAGTGCCAACTGCCAAGTGCCAACTACCAACTACCATTCTACCAAATGCCACATTGCCACTGCCAAAGTGCCAACGTCAAGTGCACCACAGCGCCAAAGTGCGTTCATTATTAATTATTAATTATGTACAATGCAAATATAGTAAATTCTTGTACTATTTTCTTCACATTTTATCAATAATTATTCATAACTCATAAGTAATCGACCATTCAGTATGTTACATGTGCAATAAATGATCTATATTTTCATGTATTATCCGCTAAAATATTCGCACCGTATTGAATCCGGTCAGTATTCGCCAGATTCGTAAGTGATAGTATCCGGTATTATTCGCATTCGTATTCACATCCGACACCATTCGTATCCGACTTTGTATTCGATAAAAAATATAGATACGGATACGAGATGAACAATATCCGACTGTATCCGATCCGATTACATCCCTAGTTCTCAGATCGAATACTCAGTCCTATGACATTGGCTGAGTCGTCATTCGTCAAGCTGCGTACAGATCTCTTCAGCGAATCTTCCCTAGCCTCCAAAATAGCCCTCCTCGCCGTCGCAGGGCAGGGCACTGGCCGAAGCTTCCAGCTTTTCCGTCGTGAGAGTCACGCGGCACGGAGAAGCCGTAGGCGAAGGTTACAAGGCTACATGGCAAGCCGTAGGCGAGAGATGCAAGGCTTCAAGCTGAAACTTTCAACTCGTCGGTCGGCACGTAGCGGCTGGCAGAGTCTTGCACGTAGCGGGCTAGCGGCCGGCTTCAAGGATTTCAGCACACAAGTTGAGTTTTCCTCGGATGTTGTCTTGTGTGAGATCAGATTCCTGGCCACAACCTTGCAGGGGGAGCTGTCACCGCCAAGAACCAACAATCCAAGGTTCATCAACCAACCGCTTTTGCACACAGTTTTGTCCAACAAAAACTGCACCCAAGAAACTTACAAGAATCTGCACCCCCCAGAATATTCTATCTGAAAAGCATCCTGGTCCACATAGTACACACATGGTTCATATTTCATAAGCAGATATGTACCAGCCAAACTGATGTCACTGGTGATATCCTTTACCATGTATGATGTAAGCTCAGAAACAGTGTCATTGCAACGCCAAGATGTAACGACGACACAATGACAATACATATTCTTGAATATACTCTCCTGAATCTTGGAGGATCTAAAATAAATTTCATTAACTTGTAAAGCGTTATACACGGCAGCGTCTTGGATCAGAACACCAAACTCCACACCTTTGATAATTCAGTTGGGGACGAGGGCATTGTGGTTCCTCTGCTGCATGAATTAGTTCATATTTACAAGTAACCAAATTGGGGTCGAGGGCATTGTACAACAACAGGTAAATATGGTATCCACGACACTGTCAGCTTCTCAGGCCGCCCCGGGTGGTGGCGAGGGCGAACCCACCTCGCTCGTACATGCGCTGGATCTCTTCCCGGTACTCGGTTAGAGACTTGTGCGGGAGGGCAGGGGTCAGCTCCACCACGTCACCCATGCACAGCTTCCGGTTCGGATCGCTTATAGGCTTGTGGTTAACCCTTGGTCGCAGTTCCTCTTTCAATGGGAAGCTGCAAGGGCTCCATCTTGGACTATTGGCCCCGACTCGCTCCATTAGATCGACTACAGTTGAGTTTGCTGGGAGCTCTTGGACAGACATCTAAATCACAAATACAATTTTGTCAGACAACTGAAACAACCACAGTTATATCATTGTAGAATTATACCATTTTCAATAATACAAGACGGAAAGAAATCAAAAGGAGAGACTTACCTTATCATGTTCAAGCATGATCACAAATATGGGACCATCATGGTTGCATTGGCGGGTGTAAGAATAAGGGCAGTCGTCTGAATGCAAGGGAAAAGGACATGGTGGCCTAATGGCGTCAGAGCTGCCTAAAGCTGAGGGCCGCTCTTTGCTCATTGCTTCGCATTGCCATGTGAGCACCCATCTTGCCCATTCCACCATTTGGAGTACAAATGAGTGCCTGCAGCCACCTTCTTTGTATCTCCAGTGCGCAGCAAATCCATACTCCGCTTGTAGATGCATTTCTTTTGTCCGGATCTGGACTTCAAATGGGTGGACGCCCTCACACATGATGACAGTGTGCAACGATCGATACCTGTAACTAGTAAATTAGCAGTGATTCTACTATTCTAGAAGAGTTTTTAAGAAAATGATCAAATTTTTTTTCTGCATACCCATTCAATTTTGGATGCAATATATAGTCCTTAAATCTTCCAGCAACTCGAGGCCACAGTTTATGGACGATGTTAAGAGCTCTATAACAATCTTGCTCTGTGTCAACCACAAGCCGTAGACCATGGATGTCATGTACATCATCAGTTGTTAAGTTCTTCCTGGAGACATCACAAGCATAATTAGAGTGGGTGCTGTGAATTCTCATGGATTTATTCATTTTTCTGAATCAACAATGTAAAGAAAGGAACTTCGGCATACTTTATCATCTTGGAGTATATACTGTACAGACTCTTGTGCCTCCCAGAAAGATTGTGATATGAAATACCTTCATGTCTGAGACCTTTACCTAGTTTGTCCAGAGTAGATGTAAGAAGTGCTTCGTCAAAAGATATCACAAGTTTAGACGAAAGCTCCTTGTGCTTCTCTGGATTCAAATGCTTGAAGCAAATATTTTCCAGCTGGTCTTTCCAGGTAGCAATTCCTAACCGATTAGCCAATGGCACAAAGATTTCCATAGTCTCTTTAGCAAATCTCTGTTGTTTGACCAAAGGCAAAGCTTCTATCGTTTTCATGTTGTGCAGACGATCTGCTAGCTTTATCAGAACAGCTCGTGCATCAGCCATTGCAAGAAACATTGTATGCAGACGATCTGCTTCAACAGTCCTGCTTGCAGTATTGTTGTCCCGAGCAAGTTTGCTCAAGTGGCTTAACTTCGAGACCTGAACAAATCAGTCAATATATGAAGCCTAAAACTTTGACTTGGTCACTGCAAAACTATGTCACAAATCGATTTCTACAATTAATAGAACAGATTAGTAGCATGCTGTAGAGGCATAGAAGGTCATAACAATAGACTTCAGTACTTCACCCAATTAATCACTTAGTTTACTCAGGAAGTAAAGCTACCCATACGATTGAAAGCTTAAGCAAAAGGAGCACATGACACATTGACTTTGAATAAACAACAAGGATAACATAGATAATTCAAATAATTAGCCGTAGATCCAGCCAAAACCTTCACTAAACTACCATAAGAAAACTTCTAAATTATTCCAAACCATCTAAAATAATGGTAAAGATCGAGTAAACAAAACACATACCCCTTCAACAAGATCAGCAACACCGGCGCCGAACATCCGGAAGATATGATCGTAGTCCATGAAGGAATCATCAATTGTGTCGTGCAGAAGACCAGCAGAGACGATCGTCGCGTTTGCCCCTATCTTAGCCAGAAGAACGGCGGTCTCCACGCAATGCTGCAAGTACGGGTCACCACTCGCCCGCGTCTGATGGCAGAATAAAAGGCACAAACCCAACAAAATTTAACAACACAAACGAGACCTTGCAAATAAATCAAGAACTAAAGAATGGAGTCTTGTACGAGTTCTTGAAATTGGGATTCCACCTGGCCCCTGTGCGCCCTCTCGGCCTCGAAGAAGGCCTTGACGACGAGCTCATCGTGGAAAATGCGATGGCAATCCTGGGCGCCGGCAAGGAGGTCGCGAGCGTAAGGTTCACAGGACAGCTCTGCCTCCGACAGGTTCTCGTCGAGCTCGAACGCAAGCTCGCCGGCGTCGACGCCAGCAGCAGCGGTGACGCCCAGTGGTGGGGTGGTGACCGGCGCGTAGTCGATGCAGGAGCCAAGAGCGTTGCGCACGAAGCTGGAGAAGAGCCGTTCGCGCTCGCGACCGGCGAGCCAAGAAACCGACGGGCT
The DNA here is from genome assembly GCA_036346375.1 of Guadua angustifolia. Taxonomy (NCBI): domain Eukaryota; kingdom Viridiplantae; phylum Streptophyta; class Magnoliopsida; order Poales; family Poaceae; genus Guadua; species Guadua angustifolia. Next base: position 20,410,201 of record CM070515.1, read on the forward strand.
CCTGGAGGCCGGCGAGGATGCGGGGCTGTGGAACAGCGACACGGGGCTGTGGTGGAGGTGGTCCCGCCACTTGAACGGCGAGGACGGCTGTGGGTAGGAGTAGCCCCCGCCCCCGCCAGCAACGGTCGGCTCGTCGGATCTATCGTGCCAAAGCGCGCCGAGCTCGTCGTGAGCCGCGGCGCGAGGGGCGGCGGCCGGGGAGGAGAAGAGGCAGGAGAGGCCGCCGGCGATGGCGGGGTGGCGGTGCGAACTGGCGGACGACGGGGAGGCCACCGCCGCGCAGGGCGCCGAGCCGCGGGAGCTCGCCTCAAGCTCCGACGACGTGTAGACGGCGCCCGGCGGGCTGTTGTAGACGGCTATCGCCGGCACGGACATGGTCACCGGGAACTTCCCAACCACCTAACCACCCAACCAAACCGCTCAAATCGGAAATCCCAAGCAAAAGAACAGCCGAATTCGGGCGACCAAGCCAGAAGAACAGAAACTCGACTCCAAAATTTGGTCTTGCCGACACCAATTCGAGAAACTGGAAGCCCCCAAGACAAGAACCGACGAGGAGAACGCCCTGATTCGAGCTAATGACAGGGTAGCTCCGGGAGGCAATCGACGCAACAGAGCACGAATTCCACACCAAAACTCGATCTTGGCGAGATTAAGCCGGCGAATTCGCGGGATTATAAGGGTGAGAAGGAGCACAGGGGAGGTGAAAGGGGTGGCTTCTTCTGCGCGTGCCTTTTGTGGGCCGCTTCTCTTCTGCTGCGTGGTTCGTGAGGTGTGGACGACGGGGGCGCGAGGAGGAGAAGAATCTCGGGAACTCCTCGCTAACAATAGGCAGGGTGAAATGTCCAAACTGCCCATTTTTGGACAAAGAATCTCGCAGAGAATTAGCTTATTTTACCTCATCCGTTTCTGGCTCCTTTCTCGCACTAGAGAAGAACTCTGCTCCTTCCCAGCGTTACCTCGAGAAATCACAGCTTACGTATAGGGTCGGAAGAAGAAAAAAACTCGTTTGTGGACTAATTGGCTCGGTTTAAAATTGTACCAATTATATTTATTTTTTGTTAAGCATTGAAATAAGTTAATTTTAAATAAAATTGGATTTTGCTCTAACTCAGCTCGACTCGGCTAGTTGGCACAACCTGTTTGGCTATCCTGCTTCATATCATGTGCAAACCACTTCCACATTGTAAGTCACTTCAATTTCATATCAGATTAACGCAACCATGTGCAGAACAAACAGCAAAAAAAATAGTGCTAAAACAGTAAAAATTACTATTTATGCTGAATTTGTCTTTTTCATATCTTTCAAATGTGATTGAGTTTCATCTTCAAATTTTGCAGGATTATAGAAGTTCACCTCCCCTACATATGGTAATTTTTTGAGAAATTTTCAAAACTTTTACGGGTGGTTTCCACGGAGTTTTTATGGAATGGGTGGTTTCCACTGAATATTTCGCCATATGTATATATGAAGGCTCTTTTCTACTCCCGGGAGTAATTACTCTCTATACCGTATCTCACAACGTATGAGGTATCTCGTACGACGGAGGGTATGTATGCTTAGTATACGAGTATATAAGATTATCTAGGTGGTACGTATATTTTTTCAGATGTGGTATGTATATTTTTTGAACATAATCCTTTTTATGTGTGTATATAAAGGTATTTGCAAAATACGCTAAAAATCATGAACTCTCTTACAATTTTTTCGTGTGGCTCACATTAGATTATCTTATAATTAGTGTATGAGGGTACCTAAAGTGATAAAATAGTATTTTAAATTTGTTTTGATGGTATTTTAAAGGTGGAAATAACTACTCCAGAAATAAAAGATATTTTCGTAAGAATCCTGGACGTGCTCCTTGCTATCCCCATAAATAGGCTCCACTTGAGTGTCAAATAACATAAGAGGCAAGATATAAATTTCCTTCGGAAAAGGGAAAACAAACATGAAATGAACAAGAACTACTACTTTTTCTATCTAAGTTTGTAAGATATATTTTTATTGGTCTTGTCCATAAACATAGAGCGTATTTTATATTTCAATACAAAATTATTATAATGTTCTTTCTATATCCCTAATAAATATATATCTTTACTTTATATTATATATACACATTAAATATGTTCAATGGTAATAATCACATGTAATATATTTATTTGTATTATTTTCTTGGTGATCGTGTCAATAAAAGTACATTTTAGAAATTTAGACCGATTGAGCAAGGATGGGATCAAGTGGAGCGCTGGCTCACAGGCTCAGGCCGTCCGGCGGTCTCCCGCCTCGCGAGCTCGCACCGGATGCGTACGCGCCGCGCCGCGCCGGCCCCCACGGTGCGTGACATGGCGCCATGGCGACCATGCTTTCTTTTGCGGTGTTACATACACGTACGTGACAACCCGGGTTGTCGGAAGTATACACGTCGGGGTGTACGAGGCCATACCTACCCGTGTGTACGTACGTACGTACGTACACTGTCGCCGTATGTGTTCGAGGGCAACGTGTTTGATTGGATGGTTTTTGTAAGCTTGGAGAGGTGTTTCTGTATTCCAAAACCATTCGGACACGTGAAATTCATCGGATTAATCCTTTTTTTGAGATTAAGTTGTTTTCTGTAAAATTCGTATATTACAATCATGATTTGTATCTTAGAGCACACCGTGAATCTGATTGTACGTTACTCTGTTAAAGCAATATTGTTTCAAGATTTGTATAAATTATTTTGAAAGAGGCAAGAAGCACCGTCGTAAGCTTGCATTCGATGTTAAAATTACGGTAGCATTCTTATTCGAGTGGGGTGTGTGTATACACACATCTATGTATATACATACATAGGTATATAACTGGTGATATTCGAAGCACCTCTTCTATTTTAAAAGCAAAAAAATCCCACAATAATCTTAAATTCTAGAAATTCTCACATTAATTAGAAGAAGAAAAAGATAAGAATCTTCACTACTTATTTTGATGGGGTTAGATTATAACGGTGCAGATTAATCATATATAACAAATATAATTATATTTCAAAATTTTTAAAATAATATTTTTAATGAGAAATTACACAAAAAAATTGCATAACCACTTAGCTATTGCCGTTTGAATTCGCGCGAGAGAGTCCATCGTCGTTTGAACTAGTAATTGATTCTCTATCGCCAGTTCAAACGGCGATTAAGCTTCTGTCGCCAGTTGAAATGGCGACAAAGAGCTATCGCCAATAGTTCGGCTCTCTATCGTTATTCTAAGTGACGATAGAGAGCATTTAATCGGCAGCCCTTGACCTTCTGCCTCAGATCTGCTGATCGAACAAAAAAAAACGAGTGCGCGGTAGAAAAGAAGAAAGGAGAGGGAGGAGGAGGAAGAGGAAGAAAATTCATCACATGTGCAGGTAAAATTTTTATGAGTAATTTAAATTTAAATTTAGTAATGCAATTTAGTGATTGGATTAAATAGATTGGTATGTAATTAGGTTCGTAGAGTAATGAGTATTTAGATAGATGATACAGGGACCGGATTAATTAGGGTTGTAAGTAGTTAGTCCTATAGAATAGCAATAGTTATTTACGCACATGAATTAGAGACCATATTAATTAGTTTTGTAAGTAATTAGGCCTGTAGACTGGCAATAGTTTTTTTACATTGATTAGTTGGCGATTGGATTATTTAGGTATGTAAGTTATTAACTGCATAAAGTAACAATAGTTATGGACGTACAATCTGTGAGAATTATACGAGATACTATTTAGTTAAAAAAATTAATGTTTGTATGGTTGCAGTAGTTGTTTGAAGTAGTGTAGAGTACGCCGTCGAGGTATGTGGTGTAGAAGTATGGATAGGTTGAGAATCTATCAGAATCTACCAGGTATGCTTGAGGTGATCAAGGAAAGGAATGCTAGAACTTATATCAATATTTGTGAGTAGCCTTCGCAGCGCTTCCCTGGGAAGATGGTACTCAAGCGGGCATTCTTTGCTTTCGGTGCTTGCGTCAACACGTTCAAGCATTGTCGTCCATTGTTATGCGTGGAAGGGACTTTCTTGACTAGGAAATATAAAGTCAGATATTGACAACCATAGGAGTAGATGGCAACAACCAGATTCTTTCTGTAGTGCTCGCATTCATGAAGGGTGAGAACACAGAAAGCTAACTCTGATTTCTAAGAAACATGAAAGTCAGCGTCGTGGATCAGCGCCCTGAAGTGAGTGTTATACACGATTGGCATCCCCGCCTATTGAATGCGATCGTGCAGTTGCAGGAAGGTACAGAAGAAACATATCCATGGCCAAATTCTATAAGCAATTCAAGAATAAGGAGCTTATGAAGCTTTTTAAGAGGTTGTATGACCAGAACCAGCAAAAAAAGTTTGATGCACTTTAAAAGAAGTTGGATGAGCTAACATCAAGGCATACAGTGGAGACAGCGAAGAGGGCAATGTTTGGCACAGAGGAGACCCCAATGGCACTCGAAGTGTTACCTACGGACCCTCCGCACTTGGTCCAGAGGAACGGAAGGGCCACGAAATGCTTCTCCGAATGGATAGAGTATGAGACTAGGGAGAAATGGGCACTGCTTTATAACACCGATGGTGCTCGCTATGGGGTCATGACGACAAACCTAATTGAGGTTTACAATTGGGTTATACGAGGCCTGAGACCCCTTCCCTTGGTTGCTATAGTGGAGAGTGTTCTTCATGGTATTGCGAAGTACTTTATAGATTGCCATGGTAGAGTATTAGCCCGCATGAGTAATCCTGATGTAAAATACTCCAAGGTGATTTGTACATGTATGGAGGAGAAGGTAAGAAGAGGGAGATGCATAGAGCATTGAAGATGAGCACGATAGAGCTTCGTTTTGAGGTACTGTAGCGATGTTTGAGTAGCTGATGGATGATCGCATCATCTGGCAGCCGTACCTTCCTGAGCTAGTAGGCGCGTGGGCACCTCATGGCATCTCATTGCAGTGCACCCATGACGTCGCCTTTTGGCTGACACGACGCCACCTGGTGTTCGACGTCTACGTGGAGACCTACGTCATCCATTGGTGACGTCGTCCCACCGAGCGTGCATACGTGAGTATTCTTGTACATCACTTCTAATTGCATCACTCTTTGCGATGTTGTTACTAATGATGTTACCTTGTCAATCTTTTCATGTAGGCTCACATGCAAGAGCTTCATTGGTGCTGCGAGCTAGACATCACACATGTTGCCTCATGCTCAGCAGTGGGCGCAGGCTTTGGCGGACATTCACGAGGAGGCAGCCCCTTACGACCACGGCACGTACGACGAGTCATCCAGTGGTTCAGCCCGCGCACACACATTCACATTGTGCGTGTCATCGACTCACCTCCGCGGCACATTCCCTCGACGGTAAACACATACCCCACGCAAGCAGACTCGACATTCTATCACTCAGTTAGTACTTTTTTCACATGCCATGTAATTTGTCATTACTACAATTGTAGCAACTAACTTGCCTTTCAATGCATGCGTAAAGCGACCTTGTCGGGAGGCTACGGAGGAGCTGGACGCACTGCTAGCGGGAGTTGGCTGGGGGAACAGACTGGAGGTCACGATGGACTTCTTCAGAGGGGTGTTACAGCGTGTACGTCAGAGGACCGCTCGCATCATCTAGCTTACGTTCAGCAGGAGGCTTAGGGATGACGACATCGTACAAGTTCATGGGTGTGCCTCAGCTGTAAGGGGTTAACACGTCGTAGGCCACAATTAGGACATCGCACACGTAGGCAGCCCATCCTTCGGATGTGCCAGGGGGCTCCAGTTGGCAGCGTTCTGTGTCGTACATCTACATGACTCCAGGTACACCGCGTGCTCTCCTTTCCACTATTATGTTATTCACATCATGTGATTTGCTAACATTAAAAGTTTGTCAGCTACAATCTATGCAGCACCTCAGTAGAGCTTGAGCCACTCCAGCGACTTCACTCCCTTTGATGACGTCGACTTGGACTGGTTCACCAACCCCAACTAGCAATTGTCGGGTGAGGTCCTTGGTCCGTCGTAACTCGCCGATGCACCTGAACCGACTCAGCCGTCGTAGGCCATCTTCGTTACTCTGATAGCACCAGTATAGCTTGCTAGGAGTACTCGTGGACAGGGCTCTGACCAGCTCAAATATCCATCCGAACATGTGCAGCGATGGAGGAAGCTTGGGACCACACGAGGGGTTGCACCGCGCAGGGGCACCAGCTAGTTTTTTCTTTCATACCTAATGTTCAGATATGTTCTTTTGCTTTGAAAGTTTATGTAGTACTTAGATATTATCTTTTGCTTGCTTAACTATGACATATTAGTTTTGTTCATAATGCCATCAGCTATATCAGGATGATTTGACAACATACATCAGCTTTCTCAGTGCAATTTGACAATACTCTGCCAATACCTTTTATAGTCCGATTCGATAACACTTTGCACACCGCGAAGTGACAAAACAATGCCATCTATGACCGACGGACAACACACTGTCTATCTCAGAGCAAAGTGACTACACGCTGTAGCCCACCGCTTTCTCAGATCGAAACGACAATACACTGCAGCTCACTTTTTCAAGTATAAAACCACCAACCACCTAAACAATCCTTCTTCCCTACCCCAACCTCTACTCCATTGCAATGACAGACAGAGGAGAAAGCTCAAACCGTGGGAGGGGTAGATGGGGAAGACTAGGTCGGAGATCACCTCGAGACCTTGACCCTTCATGGTTTCGAGTCCACAACCCTTACCTCGAGAGTACTATAATCTACGATCCGTTAGACCCTAATCCCCCCACCATAGATTTTCCTATTCGAATAAGGGACTCATACACCCTTTAAGATCCAATCTACGAAGGCCAACCATTCCTCTCTCTGAACTAGCTGAAATGCAAGAACGACCTCGACGCCATTGTGTAAGTTACTGTGCTAGTGATCCCAACCCAGGATGTCGTTTCTACCGATGCCCTCTGTTCATGGTAATCACTACATCTCTTACTTACCATTTGGCTCATGTCTCGCTATATAATACATACTCTTGCTTGCAGACCGCAGGTTGTAAATTCACTGAGTGGGTGGACCCATCGTATCCCATACATGCCTAATGATACATCCATTACTTGGTGTATCGTCTCGAAGAAATGGAAGAGGACCTCATGGAGGTCAAGAAGAAGAATGAATAGCTCCGTAGGCAGAACTTGGAGCTCCAGACCCATAATGATGACCTACGTCGTCAGAGAATTAGGGAGAGGAACAATGAGTAAGTCGTTTACCTCGGCAGCTACTACCACACTTATTGCTGTTGCGGCAATGCCAGCTGTAGCTGTGCTTGCCACTACCGCGACTAGCAGCCCCGTCCAGGCCGTCCTGACGATCAACACTCTATGTGGGTTCTTATGGTTACCCATTCGAACATTAATGTTTTTCTCCCTTAAAGCGTACTCCATCCCACCCTTTTACAATTCTAAAAAGCGCACTAGTATCGTAATATTGTCCATGTTTGTGGCTACTCTGTGCCACCATTTGTACCGTCCCAACTATATGCGCCATGTAATCACCTTTTGTTATGAAATGCTATGTTTCATTCATTTCGTTTTTTCGAACTTTATAGATACAATAACTGTTATGCTCTACGTATTCTTGTTCTTTCGACTTGTTATGCTCTAGTTATTCTTATTCTTTCGATGTATTGATGTATTTTAGTTTTTCAAAATAGATTCCATATGATACTAAATTCCATCTCAGGTCATAAAATAGTGTCCGCAATTCTCTTTTAAATTGAAGATTGTAATTGGTTTGCTTTTCAGCTTGTCCCATATAAAATACCGATAATTTTGTTGTGCTTGCGACCCAAAACTCAACTACATATCTCTGCTTGATACAAAAATTTTAGTGCACATTTCCAAACTTATAATGATTTTTATACAAAATATTAATATTGCTGGTTTCTTTTTTCCTTCTCCCGTCTCCTCTATTCTGAAACTCAGTGGGAGCCTCTTTGTTGCCAATTGGAATAGCGACAGAGAGCCGAACCATGGGCGACAGCTCTCTATCGCCATTCCAACTAGCGACAGAGGCTTAATTACCATTTGAACTGGCGACAGAAAATCAGCCGCCAGTACAAACGGCGATTGACTCTCTCTCGCAAATTCAAACGACGACAGCCGGGTATTTATGCAATTTTTTGGCATATTTTTTCTATAATTTCTCATTAAAATAGATTATTTTAAAAAAATTATTGTATTTCAATCATTGGAAGTAAAGTTGTATATCGAAGAAAGGATCTCCACCATTTATTTTAATGGGACCAAATTATTAATCATATATAATTAGAGTTATGTAATAAATATAATTGTATTTCAATTATTGGAAGTAGAATTGTATATCAAAAGCAATTGTATTATAATATCTAGACGCGCAGTTGAGCAGGTAGGTATGCTAGTTTGATAAAAAGTTTCCCTAGATTTTAGTTGGCCGATATTTTTCTTATATGTTAGTCGATTCTACACTTTGTTGTCTGATTTGATTTTCATCTAATAAGCGAAATTTTCATGGATAATTAAAAATAGATCACCTTAAACAACGCTAGCTTTCGCTGGAAGCACTCCATGCTGATATGTGATCTATGACCAATGCCTACTGTCTATCTGGTTAATTAGACAAGTCCAATGTTATCTCTGTACCCACCTACCCATGCGTCATCTATTGACAAGTCCGTCGATTTGTTCAATGCCATTATAGAAAGAAGCTGGTATTGTCACACTGGAGTCTACTACTGGTACCACATTAGTATTTATTTACCCGCCATATCATTCTAGAAACATATGCTTGACCATACATCGGCGCCTTTGGCTCTTTGCTCCCTGACTATTTCTTTATTTTTATTTTTTAAAAATGATCATAGCTCTAACATTTTATTAAAAGAGGACAACAGCATGACTACAAACGCGCACCCACACACTCCCACACACACGCTCTCGGCTCCGTAAACGTCCACAACGAGCAACATTTGAACGCGGGCAGACCGCGTACGCTCTAGCGCACTCGCCAACCCAGCAACGCTAGGCTCTCGCTCCCTGATTATTGCTCGGCAAAATCTGCTTCCCAAGATCACCTGGAAATGTACATCATGCATGTTAAACTGGGCGAGAAGAGACGAATGCTCACTGCTCAGTGCTCTTGTCGTCGCTGCTCCTTGAGCCTTACTTGCATCAGCGAATCCTTTCATTCACGGCAGAGGTTTTGACCAGGCGTATCTAGAAAATTGGAAGGAGGAGGGCTAAGACTAAGATATCGAAAACCTAACAAGCCAACCATGTTCAAAGTTTGCAAACATTTGTTTAACAGTCACATATAATATAAGTGTGTACGTAACAATACAAAGGATAAGATAATTGAGAGACTGTTAGGCTGGTACTGGACTAGTTTATTAGGTCTATTTAAGAAGGAGTATAAGAGACTACAGATACGCCACTGGTTTTGACACGCAAAGCGCTTAGCATGCAACATGTGTATGCGCTGAAAATACGAGTAAAACATCTGCCATCACCTGATAGCTTAACTGATAAGCCGTTCGGGTGACGTGATCGGTGCATCCACTCATAAGCTAGATTCGTTATTACAGTAAAATAATCAAACTGACGGTGATTAACAGATTCTGCTTTGCACTTTGGATCATGGGCTGTACTCCTTGGCACGTGAAAGACTTTCTTGGTGATTTGTGCTTCTTCTCCCGCAAGTCACGATACAGAAAAGCGTTTGATTATAAGTTACTTGGGAAAAATCATGTACAAAACGCAACAAATTTGTATGCACCTGCTTAACCATCCTGCAAATCGGTTAATCAGAACTCACGGGTACCAAATCTTAAAGAGGAGAGAACACACTAGATTTAGTAGCATTCTCATGTCAGTGCAATCAGAACATTTACACTATACTACCAGTGAAACAAAGCATGGGACAGTAGTACAACAATGCAAGGACTGAAGTCCAACAGATCGCAGAACTGCAGCACAAACGCCACGTAAATCAGGAATGCATTTCCTAGGAGGATTGCCAGGAATACAAAGTGTAACATTACAAAAAGAAGCTTATAGCTACAAGAAACCAAGCTTCCAAAATAATACAGTGCTGCTTGGTGTTCTCCTCCAGCAGCACAAAGGCTCTGCAGTAAAGACTAATAATCACCCGCATATAAGAACTAGGACTAAGTCGATTCTGGAAAATGCCACTTCCCTTGGCCAAAGGACTTGTATTGTCGCAGCGCCCCCCAGTGTTCCAATCCCCATTGAAAAAATGCCGAGGCGACATTGATCAATAGAACACCTTCAGCTGGGGGTGGTGAGGAGGTTGGGCATCCAGCCACTTTACAACACTGTGGATGGTGAAATTTTTGGCCTTCCAGATGGCAGCAATATTCCTGTTGTTGTTTGGAGCTCCACCAAGATACATTTCCCACTTGTTAGCCCTTAGCTTCCCTCGGTTCCAGTGGTGGCCAGTGTTGAGAACCAGAACATGGAACCTGAGGAGGTTATCATACACAAAAGCATGTGGACGGTCAAGGTGCATAGCGTAACTGGTCGCTCCATCTGATGGACTCAGAGGCTCCAAATCACAGAGTGTCGATGACCAATGGTATAAAATGGTTGTGTTAGTGCTCACGAATCGGTAAGCCCAGCCATCTGGTCTTCTTGCACCTGGTGCTAAGACAAAGCCATACTCTGCGCCAACATCTTCCACATCTGGCCGATCTTTATGGTTTCATCAAAGCTTTATGGTTTATCCTTTGTAAACACTCGGTTGTGTGCAATTGCAGAGACCGGATTTTAATCCTTTATCTAAAAAAATCTGGCCGATCTTTTCCACCAGTGACCATGCACATCATTGATTGAAACATCTGCCTCCCTAAAGAATCACCCACATAAGCAATGGTTTTATCCTGCATTCTGAAATATGACCAAATTAGTAATTACCTAAATGGGTCAAAGATAATATCAGGCCAAAGGGTGCAGTATATGCCATCTCCAAATTCATCACGGACAGGCTATGGTCATGTACCTCCTCAAGAACTGAGAGGCCTCAAACTCTGGCATCTCACTACCTTCAGGCTGCCATCTAAATTTTTCATAAGCAAAATCTGTGCGCTGGGTTAATCTGCAGGCCCAGCTCTCAGAAAGCCATTGTTTACAGCCAAAACCAGAGTATAGTGGTCTGCGGTTGTCAGAAACCCATTTTCCATTCCTGTAGTTACATTCTGTAAGATGAAGCAAACATCAGATAAGTATTAGGGCTGGATAACCCATGCATGCACTAACTTTCATACAACGAGACTGGCCAAAAAAAAAAAACTTCTAGACATAACAAAAAGGAGAAATCTGACATTGGAATATACAAGCATATTCTAGCATGCTCACAGAAGAAATGAATTCATGGTTCATCCTGCAGTCAAAGAAAAAGAGTAATAACCTTTCTTTTCAGAAGGTGATGCTCCGTTTTCATCTGCAACATCAACAGAATCGTCTACTATGGACAGTCGTGGTGGTGCACCAGTAAATTGCTTTTCTACTTTAACTACTGATTGCGTCAATGAATCCGCAGTTGGAAAATCTTCTTCTGAGGACGTATGCTGATCTACAAACTTTGAGTTAGCTACAGAAGTTTGAAACAAAATGAGAATAAAGATAGGTGTAATATAAAAAGAATTAAGAGAAAATATTTGTGTATGCTTAAAATGACCTGGATGAGTCAAAACCAAAGAATCTGGTCGGAGGATTTCAGTATTATCGTACGTGCTTTTCTCCCATTTCCAGAGAAGAAACAACATGAAGAAAGAAAGAATGACAAGTTTAAGCTGCTTTATTGATGTTTTGGAACAAAAAATTGCTTCTCTTCAAAGTTGACATGTGCTTAGGAACCATCCATGTAAAAATAAGACAATTGATGATTGTAGAAACCTGTTTTCATATCAGAAAAGAGGTTAAATTAGACAAGTGCTATTATACCTAGTAGTACGCAACATTTTGCAAAAGAATTTTAACTCGTAGGTTTTGTAAACATGAGGGTTAGGCAGTAAAGCGGTACTTTACTCTTCGTTTTAACAATTTACTAATTTATCAACCACCAATATAATAAAAAAGGCCTCAAGTGTGCTTCGCACCTGCCAAGTACAAAATCATTTTCTGAGCCTGTCAAGAGATTTTATTGGGAAATTTTATAATGTGTGACCTTTTTAATCAACTGGATGACTCTTCACACGGTAGGCTTATGCTCAACACTCCAGGTGCTTTGCAGGACAATCTGAGAAGCTAGCTACAAGCTTTGGAACGTGTTAACCAAAAATTCTATTGCAAGCACATACTACTTAGCCGCATCTTTGGATCCAAACTTCATCCAGAACAGAGAGGAAAATCCGATCCAATTAATCAAGATAACCCACGTTATGTGCGCATAGCTGCAGATCAACCCATCCAAGTAAAACTTGCAACAAAACGTCCCTCAATAATGAAACTACAAACACAAACCCTCATTTTTCAACAGGCAACAACGGCAGCGTCGGCTCACAGAACCATCGACAAGTTAAATCACTCCAAAAACCATCTTAACTTGGGCAACGAATGCAATCAGGACTCCCGTGCAATCACCGTGCAATCCAACTAAGAAAAGTTTTAAAAAATTCTGAAAAAAATCATGGATGTACATCTCATCTTACCCTATCAACATATAAAATTTCATGATCAAATTCGTCCTATGCTAAAAGTTACAAAAAAATCTACCGCAGAGAAACCACGGGCATCAACCTGGGCGAGACTTCGTTCCTCACGCCGGGGGGCTCCTCGCGGGATCGAGAGATTGGACGCGGGTAAACAAGTGCCCCACCTCACAGCGTGCAGTGGAATACCGTCTCTCAGTCGTGTTTCTTCTCCTCGGCCGGAGAGGCAGGCAGGGTAGGGGGGAGAGAGATGGATGTGTGAGGCAAATGAAATCGGATGATAGTAGAACAGTAACATTAATTACCGGAGAATTAATAAAAACGCGGTGGGTGGCTTACCGCTGTTCTCTCATCAGGGCCTTCATCTGCTGCTAATTACTCCAATTACTTTCTGCTTAAGAAAAAAAAAGGATTTTTTTTTGGGGAACAAAGAGAGGACAGCTTGGCAAATCAGTTTATCTACCATCACAATTCAGAATCAGTTTTTAGATAATCAAAACTAGAGTTTTTAGAAGGCCTAACCAAGTTCAAACACAAACATTGAGCCGGACGGGGATATACCAGAAAACCGGCCAAGGTGTTCTCGTCCAACCAAACCAGATGCACATCTACACAATACTAAAAAACATGCGCATCCACATCGCGACAGCAATATCAACTCTAGATCATTTGAAATGCGCGATGATAGAAGACTGCAGCAATACCAGTGCAAACTACAAAGAATAGAAAGGGGAGGCAAACCAAAAAAAAAAATGCTGCAAGTCTAATGGATGGTTGGTAACGTTGGTTCATTCCATGTAGCTGCTACGCAACTGGTGGCTATTTGATATATCTCCTCTTATCATAACAGATTGAGTGGGATATAAAACTGTCGTCGTTGCTACACTGGCAAAACAAAAGAGATTTGCGTAGCGGCTGGACAGTTTCAGAGAGACTGCCGCATGCGCAGACCATCTATTCCATTGTAAAACGCAGATATCAGGTTAATAAGATAGCTATGTTGTATTTATTAAGCATTTTTTGTTTGTTCTTTCTCATTACATGAGCATAGTGATAGGGAATTGGACGACTTCTTATAAAGATCATTCTACCTTTTCATCAAAAATTGGAAGATCGATATACTTTACTTAATGTCTGTGAAATTCAATACACGTGTGATTTTGACGAATTAAAGAGTTGTAAACCCATTGCATCTAGTGAAGGTGGATTGTTGGAAAAATAAAAGAAATTCAATGGAAAATAAAGGTGCCAAGAAGTATAAGATAGCTATTCCATTGTAAAACGCAGATATCAGATTAATAAGATAGCTATGTTGTATTTATTTAGCATTTTTCGTTTATTCTTTCTCATTACATGGGCATAGTGATGGGGAATTGGACGACTTCTTATAAAGATCATTCCACCTTTTCATCGAAAATTGGAAGATCGATATACTTTACTCAATGTCTGTGAAATTCAATACACGTGTGATTTTGACGAATTAAAGAGTTGTAAACCCATTTGCATCTAGTGAAGGTGGATTGTTGGAAAAATAAAAAAAATCAATGGAAAATAAAGGTGCCAAGAAGAATTGAAATCGCGACCTCCAACTCGTAGGAACAGCACACAATCCAACTGAACCACGAGCTCCTTGCGTTGAAATAATTTTCTACATCTATTCTTGTTTGCTTGCGTTAGAGCAAGTATAATAAGGTGAGGTAAGCAGGCTGTAAGGATTGCCACATCAGATTTATGGTGAGTTGGAGGAGAGAGGAGAGAAGCTACACTCTGAGATCTCAAAATATCAAGCAAAGACGGACTCCAAGAAACTTGGTGAGAGAATGAGTGGATGAATGTGGGCCAAGTATTAATAGCTTTGTATGTATGTATAGCTAACTATTATATGGGTGGGCTGTTAGATTGGCTGTATATGATATGGCAATGAGATAAAGCCTGCAGTTGGCTCTCTTATTAGCCTTGCTCTTACAGAACCACCAGCACTACTTTTAAAGCAAGTTCACAACAGCTAAGTCGGTAACACACCTTGGTATTCTACTCGAAGTCCACTCACTACTTGGACTCCAAATCAACACTTTCCAAAACAAGATTAAGGGCCTGTTTGTTTCAGCTTTGGATTCTCTAAAAGCTGATTCTGGATTATGGTTGTAGAGAAGCTGATTCTTCAAAAACTGGAATCCAAAAGCACATATGAAGTGGATTGTGGATTTTAGTGTATATGGGTGGGCTGGATTGTGAGAATCGGATTCTAGAATCAGGTTGTTTGTTTTTCATTCTGCTTTTGAGGTCAGAATCCAGAATCAAAAGCTAAAACAAACAGGCCCTAAAACTATCAATCACACTTTTAATCTTATAATACAACTCTAATTTGTTGAGGTAGACGGTCTCAACTATAACTTACTCAATAATTACTTGATACAGAATGAAGAATACATCTCTTCAACGACTTAGGGCCTGTTTGTTTTAGCTTTTGATTCTAGATTCTGACCTTAAAAATAGAATAAAAAACAAACAGCTTGATTCTAAAATCCGATTCTCACAATCTAGTTAACCCACATATACTAGAATTCACAATCCACTTCATATGCGCTTTTGAATTCCAGCTTTTAGAGAATCTACTTTTCTATAACCACAATCCAGAATCAGCTTTTAGAGAATCCAAAGCTAAAACAAACAAGCCCTTAGCCTCATCTTCGATGGACATAACTTTGGACGGTGAACGCACCTTCTCAACATCTTAGAGTCAATTTTAACGGACTCGACTTAGGACAGCGAACACACCTCTTCAACGCCCCAGACTTAACTCTCTTTCTTGACACAATGTCAAAATAGCGCTGGATCGTCATCACTTAAATCTTCGGTAAGGAGCTTTTTTTCGCCTCCTTAAGCTTGTGGCACTCCAAAGTGAAATGCCTATAATCATTACAATTATAATACATCACTTTTGCCTTGTCAAAATTTTAATTCTTATGGCATTGTTGACCATAGCCTTTAGAGCCATTGAGGGAGTCCTCGTCATTGCGCCTCGACGATCAGACCTCCCACTCAGCACGTCAGGTATAGGTGCTCTTCATCACTACCGTCAGATTCTCTAAACCATTCCTCATGTGCCTTCAAGTGACTGATCATCATCACTTTAAGGTCGTCGAACTGCTCAATGGTGGAGATGATTTGCAAGAACCTGCCAGGGACTGTACGAAGAAATTTTCTTACCAAATAGCTCTCCTCCATCTTGTCGCCAAGCCTTTTGATTTTGTTGACGATTATTATCAATCGGATGGAGAAATCATCGACCGACTTCGTTTCCGTCATGTGCAACCTCTCGAACTCAGCTTTAATGGTTTGTACCTTTGCCTCCTTTACACGATCGGCGCCAAGATGCACCATCTTCAACCCCTCTCATGCAACTTTGGCTATCTCCTTTTTGACTAGTAGGAAGAGCATTTTCTCCGAGATGCCTCCATAGATGGCCGTCAAGGCCATCTGATCCTTGTGCACATCGACGTTGCCGCCCACAATCGCTTCCCACAGTCCTTGAACCCTCATATACACCTTCGTCTTGATTGCTCAAGCTACATGATTGCTCTTTGTGAGCATCGAATAATGCAGTGAGACAGCGGAACTCTCCTTCGCCATCTCATCTGACGTCGCCTCATCACCGGTGAAACAACTTCCCAAAGAGTGCGGCATCATCTAGGACATCAGATCAAGAACTCAGACTCTGATATCAATTGTTAGATAATTAAAAGAAATTCAACGATCTTACTATGTTCCAACTCAAATCTAGTCCACTCAACACCAACATGAAGAAAACAAAGCTATACTTCTAATAATATCCTGATAAGTTACTCTATGTCAAAAATAAAACAAGGCCTAAGATCCTTAATTAATATCAACCAAAACAGGGTGACTTTCCACTCTGTTGGAAATGTTTGAACTAGCTCTCCAAAAATGAGTTCAGATTGCCGTCACTAATTAATCATTGAAGTTTAAGATGCAAATGTATGGATTCGGCAAATCAGGAAGTCCACAGCATGCCTCAACTAATGGTGATTCCATCTTTGCTTTAGCATTGTATGACATCATGGATTAAGGCTCTGTTTCTTTGGGGTTTTTTCACTAGTTTAAAAGCTAAAAAGTTAAAGCCTAAAGAAACAAATAGTTTTTTATCTAGACTTTTTAAAAGCCATAAGTCTTCATATAACTAAATGCCAAAAGTCATTGGAGAGAGGCTTTTTCTAGCTTATTGATGGTTGGTTTTAGACTAATAACACTAAAGTTAGATAAAATTACCCACCTCTATCACGTACAAAAGCCATTAGCTTTTAAACTGTTTAAACCAAAAAGCTGACTTTAAGCTATAAGCCAAAAAATCTAAGCCTAAACAAACAGGGCCTAAATAGTTCTATGTCTCTACATGGTTTACCTGTTTCCTTGCAGAATTGTTCATCCAAACGTTCCTAAAACCAATCTTCTACAATATTCTGCATTCTCTTTTTTAGTCAATGTACTGGTTGAAACAACAAAAAATCCTTGATATATATCTCCCTTATGACATTGAACTGTGCGTACAATCAGGAGTGGAACAACACACAGATGAAGATAAGGAGAAAATCAATTCTTATGCGCTAGTAGTATATACTTTTAGAACTAAGGTAGTATTACCTCGCTTCACTAAAAAGCCATCAAGTTCTAAATGCATGCACAATATTGTTATGGCCGGCTGCTATAGAGTCTTTGTAAGACGCCGTGGGGCCGCTGCTTAAAGGAGGAAATCCTCAGGCGGCCGCATGTGTTGCGTCCCTTTTGGCAGCCGGTTGTTAGTTAGGAAAAGGGAGAAATAGAATCTGTTGTTAGTTAGGAAAGAATCGGCTGTTAGTGAGGAAAGAATGAGGAGGGGAAGATCTGGTTGCATGCAGGCGTGCGGGAAGAGAATAAAGGGCGAGGAGAGAAACAGGGGAAGGACTTTTGGGCTAATCTTCATCAGAGAATAAGGCGGTGGCTCCGAAAACAGCCTTACCCAAGGCGTCGGCTGTGACGGTGAGTTCTTCAACGTCCAGCCTGCGACCCGGTCTCCGGTCGAGAACCAGAGCCTACGAGTTGGTGCACTCATCTGTGTCGGCTTGTAGCAATTTGGTATCAGAGCCTGACGATCCGGAGAGGAGGAGTAACGGCGGGATACAGATGGAAGGAAGGGTTGCCGGCCTTGAGGAAGAGATGAAAGGGATGAAGGCAGACATCCAGGACTTGAAGGAGATGTTCGGAGAGATGATGAGGATGTGGAAGGGCAAGCATCCGGTGGGAGAAGAGAGGGAGTTGCCGGTGGTTGATCCTAGGGTCATGGACCCAAAAGAGGTGACCGGTGTGGACGCCAATGGGCCTCGCAGAACGCATGGCGAGGGAGGCAGCCGTGTGGGAGGAGGGAGGCTGCATGGTGATCACCACCAAATGTGGCGAGGAGGCCATGGCCATGCTGAGGAGGATGATGATCGCCGCTGGATACCTCGCCTTCCACGATTTGATCTACCGGAGTATGACGGCCAAGGAGACCCATTAAGTTGGCTACGCCGGTGCGAGCGCTATTTCCGTGTTCATAAGATCAAGGAAGAGGAATGGGTTGAGATTGCTGGCCTGCATCTTTCTGGAGAAGCGCAGGACGTGTTGGATAATTGGCAAGAGGAAGAACCGTGGATCGCGTGGGAAGACTTCTATGAGGCCTTCATCCAGCGGTTTACGCGGCATTCAAGTGCTGGTCCGTTAGGAGATTTGGCAAATTTCAAGCCGGAGAATCAGAGTGTTGATGAATATGCACGCGAATTCCAGAGGCTACTGGCTAGAGTTCCAAGGATGCGCAGGGCAGACCAAATCGAGATGTTTGTGGCAGGTCTGTCTCGGGCGTTGGGGGCTGAGGTTCGCCGAGAACAACCACATGATTTGGCAGAAGCTGTTAGGGCGGCAAGGGAGGCAGAGGCACGGAAAGAAGCGTGGATCGCGGAGGCTGTCCAGTGCTGGACACAGGCAGGGTGGGGAAAGGGAAGTGCACACCGCGGGTGGAGTATTCCGGCGTCAAGCACCAATGGAGCCGGAGGAGCATTGGTAGCCGGGATGAGTGTTGGAGTGGTGGCCGGGAATAATCCTGGTGCCAGCAGTAAGGCACCGGGAGGTTCAAACATGCCTAGCAAGGGAACAGCAGTAGGAGAAGGAATGCCAAGCACAGGAGCAGGCCGAGCGGTTCCGGCGGCGAGCATGCAAAGCACGGCGGGGTAGAATCCACACCATCTAAGACTGTCGGCAGATCAGATGGCCGAAAGAAGGGCAAAGGGCTTTGTTATAACTGCGACGAAGTCTATACTCGCGGTCACAAATGTAAACGGCTGTTTCATTTGGAAGTGGAGGAGGAAGGGGAAGCAGAGGATGAAGGAGAGGAGCTAGAGCCCGAGATTGCAGTGGAGGCAGCATTGTCCATGATTGCAGCGGTTGGACCCAAACAGGGAGATACAATGCAAGTGGAGATCGAAATGGAGGGGAAGAAGTGGTTGGGACTGATAGACAGTGGCAGCACGCATAATTTCATTAGTGCCTATGCCGCCCGACAGTTGGAGAAGGAAGGAAAAGTGCGGGCGGAGGGGAGAAGAAATCAGCGAGTCAAGGTGGCCGACGGTTGGCATTTGTCGTGCTTAGGCAGCCTAGAAGCTGAGTTCACCATCCAAAACCGTCGGTTTGTGGCTCCATTCACGGTGCTGCCCATTGACTCCTTTGATCTGATATTGGGGGTTCAGTGGTTGAAGACATTAGGAAGGTTGCAGTGGGATTTCGGAAAGCTGACAATGGAGTTTGAGGAGAATGGGGAGGAGGTGAAGTTGCAAGGTTTGTGCATGAAGCAAAAGGCCAGGATGATGCAAGTCAGTAAGGAAATTGTTGGAGGCACTCTTGGACTCATATGCGGATGTGTTTGAGGAACCCCAGGGGCTGCCACCTGCTCGGGCCTGCGACCATAGAATTCCGTTAGAGGTCGAAATAGATCTGATAGCAGTGCGACCTTATAGATATCCATACCGACAGAAGGATGAGATAGAAAAACACTGTGAACAGATGCTACGACAAGGTATTATCCGACCGAGTCATTCTCCTTTTTCGTCACCTGTCTTGTTGGTGAAGAAGGCGGATGGGACTTGGAGGTTTTGCGTGGATTATCGCCGGTTGAACGCGAAGACTATCAAAGACAAATTTCCAATTCCTGTGATAGAGGAGCTCTTGGACGAGTTGGGAGGGTCCCGATACTTCACTAAATTAGATCTGCGGTCTGGTTACCATCAGGTACGCATGAAGGAGGAGGATATTGTGAAGACGGCATTTCGGACACATCATGGCCACTACGAGTTTCTAGTGATGCCATTTGGACTGTCCAATGCAACTTCAACCTTCCAGGCCCTAATGAATGAGGTGCTTCAAGAATTCTTGCATAAGTTCGTGCTGGTTTTTTTTATGACATCTTAATATACAGTCGGACGGAGGAGGAGCACAGGGAGCATGTGGGAGCAGTCTTCGCTAAATTGCGGAGGCACAATTTGTATTTGAAGAAGTCGAAATGTGCTTTCGCGCAAGAGAAGATTGGATACTTGGGCCATCTCATTTCGCAGTCGGGAGTGGAAGCCGATCCAGCCAAAATTCAGGCGGTGGAGGAGTGGCCGCGACCTTCCACAATTACGGAGTTGCGGGGATTCTTGGGCCTAGCCGGGTATTACCGGAGATTCATCAAGGATTATGCCAGCATTGCGGATCCACTGACGGCACTTTTGAAGAAGAATGGATTTGGGTGGAACTCAGCAGCAGAGGAAGCGCCTTCGGCAGGTTGAAGAGGTCTTTAATTTCAGCTCCCATGTTACAGATGCCAGATTTTTCGTTGCCTTTTGAGGTGGAGTGTGATGCGTCGGGCACTGGCATTGGGGCCGTACTTCATCAAAATGGGCATCCGGTGGCTTATTTCAGTAGGAAGTTGGCGGAGCGTCATCGGAAGCTTGCCGCCTATGAGCGGGAACTTATTGGCTTGTCCAAAGCAATTCGTCATTGGCGACCGTACCTATGGGGGCAAGGATTCACAGTTCGGACAGATCATGGGAGACTCAAATTCTTACTAGAACAGGCATTAATCACTCCTCCACAACAGCATTGGTCGAGTAAATTGATGGGCTTCGATTTTCGGGTGGAATACAAGCCAGGCAAGCACAATAACGCAGCTGATGCACTGTCCAGGACACCTGAGGAGGGGCGGCAGTGTGCGGCTGTGTCGGTTGTGCAAGATACGACCCGTGATCAGTGGTCGAAGTGCTGAAGAATGATCCGGCAGTCCATCAAAAGGCACTGCAAGTCACAAGTAGTACAGATGATCTCCGCTTAGTTCACATGCCACCAAACATTCACTGGGAGGTCAAAGAAGGGCTGGTTTACAGAGAGGGCAGGTTGTGGGTGCCCAGGACGTCACCTTTGGTAGAGCTCATGATCGCCGCGGTGCATGACTTAACACATGAGGGCAGTCAGAAGACTCTTCATCGCCTTCGAGCTATGTATTGGTGGGATCATCAGAAAGAGACTGTGAGAGAGTTTGTGGCGAAATGTGCCATCTGTCAGCAGCATAAAGCAAGCACCCAAGCCCTAGCCGGTCTACTGCAACCCCTGAACATTCCCCATCAAGTCTGGGCAGATATCTCGATGGATTTTATTACTGATCTTCCGAAGTCCCAGGGTAAGACAGCACTTTTGGTCGTGGTCGACCGTCTCTCCAAATATGCACATTTCCTTCCCCTTACTAGGCTGGCAACAACATCAGTAGTAGCAAAACTATTTTTTGACCAGATTGTGAGGTTACATGGTATACCAGAATCCATTGTTTCTGATCGAGATCCAGTGTTCCTGAGTGCATTTTGGCAAGGGCTCTTCAAGCGGAGTGGTATGACCTTGCTGCTCTCCACAGCCTATCATCCGCAGATGGATGGGCAAACAGAGGTTGTTAACAGGACTATTGAAATGTATTTACAGTGCTTGGCGGTGACAAACCCCTCTTCTTGGGCGCAATGGGTTCCCTGGGCGGAGTACTATTATAATACATCCTTCCATTCCGCCCATCGTCTCACACCATTTGAATTGGTCTATGGACGAGCTCCCCCACCGCTGCTCCCATATCAACAAGGCTCCACAAGTATTGATTCAGTGGATTGCACTGTGGATCGATGCTCTCCACAAAGAAGCCAAAACTCAACTGTTGCATGCTCAGAACCGAATGAAGCAGTATTATGATGGTAAGCATCGCGAAGAAAGGTTTGAAGTGGGCTCGTGGGTGTGGCTCAAGCTTCAACGACACCGGCAACAGTCCGCTCGCAGCCAATCCTCATGGTCCAAGTTGTCTCCTCGTTTTTATGGTCCTTTTCAGGTACTTCAGCGAGTCGGCGAAGTAGCCTACAAATTGCAGCTTCCGGAGAGCTCCCGCATTCATAATGTATTCCAAGTATCGTTGCTTAAACGCTTCAAGGGAATTCCTCCGGTGCAAGTGGTAGATCTTCCGGCCGAACTCCTGCCGACAACGGAGGTCGATCGACCTGAGCCATACAAGTTGCTAGCCCAGAGGTTCCTTGATGGCCATCGCCAATTCTTGGTGCACTGGACTGGGGAATCGGCAGATGAGGCGACATGGATGGATGCAATTGTTCTTCGGCGTTCATTTCCAGATTGTAAGCTTGAGGACAAGCTTAGTTTCGAGGGAGGGAGTGATGTTATGGCCGGCTGCGATAGAGTCTTCGTAAGATGCCGTGGGGCCGCTGCTTAAAGGAGGAAATCCTCAGGCGGCCACATGTGTTGCGTCCCTTTTGCGGTCTACATTAGTTAGGAAAAGGGGAAATAGAATCATTGTTAGTTAGGAAAGAATCGGTACGTTAGTGAGGAAAGAATGAGGAGGGAAGATCTGGTTGCATGCAAAGTCAAGGGAAGAGAATAAAGGGCGAGGAGAGAAACAGGGGAAGGACTTTTGGGCTAATCTTCATTAGAGAATAAGGCGGTGGCTCCGAAAACAGCCTTACCCAAGGCGCCGTCTGTGACGGTGAGTTCTTCAACGTCCACTGCGACCTTGCCTCCTACGGGAACCGAGCCTCACGAGTTGGTGCACTCATCTGTGTCGGCTTGTAACAAATATAATGCCCATTTCTCTGCTTATTAAAGAGGACCACCATTGTCGGTACAAGATCAGATTGGATTGGATTGGATCTGGAAAAACAGTCCATGGGAAACATGAGTTTGAATGTTTGATACTAAGCCCCAAAAGTCGATCATCCGAATTGCAATCAACAGAGCAGTATTTGACAAATGGAGCAACGAAGACGAAAAGAACTACTCACTTTATGTGCCATTCTAGCTTTCAAATTTTGTTTCTAAATACATATCATTCTATAATTTTGATATAACTTTTAACTGGTTTTTTCTTTGCATACCCCTACCATTCATGATTCCTAATATTATTTATTACTGTGGAATATAGTGATAAACACCATCCAAAAGCAATAAGTGAGATAACGAAGGAGGACAATTTAATCATTTGTACATATACCTTAGTTAAAGTGCATGCCATCTATTCACAAATAGTGAACCTAAGCCCCCACCAGGGTTCAAAATTTCGTCTAGGAGGATTTTCGCTGGCCCGGCGGTAGCGGTTTTCGTGGGAAACTGCTCAAAAACCGCGAAAACCGAACGGTTTACAAATTCAAACAATTTGAATTATGGTCAAATCTACACGCGAAACTGCGGTTTTTGATGAAAAACCGAGTAGTTTTTGGAGAAAACCACGAAAATTGATTGATGTTGGAAAAATGGGGGAAAATCCAAAAAAAGTGGAAATTTGCAAAAAATATTGTAAAATTTGTAAAAATACAGGGAAAGCTAAAATTTAGTAAAAATGTAATAAATATATAAATAAGGTATGTGAAAACATAAAAAAAATTCCAGAATGATCTCTCCTAAATTTGAAAAAAAATCGACATGACCTTTGCTATATTTTAGACAATTAGAAGTTGTAAATTAGGCATTTACTAATAATATGTCAATAAATAATCTTTCGTTGCAATACTATAATCACACAAGTGCAAAAATATGCATTTACATAACTACATAGAAAAATTATTTGTAATTTCACTACCATTCATGTGTCAACATCATTTACATTATAATACCTTTCAATTAAAGTTGTGGAGTAGGCATAGGCATAGCTTCATTATTCTTCCATTATCGCAGAAATGCCATGTTCGACTTACATGAATGGAATGTTTGTAAAAAATTTTGCTTGCAATAAAATCAAATATATAATTGAAATAAAATTCTGGCATGACCTTTGCTATATTTATATTTGAACAAATAATCTTTCATTTCAATAACATTCATATATCAATCCAATAGGTGCAAAAAAATAGGCATTTAAATATCAATACTATTCACATTTAGATACGTTTTAAGGTCAGCATATTTTCATCGTTCTTCCCACACAATTGGCATGTTAGAACTGCATAAACAATATGTTAGTATAATATTAAGTTGCAATGAAATAAAATATGCAAATAAAACATTACCTTCGGGGCACGGGTAGTATTGTTGCGTGTACACTTGGTTGGCCATGTTGTATTCTTTAGTGGATATTAACACTTGCTCTGCCTTATAATCGTGCCAGCTTTGCCCTGTCCATATACTTGTCATTTGCCATTGTTGATACAACATGGCATAAAACTCAAGGTCGTGCCACTCGTAAACCCATTGCATGGGAGGTTGTACATGAGCATCGGGAATGGTGTGGTCATAGCTGTTATATGATCTATAGCTCCCTTGTGTCCCAGCAACGCTATAGGAACTAGAGCTGTCCTGTGGTGCACAGCTATCCTGTGGTACGCGTGCGCCCTTTCCTCCCCCTTAGTAGTTGTCCTCTGTGATTGAGGAGCGCCATGATCTCTATCCTGTGTTGCATGAGTATACTGCGACTCCCTTATAAATTCGATGAGTTGATGCTCTTCTGATTGGTGCGTGGCAGGTATGGGGTATTGTCACCTCCATTGGTATCCGTCTTTAAGCTGCTATCATTGGACTCTTGGTATGGCGGACTCTGACAATCCCCACTCTTAGTAAAGTCATCACTTCCTACATAATGGGATTTATCTATGGCATGCTTTCACTTTTCTTTGGAGGATGCTCTACTTTTTGTTGTATCCCTTCTCGGGACTGATTGGTGTTTCCTCTTCTCTATATAAGTATCCCCGACTGTCTTGTCTACCCATTCAGAGATGGTTTTAGCCTGTGTCCTTTCTTAACTCAGTAGGGTGAACCGGATCTGTGATAAGTTGTGATGGAAGAGGGGTGTCACTCTCTATATCCTCCTCATTAAGTAATGGGTCACCGTTGGATCTTTCTTTGTCCATCCACTATCATATCTGGTTTGCATCGTCGCATAGTGTTAGCTCCATAAGCCACTGGATTGGATCGTCTTCATTTGAACGCCTTTGATTTTCTATAGTTTGAATTCGAAGCCGAAGGTTGTAGTTGACGTACATCAGTTTATGTAGCTTCTTGTATGACAAGCGATTGTAGATTTTTGTGTGGATGAATGCAAATATACTCCAGTTGCACTCACAACCGCTAGAAGATGCGCATTGCGACAGGAGACATATGGCAAACTGCTGAAGGGTGTGTGCTGCAAATTAACGAATAAAATAGTTAGTACTGACGATAGTACCATTACATTTGAGACGGTGCAAGAAAAATACCAAGAGATGTTTTGCCATCTTATGCCATCCTCGCAGCTAGAGTTGATGAGAATGATCCAACCTTCCTTCTAAAAATGTCGGTGTCATGAAGAGCTTGCATGGCGCTTTCAGTATCATCAGCAAGCGCTTCAAAGGTATCCCGGAGATTTGGTAAAAAGGTGTTGATCGTGCCGTAAGCGTAGGCAGTCCGTGGGTTTAAGCCAGCAGTTGTATGATGTAAAACGAAGCATATCAATACAAGTATGTAACATATGTTCAATTGCAATGTAATGTGTTGTAGGAAGAATATATTACGGCATTCATATAAAGTATCGCGTTAAGTCATCCATTCATCGGTCCACCATATTTATGTATATGTCTTTTGTTGATGGAGACTCATAAACCAAACAAAATAAAGTACAACAATTACATTATGTGTACATTAATTCAACTTCAGAAGAGTACTAACAAAACCAATTACCTTGCTCAAGTACGAGGCATCCTTGAAAGTATCTAGGCCCCAATTTCGTTGTGGTTTGGGTAATTAATAACAATCAAGGTTAAAGGACTAACTCTTTCTGTCTGAGTATATTGAAAACAGGTTGGTCCAAAGAACGAAGAATGTAGAAGCATGAAATGGATGAGGAAAAGGAGTTAGCATCATGAAAAAGTAACCAAGGTACAAAGATTAAGGTTTCATTTTCTAGTTTTTTTGCCGATCTTGGTGTTGAAGACAGATTGGGTTACTAGGATTAGTCGCCATACTATCAACAGGGATTTGGTCAATAGCTTAGACTCTAAAAGGTGCATCCAAAATGGCTCACTAATATTGATAGTTTATTTTTTGCATCAAAACTTTCTTGAAGACATGCTTTATATATGGATGCGGCACTACTGGTTAGTTAGTGCGGTATTGCCGACTTTTGCGGTAGTACCGGCCGAATACCTGCGATAGTTTTTTTACTGAAGGCTGTATTTTAACGTTACAGAGTCCGGCACTACCGGAGCAATAGAGCAGTAGTGCCGCTTTTAGCGGTAATACCGCACTAATACCTACGGTAGTGACGAGGGCTGAGAACTCCATGACCAGCCGGCGTGCGGTCAACGGATTCCCAAGCTCGGAAGGCCCCGACCGCACTGGTGCAAGATCGGGCGCCCGACTCGAAGCGCTGAGCACAGTTCGAGCTCGACCAAGACGACTCGAAGTTCGAAGCGGGTCTCATCTGCCTCGTCCGCCTAGGATTTCGGATCCGCATTTGACCGACAGCTTCAGAGCGGGTCATGGGGTGACTAAGAGTGCGCAAGTTCGGGGCAAGTGGCGCGCCCCTCAAGGTGCACGGAGGCCCCTTCCCAAGGATCGCTCCCGTTCATGACAGAGGAAGTATAAAGACCAAGGACGATGAGCTCGGGGGACAAAGACAACACAAAGACACACAAAGCACTGAGCTAGGAATCACCATTCTTGTCTTGAGTTGTAAACATTTCTCTGACACCCAAATAATAGAATCACCGCCGCAAGGCGACTGGAGTAGAGCTATTACCTTCACAGGGGCTCGAACCAGTATAAACTCTTGTCTCGTGCTCGTTGTCGCCTTGCTCCGACCCTCACCGCGATCGATTTTCTTCCTTCATTCGAGCAAAATGCAGCTCGGGTCCCATAAACTCTCTGACCCCTACCTCTTTTCTTGCGGTTGACGATCTCGATCGTCGACAGCTGGCGCCCACCGTGGGGCCCGATTGTTTTGTTTTTCGCAGAACGACACCAAGACTCCGTGAGCATGGCGCCTTCATTGATGGATTTTCCTTGAGAACGGACTCACTCCGTCCCTATTCACGCCTCACCACCGCCGCTCGGCAAAGACGCTCGTGGCGGACGGTCAAGCGCCGAGGAATGCGGATGACCGAGATCCGCAGACCGGAGGACGCCGCCGAATGGTGCAAGTTGCCATCAACCAAGCCATAATAAAGACTCCGGCGGAGGCCCAGAGAAGGCCAAGACATCTTCCGAGCCACCCAAGCTCCCTCATCGGGAACGCCCGCGCTTATCGCCGGTCATGGCTAACCCCGATAGGGCGAGGTCGGAGCTCTTCGCCGAGCCTCGCCGAAGAACTCGACGGCTGCGACCGAGGTGGCACCTCCGCAAAGATCGGTCAACACTCGGGACCCGCCCGAGAAGTAATGATAACACGTCGCGCCATCACCGCGTCGGACACCTCCTCGCGCAGAGTTAGCCCCTGCAAACAAGCAGCTCGGGCGAGGCTCGACGCAGACACGCCGGCGTCCCACAGCACCGCGCCACCAGACCAGCTGAGCCGAGCCGCCCGAAGTCGATCGGCACCGGTCACGGACCTCTCCCGGACGCTCGCCCAGCGCCAGAGGGTCCGTGGACCGCTGCGTTACCAACCAGTGATTCCGTGCTTCGGCGCCATGGTCGTTCCGCCGGAGGTCGGCCGCCGGGAGCCTCGACCGAAGTCCGGCAAGAAGAGGATCTTGTCGGCGATGACCACGACCGGCGCACTGTTCCGCCCTACGGCCAGATGGGCGACTCGACGGCCTTCGCGTCGATGGCGGCCGCCCGGCTCAAGCCCGCGCCGATCGAAGGCCGACGGGACCAAGAACCCCGACGAAGTTCTCGTCCATCTATTCGACCGCCATCCTTGCGCCGGAGGGACGAGCTCGTAATGGCAAACTACCTCCCGATTACGTTTCCGACGGGCCGCTAGGACTGGCTTTTAATCGGCTTCGGTTCCTTCAAGTCGTGGCGCCAGATCAGAACGCCTTCGCTCCAACTTCCAGAGTTGTTACGAGCGGCGGCAGGAGAAAGACCTGGATCGTGTCATCCAGGGGAAGAACGAGCCACTGCGCGATTTTGTGCGGCGATTCATCCGCACAAGGAACCTGATCCCGAGCATTTCTGACAAAGCCGTCATCAAGGCCTTCAAGTTCGGGGTCCGCGATCGACGCCTCACCGAAGACCTGGAGATCACCTCGAGGCTCGGCGTCAACAAACTTTTCCGCATGGCGGAGCGGTACGCGGACGCAGACGATGCCGTCCGCTGGAAACGCGACTACGACCAAGGTAAGCTTGGTCTGAATCAAACAGAGGCCGGCCCGTCCAATTCCAGGGGCGCCGACCAAGGCGCCACCACCAAGAAGCGAAGCGCCGATCGCAGAGGTGGCGAGGACACTGCATGGTGGTCGCCTCGGCGGATGGCCGCCGCGGAGGTCCTCGAGGTCCGAGGCCAAGCTCGGAGGATTCTAAGCCTCGCCAAGGTCGACCCGACCACACCAGCGAAGAGCCACCAAAGAGAGGGCCAATCGTGCGGTCCCCGACGGACGATGCTCGGCAATGGGGTCGAGGGGCACGCGGTATGACGAAACAAAGTTCGTCTTTTCCACAGGCGGTCGGCCACGATCTGCGGGACTGCAGGCTTGGCGTAAGCTAGACGCCTTCTCGATGGGCGGGTGAGATGCCCATGCTCCGAGGATGACCACCACCGGCCGGGTGAACGCCCGTGCGGAGCACGATGACCTCGACCGAGTTCCAAAGCAGGCGAAGCCGGATCGATGTCATCTTCGGTGGCTCGTCGGCCTACCGACCAGCGCGCGAGGTCAAGGCCGCCACAGCACCATCTACTGTGTCGCCATTGAAGCACAATCAACAGCCACGCAAGTGGACCGGGCCACCATCACCTTCTCCCGGAGGATGCTCTCCCGTGTATGGCTCGAGACCTAAAGACCGCCTTGGTCGTGACCCCGACCATCAGCAACACCACTGGCCGGTCGGCGTCATGGTCGATGGCGGCAGCTTCTTAACTTGTTGCAAGCGAGGCGCCGACCGGATGCAAATTCCCCGGTCGAAGGTCAAGAGCATCACCATACCATTCTTCGGGATAGTCCCCGGGAGTTCGACCACCCCTTGGGGCAAGTTGTCTTGCCCGTCACCTTCGGTGGCTCTGACAACTTTCGCACCGAGCTAATCACCTTCGAGGTGGTCGAGGGTGACCTCCCGTACAACGCCATCCTCGGGCGACCTGCCTTGGTCAAATTCATGGCTGCCAACCATTATGGCCATCGGTGCATGAAGTTACCTGGCCCCAACGGTGTCATCACCGCGGGGCGACCTAAAGCGGCGCGATGGTCGTGGAGACCAAGGCCTTGGCTCTTGCAGAGCATGCTTGCCCAAATACGATCGAGGAGACGACGAAGAACGCCCGCCCGATGGGCGGCGATACACCTAGCGGGGCAACAAAGGCCGTGCCGCCGACGAGAGCTACCCGACCAAAAAGGCCCACGCTCGGCGAGCCGAGTTCCAATAGGAACTCGAGCTCGCTCACCTTCCTTCACGCCAACAAGGGTATATTCGCTGGGAGCCCGCGGATATGCCCGGCGTCCCGAGGAGGTGATTGAGCACAAGCCGCAGTGGATCCGGCCCCGACCAGGCGCCAAAAACTGCGTCGCTTCTCCCGGAGAAAGTCGCAGCTCATCAAGGAGAACCTTGACAAGCTCCTCGAAGGCCGGCTTCATTCGTGAGATTAACTACTCCGAGTGGCCGCCAACCCGATCATCGTGCGTAAGAAGGGAGGAAAGTGGAGAATGTGCGTCGACCATACGGGTTAAACTTCGGCTTGCGAAGGACAATTTCGCTTCAAGATCAACCGATCGTGGACTCCACCGCAAATGCCAAGATGCCGAGCTTCTTGGATGCTTACTCAGATACCACCGATCAAGTGGCGGTCGACGACGAGAGCAAGACTTCCTTCATCACGCCGCTTGGCACCTATTGCTATACGACCATGTCCTTGGTCTGCGCAATGCGGGGCCACTTTTCAACGATCGATGACCAAGACTTTCGAGCCCCAGACGGGCGAAACCTTGAGGTCTACGTGGGCGACATCATCGTCAAAAGCCCGCCGAGGGCGACCACGTCATGACCTCGAAGAGACCTTCGCCAACCCGAACAGCACAAGATCAAGCTCAACCCCGAGAAGTGCGTGTTCTGCGGCGTCCGTAAGGTGCTCGGCTACATGATCGGGGCTCGGGGTTGGCCCAAACCCGAGAAGATCGAGGCGATCGAAAAGATGGCACCCCGACCTCGATCAAGCGGTGCAAAGCCTCATCGCCGCATGGCCGCCCTCAGCGAGTTCATCTCGAGGCTCGGCGGCGCTGGCTCCCTGCTTCTTCCAAACCTTGCACAAGCACGGGCTTCAATGGACTCAGAGGCTCAACGATCCTTCGACGACCAAGGCGCACTGCTGCCCCCACCCTCCTTACAACACCACAACCGGCACACTCGTGGTCGCCCCGAGCAACTTCCGCTCGGGGACATCCCGAGGAACCCGGAGGGCGACGGGCGAATCGCCAAGTGGACCATGGAACTGGCGGCGTTCGACGTCCGTGTCGTGGCACGCACGATCAGAAGTCGCAAGTGCTCGCCGACTTCATGGTCGAAAGCAGACGTCGCGAGCCGCCTCCCGAGCTTCAAGTCGAAGACGAAAAGCCACAGGTCATGTTCTTCGACGGCTCGAGATCCTTCAAGCGCCGGGCCGGATCCTTATCCTCACCCAGCGGCGACAAATTGAGGTATCGAATTCATTTTGGCTTCTCAACGACCAATAATGTGGCGAGTACGAAGCCCTCTTGGCCGGTTTACGAGCTTGCAAGGCCTTGGGCGGCGCCGCCGTCGCGGAAGGGCAACTCCCTACTGCCGTCAACCGCTCAATAAGGACTACCAAAGGTTTCGGAGACTCGATGGCAAAGTACCTCGCCGAGGCACGCAAGATGGAGAAGTGGTTCCGAACTTGGAGATCAAGCACATCCCCAGGAAGGACAACTCCAGCGCGGACTTCCTCTCCAAGCTCGGCTCTTCCGCTTGTTCGTGGTCACCAGGTACGGGGTTCCATGCAAAATTATCACTGACAACGGTACCCAGTTTACCAGTGAGTTGTTCCAGGAGTTTTGCGAGGAACTCGGCATTAAGATATGCTTCGCTTCGGTGGCTCACCCCCAGAGCAACGGCGCAGCAGAACGAGCCAACGGACAAATCGTCCAGTAGGCGTCAAGAAACGAAGGCAGATGAGCTCGACCGACACGGCAAGGCCCGGGTGGGCGAACTTTCCACCGCCCTATGGTCTATTCGACCACAACAAGCCGAGCCACGTGGTCCACACCCTTCCAAATGTTGATGCACTGCCGCCCCGCCTCCCGAGGTCCTGGCTGGCTCTGCCAGGTCACTTGGTCGACCAAATCGACTTCGAGCACGAACGGTCTCGACCTTACCTCGCAGAAGAAGTAAGATGCCGTGCCTTTGCTACGATCCACGACTACCCGCAAGCTCTTCGCAGACATGCGCCTCGCAGATGCGACCTAGAAGCTCCTTGTTGGGGACCCAGCCCCGAGGCGGATTCAGAGCTCGCCCAAAGACCAACAAGTTATCCCCATGGGGAGGGCCCCTATAGAGTTGTTTCAACAGATCGCACGGGCTTACTGGCTAGCGATGCCCGATGGCGAGAGCTCTCTAGCTCGTGGAATATAGATCACCGAAGTTTTATGTGTAAACTCTATGCCTCACATTTCAATAAAGCCGGTCTTTCATTTTTCCCTTTCTTATGTCCGCTTCCACTTATGATGTCGCTATTTCTTTTCGATGGTTCCTCGCTCGCTTGTCGAACATCGACCTTAATGCGCAAGCGCATTTGCTCCTGGCCTAAGTGACGCAGTTTGACGCTCACCCCAGCCGACGAGCTAAACGTAGTTTAATCTCTTCGCAACCTAGCTCTTCCTCGCGTTCGGCTCGAGCTGAGAGCCTCACCGCTTTAGTTGTCGGGCGATGTGCATGGTCGCGAGAGCCGTTCGAGCACTAACCTACTTAACAATGACCGCTTCGTGCCCTTCTACCTTTGCGGTTTGTTCCTCCACTTTGCAGGTCGTGGCCCCTCGTCCATATTTAAGTCTTGTGCCCGTGGCACGCGTCGCCCGACCTCGGGCCCAACGGGGGCTGGATAAGGCTACCCTATCGGCGCACGACCTAGAAAGCACGGGAATGGCTAACAAGCGAAGCAAGAAAGATTTCAAGTATCCCCAAGCTACGGATTTACAACAGGGATGAGGTTTCTTTGTACACCAAAAACAAACCACTTCATTAGTACATTCCTTGCTTTTGATGTTTCTTCTGGTCGGCCATCTCGCGGGCAAGCTTTTCTCCGCCGAGCCGGGCCACTTTTGCCTTCGTGGTTGCGATCTCACCGAGCCGGAGGGCTTGCTGAAGCATCCACGGCCGACGCCGCTCGCCTTCAAAATTGGCAGGGCACTCTTCGCTGCTTTACCGACGCTGGCTGAGCTTCTCTTGAGCCCGGGACCTTAGCCTGGGCCCAAGAGGCGACTTCACGGAGCCTTCTCCAAATACCGACTTTAGCACGCTCGACCTCGAGCGCCTTGGTGGCATCGTTCGAGCTTCCCCTAAGCTCGAGGATTTTGGCCTCGAGTTCGGGGCGCCTCGTCATGGAGAGTGCACGCCTCGCCATGCCCTCTCCAGTCCTTGACCTTGGCTCGCTTCGGTTTCAAGCGCCTTGTTGACGCTCCCAAGTTCCTCCTCGAGTGTAGTATCTTGGCCTTGAGCTCAGAGTCGACGCCCATGAAGCCTTCTCCAGAGCTTTGATCTTGGCCTCTCGGCCTCGAAGGCCAGGGTGAACGTCGCGCTCTGCTCCACGGCCTTAAAACGAAGTCACGTTCGGAGGCCTTGGCTCGCTCGAGTTCGCCAAGCATGGGTTACTTCTTGAGCCCTCATCGTCTGGCGCAAATCGCCAATCTCTGGCCTTCGCCGAGCTCTCCTTGCTCGACTTAATGGTCCGGATGAGCTTGTCGCGCTCAACCTCCCGCGCCTCTATTGCGTCAAGAAGGCCCTTGACCTGAAGATGCTCTTGAAGGCCTTGTAGCCCTTGGGTGGCATGGTCGATCACCTTCACGACGAGTAGGGAGGCCCAAAATGAGGGAATAAGGAACACAGGCTACCAGCTACGAAATGCGCGAAAAGACCCTTACCTTGTGGAGATGGCCTTCCAGGCGTATGCGGGTAAACTCCTCCCGGTCGTCGATACGACCGCGGGGGATCTCTTCATCCTCGTCGAACGGTGCGCCAGTGTCAAGGACGACTCCGACCACCACTGGCGCGCTCGGGCCGGGATCTCGAGTTGCCGCCTAGGGCGGCTGGTCGTCGTCACCTCCGGGTTCGCCCGCCCACGACCGGGAAGGCGCGACGGCAGATCGTCCCAGCCTTCACGGCCGGGCCCCGCCGCCTCGCTCAAGGGGCGGTGGCAGGTTCGCCACAGATTCTCGACCTCCACGGCCGGGGTACCGCGCCTCGGTGCCAGCGCCAGCATGCATGGCAGTCCGCGAGCCCTCGCGTCGGTCACCTTCGGTGGTCGGAGGAATCACGGCCTCGGCTTGAGCGCCGCCGGTCGGGAAGCTCGGCGCCGCCGCACGGCCACGGCTCGGCATCACCGCGTGGCGCTGGGAGAGTCGATAACGGCGCGTGATCATGAGCTTCACTGGTGTCGAAATCATACGATCGCGGTCGGGGCTCTTCATCGTCCGAACTATCGAGGCCTTGGTCGAACTTCGCCGACCGACCGGGCTCGACGACCTAACGGAGTCCGTGATTACGCGAAGGCGACGCCAGGCCAACTCGAATGTATCCTCCTCCTCGACTCGGACTCTACGACAATAGCCATTGTCAAACGGGCAATTTCGAGCTCGGTGCTCACGGTCCGCGATCAAAAGCATACACTAAGCCGTAGGATGCGAAGGGACAACGCACTCGATGCAAAGAATTTACTGGTCACCACCTCCGCCTCACCGAGGGTCGCCGAAAGTCTTGTTGCCCTAACGCCGAGGGGCGCCTGCTTATGCTGGCCCTCGCGACTGGGATCTCTGTTCGAGCCGGCCCCGTGATCGCCCGCAAGTGGGGGCCCGAGCTCGAGGCTGGGGCCGGGAGTACTCAAGACTGGCGGCGGCCACCAAGGCTTGCACGCCGAAAAGGGAAAAACTCATCAAATCGCGAGGCGATGAACTCAAGCTCGGGGCTCGTCCCAGGTAGGGTCCTTACCATGGCACGATCCCCCACTGACATGAGGCTTCTTTACCTCGCAGACCCGCCATGGCTAAGGGGGGGCCTCTTCTTCCCTTCTTGCTCTTGCCCTCGCCAGACAATGGGAGCATCCTCCCGTCAGATCAAACAATCTCGATGGTCCCGAGAACTTGTGTGGGTCGAGGACTTTCGCTAAAACAAGATCAAAGGGCAAGGCTCTGGACGGCTTGCCTCGCTTTTCGGCAAGCACGCTCCTCGGACCGGATCGTCGAGGGTGTATCCATGAGCCAGCTTCCCGAACATTTCGAACATCCTATCGGAGACCCAGGATTCCTTCGGTGCTGCGAGAACTCGGGCTGTCAGGAAAGGCTGGAGGATGAATTTCGAGCAGAAGTTCCAAGGACAGAAGCCTTGCCTGTCGGGCCTTCACGAGTGGGGTCGTCGCGCCCCGTGCTCTCGTAGAATGGGTGCTCCCTCCTCCGCAGAGGGGACACCCGGTTCCGCAAGAAGTCGACGGCGATTGCCTGCCCGGTGAGGCCACGCGAGGCGCAGATATGTATGGCAGCAATGGCCTCCTCGTCAACCTCCAGATCTTCGGGCTCGGGGGTCTCCTTCTTCTCGGTGACGGGCCCTCAGACGTTAGAGTCCCGAGCTCCCCTTCTTCGTAAACCACCGCTCGGACCAGGACTGCGAAGTCCCGGGCACGACTTCGGAAGAGCCATTTGAGCCAAATCAAGTCGGAAGCATGCATATCCGACCACGTGGTCCTTCCCGAGCTAAGAGGGAGTAGTAGCGAAGAACAATGAGGGTGGGAAGGATTCCTGTGAATCCTCGCACTGATGGGAAAAGATGGCGAGCGAAGGACGGAATTTGGTACCAGATTGATGAGCTCTATTTCGCAGCTAGAAAGGACGCCCGCCATTTAACTCGCTTCTCCGGGTCCGAGGCCAAGGAGAGCATAATGTTTCGATGCAGCACGATCTCATCGCCTCGGGTGAGGTTCGGTCTCGCCGCCCAAGAACCGCCATGTCACCGTCCACTATCCCCAAGGTCTCGAGCTCTTTCATCCTCGCCGATGACAGGTGCT
This sequence comes from Guadua angustifolia, assembly GCA_036346375.1. NCBI lineage: Eukaryota > Viridiplantae > Streptophyta > Magnoliopsida > Poales > Poaceae > Guadua > Guadua angustifolia. The sequence goes on from CM070515.1 coordinate 20,445,830, forward strand.
CCTTCCAAGCTTGGTCATGGCGCCAGAGAGCACTTAGTCAAGGGAGCGGAAAAAGGGTTTCGCCGGGCAGGAGGCTTAAGGACGGCGGGCGCAGGAGCGGAAGTTTTTTGGTCGGTGGTGTGTGTCGGTCTTAGGAACCAAACACGCCGAAACTCTCGTCATGGGCGCCAAAAAGACGCAGCCAACCGTGATGTGACGGGCGCAATTAAGGCCCGGGGTCGAGACGCCGCCAGGTGCACACCAACCGTTCACGTCCGTACCGACATCGAGAAGTCCGAAGGTCGCCAGGTGTCGAGGCCCAAAAGACTTGCTTTGCGGTCTCCGCCCGACCTCGACCAAGGAGCCAAGACCTACGAAGGTTTTTTTCGTCCCAAGAATAAGGCTCGAGGTCGTCCTGAGGGTTCCCTCCGACCTAGAGCCTCGGGGGCTGGCTGATGAGGGTTGAGAACTCCATGACCAGCCGGCGTGCGGTCAACGGATTCCTAAGCTCGGAGGCCCCGATCATGACTGGAGTGCAAGACTCGGCGCCTGACCTCGAAGGCTGATGTGCCCGAGCTCGACCAAGACGACCTCGAGCTCGAGGGGTCTCATCTCAAGCCCCTGTCCGCCTAGGATTTCGGATCCGCATTTGACCGACAGCTTCAGAGAGCGGGTCATGGGGTGACTAAGAGGCATGTGTTCGGGGCAAGGGCGGGCGCGGCCTCAAGGTGCACGGAGGCCCTTCCCAAGGATCGCTCCCCGCCACATGACAGAGGAAGTATAAAGACCAAGGACGCATGAGCTCCTGGGGGACAAAGACAACACAAAGACACACAAAGACTCGAGCTAGGAATCACCATTATCGCCTTGAGTTGTAAACATTTCTCAGTACACCCAAATAACAGAATCACCGCCGCAAGGCGATCGAGTAGAGCTATTACCTTCACAGGCTCGAACCAAGATAAACTCTTGTCTCGTGCTCGTTGTCGCCTTGCTCGACCTCACCGCGATCGATTTTCTTCCTTCATTCGAAAGCAAAACGCACTGGGTCCCATAAACTCTCGAATTCTACCTCTTTTCTTGCGGTTTACGATCCCGATCGTCGACGTAGCTTTTAACAAGACAATCACTTTTTGCCGAAATAAGGAGTGGCACCATCGTCCATATAGCGGTAGTGTCGGCCTTGGTGGGAATTTTCATATAACGGCTATATTACAGTGCATTTAATACAAAAATTAGTCGTTGGAGCCAAAGTCGGCATTACCAGCCCCTAGAGGGCGGTAGTGCCGGACTAGCTGAAATTTCTGGGTATTTTACTGTAACGGCTAGTTTTGGTTATGGGGGTTATAAATACCCCCCCCACCTGTATTGAAGGCTAGTTGGTGACTCCATTGAATTCACTTAGAGCCCAAGCAAGCTTCTCCACTCAAAAGTGCATTCAATTCTTGATCTTTGAGTTTTGCTGAGAAAAATTTAAGTGCATTGCATTAGTTGAGCCATTTGGAAGAACTCTAAAGCCTCAAGCAAATATCAAGTCTATTACTCTTGAGTTTGCCGCCTCCTAGACGGTTTGGAGGCGAGTGGTATTGGTGACCTCTCAAAGAAGCTTGTGAGAAGGCCCAATCGGTTGTGAGGACTAGAAACTTGCCTACCCAAAGTGGGGAAGAGTTACCACGAGTGATCGAGGAAGGCTCAAGCGAGTGGATTCAGTTTGAAAGATTTCAAATCACCCCAACGTGGATTAGAGGAGATCGGCAAGTCTCCGAGACCACAGGATAAAAATTCGTATCTCTCTTTTTCTCGTGTCTTGCAATTTGTTATATTTGTGTTCTCTTCTTAACACTAGCAAATTTAAGTATTCTTGATACTAGAATTCTAGATTATTCATATTTAACTTGCTAGAGTACTTGTGATCACTAGAAATCTTAGTAGTAAAATTTTTATTATTGCAATTCTTGTTTGGAAATTTGATCAAGTGCAATTAAAGTTAAAAATTTGAAAACTTTCTATTCACCCCTCTCTAGTCGGTTATCCTTGATCCTACAAGTGGTATCAGAGTTTGGACTCTCTATTAGGGTTTTACCGCCTAGAGAGTAAGGATGGTTAGTGATGGGGTATCAATAGGTAAGGCGCCATTTTTCGATGACACAAATTATGCTTATTGAAAAATACGCATGACGGTTTATCTTAAGGCCATGAGCTCAAGCATATAGAGAATTGTAGATGAGGGTTTCGCAACCGGAGTAAATCCGTCTCTTACCATGGAACAAGAAGAGCGAAACACTCATCTCAATGCTCAAGCCAGTGAACGCTCTTTTTGGCGCTTTGAACACGGATGAGTTCAACCGAGTGAGTAACCTCGAAACCGCTCATGAGATTTGGACAACCCTCTCGAAAATTCATGAGGGTACATTCTCAATCAAAGAAGCCAAATTGTATGTGCTTCGGATCAAATATGAGAATTTTATTATGTTACCTCATGATAATATCAATGAGATGTACTCTCGGCTCAATAACATAGTAAATGAGCTCAAGGGTCTTGGAGCATCACTAACCGATCTTGATATTGTTCGTAAGATGCTTAGAGCTCTCCCGGAGAAATATGAGACTTTGTTGACTTTGTTCCGCAACTTACCAGAGTTGCCAAGAATGACCCTTCTCGAAAATCTCATCACAAATGAGTTTTACAAGAAGGACAAGGAAGAGCTTTTAGAGCAAAGCTCTTCGAAGAAAAAGAATATCGCCCTCAAGGTAAAGGCGGAGTCAAGTGATGAGGCGCTTGAAGACTCCGATGATGAAGACACCGAGGAGAAGATGGCACTCCTCGTGAGAAGAATGAAACGGTTTATGAGGAGGTGTTCAAGCTCGAATGCTCCTCAAAAGTTCAAAAAGGGACAACACTCTAGCGCAAACCGGTATGCAAATATCCAGTGCTATGAGTGTGATGAAAAGGGACACATCGTCTCTCATTGCCCTAAGAAGAAGGACGACAAGAACAAGTCGTCCAAGAAGAAGAAAACTTTTCAAGGAAAGAGGAAACTCTTCAAGAAGCTTCAAAAAGATGGTAAAGGCGAAGCTCATATTGGAGAGTGGGATTCCGAAGAAGAGTATTCGGATTTCGACTCTTCCGAAGATGACACACCCTCAAGAAAGAAAGGTCTCGCCGGTGTTGCCATCAAGAAGGCTTCTTCGGGTTTTATCACTCATTTGTGTCTCATGGCAAAAGGAGATTTTAAGGTAAAATCTTTAGATGATGGTGAGCCTACGTATGATGAGCTTATGGATGTACTTGAAGACTTGAATGAATATCTCGGTAAAGAAAAGTCTAAGCATAAGGCTTTGAGAAAAGAATATCATTCTCTCAAAAATTCTTACGAGGAACTAAAAGAACCTCATGAGACTCACCTTGCCGAGAACCATTCAAAACCCCAAAATAATGTAGGCATTAGTTGCAAGATTATTAATGATATATCTAGCTCAAAAATTGATTCATATTGTGTAGCAAAAATTAATACTTCCACTTCTTGTGATGATTTGATTGATATATCCTCACCTTCATGCTCTAACTCAATGTCTTGCCATGAAACTTTAATGGTAAAAAATAGTGAACTTAAAGAACAAGTGGATAAATATAGCAAAAGTTTAGATAGATGCTTCAAAGGTAAGGATACTTTAAATAAAATTTTAAATAATCAAATATGTTCTTATAATAAAGAAGGACTTAGATATGTTCTTAAAAAGAATAAGAAATTAAGTAACAAGACTCCTCGCTTTGTGAAATCAAGTGGGAAGCTTTGTTATAAATGTTATGATGTAGGACATGTAGCAAATGATTGTCCTTTGGGCAAAACATCTAAAAATAATGTTTATGATTCGTGATATGTTTTTAAGAAAGATAAAAACGGTAAAATATTTGTTAAATTTGTTGGGACTTCTATAATTAGCCAAAGAAAGAAAGTTATTTGGGTATCCAAAACTTTGGTTACTAATCTCCAAGGATCCAAACAAATTTGGGTACCTAAAATGGTTTAATTTTCTTTTGTAAGTGAACTATAAGACCAGTGGATGGTATTGGGTGTTGAATAGCGGATGCACTCAACACATGATCGGCGACCGAAAGATGTTCACCACATTTGAGTCGGGGAGTGGATAACATGACAAGATCACCTTTGACGATAATAGTAAAGGAAAGGTTTTGGGATTGGGTAAAATTGTTATCTCGAATGATCTTTCTATTTCAAATGTATCCCTAGTTAAAATATTAAATTTTAATTTACTATCCGTTGCTCAAATATGTGATTTTGGTCTTATTTGTAGTTTTTCTAGAAATAGAATAGTTATTTCAAAAGAAAATGATAATTGCTTAGTATTCAAAGGTTTTAGATTTGAAAATTTGTATTTGGTTGATTTCACCTCAAATGACTCTTGTCTTCAAACATATTTAATGGCAAAAATCTCTTTAGGATGACTATGGCATAGAAAACTAACTCATGTTGGGATGATTCAACTTAAAAAGCTTTTCAAGAATAATCTAGTTGTGGGTTTGAAAGATGTGAAGTTTGAGGAAAATAAACTTTGTAGTACTTGCTAAGCCGGCAAGCAAGTAGCTAGTTCTCATCCTTCAACAAAAAGTATCATGTCCACCTCTAAACCATTAGATCTCTTACATATGGATTTGTTTGGCCCGACAACCTATAAGAGCATCAGAGAAAACTCTTATTGCTTAGTCATTGTTGATGATTATTCTCGATATACTTGGATGTTCTTTTTAGAAGATAAATCCGAAACCTTCGAAATTTTAAAAAAAATTTGTAAAAAGGGCATAAAATGAATTTGATTTCAAAATAAAGAAAATTCGTAGTGATAATAGTTTCGAGTTCAAAAATACAAGAATTAAAGATTATTGTGATGAACGCGGAATAAAGCATGAACTTTCCGCCACACATACTCTGAACAAAATGGAGTTGTAGAACGGAAAAATCGAACATTAATTGAAATAGCAAGAATAATGCTTGATGAATATGGTACTTCCGAAAGTCTTTGAGCGAAGTCATTAATACCGTTTGTCATGCAACAAATAGGCTTTTGCTTCAAACCGCGAAAAAGCACTTGAAATCGCGAAATTCATGCATGTAGTCGAAAACCGAATCTCTCGTGGTAAATCGCAAAAACCGCTCGGTTTTTGCTCTAAACTGCGCGAAAAATACCACTTCGTTGGTGGTTTTCTGGCTCGGCGCAACCAGATCTCGTCGGCGGTAGTGCAGTCGGTGAGTGCTAGAGTGGGGAAAGATACATACAATAATGAAGGTCTGCATCGGCTGTTGGCACGCTTAGCAGCATATGCCCCTTGGAGCGGTTTACCCCGGTTTTTAGAACCGTGGCCCCCACCGTCCTCCTCTAAAAAAAAAAGAAAAAACCCAATACTAGGCCCATCGCTTTTACACCGATGGCCATGAGTTAAAAAGATGTGATTCCGTAAGGAAAAAACACCGCATACAAATTGACTGCCAGAAACAATCAGAGTATCAGACGCACGTTGGTCAAATACAGTGATACTACCACGCCTTTGCAAAGTCCAAGCACGCACCACGCATAGGCATAACACAAGGAGTGGTCGACACCCGGCACCTGGAGCAGCCGGTAAACATTGTCGATCATCACTTGATCTGGACATTGGACTAGTTTTTCTTTGGCGCGTGGCATACGACAGACACGGCATGGTATATACATGTATGAGGTCGGTATAACATGAATGATAAGATTATGCTAGGTCTCGCAGCTGAGTATGATGGATGGTATAGTATATCTGTATGGATTATGTTTGGACGGTATAGTACGAAAAATGTCCGATGGGCTCGAAGCAAGTATGACATGCGACATGGCGCTCTGCTATGACATTACGTCATGTTGTGACTCGTCCTACTGTCGGCGCCTTTTACAGTCCTCGCATGCAGAGAAAGAGGATACAACGGAGATACTACAAGGTGGAGGATGAAGATTGGAGCACATGCTTACTAACACTGAACACACGCACTGAGATGCTCAGCACTAGGGTACCCTATACTGGATGTAAGATTTTTCGTAGGACATTAACTCTATGCATATTCAAGAATGAATAAAATTTAATTCTTTCATTGTCTCAGTTCTATATGTCTCCGGTTCTTTTCTTTTCATCATAATAATATAAATGGATTAGGCCTAAACTGGTACGGCGTGAATCACAAATAAACTGTGCTGAACCCGCTAAAGATGAGTCAAACTGACCAGACAATAGTGACATGGTTTATACACACGGTCCAACCGGCCGTGCCGTGCCGGTACCGCGCCCACCTAGATTCATCACACAATGGACAAATTCAGTTATCGAATGACTACAGACGGCAGAGCGATCACAATTACTACGAAAAAGTTAACCAGTCCGAGAACAACAGTGACCGGCCGGTAGGGAAGGCCGCAAATCCAAAACCTTATCAGGTGAATAGTTCAATGGCGCTGTGCCAGTGTCTGAGTTTACACACAAAAAAAAGAGTGAGCATCACAAGATGGTAAGCATGCATTATCCACGTGTGCTGCTGTGTGGTACACTTTCCTTCTGAAAAAGCTCGACGCAGATATCATCAGCTCCACGTCCCTATTGTCATCTTTGCAGGCCATCAACCCCACGATACTGTATACATTCGGCAACTCTCGATGTTCTCGTAGCCAGCGACCGCGACAAATTAGGCGAAAACGGTCGTGGTCACCCCATTTTTTTTGTTTGGTCTTTTCCTTTTTAAAAAAAAACTTTAACTTTTATCCAAATGAAATTATAAATCTACTATATTTCTGAACTGCAGAATAATTATGAGACACCGTAAGTTTCTGCTATAGTACGGAGTATGGTAGGTGCTTCATTTAGGTAAAACCAAAATGTACAAACCAAAAGAGAGAAAAATTGACCCGTGGGGCCAAGGGCTCAGGAAAAAGAAAGTTTGCTTCCGCCTGTCCCCATTTCGGCACGTTTTCCTGCGATTCATCGAGCGATTAACCAAACCCCCCGCGAGACGAGCGTGTATCGGTGGGGCGCGGGCGCTCTCAAAACGGTCGACGTTGCGCTGAATCTGCCCACGCGCGGCGGCTGCCCCCACGCATCAATCCATCGTCGCAGGTTACTACAGCAGGTCGTGCGTGCAGGACCCATGATACGCTCGGTCGGCCGGCTGCCGGTCGCCTCGGAACATTTTGAATTCCATTCTTTTATAGTAGCTTTATTTATTCTTTTTGAACGGTTTTCCATGTGTCAAAGAGATGAGTATACGTTGCATTGTCGATCGATCGGTTGAGGACTAATTTTGTGGGTTTGTGGCCCTAGGCCGGTGTCCTAGTCCTTACAATTTGTAGGTGCTAATTGCCTCTCCTCGTAGAAACAAGAGAGAGAAATTTCATTGACACTATCCGATAACCTATCTTGGTTGACTTGTTTTTACAGAAGCAATATAATCTTTGAGAAATTAGTTATTTGTTAAACAGTATCTTATAAAAAAGCTACAGCTATTTTTCAGTCTAAAAACCCAAAATTTCAGAAAAGTTACAGCCCCCTAAGTAGACCCTAAGTCCCTGGAAGTCATAACATTCTTTATCGGCGAATGTGTGAGGCTTCTTCCATCAAAATTCTAACAGAGGCTCAACAGGCTGGAGCCTACTCTCTGTGCCGTCACTGGTACCCCCTCCCCAGCCTAGCGGTCATGGTCCTCATGGAAGCCCTAGTAAAGCTCCTTTGTGACCGATTGTCAGAGAAGAAGAAACAGAGGATTAAGTCACTGAAAGAAAGGAAGAAGAAGGTGGGCCTTTAGCCCTTCGCCGAAGCATGACGAGGACAAAGAAGGGGCATGGACGTGGCTGAGTAGGCCGGTGGAGAAGCCGGGTACTGGGTAGGGGAGTAGGTTGCTTTGGGGTGATGAGCACGAAGAGGGAGGTGTCGCAACTGCCAGCACCCGGTTGGCAGGACGAGGAGGGGAGGGTGCAACTTGCTCGGGGCTCGACTACTCCTGGCTACTGTATCTAGCGAGGGGAGGTTGCTGAGGGGAGATGAGGTGGGGAAGGCACGACTTACTCCTAGCTATTGGATCCAACGATCTACCGATCTAGAAGGTGAAGCACCCAAGGAGGAACAAGAGTACTTGCACAATTGGTTAGCTCCCATACCGGCAATAGAGGCCACTGGCCATTGCGCAGGACAAGCGATCCTGAGAGGTGAGAGAGGGAATCCCAAGAGAGGGAGGTTGCGGCTTGGTGTTGTTAGGGTTTGGGTAAGGGGGTGGGGGCTAGAACACTGGGGAGGTAGGGCTCAGCACGCGCATGGCGCCACGGCGTGCAAGGCACGCATTTGCCTCCAAGTCCCACGATCACACGACATAGTGTTTCACTCGGCTCAGCGTCTCAAAGCAGCGAATCGACGGCCACACGCCCAATCTCAGGGCATGTACAATGGTACATGTCAGCTGTCTGTAAGACCACGCCACCTAGAATTTTAGATGATGTGGAGGAGAGACAAAGTTGCTGTCTACTATTTAACAGACGGTCTTATAGACAGCTTTCTATTGTATGTACCATTGTATAGACAGTTTGTTAATTGGATGAGAGACAATTACAGACAACTATATAGACGACCCATTGTATGAGTTATTTTTAATGCTGTCTATAGATGATGTGGAGATATAATATAGGCAATTTCTTTGTCTATACTAATCGTACATGCCCTCATCGACACGAGACGTGTCAAGCTCACGGATATCATGAAGAGTGCTTGAACGAAGGAGCATGGATATAAATTTCAACGAATGTTCACTGAATTTTGGATTTTAGGCCATCACGAAATCCAAATTACCGGCCAGATAAAAAAAATTTAAATTTTTTGAAATTGCTATAGTAATTTCATTTTTTGACAAAATTTCACTGAAATTTCATGATTTTTGCTATTTTAAAGTTTTAGGGCTAATTTTGACCGAATTTGGTCCAATAACTCTTAAGAAAGTCATATTCTATAAAAATTTGTTAAAATTGAAATTTTGAGATATTTTAAAATTTTGGTAGAAATCTTGTCGATTTTTATAAAATTTTACAAGATTTATAATAATCTAAAAATTTTATGGTACTATATTTAGTAGTGTAGGATCACACAAAAAATTCAAAATAATTTAACTTCATTTGTTATCTTTAAAAAATCAAAAACTTAATAAACATAATTAGGATAGTAACCTTGTCGAATTTTATAAATTTTCTTGAGTGTGATCATGATCTAAAATTTTTATGAGAGATTAATAATTCCCTTAGTACCATTCTATAAAATTTTAAAAATTTAAACTTTTTTCTTGGTCAATCAAATATATGTAAGCATTGAACTTCATTTGTTATATTATATTTCAAAAATCAAAAAGAGAAAGAACATAAATGATATTGTGCCTTATAAGAATTTTATAAATTTATTAGAGTGTGACCATAATGCAAAATGTTTATGATATATTAAGCATTTTCATATCACCCTTCTGTAAAAATTTCAAGAAAATTTAAATCTTTTTTGATTGCCAAAGCAAATTTATGTATTGATCATCAGGCTTTTATCAGAACGTAGCACTTTCAGAATTTTTAAAAATGAGTTAAGCATGATCATCATTTAAAATTGTTTAAAAACATTAATGTTACATCAGGACCATCCACAAAAAAATTCAAAATTTTCTAACGTAGTTTGAACTATTTTTCATTTTGTTCAAATTTGTCATAAGCCTTTTAATAGGGTAGTAGTTCTTTTCAAATTTTAAAAAATTTATAAAGCTTGATCATCATCTTAAATTTTATGAGATTATTAGTGATGAATCATAACTATGTACAAAAAATTTCAAAATTTTCTAACGTGGTTTGAACTATTTTTTATTCGGTTCAAACTTGCCGGTTAGTGTTTTATCAGGATTGTAGTAATTTTTTAATTTTAAAAATTTCTCAGATATGATAATAATCTAAAATTTTTATGGAAATGTCACTAATGTCTCAGAAACCTCCATAAAAAATTTTAAAATTTTTTGACATTGTTTGGATTATTTTTTGTTGAGTTGAAATTTGCCAAAATTTTGGTAATTTTGCCCAAAATTTCGGATATTTCGCCTGAAATTCAGTCCAAAAATTTCGGATTTGAATTTTTCTTTTTAAATTTTGTTCGAAATAATGAGATTTTACTAAAATTTCAGATTTTGATAGGGAGCGAGATATGACCGAAAACAAAATTTGTAACCCTACGAAGGTGAGGCCGCAGATCAGCCAGATTTAATACAGGGAGCATGCAAACAAGAAATGGAGCACCATAACGTCTTATTGCTCTGCTGTGGAAACAAGTACAGGAAAGATTTGCAGGGATCAGATTCCTTTTGCTGCTGCTCCAGCTTCAGCTACCATCGAGGTAGAGCCCATGGTCCTTACTTCGCCTTCTTTGCATCTATCTCCTATCACCTAGCCGAAAGGGACCTTGGTTTTAGCACTTTGACCATTGCCTAACCGAGTAAGATACTTGTATGAAATTCTCACATGATCAGTGCATTTGGCATTACTTAATCAGCTATAATCACAGTAAATATCAACATGGAGCATGCGTGCTTTCGTTATAAGCAACCTCAGTTTTCCCCCAAAATAATTATCCACCTCGTTCCATACTAGTACTTGTTGTTGTCAACGTCACGTAAAGCAGAGAAAAATATAACGCCAGCACCGAATTCTCCAAAAACTAGTGCTACCTTTCCTAGGAAGGGTTGATTCCACGGTTTTAAAACCGTTGGTACCAGAAATTTTATAGGATTTTTACAGAAATTATATAAAAAATAGTTTAATTTTTGTAAGAATAGGAAAAAATCACGTGCTACAAATGAGGCATAAGAGCCAAGAATAGTGACGATGTCATCGCTTATCTAGTCTTGTATATCTTGTTTTTTTTTTTTAAATCTAGTATCTTGTGTATAAAATTGCAAGAGCAGAAGCTTGCTGATGCAGTGACAGCGCGCAAGTACGGGAGCAACGTAACCCACCGCGGCAGGAGGATTTCCACTCTACCCGCCGCAGCAGCGAGGCTCGCCCACATGCTCGCCCTCGTGCTGCCTGAGCATGCCTGCGGTCGGCCGCCTACTCTCGTGCTTGTGCGCACCGCTGCGACGCTGACAAGCTTCTGATCTCATTAGGCGTGGCAGTGGACACGTCTCGTCTACCGTGTCTTTTATGGTTGGAAAGAGCGCTAAATTTATATATAGATATATGGAAGAGCTAGATTTGTAAATAATAAGTGATACAGGGCTAAACAAGAAATGATTTCACAGATTTTGCTATTTTGTCAGGTCCAAAAGCCAAGAGGTGGTCTGAGTACTCAACCACTCCCTCCTTTTGAGACCTCATTTTATTCCGTTTTGGCATCGTTTTTCTCGCAGCCATCGCGCTCATCGTATCGGCCATTCGGCCGTGGTTTTGTACGCCACTTCAGGTTTAAGGCATCGTTCCGTTAGGACGCCCGGTTGGGGTGGTGACAGGCACCAGTGCGACATTATAGAAATATTTTTAAAAATAATTTTACAAGAATAATACACTAAGAAAAAAATTACAAAAAGACATATCTGTAGCCAAATAAATTAGCGACAGATCTTCTATCATTATTTTAAATGGCGACAGATGTCTGTTTTGTCGCAGATTAACGGATTATTTTGTCGTAGATTTATTTGGTCGGCAAGGTTGACGATAGTGTTTCTCTCATCACTTTAATTGACGATAGAGACGGATTTTGTAAATATTTTTTCGTGTACTATTTTTGCAAAATTATTCTAATAATATATTATTTTAAAAAATCCTCCATTATATATGCCCCGTCCGCCGCAGATGCTTCCTCAACTCGCTCCGTCTCCTCTCTCTCAGAAGTCACAATGCAATTCATAGCCTCAACCGAGCAATCAAACAAGCGCATTTGTCCTTGAAGCCATCGTTGTTTGGTTCTTGGATTCTTGCATTGCGCTGTCGATCTTGGAGCTGGTGGTGATGGCTGCAGCACAGTCGTGGAGGTCTCTGCTCTGCTGCGTGGGCGGCTGCGGTATGGTGGCCGAGGAGGACGGGGCGTCGCCGTCGGCGCGGAGGCGGAGGAGAGGGGACCAGTCGTCGGCCTCGAGGGTGTCGCTGTCGAGCCTGAGTTCGAAGGGCACGCTCACGCCGGAGGACCTGTCGGTGACGCTGTCGGGTTCGAACCTGCACGCCTTCACCTACGCCGAGCTGAGGGCGGTCACCGGCGGCTTCTCCCGCGCGAACTACCTCGGCTGCGGCGGTTTCGGGCCGGTGTACAAGGGCCGCGTCGACGCCGGGCTCCGGCCGGGCCTGGACGCGCAGGCGGTGGCCATCAAGTACCTGGACCTCAACAGCGGCACGCAGGGCCACAGGGAGTGGCTGGTAAGATCGACCACCAAGAAACCTGCCGCGTAATCGCGAGTTCCGCCATTGTTGCATCGCGAGCTCGATCGATCAGTGTGCTTGGTAATTAACTTTGTCTTCTTCGAAATCTGCAGGCCGAGGTGTTCTTCCTTGGGCAATTGAGGCACAAGAACCTCGTGAAACTGATCGGATACTGCTACGAGGACGAGCACCGGATGCTGGTGTACGAGTACATGAGCAACAAGAGCCTTGAGAAGCACCTGTTCAAAAGTAAGCACAAAAACTATTACCTCTTCATTTTACCCGTCTCAATCGTTAATTAATCTGATCTTTTAGTACTGTGTAACTTGGTGTTTACTTTAGTGGTTAAGCTAAGCAAATTAGTTAGCCAAATCATTGGCTCTAGCTTACGCTAGCGCTGAAGTTTTTGTCTTGGAAAAATCTTGGAGAGACTTGGGGGAGCTGACCTGAACCGTCCGGTCAATTACTACGTGCAGGTCTCGATGGCTCACTGCCATGGATGACGAGGATAAAGATCGCCGTCGGCGCCGCGAGGGGTCTCGCCTTCCTCCACGACGCCGACACGCCGGTGATCTACCGCGACTTCAAGGCGTCCAACATCTTGCTCGACTCGGTGAGCGATCCGTCCATCCCGTGCTTCTTTCCGTCACGCTTTCACTGAAGTTTAGCGGCAGTTTCATACGGTAGGAAAATGACAACACCAGCCGTGTGGCTGAACATTCAGCCTCCACGAAAACACATTCTGATTTTGGTTTGCTCCCGACTTCAGAAAAGCGGATACGAAACTACTTTTCCGAGTTCAACAGTCCGTAGGGGATCGATGAATGTCAAAAGTCTGCCACGCGTTTCAAAATCGTTGGCTTGGTTCATTAGAAAGCCAACTCTGACATGGTTGCAACTTGCAACCCTCACTACTACAGATCAGGCCTTCCATACCGGCTCATCAGTCTCGATTGGATTTGAACCCGTACTGATGAGGGCTTCATCGGTTCATTGGTTGAGGATACGGTTAGTGTTACGAACCGGTACTAAAGGCGGGTATATTAGTACGGTTCGTAATACGAACCGAAGTATCGATGAAGATCGATCTGCGGTTCGTGTTACTTAACCGATCGAAGTTTTCAAGATCGGTTCAGAATACTAACCGATCTTGATGCCTCGCTTGAGAAAGTTCAAAGGAATGCATATTCTATATATATCGACGCGATGGTGGGTGGGTTGGTTAGAAGGGTGAAATTTGAAGTCACGAGGTTTCGGTTCGAGTCTTGGGTTTGCCATATTTTTTAGAACCAACCGGGACTAAAGGTCTATGACCTTTAGTCCCGGATGGGCTGTCCCGGTTTGGCAACCGAGACTAAAAACAGTTGCCAACCGGGACTAAATGTTGTTTCCCTGGTAGTGCCTTGAAGGTTCCTGGATGCCCAACTCCCAGGAATCCGAGCTCGTGCGGTCTAGCCAGATAGCCTGATACTCACAGAAACGTTACAGCCTGATACTCACAGAAACGTTGTATTGAAACTTGGAAGTTACTCTCGCATATACGAGCTATCTCGCTGTAACTTTCAACTGTGATCCTTTGCCTAATCAAACTGGTTCTTGGATTTCAGGAGTGCAACACCAAGCTGTCCGACTTCGGGCTCGCCAAGGATGGGCCGCAGGGCGACGCAACTCATATCACGACACGTGTCATGGGGACCCACGGGTACACTGCACGAGTACATCATGACGGGACACCTGACTGCTAAGAGCGATGTATACAGCTTGGTGGTGCTTCTAGAGCTCTTGTCTGGTCGGCGGTCCGTCGATCGTGCTCGACATCTGAGGGAGCAGAGCCTGGTGGACTGGGCTAGGCCCTACCTCAGGAAGCCCCATAGGCTGTACCGGCTCATGGACCTGGCCCTGGACAGCCAGTACTCATTGCAGGGGGCCGAAGAGGCTGCACGGGTGGCCTACAGGTGTCTAGGCCAGAACCCAAAGTCCAGGCCTACCATGAGAGAGGTGGTCAAGGCCTTGGAACCCATATTGGACATGGACGACTACATTCAGGTGGGCCCATTCGTGTTCACTGTCGTGGTAGAAGACAGCAAGGAGAATGAGGGCAAAGGCAAGCTGGTCGATGGTGAGGAGGCCGACATGAGGATTGAGACGACGGTGGAGGGCAAGCACCAGAGCCACCAGGATCGGCACCGGCAGAAGTACCCGAACTCGGCGATCTACGCCAACATCGTACTGCACCGGGATGGCGCCGTCGGAACGTACACCACCGCACTGCGACAGCACCGGAGGATGCCGAGCTACATCAAGGAGAGGAGAGTAGATTAATGGTCAAGAGGGATCCCAGATAGGAGAAGAAAGAAGAAGAAAAAGGAAGATTTGTACATAATTAAGCTAGATCGTAGAGGGGTGTGACACAAGCCACACAACACCACATTGTTTGGTTACGATATCTGTTCTTTCTGGGTTTTTTTACGTTCTTGATAGATTGATAGTGATGCTTGGTGCAATTGCCAATATTGTGAAGTGTACCGTTAATTTGGACTTCTAACAAAGGTTGATCACAATGTCAGGGCCGGTCTTGAGTTTTTGGGGGCCCTGAACGAAATTATAGACGGAGGCCTCCCTAACATAAGCATCAAAATATTTTTATACTACCATGTATCAATTAAAAAGATAATATTCAGTGTATTATAGAAATTGTTACCGATAAATAAATAGAAGTACAAAAGTGAAATTATTTACCTCAAACATTTGTAGAGATCATCTTAGAAAATATCTTCTAACACTGCTAGATGCAAAATCATCAATTATGGCCTCAACATTAATGTCATCCAATAACTTCTTCTCAATATATAAAGTTGTCAGACCATTTAATCTTTCTTGAGACATTGTAGATCTCAAATAGTTTTTTAATAATTTCAACTTTAAAAAGCTTCTTTCAATGGATGCCACGATTCTTGCACAAGAAATAAAATCCGATAAGCAATAGAAATATTATCATAACAATCTACTTTTCTAACAAACTCAAAAATCTCCATAGCAGACATTGGTCTATCTGGTAAAGTCATTTGCGATATTCTTAACTCGTAAATCAGATTATTTAACTCAAAATCAGATGAATCATCAACAGAGAAAGTTTTTGCCAACTTAGTACAATAATATTTAAGTTCAATATAATCCAATGACTTCAAAGTTGTTGAGCTCAGAAAAGGTCCAAATATACCTTTGAATACTTAGAGTTCTTCAAATCTATTTTTCAATGAACTGACCATATCAACCATAATAAAAAAAGTAATTAACTTTAAAATTTTTTTCATCTTATAGAATTGCTTCACTACTGCAATCATTTTTATCAAACTATTAAAGATTGCTTCGGTTTCGACAAAAAAACAAATTGACATACGTTTACTAAAATATTAATTCCTGAAGATCCTACCGTTGGATTGACATGACATTTGGACTGTAGAAACTAGATTCAATTTCGAAACTAACCCAATAAAAATCAGCTCAATTGGATCTATGGATCTAAAGTTATGAGCTTCACAAATTGATTATACTAATAGATGACGAGGCCCTGATAGTTTGGGGGCAGGCGTATACTGCTCGCCGCCTCGCCTCAGAACGGGCTGCACAATGTGTTTGGGTTTGGGTGCAAACACAAGTACAAAAGGGCGACACAAAGTTTTACGTGGAAAAAAGCGGTAATAGACTTAAAGGATGCATTTCTACTGACTGTAGAACCACATAATGAGAAGATATATCCAGAAATTGACCTTCTTTTATCAAGATCACCGGCATAATTATAATCAACAAACCTAAGAACATCATTTGTCTTCACTTTATTCTTATAAAACATCAAGTCAAAATTAGAAGTGCCTTTCAAATAACAAAGAATCCACTTAACTACATTCCAATTCTCTTTGTCAGGATTATGCATAAATATGCTAAAAACACTAACAGAATGAGCTAAATCTGGTCTGACGCAGATCATAGCAAACATGAGATTACCAACTGCACTAAAGTAAGGAACACGAGACATATAGTCTTTGTCTTCTTCATTAATAGGAAACTAACTTGAAAATAACTTAAAGTGTGAGGCAAAAGATGCAGAAATAGATTTGCAATTACTGAAATTAAACCTGTCAAGTACCTTCTCAATGTAATTTTTCTGAGATAAAAATAATGTATCAGCTTTACGATCACGCTGAATTTCTATCCCAAGAATTTTCTTAGCTGGACCAAAATCTTTTATCTCAAACTCATGGCTAAGTTGAGTCTTCAACTGTTTAATCAGTGACTTGTCATGAGAAGTAATAAGCATATCATCAATATAAAGTAGCAAATAAACAAATAAACCATTTAAAAACTGTTTGAAGTAAACACAGTTATCATAATTGCTGTGGAAATACTGTTGTACAATCATAAAGAAATCAAACATTTTGTACCATTGCCTAGGAGTTTGTTTAAGACCATAAGAGACTTTTTCAAATGACAAACTAAATCCTCTTTTCTAGGAATAGCAAAATCCTCAGGTTGTGTCATAAAAATCTCTTATTCTAAATCTTCATTTAAGAAAGCAGTTTTAACATCAAGTTGCTCTAATTTCAAGTCAAATAAAGCAATAAAAGCAAGCATAACCCAAATGGAAGAATAACGTACAATAGGAGAAAAAACTTAATTGAAATCAATACCTTCTCTTTAGTCAAAATCTTTTACCACTAAACGGGCTATCCATCTTGCAGGTTCAACTCTCGAATTACCATCCTTCTTCTTATAAATCTATTTGCACTTTAAAGGTTTCTTATCTTTTGGAAACTTAACCAAATGCCCTGTACTATTTTTATGAAGGCTCAAAATTTCTTCATTCATAGCTGTCAATCACTTGGAAGAATTTTTACATGAGATGGTTTCAGAATAAGAAGAAGGTTCAAAAGTATCACAAATATCTTGTGCAATAAGAAGAGCATAACAGGCCATATTATCAGTGTCACGATATCTAACAGTTAATTAAATATTTTCTTCTTGATCTATCTCGAGCAATACAATGATCATTAGTACTAGGAGATGCAGAAACTGGTTGTGATGAAGAATCACTAGGTGCTGAAATTGATTGTGAAGAAGAACCACTAGAAGAATCATTATCAATGGTAGGTAAAACTATCTCAAATTCTGCATTTTTTTAGCAACTTTAGAAGTTTCAGATTCATTTGTGGATGAACAACCATCACTGTCACTACCATGTGAAAGTAAAGCATCTTTATGAAAAGTAACATCATGACTAATGACTAATTTAAAAGAATAAGAACACTATAAACGATATCCTTTGACACCAGACCCATATCCAACAAATATGCATTTTCTTACTCTAGGCTCTAATTTCCCATCGCTAACATGAGCATAAGCAGGACAACAAAAAATTCTCAACTTAGAATAATCAACTGGTTTACTTGACCAAATTTCTTCTAGAATCTTAAAATCAATGACTGAATTTGGAGAGCGATTAATGAAAAAAGAGGCTGTAGAAACAATCTCAGCCTACAAAGCACGCTTATTCCATAAACCTACATTTAAAAGTATGCAACGGGCTCTTTCCAGAAGAGTGCGATTCATACACTTTGCCATACCATTCTGCTGAGGTTTACCTGGAACAGTCAAATGTCTTGCAATACCATGATTAACATAAAAATGATCAAACCCTGTACTACAAAATTTCAATCCATTGTTAATTCTAAGTTTCTTGATTTTTCTGCCAGTTTGATTTTCAATCAAAACTTTCCACTTCTTGAATAATGAAAAAGATTCATGCTTATGTTTTAAGAAATAAACCCAAACTTTATAAGAAAAATCATCAATGAAGGTAATCATGTACTCACAAGCTCTAAAAGAAGGAAAACTAGAATGATCCCAAAGGTCAGACCGAACATAATCAAGAATTTCTTTAGTCTGATGAGTTAAAATAGAAAAACTGACTCTCTTTTGTTTGCCAAATACATAATGTTCACAGAAATCAAGTTTGCCAATGTCATGTAAAAGTCCTTTCTTGTATAAAAGATGCATACCTTTCGCACTGATATGACCCAAGCGTATATGCCAAAGTTTGGTGATGTGAGGATTTGATGCAATAGTAGAAACAGCTGCAGAATCTGTAATTGTAGAACCTTGCAAGTAATAATGATCGCTGATTCTATTGACTTTCATAACAGCAAGGCTATCGAGGGTTTAGATGCAAACAAACGCACAAAAGGAGATACAAAGTTTTATGTGAAAACCCTTACGGAAAAAACCATGAGGGACGAAAATCCACTATTTTGGTTTAAAGATTACATGCACATAGGGGGTGGCATATATAGCCAATAGAGAGTCCAAGATTTAGAAAGATTGTTCTATTGGTAAGTTAAAATATTGTGATATTGAGTCATTCGGAAATATCTCTAACACAATGCAAAGATAGCAGAAGAGGATGATAATTGTTTTGCAGAGTTTGATAATGTTTCTCCTTCAAAACTTCGCATATTTGACACCAAAATCGGAATAAGCCCATGTTGGAGATAACTCAATATTTTAATTTACCATATCTTTTGATTTTATCCAAATAAGTTGTTAGTCTAAGTCTTCTACAACTATGACTCTTTTAGCTATATATAAGCCAACCCTCTGTACTTGTAATTCTTGAAACATTATAGTAGATTGATTCCTATGGCTTTTTTCTGTAAGAGTTTTTCCATATTAAATCTTATCTCCAGTTATTTTGCTATGCTACTGACCATAACAAGTGGTATCAGAGTGAAATCGTAGTAGGCCTATAACCTATATCAGAACTCTAACAAGTGGTATCAAAGTCTAAAGTTTCAGATCCAGCCATTACTCCCAAAAAGAGGCGACTCCTGTGGGGACGACCCCGCATGGCAACAGAAGGCGACGAACTTATCCCTCATATCAGCGGCGAAGCCATCGGGGGGCGTGGTGGGGCCTGGGCCCCCCGGTGGCTCAACAAAAAGAGCATGTATATATATAGAGCGTATATATGTATGTATATATATGTATGTATGTATGTATGTATATGTATGTATATATATATGTATTTATGTATCTATATATATTAAACTTTGAAATTTCTAGCAAGTTACAAGTATTACATATTATACTTACTATATATTAAATTTTGAATATCAATCACTAGTAGAGGTTCACTACATTCTTAAGCCGGCCCCCTGCTTTATAAATTCCTGGCTCCGCTACTGCCTCGTATCCGCCGTCATCACCATCCCGTCTTACTTCAACGACGCACAGCGCCAGCCGCCAGGCCACCAAGGACGCCGGCACCATCGTTGGCCTCAACGTCATGCGGATCATCAAGTCCACTGCTGCCGTCCTTGTCGAAGTAAGCGAAGGCGGCCAGCTGGTGCTCCTCGCGATCCAGCCTGTTCGTGTGCACCGTGGCGGCGATGAACTCGTTGTAGTCAATCGTATTGCTCTTATCGACGTCGCCCAGCACATCGATCGATTGATCTCATGCATGGCTTCTACGTTCACGGTGACCACCGGAACTAGTGTCCTCGCGGTTAGCAACAAAATGCTGTCAACACCACGCATGTGATTCTTTGGTGGTCCACCTTTTAATTGATTCCAACTGCATGCGCTTGTTTAGGGATGGCAAAAATACCCATGGGTCCGAGTACCCACGGGTATCCGACCCGATGAGTCCGGGTCTAGATCCAAATTTGGACCCACGGGTATATTATTTCGGGTTCGGGTCTGGTTATGGGTCCGGATCCGGGTCTCATTTTGAACCTGTGGGTACCCAGACTCGAACCCGTTAAATCGGCCAGATCAAATGCTCGAGTATTGTTCAACAAACGCTAGATCAAGAAAAAGCAGCCAACCTGCCACTAGTGGAGTAGCGCTCATGTGCGTGTGCACGGGCCGTGTGCACTCATGTGTGGACCTGACGGATTTGGCGGCTTGGCCCACCTCGTCTTGGGCGATGCATGCGCAGGTGCAGCCGCCGAGGCTCGTAGCATGTCGCGACCTCCCATTCCATGCATAACACGGCCGCTTCGGTAGCTGTCTGCGGCGCGACACGGAGTCTACCCCGAGAAAACGGCCACGCCCAGAGTATGAGTGATGTTTAGTACCACATCGCTTAGTTGAGTTTGGTTGGAAGTAGGGAGGAAGCTATATAAGCGACGTCTCTGCCCCCCGTGAAACATATTTACAGACGGGTTAGCATTAATGTGGTCCGGTACCCATCGGTCAGGTCAGGTCCGAGTTTGGACCCGTGACTGACTTTGGGTCCGGGTCTAGGTCCAAACTTCGGGTCTCGGGTCCGGGTCCACAGAGACTGGATCCAGAGGTACCCGGACCCATTGCCATCCCTACACTTGTCTTTTTATCATCCCAAGGCTACTGCCGCAGCCGCAGCAAGCTGATCATTGGCTCGTGAGGATATATGTGGATTCTATAATCCTTCTTGGTATGTATACATAGTTTGAAGTTTTTGCTTGATTTAGGATATTTTGGAAAAAAAATAATGTCAGTTAAGGAGACAATTAAATTTAGAATTTGATGACACCTTGTTGTAGTATTATACTCTTCAGAGTTTTTTTTTCTAGAGAAGGTTTTGCTCAAATGTCAGTTTGGGATGAATGTTTAAAATGTGAGAAAGGAGTTTGTTTCTGCGTGAATACTACAATGTTGTTTTGTTATCTTTACTTAATATGAGAGGTCTACTACAATTTATACTCCATTGATGTCACAAGAATTTTTCTTTATATTGACATTTTTTTGCAAAAATAGCTTTCAACTATGTTATGGATTTTCAGTAGGCAACTTACTGACTTTTATGTTCCAGGTATAGTATGTCAAAAATCCATGTTATGTGTTCTTCATTATCTACCCTACACCGCAGGTGATGTCTTAACTTATGCTGTTTGATGATTAAGTGTTTGTTTTAGGAGATCAGTTGCACAGACTCAGATTTTATTAGGTTATGAATCTTTGAAGCCTCAGCTTTCTTCGTTTGCTTTGTTGATAGTTGCGTGTTTGGATTGACTGTTCTAATCTTTCTTTCGACCTACTGGTATTGTGCTCAATCTTACTTCATTAGAAGCATTTGAATAAAAATGTTCCAGTCTTTTATACTCTTTATGGTTTTTTACACTATAAGTGTTTGGATTGACTGTTCTATTCTTTCTTGTTCTATAGTCCTTTGAACTTTTAATGCACTTATATTCAGTTCTTAATTACCCTTCAAAGTTTTCTGAAAACAATTTTGTTATAGATTTTAAGTTAAGGAGAGATTTTTTGGAAATAAGTCAATATCTTAATTTATCATATCTTTTAGTTTTATTTAAATAGGTTGTTAGTTCAAGTCTTCTACAATTAGGATTTTTTTGCTATATATAAGTTAACCCCCTCTTTTTGTAATCCTTGAAACATTACAGTGGATTGTTTGCTGTGGTTTTTTACTGTAAGAGTTTTTCTATATTAAATCTTATCTCTAATTATTTTGCTATACCCCTAACCCAAATAAATGATATTAGGGTCCTAACAGCCATAAATAACATGGCAACTCTTAGGCCATTCCCAATGGAAGTTTCATAAGAGTTTCATTCCCATTAAATGATGTGACACATCAGCAATTTGGATGACATGACATGATAATTATGAAGAGAGAGAGGGAATGAGTTTCATCAGGATGAAACTGGGTGTACACTGTTTCCAAGACTATGAAACCTGTTAAAACTAGCGCTGGGGGCTATAGAGTTTCATTTCATCCAACTTCGCCCAATCTTGTGCCTTGCAATTAAATGCGATGGTTAGCATATGAAATCGTGAAATTAAATTGTGCATTGTGGTCCTTGTTTCATTCATCTACTCAAATATCTTTAGATGACATGGTAATCTTAGAAACCGTGAAATGAAACTCTCCACTAGGAATGGCCTTATAGACAGCTGATGTCAATCTATTGTACATGCTCTACGAACCAAACTAAAAGTCCAAAGCCCGGGTCTGCAGGGCCTCTGTCGTTCGCGTCCTCCGCTTCTTCGGCGGCAACGCCTTCGGCACCTCGGGTTGCGAGTAAGAATCTCTCCCAGTCGATCGTAGCAAGGGCTTTGTGCGGATACCTCACGATCATGACACGTGGACTTGAGCTAGCATCACAGTGCTGGCACGTAGAGCTCTATTCATCACTCAGCGTCATGCCTATCATTTTCCATTCGTTAGTCTACAAGGTGTAGCACCATCCGTATGCTCACCTCTTGCCCTCCTAATCTCCTCGTGGGCTACCACACCAACCGAACTGCATGCCGCTAGGGAAGTTGCACGTCTAGTACTCCTTGTTCTAGTATTCCGTTTTTTGAAACCATAGAAAAAGATATATTAAATAAGAGAGTAGAATTTATGTCTTGTCTATATATTAACTACGAGAATGCCCTCCTAATCTCCTCGTGGGCTACTACACCGACCAAACTGCATGCCGCTAGGAGAGTTGCACGTCTAGTACTCCATGTTCTAGTATTTTGCTTTTTGAAGCTGCAGAGAAAGATATGTTGAATAAGGGAGTAGAATTTATGTATTGTCCATATATTGACTGTGAGAATCTGAGAATGTTTTGAAACCCAGTACAGATCAAAGAATACTTGATTCTAGGGTTTCAAAAGGGGGTACACATGTTGGACCAGTCACAGTGAAGAACAGATTACGCAGGGATCAAGTAGTACTACCATTGTCAATGAAATCGATGATACTCTGGATATCATCAACAAAGTCAACGATACTCCGGATGATATCGACTGTACTTTGGATAATAATCTGGATCAGATGACACGGGATGAAGAAGGGAACCGTGATGAGCGAGAGTATGTAAAATTCCAGGGCTTGATGGACGACTCGGATGAGGGAGGACGATGAGGCAGTCCAGAAAGAGGTCGCACTGCCGTTTGCCTCGATTGTGAACCCGCGTGTCCAAAACTAGGTAAGAGCGAGGTCACGTCCCACTTCTTCAAGCGGCGTGCCCTTTGCAAACCCTACTGATGAGGAAGTGTCCCAACACCTAATATTGTTGAGCACGGAATCTTTCCACGGCTCTTTCACTTCGGACAGAGAGAAATACAAACTCTCCACGGCCTTGGGAAACAAGAAGCACTCGGGTCGCACCCAAGGTCTAGGTGTTTCTGTTCCCTAAAAATTGGGATTCCCACATGACTCAGACACGTACCGGAGTAGAAAGAGAGTAAAGCCAAGCGTAAGAAATAGCTAGTAGCCCTGATTGAGGAAAGGCTTAGAGCGCAATTCGATAGTCAGCTATAAAACCTCGAGGAAAGGATGGAGTAAAAGGTGGAGGAGGAGAGGCATGCACAAAATGTGCAAGCCCAAGAAGCACAGGCGCAGTTTAGCCCAACCAACCGTCAGAGCAACTGCGCGTCCATCCCTGAGACGGATATGGATGAAGCCAGATTTTCTCCTGATGATACCCGAGTAACATGTCTGCAATGCTCCTTACATAGACTTTAATGTTGGACGTGTTAGCTAATTACTTGTGTACCCTTATGTAGGTGGTCACGCCGTGCAATCTGTAAGTGAGGCTTGCCAACGGCTTTGTTCCCCTGTAGGCTGCTTGGAGACAAGCGTATACATCCGGTGTAGGGACGTTAGTACACGGTCGTACTGTAGAGCTGGGCTACGCGAAGGTCCATGTCGATGGTGTACATGAAATTTTCAAGGCCATTATGCTGGACATACCCCCAAACAATGAGATTGTCATACTAGGGGATGCCATCAGCACATTCATCCAGTGACCCAAGAAGAACATCTCCTTCGACGCCCACCTAGGAGCACAGAAGCTAAAAGCAGTCCCAGAGGTACCACATGATTTGTCGGAGCTACCAGCACTACCGGAGCCATGTGATGCACCGAAGGAGCTTGCCAAATCGGCTACCGTGTCTTGTCACGCACAGACCGTTACTGTAGTAAGAGCCCAGTCGTCTCCTGTGAAGACGAAGTTTGGTAGAAAGGGAGATGGAGACAAGGGCAAATCGAAATGGACCACATCAGCCTGTAACTTTCTGTTTGCCCTATTGTTGCGGCAATTCAAGCTAGGGCAACCATTTGTACCGGATGAGCGAGGAGATGATTACATTAGCCTGCGTTATATTGCAAGAATGGTACATGCAACAAGCCAATAAGCCGGTGGCACAACGGACATCTAGTATCTCGGTGAGCTTTAAGGAGTATTTCTTACACCGGTCTTTAGATGACATCTTCGTGGTCAGCTTCACCGACTTATTTGATCTGTACAACCTCAAAGCGCACGACGCCTCACTCATAAGATGTGAACAATATAAGTGTGTGCAATCACCGTCTATATTTCTGACACACCGATAAATGTCATATATATATATATATATCATCCTTGATTTTGTATATGTAGATACATGATCTTGGAAGCAATAGCAAGGGAACAACTGGTGGGTTTCGCCGACCCACACATTGTGTCTAAGCAAACCATGGACGAAAATAAAGAAGTTGTCCATGAGTACGTGGAAAAAGTAATGCTGGCTCATTCGGATAAATAATTCATACTTTTACCCTACAACATGGGGTAAGTGTTTCGTCAAGATGCTATACTTATTGATTTCTACTATATATCGTACCTCGAAGTTAGGTTCAGTGACCGTGACGATATACCTGTGTAAGTATCACTGGGTTCTACTCGTAATTATACCGAGACAGAACCGGGTAATTTACCTTGATTCCAAAAAGGGCGGCACTCACGACTTGAAGCCTATTAAAGATTTACTCGAATCGGTGTTCCGTGCTTACAAAGTTAGGGGAAGGCCACACAATATAAGCTCGAATGAAATGAGACTAATCACATATAAATGAAAATAAATGAATACGAGTGTATTCCTTGAGTTTTCATTTTTCAATGAAATGAGACTAATCAAATATATACTTAATAAAAAAGTTAGTCTCATATTTGGATTTATCACTATGATCATCAATATTATATCCAAGGAATACAACATGATATGATAATATAAACTCGAATGCATACCTTTGTTATTTTCATCTTTTTCATCCAAAAGAATCTAATAGGAGTTAAGCTCAACAAAAAGTTAGTCTTATAAAAAGATTTGTCATTATTTAACCATTGAGACTAATCAATATTATGATTATCAAAAAGGTTAGCCTTAATATTAGATTTATCATTAACACCAAAACCAAATTAATGGAGCTTGAACTTTCACCGGCGTGCGACACGCAACAGACATCCGACCGTCCACGTCAGATCGAACGGCAATGACTACGGCGGACACGCGATGCACGAGTAGGTCACCTAAGCGGTGTGATCTAGACTGCACACTCTAGATTGAATGGCTTACATGCTTCGAACCCGACGACATGGCGGCGGGGGGTCTCACTGAACGTGAATATGACCACGGTGATGGTGGTTTGCCGACTTCATGGCGACGTTGTCACCCGGATATGAAGTGGCATGATGTGATGACCTCGGATCTGCACTTGAATGCGGCGGAGAAGCTTCAACGGTGGCACAAACTCGTAAAACCCGACAACGACATAAGCACCAACTATGGTGACTTTGATCTTAGCGACGACAACGACTCAGGCAATGTTATACGGGCGAGAAGATGCAACAGATGATGGGGAACCTCGAGAGATGATCTAGCCCTTAAATAGCCTTGGGAAATGTGCTAAAAACGGAGACCTAGGTTGAGGTGGCGGCAAGTTTACGAAGGACTCGGACTCCAGCGGCGTCTCAGAGAAGAAAACTTCTCGTTCATCCATGTGGACGATTGACAGCTACGATGCATAACCACGTGGCTCAATCCGAGCCAGACACGAGATCAAACGGCTAAGGACACTAGGGTTTGACAACTCGATCTCAACCATAGATTGAGATCCAACGGTCACCACAACTAAGATTTCTACAAACAGGCCGAACAGCGGTGGACTGGGCCAGCTGGTTCTTGGGCTGGGCTCGCACAGTACTAGGACAAGCCCAAAACTGTAACAAAAGTTTTAAAAAGCTTTTTTCGATTTAATTTAAATCCAAAAAATAAACTAATGCAAATAAAATAGCAAATGTATTAGAAAAATCCATAAAAATCCTAAAAATATTCGATACATTTAGAACTCAAATAAAATATTTTTAGTAAAATTTTAATTAAGTTGTTCATATAATGAAATTATTTTCATATTGAACATTATTCAAAATAGAAAATAAATTATAGAAAATTCTAAAAATTTAGAAAATCTATAAAATACATAAATAAAAATAATAAAATATTTTAAACCAAAATTTTGTGATGTTTCATCTTTCTCTCACAATCTCTCTCTCTCTCTCTCAGCTCCCCATCCATCTTCTCTCCCCCAGGGCACTCGATTTGGATACGACCCTCAAGCGCCAACTCAAGTAACTGCCATCCATCTCTAGCCGGCACCAGATCCGACAAACACCAGTGAAGAAGAATGTCGTCTCGCTGCTACATGGCGCCTCAGGTCAGGCACTCTGGTTGCGAATATCTGTATAGAAGGCCATTGTCTCACTGTGTTTGCGCTAGCGTTACTTCGGCCTGGCCACCACGGTGCCGTATCATTTGTGAAGAAGGCTGTAATCTTATTACTGTATCACCAAGTATTAGATCGGTGAAATTGAAGCCATAATGGATACAACACCCAACACCGGACTTGTCACAGAGAACAGCTCCACGTTTGCGATTTCCGTTAGGGGAGACGGGAGAAATAATTTGCCAAAAAAAAAAGTTGTTGGGAGAAGGACAGAGTTGGAGCGCCAATTGAGGGTTTCAAATTTTCCTAGTATAAAGTGAACATTAATTCTCTCTTTACATTAAAGGTCAATAACCTTTGCAAAGCACATCTCAAAAAAAAAAAAATGGGTGAAATTTCTGGAGCATATCAACTCAATCCTCGTATCAGGGATCCGATACTCTGCTGCAGCTGACGTCCTTTGGATTCAGAAAAGGGCAGCGTTGGCAAAAATTACTACCCAAGTGAACTTACAGTACACTATTCCTTTATTCTTTATGAGAAATTTTACAGTGTATTATATTTTATTATCAAAGAAAGTATAAATAAATTTTAACTAATCTGATCTATTGAATTAAAAAGAATGAACGATTTATATTGAATTTAGTGTACCACAAAAGAGTCCTTTAAGAGTTTTTACTATCCAAACTACTCTTAAACTCTTGTAACTTTAGGTACTCACATTTTTAACTTTTTATACCCCTTGTAATTAGTTTCATAAATAGATTAGTACCTCGCAACAATGATAAAAAGTGTCTATTATTTTTTTTTAGATAATGGAATACAAAATTCCGGCTTCATCTCTCTTAGAGAGAATCAGTCCACACTTATTACAAAACGCAGATTAGATACCCGTTCGACAAATAACCAAAACCTCAAACAGGATAACCAATTCTAAGTACAAAAGGCCAACCAAAAGACGCAAATAGCTGCATAGCTACTGACTCCAATTGACGACAAACATGGAGAAGAGCCTCTTTGTTTGATTCACGCCGCTGTAATTTGGCCCATGTACAAATCCAGTGTGTTCCTCTGAATAATACCTGCAAAAAGGATTTAGGTATGCATTTGTCAAAAACAGCATCATTCCTTGTGAGCCATAAGGCCCAACAAATCCCGGCAACTCCTGATAGTAATACAGAGGACTGAGCTGACCCCCCTTGTTTTAACCACCCATTAAACAAATGATGGATATTTATAGGAGAACCAATACCCAAGGTCATGTATACCAATCGCCACAGGAGTTTAGCATAACAACAATAAAAAAACAGGTGTTGGATAGTTTCGGTTGTACTACAATAACAACAAGATTTATCCCCGCGCCAATTGCGCCGAATTAAATTGTCTTTAGTCAACAACACACCCGTCTTTAGATACCATAAGAAGATTTTAATCTTTAAAGGTAACCTAGTGTGCCAAATCTCCTGTGAAACTTTGATACCATTATTAACCAAAAAATTGTACATGGACTTAACCGAGAACATCCCATGACGATGGAGATGCCACCTGAAATAATCAGTCCCCCCTTGTAAGGTTACATTCATCGTTCTCGCAACTAGACCCTCCCAATCCCTCAGTTTAGTCCCCACTAAAGACCTCCTAAAAGATACATTTAGAGGAGATGAACCAAGGACCTCGGCCACAGTTGCATTCTTCTTCCTAACGATATTAAACAAAGAAGGGTATTGAGTCTTTAAGGGTAGATTACCCAACCAATTATCCTCCTAAAACCTTACTTGAGCCCCATCATTTAAAATATAGGAACCAAGACAAAGAAATTGAGATTTAACCCCCATGAGGCTACTCCAAAAATGAGAATCACTTGATTTCTTTTCTACCTGACTTAAAGTTTCCCTTTCAAATATTTGTTTCTCAACAGTTGCTGCCAAATCTCTTGCTCATTGCATAACTTAAACAACCACTTGCTTAGGAGACTTTTATTTTGGAAGTCAAGATTTAGAATCCCTAACCCACCTTGATCTTTTGGTTGGCATAGGACATCCCATCTCGCAAGCCTGTACTTCTTCATGTGTTGATCTATTATTTTACCGACCATGTCTACCACAACTGAAAACTTAAGACGCTAACGAGGAGCGCCCACCACATGTGTTACTGTTTGTCTTCTGAGCGTCTAGTGTCGTCTTTACAATCTTGAGAAAAAATGCAGACGTCGTGAGCGAACGGAGTGAGCGCAATGGTTTCGATGAATCTGGTCAGGTGATCAACGACCACTTGGACAAACGGCGACACGGCGAACGTAGGCAGCACCACCGTGACGCCCCCGAGGACCATGCCAAGGAACAGCGCGGTGGAGTTGAGCCACAGGACCCTCCACTCCATCCTGACATCCGCGCACTGCATGGACACCAGCAGCACGATCCCCGACGACGGCCATCGAGACGGCGCACTTCACCGAGCGGCGCAGCTCCGTCGACTAGGACAGCGAACATTGGCTTGCGTAGGGGTGGACATTTTTTAACTGAAACCCAAAAACCAAACCGAATCAACTGAAAATCGGTTTTTTCAGTTTTCGGTTTATATTGTGGTTTTATTTTGTCATTATTTGAGTTTCGGTTTTCGGTTCGGTTTTGTCATTCCAGAAACTGAACAAACCGATTAGTCGTTCTCCTTACCAGTACGGTTGTTCATGTTGTTTCCCATTCCCCATTCTTCTTTGTTCTTCCCCATCCCCATTCCTCAGTTCCTCCATTTCCTCGTCTTCTCCACATGCATGCCACGCGGCCGCCTCCACGGTGGCCACCACGTTCTCCACCACCTCCTGCTGCACCATCACGTGTGGCCCACCCTGCACGGCGTAGCATGTTCTAACCTTCACCCAACCAGCTACATACAGCACACTATCTCCCTCACAGACTCCGCCCACTCTGGGTCGGCGATGTCATTAGGGATGGAGGGGAAGGGGGAGCACGGGAGGCAGAGGCAAAGGGGAAGGGGGAGCGCAAGGAGGTTAAGGCGGTGCTCGAAGCGGCGCGGGTGCTCAAAGTGGAGGCGGCTCTCAAAGCCACGGAGATAGAGGGGAAGGGGAAGCGCAGGAGGCGGAGGTGGTGCTCAAAGCAACAGATGAGAGAGTGCTTGAGGGTGAAGAGGAGGTAGACGGGCTTCGGAGCCGAGGTAGGGTGGTGCTGGAGCCACCGAAGGAGCTTT
Organism: Guadua angustifolia; assembly: GCA_036346375.1. Classification (NCBI taxonomy): domain Eukaryota; kingdom Viridiplantae; phylum Streptophyta; class Magnoliopsida; order Poales; family Poaceae; genus Guadua; species Guadua angustifolia. The sequence continues at coordinate 20,475,990 of CM070515.1, forward strand.
GCCACCACGATGACCACGGCCTAGCGGCAGAGGCAGTTAGTGGGGGTGGATGTAGTGAAATCCAACGGTGGCGATGGCGATGCTACATGATGCTCATCTACTAGTATTATTCTTTTGGGTAACCGAACAAACCGAATCGAATTTTTTTGGTTAATTCTGTTCGGTTTTTCTACTTTGGTCTAAGAAATTTGGTTACCTATTTTCAAAAATTGATTTAATTTTGAGGGTGTCTAGGAAGCACCTGAGTGTTTGTTTTCCTAAAAAAACATTCAAATTTTGAGCCTTCAGATCTAGATCCAATTAATGGAATCAATTTGTCTCCTATCCTCACATTTAAGTACTCTATACACAAAATAAAAATAGAGTGCTCACAAACAAAAAAATACTTGAGTGACACTTAGCAATTCCCTTTAATTTTTCGTTGAATGATGTGTTGCTCTGGTCTTGGATCGTTGACCTCGAAAGTAGACTCTTCGTAGTTTGGTTAGAGTAACAAATGGATACGCGGGTTCTGCACCATTTCCCTACCGTGTGAGAGAATTTTACTAGAGATTTAAGCCCTCAGGTCAACAATACCTACAATTAAAGCTTTAATTTCACATAACATTTGGCGCCCAAGTTAATTCTTTACAGTAAGTACCATATACTAACAAAGTTTTACTTAAATCAAATGCCTAATAACTTGATAAACACAAAAAGAAGAGCAACAACAATACGAATAAATTAATGGTCTAGTTTAGCATAAGCATCCACCGGCACAGCACGGATTACCGCACGACGGGCACCGGCATCCATCTTTGCACTTGGGGCAGGAGCACACGCACCCGCAGGAGCACTCGGGGCACGACGGCGCCGGCGCGCTGAGGCACGACCTGCAGCAGCAGCACGCTCGTCTGCCGCAGCAGGAGGGCTCCCCCTCGCAGCACGACGACTGGCACTTGCAGCAGGAAGGCTGCCCCTTGCAGCACGACGACCGGCAGCTCAGGCACCGCTTGAAGACGTCGAGGCAGCTGAAGCACCGCGCGCAGGAGCACTTGGGGAAAAGCCGGAGCAGCTGCAGCACCGGGGGCAAGAGCACGAGCAGTCCGCGCAGCTGCCGCAGCACTGCTCGGTGCTGCAGCAGCAGCTCGGCTTGCAGCTGGCGCAGCCGCAGCAGTCGCTGGGACAGCAGCTGCTGCAACGCGGTTGGCAATGGACGCAGCCTGTGCCGCACTGTGGCTTGCAGTCGCAGTCGCAGCTGGGAAGGCTGCAGGCGCAGCAGCCGGGGCTGCAGCAGTTGCAGTGGGATTTGCAGCACGAAGGGGTCTTCAGGCAGCTGCACCTCGTCCTACAGCACGACGTGTCGCAGCATGAACAACCGAAGCAGCTTGGTCTCTTAGGCCTTGGCAAGCACCCGCAACAGCAGCACAAGCATGACAAGCAAGTGCACAATTTTGATCTGCACAGAATTAGATTTTTTTTTTCTTTGGAAGCTGAGTATTGCAATAGTGCAAATCATTTTGCAAGAACTGTTGAAAGGAAAAGGAGGCATTTGTCATGTCAATAGTGAAGAAGTACTTAGAACAGCATAGGCTCCCCTAAAGACTGTAAATATATGCTTTGATGCCACCACAAGGTCCATAACTGATGTCAGATAGCCTCACTTTTCCCATCGAAAGAAGGCAACTATTGACTATCACATTCAAATGGTAGTAAGATGGTGTTGACTGTTGCCCTAAAAAAAAGATGCTGTTGACTGTTTATTTGCTTCGGCAGGAAAATAGCAACAAACTGGCGCATTGTTATACTTTGTTACTACAGTTGATAACCTATTTTACTTATTCACCATATCATCTCAAAGCATAGCTCAATTCAAAGTTTGTTCAAATTGAAACAAGCATTTAACAAGCTTGAGTATTTTTGTCCATCAATCCAAAAACATGTACAAAGGAAGAGCATCGAACCTGATCCACCGATAGAGACTGCAAGATCTGTGCTTTCTTTTGTTTCTGGAAAGTAAGGCCCGGGGAAAGACTGGTCAACAACATTGGAAACTACATTGATATGCGAAAAATAAGTCCAGGGATCATACATTGGTATAAGTGGGTCTGTCTTTGCACCGACAAATTCGTTGACACTGCCGAATATTTATACTAAAGCATTAGCAATTTTGTGAGCAACATCAGAATCAAAGGATAGACATAGTACAATCCCAAAAGAACAAAATAGAAATGTAGGCCATGTTTGAACAGTAATGTGGACTTTTGGACCACCAGCCGGAAGTTATTACTAATTATTAAGAATAGATATTCAAGGAAATCAAAGTATAGTAAATGTTCCAATTCATCTGGTGCAGTTCTCCTTTTTAAAAATGTTGGGTTGACGAACATCTGTCAGGAAGTCTCTCTTTTTCTTGAAGTGATTTTCTATTTTTCTTCACCTAAAAAGTAAACAGATCAATTTGCGTTCTTTTTTGCTGGAGCTTATCCTGTTTCAAGCTCAGGGTATAGAATGTAGGAAGCACAAGTACACAACTGCTACAAATCAGACCAAAATATAGTTGTTATGCTTCCCTCCAAAAAAGAATTGAAAGCCAGTTTCTTAATCAGACCAGGTGAACTGCTTAGTAAGCTCTGGAATCAAATAAACATAGAGCAATGTGAACTGCTGTTTTTAAATTGCATTTAGCTTGAAACTAGAATGAACAAGAACAGGTCACTTTCTCATCTGAGCCAAACAAGCACTGCCAGTGATGAGGTTCGAGATGGGATGCTAATGACGAAAGCAGAAAGGGAAACAGAGCATACTCTTTGCAACACCTCGAGACCGGCTGAATCCGTTCAAGTCCCTGTAGCTCTTGCTGCAAAAAGCGAGTCCCAGTCAGGCCGAGACACATGGCTCATACAGTCGTACTCCATGTGCCATGAATGGAAGCAGTAAAGAACACAAGCAATGCGCAGCAGCAGCAGCATCTACCTATTGATTGCCAGTGCCAGGTGATGTAACGACTCACGAGCAGCAGAAATCTGAAAGCTTTTTTTTTTTTTTTGGCTCGCTGGCATATACCCCAGAGGCCCAGAGTTTCGACCAGACGCAAAGAGAGCAAGAACAGATTTTGGAAATAGACTGCACTTGCAATCCCCTACACTGTGATGTTCAGAAATTAAATCCAAATGCCTGGTGTCTGATTAAGCAGAAACAACATCTTCTTCACAAAAAGAAAAAATAGAAGAAGAAAAAACATCTACTAGAAGGAAAATGGCATTACTTATGGCCGTACCTTTTTTCAGTCACTCTAGTCTCTACAAGAAAAGAAATCAAGGCCGATGGACAAAGGGGTACGTACGGTACGACACGGCACGTCCGAACAGGGGAGGTTGTCGTGCCTCGGGCCTCGCGACGAACTCCACCGTTCCGAAACCCCAAACCCATGAACTCTCCACATGAACTTTTCCTGAGATGTCCTCCCTACATTCTACTACCGCCTCTTTCCCGCATAGAAAGAAGAAAAGAAAATGCACGCTTTTTCTTTAAACAAAATCAATCAAGATTAGAGAGCAGTACTACATTGACATCACAAGTGATATGAGTTCACTGCTCACCTCGAGGAACCCGACCTCCCGGTTGAGGATCTGCACCTCCAGTTGCAGCCGCCGCCGGCCGCACAGGTCCGGGTACCTTGGCGGCGACTTGGGCCTCGGCGCCTCCCCCATCGCGCACACTCGCGAGCGAAACTTATCCACTACCAAAACCTACAAGGCAGGCTAGCAGCTAGCCTATCTAGCTATTGGCGCGTTAGGCGGTAGCTATAGCTAGGGCCGGGCCAGGGGAGAGATGAGCTGGGAAAGTGGCGAGCGGCGACCGACGGTGCTTATAAACCGTCTCGAGGCGAAGACAGGCAGGCGGGCGGGCGGGCAGGGGGCAGGTGGGGGCAAGCGGGGAGCGTCTGCACGAGGCGCAGCGCACAGCCGCTACGGCGAGCTCTCTCGGCTGCAGCGCGCGCGGCGGGGGACCACCCTGCTCGCGCGGGCCGCGTCGCGTACGTCACGACCAGTGGCCTGCTCGCGCGGTCCGGCTGGGCAATATAATGCCCCGGCGCGGCATGTGGGGTTTAATGATAGGCGCCCCCGTGCACGGTGATGGCGCGCGGGTCGTACTGTCCGTGCAGTGGTGCGGCGCGCGCGGGCCGAGCACGTACGCTTGCTCTGCTCTGCTCTGCTTCGCTTCGCTCGGGTTGCGGTCTGCTGGAGGCTGGCGCCGGAGATGTATGCGCTTGTCGTGGCACGAGACAATGTTGAGTCGTATCATCATCGCCTCACGGAATCACAGGCGCGTAGGGCCCGCGGGGCTCGTCAGCTATAGCGAAATGTGGGACGGAGATGGATCGACCATCGATCCGCCCGTTTCATTTCTGTGACCGAGGTTCGCGCGTGTGCGTGTGTTTTTCCTATACCCCTGCGTTGGGCCGAGTTTTTTTCTAAGGTCGCGCGCGTGCTACAGTATGTACGGTTTGATATGTATATATATGTATATATGTATATGTATCTGTATGGTTCGGATCGGTACTACATGAATGATGTAGTCATACCGATCTCTTATCCGTGAGACATCGAAACACGATGGAGAGTACAAAGACGCGTCAGTATGGGTCGATATGCTTAGTATGTGTATGGATCGACATCGACACATGAAAAATAGCCCTAAGGTCCCAAAGTAGACACAACACGTGGTAGGCGTTCTATGTTGTCGAAAGTTAGTGATCGACAACACACTTATATTCGGATACCTTCGAGATAGGCAGGGTCAATCATGCAAGAGAGAACACGCAATGTAGACAGGTTCGAGCCTCGTCGATGAGTAATTCCCTACTCCTGTATCGACGATGATTGAGATCGATGAAGAAATTACAGATTGATAGGGGTATCCTTGATTATAAGGAAGAACTACGAATCTGAGAGTGGCTAGACTATGGCTTGTATATGGCTATACTAAATCGCTAGGGTCGCAATGGCTTCTTTAGGCTTGCGCTCGCATCCGATGGGCTCTCAATTGGCTTCGCGGACTTGTTGTGGCTTGTCCTTGACGGCGTTCTCTCTGGTCCTTATATAGTAGGCTGGAGTACCGAGTCGTAGTCGATGAAGAGTCCTTCTACCGTTATAACCTCCGTATCATATCTGAACTTCCATAGCTGCTAGGTGTATTCGAGTAGGTCTCCTTGTATCAGGAGTAGGATCGGAGCTTTCCCTGCAGGGGATATCCTTTTCGCATATACCTTATCCTGCAGAATCGGGCTAGAGATATATGGAATATCCTGGTGCTGGTAAATATGTATGTGATGTAATTTTTGACTTTATGGCGCATGCCCATATCCCATATTTAGATATTCGACAGTAGCCCCCGAACTTCGCTCAGCGGAGGGTCCATTGAGTGCTTGGTCAATTACTGCCAAACTTGGTTTAGTCGAGTAATGCCTCGGCTGCTTCTGGTCGAATACTTCGAGCGAGTAGAAATTGCTAAGTATCGAGAGGTTGTGCGGGGTCAAACCCCTTGCGGCAAGCCTAAATTCGAGCACTTAGGGTAACCTTGCACTGCCTGGTATTGGCCAGTCAACCCGACTCTAAGCGGAGTTGGAACTGTTGTTAGAAATTCTGAACATTGAGCAGTTGAAGCATTTATTGTTCATGTCGCGATGAATACGGTGCCATCATTCCACTTTTGTCGGCGATCGACATGCCGTCCCACTGGAAATGAACCATTGTACCTGGACACTTTTTGGCTTATAAATCCTTGAGTTCGGAACTGTAGCCATTCATTTTTTTGCCTTTAGCCTTCCTCTCGAAGCCTCCGTCTCGTTTCCTTGAGCTCTTGCGCTTCTGTGTTTGAGAGTTTCCTCTTCCTGTTCCAATGGCTTTTGGCTCTTCTGCCAACCCCAAGGTCATCGTCCCGAAGAAGGAGGTTGTGGTAGAGCTTGTCGAAGAACCAACCTTCAGTGACGAAACGTACCGGTAGGTGTGCCAAACGTCCATCGTGATGGAGAAACGCCTTGGGGAGCTAGAGAAAGGCGGCCTTATTCCTTCTTGAGTATTCTTCCATTAGAGGCCTTCCGTTGGTGAGGACTATCCGATTCCTAAGAATGAGGACGAGGCTATTGTTTTTGAGTCTTTTTTTCGCGGTGGTCTCAACTTTCCCCCTTCCAAATTTCTGCTTGATGTTCTGGATTTCTACGGAATCCAGCTTTTTCACCTGAGCCCCAATTCCATCACAATGCTCAGCATCTTTGTTCATCTTTGTGAGGCCTTCCTGGGCATCCGACCCAGCCTCAACTTATTCCGTCATTTCTATAGTGTGAAGAGGTCGACCAAGAATGAGGTCATCAGCGGTGTTGGCTTCCAACTTCGTATAGGTGCTGCTAGCGTTTATGTACCTATGCTGGTAACTTCTTCCTGGTAGTCAGACTAGAAGAAGCGGTGGTTCTATATCACCTCACCGGACACGGTTAACTTCCCTTTGTCTTACAAGCCATCTTTCCCGGCCTTTTCCGAGCTTTGGACGAAAGTCCCTCCGTCGACTGCGCGGAATGCGCGCTATGTCGAGAAAATCAAGGAGCTGAGGAGAAGGGGTCTCTCTGGGTGGCATGTCACTCGAGACTTCCTGGTGAGACAGTCGAATTCGTTGAAGTGCCGAGACCATCTGGCATGAGAGTATTCTGGGTCGATGACGCGACCAGAGATTCTTTTGAAGGTAAGTGGCACTGATCTCTTTTGTTGCTTTTCCTTTTCTGCTATGACTAGTGGCTGACGAACTGCTTTACTGACCAACAGTTCTGTCAGATGCAAATATTTCCATGGACCATTGGGCAAATATTTCCATGGATCATTCTACTCGATTGGGCAAAGTTTTCCTTGGATCATCTCCTGGGCCCTGCGGCATAGAAGCCTACTCTCTCATCAACCCTCGACCAGAGGTATGTATCGAATACTTATCACTATTGCTGCTCTGAGGCAGTAATCAGGGCTTAACTCATTTTACCTCTTCAGGAGGTTGAGCGGGATGAGCACAACGAACCGCTTGAGGGGGCAGTAGACTTGGATGATGAGCCTGCTCAAGACGGCGGGCATGCATCAAGCTCAGGCCCTGCTGATGCGGGTCCGTCTGCAGAGGACACGGCACTTGCTCCAGCTTCCAGTGAGGCCGAAGCACCTCAGGAGCAGGAGGCGGCAGTTTCTCCTTGATTGGGGAGTTCAGCGTCGCCATCACCTTCGCCTCGGTGGAAGCACCGCCGAGTATCGAAGATTTCTGATCAGGTGACGTTCAATCGATCACTCGGGTGTTATGAGGTCGCTGCTGACGTAGTTCGACAACTTTTGGAGGAACAGCGGGACACCTTGGTCGCTAATGTGCAACGTTTGGCTACGGCTCTACAAGCGTCGCCCCGAGAAGTTCCTTCATCGACCAAAATAGTCGAAAGGGTAAAGTGACTATTACTGATTAATTACCGTGCTGATAGTCCGAATCAGTTGCTGATAAATTCCCTGCGTGAGCAGGCTGCTTCTCCAGTCGCTAATCTCTCGTGTCACCGCTCCCGCTAGCTAAGCCGACTGAAAGGGCAGCCACCTGGGCCGAGCTGGTGCCGAAGAAAAGTTCTCGCTCGTGGGGCAGTTTAAGAGTGGTATTGAAAACAAAGAAGTAGGATTACCTATTCATTACTCTCCTATGCTCCCAACTTTTTGGAAGGTGTCATACGAAAGCTTTTTTACAGGAAGGACGTGTCGGACAACGCCATTGAGGGCACTACTGATGGCTCCTCGCCACCAATCGGCGCAATCAAATCGATTTCGGCTGGCACCTCGTTGCCGCCGGAAACGATTGCCGTGGCCCTGGCTAGTTCCTTGCCTTCAACGGACACAAGCGCGGTCGAACCAGCCCTCGGCACACCAGCTGCACTTCCCGCGTCCTTGTCCTTACTTCTGCCTCCTTCAGCCCCCCTTGAACATTAGTCGCTCCTGGAACCAGCTCTCCAGGTATGCAAATGCACTTAACCGATCCTACGGTTCAAGCTCATTTTCCTTTTTTGCTGCTTTTTCAACCTCTGCCGTCTATCTTCTGGCAAAGGGCTTCAAAGACCATGCATCGCATCAAAACATTCTGCCTGCAAGCTAAGCAACAAAATGAGCGGCTTGCAGCTTCTCAGCAGCGGATCGTTTAGATGAAGAACGATGAGCTGGCGGGACTCCGACCGGAGATGAAGAAACTTGGGGGAGCTCAGGCCGAATCTGAAGTGAGGGAGCAAAAGCTGCTCACGGAGGTAGAGACACTAAAGGCCACGAATTCTTCCTTGGAGGTGAACTTGAAGAAGGTCGAGGGGGAGAAGACTGCGACAGACACGACATTAGCCGCTCTGCAGTCGAGGACTCTCCACCACATGACCAATTCGGCTCGCCTTGTGACATCATCCCTGCTTGCCATGGTGAATTTCCATTACCCGGAACTAGACCTCTCGCGCCTGGAGGATGGCTTCGCTTGTGAGAAGGACAAAGTTGATGACCTGGTCGACTCCTTCCAAGATCAGGCTGAGCAGTTTGTAGAAAAGCTGGAAATGTCTCTTGACAGCGAGGACGAGCGAAGCCCTTAAGCTAACGGCCTTGATGTAACAGAGCTCACACTGGCTCAACTCCCCTCTCTTTTTATGAAGATACTAATTGTTTTGCTTGTCCATTCGTGTCATGCTTTTGGTTCTTTACCGATGAAACAAAAGAGACACAGGCAGATGCAATTTCGGTTAGCACTTATATACTGGCGCTTGTGCTTCGGCTATATATGCACACAAAACTTAAGATAAGATCCTGTTAAATTCTTGAGCCCCTGAGCTTGCGCTCGGAGAGGCTGCGCATAATATCTGTGCCGTGTAGACAACGCTAGGAACTTACACGATCCTTTGCTGGCCTTCATCGACCATGCAGCTTAGACTGCGTAGCAAACTCGAGCCTTATCGGACAATGCATGTAGAACTGATTAGAGGCCTCATTTCCCACCGGCCACTGAGCGTTAGATGTCTGACAATCTGGTGCTCGTTTGCACGTAGGATAAAATTGCTCGTCGTCGAGTTCAGGCATGATCGCGCTTTGGCTTCTTTTGCTAACCGGTTGAGCACGAAATCAAGTAAATGCGTGCGAAGGGATTCGTGTTTATTAAATAAAAATTTTTGCCTACAGTGTGCTCTGCTCGATAGCCGTATCGATTAAAAGAGAACTATAAAGGACAAAAAATTAAACAAGGTGTCGGGTTAGCTGTTGACGAATACTCATACCAGGGATACCCCCAGCAGGTCGAAATCCCAAATGAGCTATCTCAAGCCCAGCTCTGGCCGAAGGCTTCATTGGGTCACGAAGGACCCTTGACTCCGATCCAGCCCATCGGGCGCCCGACCTGCCTCAGTCGGGCGCTCGCAGTTCGACTGCCTCGGTCGGGCGCCTCGAGTTCGACACAGGCGATCTTCGCTACAGGATCGAACATCGTCGCCCGCCGAGCTTGAGTTGGCCACCTGCCCCACGGACACGACGACCACGCTGGGGCAGATGGCTCCTTCCCAAGGTGGTCAAGAGGCCGCCAAAGTCAAGCGTCAGTCCCTTCGCCCCGTCATGCACAGTGGAGAGATGCGCTCCCTCCCGAGACGACACCAGAGCACAACAGAATCTGGCCAAGATGTCGACAAGCGTCAGAGGGCAAGACCTTCCCGACGAACGCCGTCCGTTGTGTCTACCAACCCAAAGATGGGATAAATAACTGAATCTGTCACCACCAGACCAAGATCAGACTCCATGAGAACACCCCTACTTTTCTTTTCCAAACTCCGTGTAACTCCGCTCCCTCCATCTATATAAAGGAGGCAGGACCTCGTGAAAGGGACATCCGATCTCGGGACGACACATCCGACTCAAGCTCACTCAAGTGCTTATTTAACACTTACGAGCATACCGCTCTCACTTTCGACGAGGCGCCAAGGCCGCCCTTGGCCTCGCTTGTAACACCGCAAGGTCTTCGCACCCTAAGCAATAAAGAATCACCACACGAACTGGAAGTAGGGACATTCAGCCCGAACCAGTATACATCTTGGGCTCCCTGAGTCTAACCATTCAAGGAGAGGGAACGCGCGGCCCCTTAACTTACAAATTTACTTGCCGGTTTTACGAAACACCGACAGCTGTGTACCGTGTATCAAGTTACTTATAGCTTCTGACTCCCTACTCGATGAGACTATTGGGTGGGGAGTAGAGTATAGTCAACATTATGCTGCGACTCTGCTCTTGACTTCTACTCGATAGCTGGATCGAGGTGTCAGCGGAGCGTGAGAGCGTCAGTCTTATGCATTCATCGTGACTCCTGATCCCTTACTCGATGACGAGGCCTACACCGAGGCGAGAATTTGAGCGATGCTAATCTTCGGCCTCTTACTCGATAGCTCGTTATGATGAGTAGGCATGAATGCCTTTCAAGAGAACCCTCAGCCGTGCGCCTCGGTGGCTAAGCCCCCGAGTGTACTTGGCAGTGTCTCATGCTTAGTGGTAGCGCGACGTGGCCCCTGACTCTCTACTCGAACGGACCAATGAGGCGACAGTTGGGCGTAAGCGTCACGTCCAATATTCTTTGATCGTACGTCTGAGCGCACGAGCCCCCGAGCGTACCGATCAGACTTAGTAACGTTTCCACTTACGCCTTTATTACTAAGACTTGCTACAGCCGTCGTGTCCTTCGGTCTTTGCATCGCCCACCATCACTCGACGCTTGTTCGGCTTCCGCATTAATGTGAAGGCACAATTGGGACGCTTCATAAGCCGAAACCGACGCGGACTCCCGTTGGTTTGTGACACTTGGCCTGAGGCACTTCTGGGCTATAAATAGATGGGACGCGCAGTTTCTTGACATCACCTTCTTTCCTTTAGTATTACACTACTTTTTAGTTTCAGACATTCTAATGGCCTCCTCACCACCTTCGTCTCCCTCCTTGGAGATCCTTGAAGGGGCCCCTCCTCGGGAGATTCCCGTCGAGATCCCTTCTCTGCCTCCTTCTATGGGGCCCTCTCGGTGCATTGTCATCATCCTTTCCGATGACGAAGACAATGAGATCAACTGGGACGCAATCGAAAAGGAAGTCTAGGCTGAAGAAGATGAGGAAAAGATCGACTGGAAGGCCGTCGAGAGGGAGGTGTGGCCTGGGGATGGGGAGGAAGTGACAAGCAAGCTGCGTGCTGCTTCCCCACAAGACCATACCACCTCCGCTCCTCTCTTAAGGACGGGTGTCGCCTCCTCCAACACCAGAGGAGAAAAAGGCGCGGCCGCCGGCGCCAACGGCAGAGGTGAAGCTTGGGGCAGCTTCATCGGTCCGTCGCCTGCTCACCCTCACGATGGTGGTCGAGGGCATTTGGTGGTACAGGAGGTGGATCCTTTGCCATCAACTGGTCTACGTCCGCTCGCCGCCTCTTCCGACCCTCTCCTGCGAGGTCGTCGGCCTATTTCGGGGACCATCAGCTGCTTGCCCATGAGCGAGGAAAAGAGGAGGCGAGACGCCTTTGACGGCAAGTAGCTGTAGGGTAGCTAGAGTAGCCTGTTCTAAAAATTTAATATGAAGACTTTTATTAATACTATAAATGAAATAGACTTTTACTTACTTGGGATGTTTGCTTGTTCTTGTTTGTTCTTTGTCTGTGCGATTCTTTTTTTGCATAGATTTTTCTTAGTTGATCGATGTTTCATGAGTTTTCAAGTATCGTGCCATCCGCTGTAGATAATCGTACCGAACCTAGTCGAATAGCCTCAACTACAACGTAGGGGCCTTCCCACTTAGGTAATAACTTGTTGCGGTTATCCTGCCTCTGCACTTTTCGCAGCACTAAGTCCCCAACATCGAGTTCTCTTTCCTGGATTCTCGTACTATGGTACCCGCAAGGGCTTGTTGATACTTGGCCGCTCGAACGGATGCTCGATCTCTGTACTCTTTGAGTAGATTTATGTCATTTGCTTGCTCTAGCTCTTGTTCCTTTTCTGAGTAGTTTTTCACTCGAGTTGATTTAAATGTTAACTCAGTCGGGAGCACTGCTTCTACTCCGTAGACCAAGAAAAATGGAGTTTCACTGGTGGCTCGACTAGTCGATGTTCGAAAGGCTCATAGCACCGAGGGGAGTTCTTTCGCCCACTTGGTCGAGTAAGCTTTTAGCATATCGAATACGCGGGCCTTTATCCCCTGCAAGATCATGCCATTAGCATGCTCGACTTGACCGTTACTCCGAGGATGAGTGATAGAAGCGAAGCAAAGTTTGATTCCCAATTCCTCGCAGAAGAATGTAAAAGCACTACTTTTGAACTGGCTACTGTTATCGGTAATTACTCGATTCGGGATGCTAAATCGAGTAACAATGCTCCTCATGAACCTCTTGGCTACTTCTGAGATGATGTTTCTGACGGGTTTGGCCTCGATCCACTAGGTGAACGTGTCGATTGCCACGAACAGAAACTTGTAACCTCCTTGAGCTCTTGGGAACGGTCCCAAGATGTCCAATCCCCAGACGGAGAAGGGTTAAGACAAAGGAATAGTTTGTAGGGCTTGGGCTGGTCGGATAGTTTGCTTACTGTAGAATTGGCAGCTTTCACACTTTTTCACCAGCTTGCAAGCATCTTGGAGGGCAGTTGGCCAATAGAACCCTTGCCGAAAAATCTTCCCAACTAGGGTGCAATAGAACGCATGGTTGCCACAGATGCCTCCATGAACTTCGAGCAATATTTTATTACCCTCTTCCGGAGTGATGCACTTCATCAAGATTCTATTACTCCCTTTCCGATAGAGCTTGCCGTCTACCAATGCATAGAGCTTATACTAACGTGCAATTTTCTCGGTTGAGCCATCATCGTCAGGGATCTCTCGACCTTCGAGATAGGCCCGGAATAGAGTCATCCAGGTCAGCTCGTGTTCGAGTAGTGCAGCTTCCGTGTCAAAGGTTAGTGATCGACAACACACTTATATTCGGGTACCTTCGAGATATGCAGGGTCAATCATGCAAGAGGGAACACGCAATGTAAACAGGTTCGGGCCTTGTCGATGAGTAATACCCTACTCTTGTGTCGATGATGATTGAGATCGATGAAGAAATTATAGATTGATGGGGGTATCCCTGATTACAAGGAAGAACTAAGAATCTGGGGGTGGCTGGATTATGGCTTGTATATGGTTATACTAAATCGCTAGGGTCGCAATGGCTTCTTTAGACTTGTGCTCGCTTCCAATGGGCTCTCAATTGGCTTCGCGGACTTATTGCGACTTGTCCTTGACGACGTCCTCCCTGGTCCTTATATAGTAGGCTGAAGTACCGAGTCGTGGTCGATGAAGAGTCTTTCTACCATTATGACCCCTACATCGTATCTGAACTTTCATAGCTGCTGGGCGTATTCGAGTGGGTCTCCTTGTATTGAGAGTAGGATCGGAGCTTTCTCTACAGGGGATATCCTTTCCGCGTATACCTTATCCTGTAGAATCGAGCTAGAGATATACGGAATATCCTGGTGTTGATAAATATGTACGTGACGTGATTTTCGACTTTATAGCGCATGCCCTTATCCCATATTTAGATATTCAACATGTGTTGACATTGTGTCATGTTGTGGCTCGTTCTACAGTTGGTGCCTTTTGTGGTCCTCGTATATGGAGAAAGGGGAGACAACAGAGATAGATAAAGGTGGAGAATAGCTCATTGACACTGAGCACGTGCACCGAGCGCTCTACACTAGGGTATCGATTTTTAACGAGACAATAACTATATACCTGTTTAAGAATAAATAAAATATAGTTCTTTTGCCCTAATATTTGCGTCCACCGTCTTAGCTCAGTTCATCTCCAACTTATTTCCTCTCGTTGTAACAGTACAAATAGACCAAATCTAGACCAGCGTGCGTGGGATGGTTTAGGCATACGGCCCGCCATGCCCGTGTTATGCCGACCACGGCACAACGCCCACATCTAGTTTTTCCTTTGGAGCTCAAATTGAAGAGACAAAATTGACTTAGGACATGTATAGTGGTATAGGCAATAGCTGCCTATAATACACTTATATGTCATCTATGAGTAGGACTAAAGACAACTTATAAAATATACTATCTATATAGTTGTCTGTAATGATTTTTCGTATAATTAATAGACTATTTGTACAACGATATAAACTGTATAAAGTTGTCTATAAATCGTCTCTTAAATGGTAGACATCATGTTTCACTTTTCTTTTTCTCTCTTCTCTATATTATTTAAAATTCTATATGATATACTTTTATAGACACCAGACAAATACCATCACATATGTCCATAAGCAAACCACATTTGGTTTCAGTGGCGGAGCCAGAAAGTTCTAAAGAGGGGGGCTTAAAAAAGAGACATCCAAAATCAACTACTATGACTATCGACATATTGTAAAATAGAGGAAGACGCCGAGACGCGGAAGACTAATCGATACTGAGGAGTCTGCGGACGCGAGTCACGGAGACACGACGCCGCGATTTGGTTTGAAGACTAACCGACCGCTTGCCTCTCAGGCTACGCTGAAGAACCGACCAAGGATCGTCTTCGTACTTACGCCAGATAGGCTATGGGCCAATACCATCGCGAGGGGGTTTTTATCGAAAGATGGTCGGTGGGCTCCAATTTCATGGGCAGCTCCGCCTCTGTTTGGTTTCGTGTACATTTTGACGTGTCATTGTCGTCGCACTTTTTAAGCCACATATCCCGTCTACTGTGACGTGATTTGGCAAACTATGGCTTGCAATTAAGTAGACCCCTAGTATGGGTTGATCAAGCTGGCTAGTCAGCTCTCACAAAACAGAAATAGAAAATTTATATTGCATTATAATATTAATATATAGTAGGTAGTAGAAATTAGTTTTATTATTAATTGGTTGAGAGTACTCCTATTACTTAATTACTGAAAGAAGTATAAATAAATACTCACTAATATGACCTATTAGATAAAAAATAAACGGTCCATATTAAATTTAATGTATCGTAAAAGAGTTGCATGGAAAAGTTACTCCACCAATCTCTAAGGATCGATACCAGGAAGTAGGGGTGGGCATTTTTTAACCAAAATCAAAAAACTAAACCGAACCAAAATAACCAAAAAAATCGGTTTTTGACTTGGTTTTATTTTGACACCATTCGGAGCTCGGTTTTGTAATTCCTGAATTCGAACTAACCAAATAGCTGACTCCCCAATCCCCATTACCTGTTCCCTATTTGCCCCTATTCGGCCATTCGCAATCACATCTCCTGTCCTCCCCCTCTCTCCATCTCTCTCCTGGTCTCCCCCACTAGAACCCACCGCCCTCCTCCTCAGTCAGCCCGCCACCGAAGTTGCACCATGTCGCCTACTCCTCTGACCGCACCTCATGGTCACAAACCGCCTAATCCTCTGGTCATACCGCTCCACGCACCTCGCCACCAATCAATGGCTCCTTGGCATGCAACGCTCGCACACAGGTGTGGGAGCTGGTGACCTCGCTACTCGTTTCCCCAAGTCTCGTCCCACCCGCCGACCTCCTCTTCTTCGCTGCCCAGTCGCCCAAATGCTCTTTGCCCGTAGGTTTACGCCCAAGTTGCTCGTGTATGTGCTCGTCGTGGTCGAGTTCCTCCTCGCCTAGTCCGAGAAGGCGATCGCAAGGATTAGTAGGATTGCATAGCCTCCTGTCGGGGCTAGGGTTGGTCGGGCACGTCCTCTCGGTTGTTGGCGGCGCCACTCATGGCCGGTGCCATGGTGGACCGGGCGACCAACAACATGCTCATCACCCTAACCAGCTAAGAACATGGAGATCTACAACATCTACAACCACGACCCTAGGTACACTTCCCCTTGCCTCTCCCGATCCCTGTCGCCTGAGCTGCCTTGCCCACGGATTCGATATCTCTCATGCAAGCAAGACTGGGCAAGGATTAGTAGGACAAGAATTTTGGTTTACTGAAAAACCAAAATAACCGAATCAAGTTTTTTTTATTAATTCGGTCCGTTTTCGAATTTGAATCGAGAATTTCAGTAGCCATTTTCTAAAAACTAATTTTTTAAAAAACGTATAAACCAAGCAGAAAAACCGAGTACCCATCTAAACCACGCAGGAGCAGCAGGATTGAACACCATCCAACCTGCACTCCTCTCAAGGGGCAGTGACATTACCGAAGCGAAGGAAAGGCAGAAGCTAGCCCGGTCTTTTAAAGTGCTCTTTCATACCCTCAAAAAAAGAAGTCCTTTCTTTTCGTTACTACCACTACTATCTACGTACAGTTCACTCATACGTCCGTACAAACGAAGCACTTCAATTCGCAAGCTCAGTAAGCAAGCAACAGTATTGTTTACTGCCGGTGCATGCCTACGGAAGCTTCGTGAGCTCTTACCCTGAAACGGCCGGAGATTCTTCATATGGGAGTGGTATTATACTCCGATGTTTTGAGCCGCACGCTCAGTTCACCTCACTTGGCTTCGCCACCATCAGGCATCAGCCCACCACCACCTTCCGATCTGCAGCGGCGGCAAGGATTGGGCAGCCTGCCTGCGCCTGGCCCCTGACCTGAAACGGCACAGTCGTGCAAAGCAGCAGCGCCACGTGAGGGGCTCTGCGGCGGCAGCTGTGGCGCTGTGGGCCGAGGACGCTGCCGCCGCAGTGGGCGTGGCAGGCTCACTTAATCACACGGTATTGTCTGCCGAGTGACGCAACATGTATCCCACCGTGTTACCGACTTCACAGTACCTTCTGTCAGCGTACCGTGGGACCCAACTTTGTTGGTACCTCGAGCTCGATAAACAGGTCAGGCCCGGGGCAGGGTGGGTGGCCATCTCGAGCTCTCAAAGTCATGGGACTCATAGTTATGCAACTACACTACACTATAGATTTTTGAAAGAAACAATTTGATGAAAGTAATTGTCAAAAAGAAATCCTAGAAACTGAGAGGGATTTTGAAGTTAAATATTTTTTGGTTTTGATTGATATGGTGATCACTTCTTTAAAGACCATATTCGAAGAACTCATGGTGTTTAAAGATATATTCGGATTTTTATTGAGCTCAAGCACCCTGAAGTCATTAAATAATAGTGAACTTGAAGAGTGTTACACTAAATTTGCAAACACTTTCTCTCATGATGGTTCATCTGATGTTGAGGTACATGATCTTATTTCTGAATTAAAGATTATGAAATTCACTTTGCCAGATGGCACATTGTCTGCTATGGAGATTTTCGAGCATGTCAGAGATGTGGATTGTTATCCTAATGTATCCATTGCTCATCGAATCTTATTTACTATGCCTGTGACTGTTGTATCGGCTGAAAGAAGCTTTTCAAAATTGAAATTGTTGAAGAACTATTTGAGATCAATAATGACTCAAGAAAGGTTAAATGATTTGGTAACTTTATGCATCGAGAAGAAGTTAGTGGACGAGATTGATATCAATAGTACAATCGTTGACTTTGTATCACAAAATGTTAGAAGAAATTTTTTAAGATGATGCCAAGTGCTGAGTAAGTGTTTATGATTACAATTTGCATTTGTTATTTCATAAACTTTAAATTGTTCTATAGAAGTATTTTTTTGTGCATCGAATATTAATTTCTTCAATGATATGTGCTTATAAGACTACACACACACACACATATATATATATATAGGAAACCTTTTCCGTACTCCTGGGAGTACATACTCCCATCTCTAATGTACCACTTAAGTAAATGTGTTATACTCTTTTATCATATTCAGTATACTTCAATAATAATTCTAAGATACTCCAATTCGCTATGATTGAAAAAATTTCATCGAAACCCTTTATTTTTGCTATATACACTTTTCTATATGTAAAAGAAGTATATAAACAAATTGTGCTATAAAAAGTGGATCATGACGAAATTTTTCATAGAACTCACTTTGGAATATCTTATAATTAGTATTAGAGTATACTCAAAATGATAAAGATGTATAATAATATCATTTAAACAATATACTTAGAGTCGAGTACGTACTCTCAGGAGTATAGAACTATTTTCCTATATATATATATATATATATAAAAGGAGGCGAAAGGGGCCTCCAAATAAGTTTTCACCCTGACCCCAAAAATGTTAGAACCGGCTCTGTCGATAGGAAGGTGTGATCTGTCACTTATTGTGTTTGTCGGGAGACTACTGCAGAAGATAAAAACCTCTACGTACCAGTGACATAACACGGTATAGAAGTATAGTAAGTGACACATATCGTCTGATGTAGTCGAGAAAAATCTAAAAATCCAGTAGATTTGTAAATTTCTCCAAGAGAAGACTAGAGATGAAAAAAAATGTGCAAGATGATCGAATACACCGAGGTGTGTGTGTGTGTATATGAGGAGGCGGAAGGGGTCTCTAAATAAATTTTCGCTCTGGGCCTCCAAAATGCTAGGATCGGCCCTATCGATAGGAAGGTGTGATCGGTCACTTATTGTGTTTGTCGGGAGACTACTGCAGAAGATAAAAGCCTCTACGTACCAGTGACATAACACGGTATAGAAGTAATAGGAAGTGACACATATCGTCTACTGTAGTCGAGAAAAAATCTAAAAATTTAGTAGATTTGTAAATTTCTCCCAGAGAAGACTAGAGATTAAAAAAAAATGTGCAAGATGATCGAATACACCGAGGCTTCTGGGCGTGACAGGCTCACTTATCACGCGGTCTTTTGCCGAGTGACGCATCACGAATTTCCTCAAAACGGCGCTCGCCCGTCGCCAAACGGACGGCGTGGGCCGCGTGGCACGGTGGTTTCCGTGCTCCTCGGATGCTACGCTCGTACGACGTGAACGAGCACGGCTTAGCGCAGGGTTGCTGTTGATCTGGACGTCTGCGCGCGCCGTTCTGGTCCGGTGTTTTCTCTGTGAGAGAGGCCTGGTCGGAGGGTGGCTTAGCCCAGCCCAATGGATTTTGTCAGTTTAGATTTTCGGTTTACAGGTTCGTTGGCCCTGAAAAAATAGCCCATGTAAAGTTCTCACAAGCTTTTCTCCTCCTCTTGATGCTTGTTAATTTCAGGCGTCTCTGCTGCGTTGGACTTCGCTATTCCAATAGCAGTACCCCCGAGCAGCACATCACTAGCAGGGACGACTCGCAGTTGGGTCGACCGATATGAATCATAGCATCCATGCGATTTATTTAGGGCTTAACTATTGGAATATATGGGTTAGGCTCATAAATATTTAAGAATAATTTTAAATAAATCTTAAAGGCCCACTATATAGAGGAGGTGTAAAACTCTTTAATACCGTATTGTTAGTTGAAGTGGAGTAACACCAACATAAATAGTGGAGTGTGCTTCATCCCACTAGCTTATGTGGGAGAGAAAGAGAAGAACACGCGCGCGCTCGCCTCGCCTCGGGGTGCGGGCGCACGGGCACGGCACCTGTGTGAGATGCAGTTTATTCTTTTGCTCTCCGGAAAATCTGTGATTGGTTACAAGATATGAAAACCACATTATCCTTTGATCTCGCGGTCTTTTCCTATATATACCATGTGGGCTTCCACCTGAGTAGAGATAAGAACAGAAAGTTAGGGTTTTGCCTCTTCCTCTCTGCTGCGCCGCCACCAATAGGCTGATCCGTCCCGCTGCTCCGGGGTGCATTGGTCATCGGGAGAGCAGGTCTCCAAACCCGTCGCTCTAGAGATTCTATACCGGAAAGTGTGAATAAGGTTTTTAGGAAGCGCTCGGCATGACTATTCGTGATCTGCTTCCTCTCCATTCGTGATCTGTCTCGTCTACTACATCGCCATGACGGGCTCCTCTGCTTCGTTCTATGCCTCCAGTTCTGTTCAAGAAGACCAGTACATTTCGATGTCTTTGCTATTTTCAATCTTATTGCTACTGTTTTCTAGTATATCAGAGGGATATATGTGTATTCTTGTTACATGCATGTCTTCAATATACTTGTGCTTAATGTGTAGGCTTCTCAATCAGTTTGTGTTCATGAATTATCTATTGTTCGATTTATACCTGAAAGTGCTAATTTATCCGACAAACCAAAAACCTTATTCTAGGCACTTTAGTTTATCGATGGCTGGCTTTGCCGATGCACTGAGGCCGAAAAAGTTTACCGATGTGCATTTTAAGAGATGGCAGGTCAAAGTCACTCTGTGGCTTATAGCTATAAATGTCTACTGGGTTGCGGCTAGCAAACCTGAAGGAACCCTTACTCCTAAAAAGGAAAAAGAGTTCAAGAATGCCATCACACTCTTTGTAGGATCCGTTCTTAGTATTCTTACTGACTGTCTGTGTGATGTGTACATGCACATAACAGACGCAAAGGAGCTATGGGATGCATTGAGTTCTAAATTCAGTGCATCAGACGCTGGCAATGAACTGTATGTCATGAAGCAGTATCACGACTACAAGATGGTTGATAACCGCTCTGTGGTTGAGCAGGCCCATGAAATACAGTGTATTGTGAAGGAACTCGAACTCCTTAAGTGTACCTTACCCGACAAGTTTATGGCAGGGGGCATTATTGCCAGATTACCTCCTTCATGGAGGAATTTTGCCACTGCTCTGAAACATAAGAGACAAGAAATCTCTGTTGAGAGTTTGATTGCGTCTCTTAATGTTGAGGAGAAAACTTGGGCTAAGAATGCACTTGCAAAGGGAGTTGAGGGACTATCTAAAGCCAATATGGTGCAATAGCACGGTAAGAACAAAGGGAAAAACTACAAAGCCAAACAGATCACAAACTTCAAGAAGAAGAAAATGAACAAAGATGACATGCCTTGCTATATGTGCGGTGAGACTGGACATTGGGCTAAGAAGTGTCCTAACCGCAAAGGTAGAAAGGCTGATTAAGGACAAAACTCAAAGTCTGTCAACGTGACCATTGGCAACACTGGAGATGGAACTTCTGGGTATGGTAATTTACTTACTGTTCTTTCAGTGAGTCAGTCCACCAACTGGTGGATTGCTAATGTGCATGTGTGTGATGATAGATCAATGTTCTCTTCTTACCAGGTCGTTCGGGATTCCTTCGTCCTAATGGGGAATGGGTCACATGCTTCTGTTCATGGTGTTGGCACGATCGATCTGAAGTTTACTTCGGGGAAAATCGTGCAACTGAAGAACGTGCATCATGTCCCTTCAATAAATAAGAACCTGGTCAGCGGTTCCCTTCTCTGTCAAGATGGATTCAAAGTGGTGTTTGATTCTAATAAAATAGTCGTGTCAAAACATGGACTTTTTATTAGCAAAGTCTATGAGTGTGGTGGCTTGTTTCGCTTTTCCCTTTCTGATTTCTGCAAAAAAGTTGTGAACCATATTTGTGACAATTCTAATAGAGGTGAGGCTAATGTTTGGCACTCACGGTTATGTTGTATCAATTTTGGTTGTATGTCTCGGGTTGCCAGTATGAATTTAATTCCAAATATTACTTCTGTCAAAGGTTCTAAGTGCCAAAGCTGTGTGCAATCCAAGCAACCTCGTAAGCCTCACAAGGTAGCCGAGGAGAGACATTTGACACCATTAGAACTCATACATTTAGATCTCTGTGAAATGAATGATGTGTTGACAAAGGGTGGAAAAGATATTTCATGACTCTGATTGATAATGTTTCTAGATACTGCTATGTATATCTATTGAAATCTAAAGATAAGGCTTTAGACTAGTTTAAAATTTATAAGGTAGAGGTTGAAAACCAATTGGAAAGGAAGATCAAAAGACTTAGGTCGGATCGTGGTGGAGAGTATTTCTTTGATGATTTTGATTTATTCTGTAAGGAACATGGGATTATTCATGAGAGGACGCCTCCTTATTCACCCCAATTAAATGGGGTTGCCAAAAGGAAGAACCACACTCTAACTGATTTGGTTAATGCCATGTTAGACACTGCGGGATTATCTAAGGCATGGTGGGGGAGGCCCTATTGACCTCGTGTCATGTTCTAAATAAAGTTCTTTCCAAGAATAAAGAGAAAACCCCATATGAAGAATGGGAAGGGAGAAAACCGTCACTCTCTTACTTGCGTACTTGGGAGTGCTTGGCGAAAGTCAATGTACCAATAACTAAAAAGCGCAAGCTTGGACCTAAGATTGTGGATTGTGTCTTTCTGGGATATGCTCATCGCATCATTGCCTATACGTTTTTAGTAGTGAAATCAGAGGTATCTGACGTGCTCATCGATATAATTATGGAGTCTCGAGATGCAACCTTCTTTGAGAGCATCTTTCCAATGAAAGATGTACGTAGCACTTCTAGCCAAACTCCTGAGATAATTCCCAAACTAACTACTCAAACTGAATATCCTTAGCAAATAAATGAGCAAGATTCTGAGGAGGATGATAGTGAGGCTCCAAGGAGGAGTAAAAGACAAAGGACAGCTAAATCCTTTAGTGATGACTTCCGTCGAAGGTTAGTAATCGACAACACACTTATGCTCGAGTACCTTCGAGATATGCATGATCAAGTACGCAATCAGAAACACACAATGTAGACAGGTTCAGGCCTCGTCGATGAGTAATACCCTACTCCTGTGTTGGCGGTGACTGAGATCGATGAAGAGGTTACAGATTGATGGGGATATCCCTGATTACAAGGAAGAACTATCAATCTGGGGGATGGCTAAACTATGGCTTGTATATGGCTATGCTAAATCGCTAAGGGTCGTAATGGCTCCTTCTAGCTTCTGGTGAGCTCCTCGCGGACTTGTTCCTAGACGACGTCCTTTCTGGTCCTTATATAGCAGTTGGAGTACCGAATCGTAGTCGATGAGGAGTCCTGTTGCCGTTATTATCCCCGTATCGATCGCATCTGAGTTCCCATAACTGTCGGGCGTATTCGAGTAGATCTCCTTGTATCGGGAGTAGGATCAGAACTTCCCCTGCAGGGGGATATCCTTTTTGCGTATACCTTATCCCGCAGACTTGGGCTAGAGATACACAGAATATCCTGATACTAGTAAGTATGTACATGACGTGATTTCTGACTTTATGGCGCATGCTCATATCTCATATTTGGATATTTGACAACTTCACTGTGTACCTTGTGGATGATACTCTTAAGTGTATTTCAAAAGCTTTTGCATCTCCAGATGCAGACTACTGGAAGGAAGCAGTCTGTAGCGAAATAGATTCCATTCTCGCTAACGGGACTTGGGAAGTCACAGATCTACCTCATGGTTGCAAACCTGTGGGGTGTAAGTGGATATTCAAAAAGAACTTATGTCTGATGGTACTATTGAAAAGTATAAGGCTCGGCTTGTGGCCAAGGCTTATACCCAAAAAGAAGGCGAAGATTTCTTTGACACTTATTCACCTGTTGCTAGACTGACTACTATTCGAGTTATACTTTCCTTGGCTGCCTCACATGGTCTTCTCGTTCACCAAATGGACGTTAAGACAGCTTTTCTTAATGGAGAGTTGGATGAGGAAATTTACATGCAACGGCCTGATGGATTTGTAGTGAAAGGTCAAGAAGGCAAGGTGTGTAAGTTGTTGAAATCTTTGTATGGTTTGAAACAAACTCCTAAGCAATGGCATGAGAAGTTCGACAGAACTTTAACATCTGTAGGCTTTGTTGTTAATGAGGCTGATAGGTGTGTATATTATCGCCATTGTAGGGGTGAGGGAGTTATTCTGTGCCTTTATATTGATGACATATAGATCTTTGGCACAAATCTTGATGTAATTACAGAGGTTAGGTCTTTCCTATATCATAATTTTGATATGGAAGATCTGGGAGAGGCTGACTAATTTTGAACATCAAACTAATCAAAGGTGAGAGTGGGATTACACTTTCGCAATCTCACTATGTGAAAAAGGTCTTGAACCGTTTTGGCTTCTTGGAAGGCAAACCCTCTCCAACACCATATGATCCTAACTTGATTCTTCGAAAGAATAAAAGAATTGTTAGGGATTAATTGAGTTACTCTCAGATTATTGGATCTCTCAAGTACTTAGCTAGTGTTACAAGGCCAGACATCTTATTTGTTGTGGGCAAATTGAGCCGGTTTACATCTAACCCGGTTGATGATTATGGGTGAGCGCTCGAGCGAGTCATACGCTACCTGCTAGGTACCATGAATTATAGGCTTCACTATACTAGGTACCCAGCAGTACTGGAGGGTTATAGTGATTCAAATTGGATATCCGATGCTGATGAGATCAAGGCCACAAGTGGATATACATTCACTCTTGGTGGAGGTGCTGTTTCATGGAGATCTTGCAAACAAACCATTTTGACGCGGTCAACCATGGAAGCAGAACTCACTGCTCTAGGCACAGCCACTGTTGAGGCAGAATGGTTGCGTGAACTCTTGATGGATCTTCCAGTAGTTGTAAAGCCAATTCCGGCTATTCTTATAAACTGTGAACGGTTATTATCAAAGTGAATAGTTCTAAGGACAACATGAAGTCATCAAGACATGTAAAAAGACGTTTGAAGTTTGTCAGAAAATTAAGAAACTCCGAAGTGATAGCTTTGGATTATATCCAAACAGCTAAGAATATGGTAGACCCTTTTACAAAGGGTTTATCACGCAATGTGATAGACAATGCATCAAGGAGCTGGGTTTGAGGCCCATGTGAGTCATACCATAGTGGTAACCCAACCTATGTGATCGGAGATCCCGTGAATTAGGATTTGGAAAGAACAAACTATTGGTTGACTGAAGGAGAGTATCTTTCCAATCCACTCCACTAAAGATGCAATATTCTTTGAATCTGTAAGGCAGGTTGACTATTGCCTTAATGTGTTATGTTGGCTTTAATTAGTAAAGATGTTGTCCTACAGAGCATTCTTGAAATAACACACCTATACGATCCTGACTGTTGGTCGCAGTCTATGAGACTTGGGTAATCTCTAGTAAGCTCATGAAGAGGCCAAGGAGTACGACTAATATGCTCCACCTGAGGGGTAAGCCTATTAGCAACCAAGCATCACCATGACTTTAAGTGAAATTTTTTCGCACAAAACTTGCAATTCAAGGCTCACCCATTGTCTGTTGTGAATGAGTGTAGCTTGAAGCTCTAGATGGATGTTCAACTCTAACGTGTCTTCATCAAACATCGTTATATCAAACAAGACGAGAAGAGGTAAATCTCTGTGGGACTTTGAGATCTGGTGGAGGATTGTTGGAATATATGGGCTAGACCCATGAATATTTGAGAATAATTCCAAATAAATCTCAAAGGCCCACCATATGGAGGAGGTGTAAAACTCTTTAGTACCATATTGCTAGTTGAAGTGGAGCAACACCAACATAAATAGTGGAGTGTGCTCCATCCCACTAGCTTATGTGGGAGAGAAAGAGAAGAACACGCGCACGCTCGCCTCGCCTCGCCAGGCACGAGCCGGGGCCAGGGCGAAGGGTGCGGGCACACGGCACATGCGTGAATGGTCCACCAAAATCTAGTCCAGTAGTTTGTGCAGACGCGGCCTCCTTTTGCAGTTTATTCTTTTGCTCTCTGGAAAATCCGTGATTGGTTACAAGATATGGAAACAGCATTATCCTTTGATCTCGTGGTCTTTTCCTATATATACCATGCGAGCTTCCGCTTGAGTAGAGATAAGAACAGAAAGCTAGGGTCTTGCCTCTTCCTCTTTGCTGCGCCGCCACCGATAGGCTGATCCGTCCTGCTACGCCGAGGTGCACTGATCATCGGGAGAGCAAATCTCCGAAACCCGTCGCTCTTGAGATTCTGCACCGGAGAGTGAGAATAAGGTTTTTGGGAAGCGCTCGGCGTGATTGCTCACGATCTGCTTCCTCTCCATTCGTGATCTGTCTCATCTACTACATCGCCGCGACGGGGTCCTTTGCTTCGTTCCACACCTCTAGTTCTGTTCAAGAAGACCAGTACGTTTTGATGTCTTTGCTATTTCCAATCTTATTGTTACTGCTTTCTAGTATATCAAAGAGACATATGTGTAGTCTTGTTACATGCATGTTTTCAATATACTTGTGCTTAATGTGTAACCTTCTCAATCAATTTGTGTTCATGAATTATCTACTGTTCGATTTATACCTAAAAGTGCTAATTTTATCCGGTAGCAACTTGCAAATGTCGTATGAGTCCGCTGTGTAGAATTGGGACCCCTGCTTACGATGCATTCGCTTACCAGCTTAACGCGTATCACGACCTGTGCATGGTTGCATATATACGTCTTTGTGTATGAAGTTGTTGTGTAGGTTATGTAACGGACCGCCCTTTTCAAGAGGTGCGTATAAATACCTTCACAGCTACCCAGGATTTTAGCTATAGGTAACCAAGTGTACATTGCTAGACATAAAAGCAAATACGAATATCTTATAGATGAAATAGGGGCCTAACGGCCAGAGTTTTACAAAAGGTGCGGCTAGCACCAGATACATTACAGAACACCCACAGGAAAGGCTTGAGCAGATAGATCAAGGCTTTCAAAACCAAATATCATCGCCATCTACGGTTTCCTGGAATACGTTGTCTTCTTAGAAATCAGAGGGGGGGTTAGGAGCAAGGGTGAGTACACAACCGTACTCAACAAACCACATGGAAATTCTAAATATTACATGCAGGGATAAACAAAGGTAGGCATAGGTTTTAAGTATTGTGGATGCAAGTTGTAAACATCAGTTTTATTTTACATTTGAAACACAAACCATAAATAGTATCATACCATGGGGGGTTATTTGCAAAGTTCACATTTACGACAAGTTTTATTTATAAAAGCTACAGGGGCACAGTTATAGGAATCACCCTAGATTAACTCAACTTTTTTAACCTGAAGCACGGTGTATTCGAATACTGTTGATATCATTCTATAAAGGTGCTCAGCTTTACCCACAAGATATTGTCGACCGTTAGTGCCATGCGCAAGTAACATGCAACTTTAATGCATGTGGCCGGGCCGGGATAATCATAGCTTTTCGTTGGACTTCCCTTCTTTAGCTCCTATCTAGTAGGTTATGAGGATCCACAGTCTCCAGGACCCACTGGCCAAAGCGGGAGATGCGATCTGGTCATACTGTGGATACCTACTGTTGTGAGAACCGGTGAATGGCCACCCTATTCCCGTTCCACCCCAACTTTGCTCCGCGAACCATTCTCCTCCCGGAATGGTAGCTACATCCTATAGGTATTCCAAAGGGAAGTACAATGTACTGGGCTATGTTGGAATAGGTCAACAGGGCTGACCGGCCCAACTTGTGGTTGAGCGGGGACTGAAGTTATTTATCTTACCCAAGACATCGGTCCTTAAATGCCAAAGACTCAGCCAAATGACATACCACAAACCATTGGTACCCACTGTACCACCACCACACCACAATCTGGCTTCATCATCGGTTAGGGGTTGGGCCAGCATCAACCTCCCGTGGTTCGCCCAACGTTGTCCCCCTAACCGTAGCGATTTTTGAAAATCACCCGAGCCAATTCTCGGAGATTTTGAATAATTTTAGCTAAAGGTGGAATTATATTAACTGCTAACCTATGATGGTTCAATATTTTATAACCTAGGGTAAAAAGGGATTAAGGCATAACAACAGGTTTAATTTTCGGGTATAGCTAGTCATGTCATTCCAATTTACCACTTTTTGTAGTTTTCTAAAATACTAGAAAATAATGCAGTACAGAAAATATACATATTACTGTAATGGAACTGGGTCCAACATGTTCAATGAGTGTAGCTTGCCTTGCGGGATCAAAGGTTTGCCTAACGAGAAGTGGTCGACGGCGTGTCTGGTCCCAAACGGCTCTGGCTTCAGGTATGGCTCCAAAGTCTGCTCCTGCTTGAGATTTGTGCCAAAGGTTGCTTCGACGTTGGATCTAGCATGAGAAAGCGCAACCAATAAACTAACGAATAAAAACAAACACAGAAAGAAGAACGGAAAAAAAGTCGAAGAGAAAATAGCCGGGACAAGGTTCAAGGGCAATTTGGGAATTTTCTAGACTTGATTTGGCGAAACAGAGATCATTTTTGGACTCAGTGGCTCGGACTGGTCAAGAAGATATATTTTTGGGTATTTTTGGATTTTTGGGATTTTTCTAGAATTTTTGGGAATTTATCTGAATTTTTAACCAATTTTTGGATTTTAAATAGATTTTTAAATCCGAAAATAAAATTAAAAACCCGAAATTTGGAATCAGTCAAGATAGTGATCACCACATCGGCGGCCTTCTTTGTTTGCAGTAAGCGTGGCGACACACTACCCACACAACCCACGGCCGAGTGGGCGGCTTGGCAGGCAAGGTGGCCCACGGGGAGTAGGCCGGCCCAGTGGTGCTAGCATGGGGGGTCTGGCTAGTGGGCCCCACTGGCAGCTGGAGAGGAGGCCGACGAACTGGCCCAGACGAGTTGTGGCTGGCAGGTAGGGTCCGGGTGGCCGAGGGAGGGAGGAAGCGCCTGACGGGCGGGGACCACTCGGCAGAGAGAGTGGGAAACAGCGAGGCGAGCAGCGGTAGGAGTTCGTCGGGGACGAGGAAGATGAGGCAAGGATGGCAAAAAGAGTGCCAGAGCGAGGGAATGGAATGGAAAAACGGGAAGAGAAGCTTGCGGGGAGGGAGATAGGAGGCTTACCGTCTCGGTTGGGGAAGGAAATGGGGCTTGACATGGGCTTTTATAGCGCGCAGAGGTAGGGGAGAGGAAGAGAGACTTTGGCGAGGTTTTGGGCGTGGCGAGGAGCTCGCGACTGGCCGAGGAGTTGACTTCTGCGCGCGGCATGACATGACGGGGAGCAATGGTGATGGGATGGGTGGCGCAGGCGGCGAAGCGGAGTAATGGCGACGGGACGGAGGGGCGCAGGTGAGGAAGACGACAACACTGTGCCGTGCGGACCGGGCCGGCGTGGCACATGCGGAGCTAGGCTGAGCGAGTGAGCGAAGGTAGGCCGGGGCGCGGGCGGGCCAAGGCGAGAGGAGAGCAGCGCGGGGGAAGCAGGCCGGGAGGCGGCCCATGCGCGGGAGAAAAGAGGATGCGAGCGGTCATGAGGTCTGGGCTAGGCAGAAGCTAGCGGGGGAGAAAAGGAAAATGGGTCAGATTTGGCGCATTTCCGAAAATGGAAAGCGGGTTTTCAGGGGAATTGCCAAATTAGGAAAGGCTCAAGAAATGGCTCAAATAAATCCAGAAAATTCGACAAAATCAAATAAATCCAATAAATTCAAACAAATTCATTTTTGAAATTCTTGGGGTATTTCAGGTTACTTCCAGTGCGGCAGAATAAAAAACGACCTGTATGTGTACGTCTTTGCGTATGGAATGTGTAGAATAGTAGTGTTGGAGCCGTCGTCTGTTTCCAGGACTTCAAAAATATGGATCGCTGGGTGACTAACCCCCCTTTGAGTTGTTTCGAAATGGAGTGGTTGTTTCTTTTTTATATATAAACTACAAGGTAGAGGCGCGTGATGCTGCGTCGTGAGGAAAAAAATTGGTCTGAGTTTTTTTGCAAAATCGAATTTACAGAACTAGGGGTCTTTTTTACAAAATAACTGGTAGAAGGATCTGTTCATGATTTCAATATTTTTTAAATCTTTCGGGTCGATAGAACCGACGCCCATATCGAATTTGTGAAACTATGGTGTCTTTTTTGCAAAATAACCGATGAAAAGACCTGTTCATAATTTCAAAATTTTTTAAATCTTCCAGGTGTAAAGAACCGGCGCCCGTATCGGATTTGTGGAACAAGGGGTCCTTTTTGTAAACTAATCGGTAGAAGGACCTGTTTGCAATTTCTGATTTTTCGTGGGGCTTTTAAAAAAGATGCCATGGCGCCTCTTGTTGCGACTGAATTCCCCCCGGCTTAAGATATACGAGCGGTCTTACCGTTGCACCGTGCGCTCATATGCGAAAACTGACGGCGGTAAAATATTTGAGCCAGATCAATGGTTGAGCCACGTGGGCGACGTGACTCAACGCAGTGCTCGTCGTATGCACGGGCGAGAGCCCAGGAGACCGCACACATGACACAGCATGAGGACGCGCGGCCACATCGCCTCGAAGCTGACGTGAGCGTTGCAAGTGACCGGAAAAGCTACAGGGTTTAATATACAGAGTATATTATTTGTGTTGTCCGGTTCTTGGAAACTTGCTGCTCTCTCTTTTCTGAGCTCATGGGTTTAGGGTTTGTTTAGTAGCAGTTCCAGATTCCAGTTTTACTTGAGATCTAAAATTTATAGGCTAAAATAAAGTGAATTAAATTTATATTTTTGGTCTAAAATGTAAACAAAACGATCCATCTAAACACTCTTAATATACCCACAGCTCGAGCTTCACGGTTCTGATGGAGTTAAAAATACTCAGATCCACAGATCTGATGGAGCTGAAGCACTACCAAACACACCCTTAGTATATCGAACAACAACGCGAGATACTGAGGATCACATACAAGAAATCAGTAGGCTCTGGTAGGGTTGGGCAAATAAACCGGAAACCAAAAACCGACACCGAAAAAACCGAAACCGACACCGAAAAAACCGAAACCGAATTATTCGGTTGTTGATTCGGTTATCTGTCTGAAATAACCGAATTTATTTCGGCTTATTCGGTTTTATACATCGATTAGCCGAACTAACCGGACTAGCATCTGTAGACAATAGTAACCCTAGCTCTCCTCTCGCCTCTCGGGCCTTAACTGGTAATTCCCCATTTCCCCTCACTCCCTCAGCCCTCACACGACACAGTCACACTCTAGGGCTCCTGGCTCCAGGCGGTGCCCTCCCTTCCCGAATCCCGGCTTCCTCAGTGTCTCCAAGCGCCGCCCCTCCCGTCCCTTGGCTCAGCCTCCAGGCGCCAGTGCGCCGCCCCTCCCCTTCCGGATTCCAGCCTTCCCCACTCCGGTCTCCACTCAGTGCCGCCTCCAGACTCTTCCTTCCCAATCCCCACTCCAGTTCTCCCTGCCGCTTCTATCCATGGTGCGTGCGCCAACGATTTCTCGTTTTTTTCGAGTTTCGAGTCCCGCCGACCTTTCTAATCTGAAATCTTCTTGTTGTTGTTTCCGAGCGAAAGGGATGTCTGATTCGTGGGCGTCGTGGTCTCCGATCCTCACCGCAGGGGCGCTTCACGCAGTCGAGCCCGATCGCTTAAGGCCAAGGTGACGATCCGAATCCATGGTTTCTTTGTTCTGTACTACGAAAACCACAGCTCTTGATGTTTCAGATTTTTGGTTTCGCTTCTAATTTTTGGTTTTAACTTTTATTTTATGGGTTGCGCTTTTATCTATGAAGAGAGATTCCGCCATGTCACCACCAAGAACCTCCCGGCCGATGAAGAAGCCGAGGGCCTCAATGAGGTGGTCTCCGAGGACTCATCGTCGTTCCTCAAGTCCAAGACCACTACGCCACTTTGACAATCTCAAAGTCGACAAAGGACTAATGTAGGTACCAAACACAATGCCATTACTAATTTGTTACTTGTCTTTCTATGCTTGTTCACTATAATCACTTAGTGGTATTTAGTAGGCAAGATCTCGCATTTCCTTGCTCATTTGCCGATTGTTTCATATGCGCTTCTCCTATCTGCTTCTCCATGTGTTAAGGATGCTCTCAACCACCTTCCCTTAGGGACTTAAATTTTCTTCCAATTCTCATATTTAATTCAAGCAATTCTCAATAATGTCAACTGGTGATTTACACAAACTTATATTGTTTTGTTGGCAGCCTCATTTAATTCTCAATAATGTGCGCAATTTTCATTTCTGTTAGACAATTTGTTCTTTGTGGATTGTGGTCAACTGGTGATTCTTGAATCCTGACAATCAAATTCTGGTTAATTCGGTTTAAAACCGAAACCGAAACCGAATTATTGGTTAACCGAATTGTCGGTTTCCGAAATGTTCAAACATATTTCGTTTCATTTTTGGAATAACCGAATTTTCCAAAAAACCGAAACCGAATTTTTCGGTTAAACCGAACGCCTAGGCCTAGGCTCTGGACATCAGACTAGAAAAGCAAAGCGCTTTATATGGACATGTATGTACTCATGTAGGCTCTTATTTGTGACATAGTATAGGAATGTAGATTCTGGATTCTAGAAAAATCGAATAGATGATAGTTTTTTATTTTGTATAGAAATTCTGCTTTTGATTATGGATTTTGGATTCTAGGAGAATCACATAGATGATAGTTTTTGATTTTATGTATAAACTCTGCTTTTGATTGTAGGAGAAGCTCCTTAGAATCCACTCCCATAATTAGAAATATAATTTATATACAAAATCAGAAACAATCATCCACCCAATTCTCTTAGAATCCAATATCTGCATTCTTATAAGGCAACATATCCTGTGCGTACAGACCTTTCCGTGTACACACTGTGCACACCAACTAATGAAAGTCATGAAAAATTCTAAAAAAAATTGTAGATGTACTTCATAGATTACTCTGCCTATATATAAAATTGTAGGTTCAAATTCATTATATATCAAGACTTACAAAAAAGAGAAAATTCTGACAAGTTTAAAGAGTTTAAATTTGTCAGAATTTTCTCCTTTTTGTAACTCTCGATGTATAATGAATTTGATTTTGAAACTTTATATATAGGTAGAGTAATCTATGAAGTATATCTATAATTTTTTTAAGAATTTTTCGTAACTCTTATTAGTTGGTGTGCACGATGTATACGCAGGATATGTTGTCTCCTTATAATCGGTCCAAAGAGGGCTGTAGTCATTATATACTTCTATAGCATAGGACCGCACATGGATTCGTCATCTTCTTGCAGTTCCATGCAATCAACGCGACTCTCCTTGAATGATGCTTCCGCCCTCTTAGTTTGTAAGACATCATATTTGTTTTTGTCACATAGTCTAAAATAATATTGAAAATAATTAGATTATTTCTACTTGTTATCAGTAAACACTATATTTAATATGTGTAATAGAGAGAATGTAAAGTAAAAATAGATATTTATTAAGGATATAGAGGTAATTAACATCACATTAATTTTACATTGGAATATAAAATTTATTTTATATTTATATACAAGAGTATGAAAAAATACAACTTATAAATCTAGAGGTGGAGAGAAACGAGAAGAAAGACAAGCAAAATAAGAGCGACGCATGAGCGTATACAAGTCGTGTACAGCAGGTTTAAGAAGTAATCTGAGGTGCAGGCCCATCGCACAGGCACCAAGCACAAGCAGGAAGCACTTTTCTAGCTTGTGTGTGTTTTTTTTACTTTTTATTTCTTTATAAATCTATCCGTCTTTCGAATATAATTATAAAATATCTCGGAAAGGTGTGTCGATGCCTCGATGGGCTTGAAAAGCATCATTCAAGGAACTAGAAAAGTGCTTTCTAGACTCTGATATTTTTTAAAAAGAAATGAGTGTGAATGGGCTAAAAAAGCGCTGGCTTCGCCGAGCAGTAGCACAAAACGTACAAGGTGAACTACAGACGATGGTACAGTCTGCCAAGTTCGCCACCGGCCGGACGGCACAGGGGGTGGTGGTCCGTACGACCGCCCCGCGTATCCACGGCGCATCGCACGTTCGCCTGCAGCGGAAAGCCGTGGATTCCGAGGCTTTTGCTGTGTAAGGAGTGCAGGATCGAGACGCACCGGGAGAGATGATTTGAAGTAAACTAACATCTAAAATTATTTTTTTATGTTTTATTAAATCTGAAAATTAACAAAATAATAATCAAACTGAACAAATCAATCTAGAATAATTGATCTAATACCATAGAAGAGAAACTAGAGTAAATATACATACTAGAGAACAATTATACGCAAACATGAATTAATATAATGGAATTTTTACTCACTGATTTCATAAAAAAAATATGCACATAGATCTCTTGCTATAAAAGCATAACCCAAAAATGATCTTCCAAAATTTTCTTCAATTTTTCCTTCTTTTCTCTCTCTTCTACTGCTCCTTAGTAGGGGTGGGCAAAAATAAACCGAAACCGAAAAACCGAACCGAACCGAACCGAATAAACCGATTTTTTCGGTTTTCGGTTTTCGGTTCGGTTTTTATTTCAATGCTATTCGGTTTACGGGCTTCGGTTCGGTTTTTAACTCTGGAAAACCGAATAACCGATCAAAACCGAACTGAGCAACGAAGGCCGCGATCGCGATTTATGAACCCAATCGCCACGGCCACCTCTTCCCCAACAGCCACCTCTTCTTCGCCCCTAATTTCCTTCGCCCCCATTTCGCTCGATCACTTGCTCGCTCCCACCTCGTGCTTCTCGGCCTCGCCATGAGCTAATCCTCCGCCCTCCGCTACATCGACCCTCGTCGGCGAGAGCCACCGCCCACCTCCTCCTCCCATCCTCCGATTCGCCGCCACCTCGCCAGATCCGCCGCCAGATGGCCTAGATCTCGTCATCTCGCACAACAACACCGCCGCCAACCCTCCTCCCCATCGAACAACCCGGTTGTCACCGCAGCCTTCGGCGGGTGGGAACCCGCCACTAGCGGCGTCGGAGCGCGGCGTGACCACCAACAAGGGGCTCAAGAAGAAGGCGCTGGCGCGGAGCCGGGCGACGCGACGCGGTGGCGCGATGGCGGCGGGCGAGGAGCGCCATGGCGGGGAGGAGGGAAGGTGGAGGAGTTGCTAGCGGAGGCGCCATCTGCGCCTGTTGGAGTTCGGGCGACTCGGCTGCGCCGCCCCTCCCATCTCCCATTCTGGCATTCTCCCAAGGACCCAAGTCGTCACCGACTCACCGCCCTCCCATCTCCTAAAGCCCGAGCTGTAAGTAGTTCTTCCTAGATCCAAATGACCAAATCACATTCATTTGTATCACTGTGTGCAAGATTGATTGATAGTGTTTTTCACTTTTGTTAGCTACTGCCTACTGGTTAGTGGAAGAAAACCTAGCAATGTTTTTCGCTTCTTGCTTCTCATGTGTCTTTAGTTATCCGTCACATGATTGAAAACACATCAAGTTGAAATAGTTCATATTCAAATGAACTGGCGCTTGTTCTGGTTCTATGAACTTCCTATCCTCAAGGCTAACTATGTATCAAGAAGACAAATCTTCTTGCATCTGGAAGTACCCAGCGTCTGGCAACTCTTTATGTCAATTCGGTTAAAGTGAAAACTAAATTAACCGAACCGATTTGGTTCGGTTAATTCGGTTCGGTTTTTAGACTAATTCGGTTTCGGTTCGGTTTTCAAAATTCAAAAACCGAAATATTCAAAAACCAAAAAAACCGAATTAACCGATTGCCCACCCCTACTCCTTAGCCTCTTGTCTACAGTACACACCGATGCACTGTAGCATCGTGAGTACTGTAGCTCGTTCGCGCTGGACCTCTTCTAGAATAATTGATCTAATACCAAACTAACATCTACAAATATTTTTTTATATTTTTATTAATTCTAAAAACTAATAAAATAATGATTAAACTGAACAAATTATTCTAGAAAAATTGATCTAATACCATAGAAGAAAAACTAGAGTAAATATACATATTAGAGATATACTAGAGAACAATTATACGTAAACATAAATTAATAGAATGAAATCTTTACTCACTGATTTCATCAAAAAAATATACACATAGATCTCTTTCCGTAAAAGCATAACCCAAAAGTGATTTTCCAAAATTTTCTTTAATTTTTCCTTCTCTTTTTTTCCTTCTTCTTTTCTCTCTCTTCTACTGCTCCATAGCCTTCTTCTGCGCTGTCGTATGGAAGTCTTCCCTTTTCTCTTTTTTTTTACCCTAAATTACGTGTGTGTACATATGCAAACGAATCAGACCCAATAACATATGGGCCAATATATGCACACATGATCCAAAACTCACACATGTATACGTACGGCCCACCTGCTACTCTCGCATGACTCACTCACTTGCACAACCCGCTGGCCGCTATACTGCGTCATCCGTCTGCATAGACCTCTACACATCTAATCTCGCAGCACCTACGTTCTTCGCGTGCTACGCCTTCTACACCTGCGATCTCACGTGCCACCTGCACTTATGCGACCTCGCGTGCTGTGCTTGCACCTCTGCGACCTTCGCATGTGCTTTGCTTCCATAGGCTATCACCAAGCAGATTCTCCCCGACCTCCAGGTTTATGTCCGCCACTGTTGCAGTGGTGCATCTCATGTCCCAATAACAGATTTCAAGCATATTGCAGATCTCTTATCATAAATAAAACAAACTCTCATAGTACCTTGTTCCATAAGAAATATTGTTGTCCATAAATCATCACAAGTATATTTTTACTATTGTCAAATTAATCGTTACACTTATATATTTCGCAAATGGAATTAACAATCTTCCCGTTGATGAGTGATTTGATAACATGTAAATAATCCATAAATTTTATCAACAATCTTCTCCTTAAATATCATGCAATAACTCCTCCTTAATTATCTCAATTTAAACATATTTTAGCATATTATTTCTCCCTCTTTGGCAAAACACAAATCAAGGATGAATGAAAATACTATTGAAGTGATAAAAAAATTGAATTAAATCCATACATTCAGAATATATCATGAGCAATCGAGTTAAACAAAAAATACAAATACCCATCTAACATCTACTTCAATATTAAGTAGCAGAAAGAAACATTTAAACATCTAGAAATCTTCCACTAGAACAAGCCTCGTTTCATCTCACAAATCAAAGTAAGCAAATCATTCACATATGACCAAATGTCAGAACTACATAATAAATTTTTATGTAGTATAAGAAACTTTCTTCACGATTTTAGAAGGCTATACATAATTATTTTACTCCACCCAATCACTCACACTATAAGTATTTGTCTCGTATGCCCATAACATGACATTTGTTCACTTTGTACTACTTTGAGGTGCTTTTTTTTTTGCCTTTCGCATCCATTTTGAGGAAGCTTTTTTTATATGACTACCGCGAATTTTTGAGTTTATAGTCATGGACTTGACATAGGAATATGTTATCTTGAGCATATGTCGACTACTACCATGGTATTAGAAAGTAATGGAAGTAATTTACATTTAGCATAACCCACTAAATCTTGAGTACTAGAGAAACACTCATGGTATCATTAGATGTGATTTTAGCATGTCTCCAATACTGCTCAGTAAAAAATAAAAATGCCCAACATTGAATAAGTAAAGAACTTAGTAATGAACCAATAGGGACTAGATAGTCTAAAGTAACTTACTACACATCACTATCAATAACATATGTCGGCAGATATTTACATATAAATAGATTTTAAAAAATATTGCTCATAATATTTTTAAATAAATGTATCTATTCCAATACAAATGAATATGCTCCTCCTCAATTGATGCATATATATCACATTATTTGAATGAATGATACACAATTCTCCTTATAATCTTGCAAACACAGAAAATGCCATAGGTTTAGTAAATACGACTTTTTCGTACCCAATTGCAATAGAACTTTTCTCCACATGATCTCAAATAAAAAGATATTATATATCAATTTTATCACTTGCAAAATCATCATAAAAATAACCAACAAGTTCTAAACGAGAGTCCTGAGAGTACCATAGGCCAAAAGCACATGTACCTTGTTGAATTTATGGTTCTCCAA
Source organism: Guadua angustifolia (assembly GCA_036346375.1). Taxonomy (NCBI): domain Eukaryota; kingdom Viridiplantae; phylum Streptophyta; class Magnoliopsida; order Poales; family Poaceae; genus Guadua; species Guadua angustifolia. The sequence continues at coordinate 20,513,457 of CM070515.1, forward strand.
TCACATTTGTATCAACTACGTGTTCAAAATTTGTTATTGGTGTAGACTCATCATCACTTTATACCATCTACAAACCTGCACTTTGTAAAATAGTCCTAGCGTAGAGGCTAGACTCATCAAAAGCAATATCATATAACTCCTCAAGTTGGTTAGCCTCAACGTTAAAAACATTAGCACCATTCTTCACACTTTCTTGACTTGGAAAACCATTTCTTTAATCTCATGACATTTGTTATGTGCAAACCAAATCAATTAGCCACTGGTTTCCAAGTCATTTATCTTTATTCTAAAATGGGAGAAGATGCACTTTTGATACCTTGCTATTTTTTATTGAATTTTTTGGAATCCATATTGCTTTTGCACTATATGATTCAACTTAGCTTCTAGTTCGATATGTATTATATAAAGGTGAAATGCCCAAAGTTGCTTGCTGTGTTTGAGGAGTTTTAGGATCAAAATCAACTTTTTTTTCTTTGCTGAAAATTAATTTTATTAGCCTCAAAACAATGTGTAGGATGCACAAAACAATTCCTAGCAATATGACCAATCCTACCACAGTTATAGCAATTAATATTATGAAAATTATCCTAAAATTTTGGATCTAAATTATCATAGCAATTAGCTTTAATATGTCCAAATTTTCCACAATTAAAACATTTTTCATGATTCTATTTTGAATTTTTTTCATACAAATGCCACATTGAAAGTCATGTATTTTTGGAATAACCTTTGACGTGCTTGGTTGTGAGATAGAATTTTTTATTAAAGCCTAACCCTTCCTTCTTAAATGAACATTTTGATGTATCAAGAATTAAATTCAGGTCTTTCTCACCATTTGTCATTTTTTCCAAAGACATTTTTAAGTATTTGTTTTCAAGATCAGGACATCTGTTGCATAAAAATGTGTAAAGATGTTTTTCAAGTTCAATTAATTTTCTCCAAATTCTAACAAGGACCTTACAAGAAAATTCTTTTGCTAAATTATTTACATCATTCTCTAAATTATAGCAATTTTTTACTAAAGAAATTTTCAAAAAATCTATCTCTTTTTGTAAGATAGGACAATTGTCACATGTTAAAGATATAGATTTTAGCAATGCATTGTCACTCTTATAAAATTCACATGACTTACAAGAAGCATTCTCAAGATCAAAAATCTTATTTTTCAAAATTTCACATGATTTACAAGTAACATCAATTTTGTTTTTCAATTATACACAAGAGTCACAGTTATCATCTTTTTTATTAGTGGAAGAAAGAAGCACATCGTATTCCAATTTTAATGCTTTATACTTCTTGATCAATGCTTTTGAAATTCTTTCTTGTGCACGAAAAGTTTTGTAGGATCGATATATATTAAACTAGCAATCAAAGGGGGGTGAATGATTGCGCGGAAGCTAAAATCAAATTTTTACTAATTTTTGAAACACCCCAATTTGGACTCAAATTGTCTGATTCGGATTCGACAAAAACAGAGAAATACACGTCTACTAAAATAGTAATTCCTGATGATCCCACCGTTAGATCGATGTGAAATGTTAACTGTATAAACTAAACTCGATTTGCAAGCTAACCCAGCAAAAATCAGCTCGATCGGATATATGGATCTAAAGTTATTTTCTTCACAATTTTGCTGAATCAGACGCCAGACCAAATAAAAACAGACTGATACACGTTCACCAAAACTAAAATTCTCGAAGATCTAACCGTTGGATTGATGTGAAATTTTAACTGTATAAACTAGATTGGATTATAAATCTAACCCAATAAAAATTAACTTGATCAGATCTACAGATTAGAAGATATTACCTTCGCAACTCGACTGATGCAACAAATGACGAGGATCAGTCAGTGACGTACCAAATGTGCAAGGATCAGCAGCGCCGGACTAAAAACTCACCACGGACCAATCTCCAGAAGGATCACCAAATACCACGGACCAATACCGCACAGCCGCCATCTTCTAATCACCAGAAGCAAAAGCATGTTCAGATCATCATCAAACTTCTAGTTGACATGATGCATGTATGCAGGATCAAAATTTAAACTCTAGATCCAGAAGAACTTCTCTCACACCGCACAGCCGCCGGTGAATAACTTTTCTAGCCGTAAGGAAAAACTCAGGCCCATGGAAATCTGGCCAGAAGCACTCTCGTTGCAAGTGCACTTGAGTTTCTAGTTGCCAGGCTGTTTTTGTTTGCATGCATGCAATCTCACGAAAGCTTTCCAAGTCGCCTCCTTCAACACCAAAACATGCATGCATACAAACCTTCTTTACTAGTCGCCAGGGAACAAGACGTACGCTAGCACACAGGAGCACTCCGGCCGCGGTCTTCTTTACTGGTCGCTCATGCAAAAAATCAATGGCCGCAAGACAGTTCCTCGGTTGCAAATAGTGCATGCGCCGCCGGCCAAAAACAATAGCGCATAAAAACGACCGACCCTCTCCAGCCACCACAAAAAGCTTAATTATTGATCAGGTTTTGAAGTCTTTTTATACAACTCAAAACCCTAACACATATATGCATATCCACCTGGCCCAATACACATGGCCCAATATATACATACAACCCAAAATTCACACATACACGCGTACGGCCCGCCTGCCGTACTCACGTGACTAACCAGCCTTCGTGTGCACCGTGCTCTAGCCCGAACGTCCCGCATGACATCCTCGACCATCAGGACCTCGATTCCTCCCTGAACCTAGTCCCGAACCTCAGTTCCTCCATGAACCTAGTTCCGTCCCACATCGACAGCGTTACCTCGAGTAACACCCGCACACCTAATAAACAAACAACGATCCGAAGCACAAGTCCACGACTTGACTCAAAGTCAATCCATGCAACCACTCACATGAGTGCATTGCATCAAACAAAATCCATCATGCTATCACCAGCATAATAATCATCTCAACATAGCATATGCACAAGCACCACACATGCTATAACCAAAGTCACTTTACAATGCCAATTTCACCATTCAACCAATTTTTCATTACATGATCTCACAATCTCCCCCTTGATGAAAACATTGGCAACACCATTTGGACCTGAACATTGGCATTCACCTCACAAGAACAGATGTAAGAAATTTTGTTTATAAAACAAAAAGACAAACAATGTGACCAAAAGGTGACCAAGAGACAAAGAGAGAAAATCTCCCCCTACGAAGAAGAAACAAAATCTCCCTTTATCTAAAAAGAAATCTCCCCCTATGACAAAGAGAAACTCCCCCTAACAGAAAGAAGAAATGTGTGTGTGAATATGCAATGTTTAACAAAAAATTCTCCCTTTGATTCCAAAATTTCTCCCCCTTTGACAATGGATTCATCAAGAATGCAAAAAGAGAACAAAAGAGAAATTTCTCCCTATTTTATGTTGCTGTTTTCCTTTTTTTACATGTACTGAGCATTATGAATCATACACAAATGGAACAACTTGATCACCAAGTCATGCTAACAACAGTACTTGCACTCTCAAATCTACACATAAACAATGTAGAGTAAGCATAACTAGAAATCAAGTACTATTAACGATTTTTTGCATGGCATGATCTCCTTTTCTCAACAATCTTAAAACCTGAAAACATTGAATTTTTGTGCACTTTATTTGTGCTTTGAAAAACTAATTCATTACTTTGATTGCAACAATAACAATTGCAAGGAATTACATGCACCATCAGCCTTATTTTTCAACCATGCCAAGCAATCACAAGCTTAAGGTTTCATGATTTCGGTCATACACAACCTCTTTCAAGTTCATATCAAAGTGCAATGATAAGCAGTCTCGTAAAGAAGAAGTGCGACTATACATGACCTTGTTCTTTGCATTTATCAGCAATCATTTTTTGCTTTAGTACTTAGCTTTCAGATTTAGCACTTTTTTCGAACAGGATCAAGATAGCCAAGAAAATTCAACATTGACAAGATTTAATTCAAGTTGTCATTCCATTTAAAAAGTCATGACATAAACTACACCATATATGTATAAACAGGAAATTGCAAAGACCCTTGTAGGATAGACATGGCTTCAAATGACATGTGTGAATGAAATACAATGCTCAGTATTTTTACTGTTTTTCATTTTTTTTTGCATTTAAGGAACACACAAAATAAAAAGCATTCTACACAATATTATAAGGTTTTTCACAAACTCCCCCTCAAAACAACTATCTTAAAAAAACTTCTTCAAAATTGTCACTTGAAGGGAATAAACTTAAAAACAAAAGGTTTGAAAGAACAAACCTCCCAAAAGCAACCGAAAATGACTTTCACAAAAAAAAAATCCAATAACTCCCCCTCAAATGGATAACCAATGAGATCAACAGAGAGGAGAGGATGATATACATGTGCTTGAGTTATCGTGGTATGTTCAATTAAGTATAAGCATGAATCATGATAAGTGAATCCAAACAATGAAAGGCATGATATAAAATATAACATTATTGAACATGCCAGGGAATACATATGAGCATATGAACAAACATCTCATCTTATACCACAAATAGATATCTATGAATGAAAAAGATATGAGTATATAAAATAGCTCACAAAGTAGGTATAGAATTATCGCACATGCCTCATGAAGGCCATCTCAAGGGTGAGAACCATCCAAGTCTTGATCCCATCTTGCAAAAGACCAAGATCCACTAAGCTTCTGTTCTCCAACCCGCATCTGAAAAACCTACATAGCATAAGAAGATGTCGAGGCCTCGGTACTGGGGTTAGAAATAAAGCATTTAGGAATCCAGTACTGAGACACACGACGAATAGGCACAGCACGAGTATGCTTGTACACAAAATCAGATTTGTGTTTTCCCGTGTTTCTTGCAACAAAAGATGTTTGCATCACTCTAGGCACAAAATGAGGAGTGAAATGTGCCTTCCTGAAATTAGATCTAGCCTTAGCCTTTTCTTTCTTTTGTTGTTTGGCTAGCCTAAAGCAAAAATCTACTAAGTGTCCATCTCTACCACAATGAGTGCAAGTGTACTTAACATGATGTTTAGCTTTAGAACCAGAAGTAGCATTTGCATTCATTATAGTAGAAGATAACACACCAGCAGACTTGAAAACAGTTTTCTTAGGCTCATTGACAATTTCAAAATTTTCACTTTCAAGTGTCTTAACAACAGTAGGAGCATGCGATTTATGATGAGTATAAGAATCAAAACCTAAACCTTTGTAATGAGTACTGACTTTTGATTGATCCAAAATCATGTTTAGGTTTTTCTTTCCTGAAGTGAACCGTTCTAAAGATTTTTCCAAGTAATCAACCTTTCGAGAAAGAGTTAAACAGTTATTACATGGAACGTCCACTTTTCCTTTCTGTTTGCGACAAGTTGAGCATGAAATAACCTCATGAGTGAGCATAGTATCTGTCATTTGAGAAACCCTAGCATTTGCATCATGCAACTTTAATTCCAGTATAGCACATTTAGAACAATGAGTTGTATCATGCAAATCAACAGTTGAACAGCTAGTATTTTTCACATGTTTCTCATTCTCTTTCTTTTCAGCATTGACTTGATCTAACAAGGAAACATGTTCTTTTCTAAGCATAGTAAGCTCACTGTAAATTAAGTCACATGATTTGCAAGCATCATCATCAGGAATCAAAGATTTAAGTCTAGCAATTTCAGCATTCAAAGATTCTACAAGAACATCATGTTTCTTAATTTTCTTGTCGCGTTTGTCAAGCAATTTTCCAAGACGAACAACAACAATAGTTAATTCATCGTAAGAAAGTTCTACCTCATTGCAGTCGCTGTCATGATCGTTCTCGGTGAAGCTTTCATCACTCCTAGCCATGAGATACAACCCTGTCAATTCATATTTGCTTGGAGTTGTTGTGTCATCTTCACTGCTCTCCGAATCCGCATCACTCAAATTGACTTGTTCGAGAGCGGAAATGACCTGGTGGACAACTTTGCTGTTGATGAAACTCTTCTTTCTATTGCTTGGAGAGAACTTCTTCTCTTTTCTTTTGTCATTGTCCTTCTTCTCCCTTGATGCTTTACCTGCAAGTTTATGATAATTTGGATGAATGTGGTTGAGATCACCACACTCATAGCATCTTGGAGGGCCACCACCAACTCTCTTCCTTATTCTCACATTTTGCAAAGCTTTATTAAAACGAGAAGAGAGTAGTGCCAAGTCTTCTTCAGGAAATTCTTCAATCTGTTCATCGGTTAGTGAAGACAAGAAAGACAAAGCAAAACTTGAAGAAGCATTATTCTGAGACATGCTAGATTGGGAGGTCAATGCAATTGATTTATGATCATTCTTCCTAGCAAGAACATCCAATTCATGAGTTTTTAATTTAGAGAAAAGAACATCTAAAGTAAGTGTACTCATGACAGTTGATTCTCTAATAGATGTAACTTTTATCCCCCAAATTGACATGTCTAATGCACCAAACAATTGTCTAGCATTAGCAGCATCATCAAAGCTAACTCCAACAGCACGCAAATTGCTAAGAATTGTATTAAAGCGTGCAAAGAAATCATCTAGCGACTCACCAGGTTTTATCTCAAATCGCATGTATTCTTTCTTACATATATCTTGACGAACCTCTTTGACAGTGTTAGAACCCTCATGATAATCACAAAGAGATTTCCATACCTCATATGCCGACTTGAGATGGATCACGCGGTCGAAGTCGCTTCTTCCCAATCCTTGGATAGTCAAATTTCGTGCTTTGCTATTCGCTTCCACATGTGCTCGATTGGTTTCGTTGACTTCTTCATTTTCGGGTACTTGGTATGGCTTGTACACCTTCTCTCAAATTGCAAAGCCTTGAGCTTGGATGTACGCCTCCATCTTCGCTTTCCAAAACTGAAAATCAACACCATCGAAACACAAGGTTTTGTCGAATACCAATCCATCGCTACAGTTTATAATCACCGGTTAAGATTAATTAGAAAAACCTTGCTCTGATACTACTTATAGGATCGATATATATTAAACTAGCAATCAGAGGGGGGTGAATGATTGCGCGGAACTGAAAATCAAATTTTTACTAATTTTTGAAACACCCCAATTCGGACTCAAATTGTCTGATTCGGATTCGACCAAAACAGAGAAATACACGTCTGCTAAAATAGTAATTCCTGATGATCCCACCGTTAGATCGATGTAAACTTTTAACTGTATAAACTAGACTCGATTTTCAAGCTAACCCAATAAAATCATCTCGATCGGATCTACGGATCTAAAGTTATTTTCTTCGCAATTTTGCTGAATCAGACGCCAGACCAAATAAAAACAGACTGATACATGTTCACCAAAACTAAAATTCCTGAAGATCTAACCGTTGGATTGATATGAAATTTTAACTGTATAAACTAGATTGAATTAAAAATCTAACCCAGCAAAAATTAACTCGATCAGATCTACAGATTAAAAGATATTACATTCACAACTCGACTGATGCAACAAATGACGAGGATCAAGCAGTGACGTACCAAATGTGCAAGGATCAGCAGCGTCGGACTAAAAACTCACCACGGACCAATCTCCAGAAGGATCACCAAATACCACGGACCAATACCGCACAGCCGCCATCTTCTAATCACCAGAAGCAAAAGCATGTTCAGATCATCATCAAACTTCTAGTTGACGTGATGCATGCATGCACGATCAAAATCTAAACTCTAGAATCAGAAGAACTTCTCTCACACCGCACAGCCGCCGGCGAATAACTTTTTTAGCCGTAAGGAAAAACTCAGGCGCATGGAAATCTGGCCAGAAGCACTCTCGTTGCAAGTGCACTTGAGTTTCTAGTTGCCAGGCTATTTTTGTTTGCATGCATGCAATCTCACGAAAGCTTTCCAAGTCGCCTCCTTCAACACCAAAACATGCATGCATACAAACCTTCTTTACTAGTCGCCAGGGAACATGACGTACGCTAGCACACAGGAGCACTCCGGCCGCGGTCTTCTTTACTGGTCGCTCATGCAAAAAATCAATGGCCGCAAGACAGTTCCTCGGCTGCAAATAGTGCATGCGCCGCCGGCCAAAAACAATAGCGCATAAAAACGGCCGACCCTCTCCAGCCGTCACAAAAAGCTTAATTATTGATCAGGTTTTAAAGTCCTTTTATACAACTTAAAACCCTAACACATGTATGCATATCCACCTGGCCCAATACACATGGCCCAATATATACATACAACCCAAAATTCACACATGCACGCGTACGGCCCGTCTGCCGCACTCACGTGACTAACCAGCCTTCGTATGCACCGTTCTCTAGCCCGAACGTCCCGCATGACATTCTCGACCACCAGGACCTCGATTCCTCCCCAACCTAGTCCCGAACCTCAATTCCTCCATGAACCTAGTTCGGTCCCACATCGACCACGTTAAGCCTCGAGCAACACACGCACACCTAATAAACAAACAACGATCCGAGCACAAGTCCACAACTTGACTCAAAGTCAATCTATGCAACCACTCACATGAGTGCATTGCATCAAACAAAATTCATCATGCTATCACCAGCATAATAATCATCTCAACATAGCATATGCACAAGCACCACACATGCTCTAACCAAAGTCACTTTACAATGCCAATTTCACCATTCAACCAATTTTTCATCACATGATCTCACAAGTTTCAAAAATTTTAGACTTTGTTACCTTATTGTCGTTGTCGGTATCCTCATCGTCGTCATCCTCATTGTCCATATTCCTCCCTATGAGACATAAATCAGCAATATCATCATCATTATTTCCAAGACAAGCCAATGGATCATCCTCATCACTATCACTTGAGAGATTAAGCTCCTCCGCCATCTTCAATAATGTCTTATGAAGTACATGCTTCATCTTCTTACCTGAAAATTTACTTTTGCAAAAGAACTAGACTTCTTGTTTACAAGCTTGGGATAATCACTTTTACAATGATCAAATTCATTGCACTCAAAGTATTGTATTGCACTAAGATCACTTCTTCCTTTTCGAAAACTTTTTCATTATTCTTTGAAAAACTTGTTTTTTTAAAACTTTGTTTATTAGACAGAAGTGAGAGCTCATCAAAATCCATATCATTAATGTCTTTTTCTTTTTCAATAGTAGCTAAAACAATAGAAGAATCATTAGAAAGATTATTATTAAATTGACCCATACTCATCTCATATGTGATCAATGAACCAATTAAAGAATCTAGTTTCAAAGAGCTCAATTGCTTAGACTCATTTATTGTAGTCATTTTAACATGTCAAATTTTTTTATTTAAAGACCTAAGCAATTTTCTACATTGATTTTCTTGTGAGAGCACTTTACCTAGGGCAGAAAATTTATTAACAAGTTCATTAAAGCGAGTACCAAAATCCTTAATTGTCTCCCAGGATCCATTTTGAATAACTCATACTCACGTGTGTACAATTCAATTTTAGCACTTTTAACTTCATTAGTACCTTCATGAATAATCTCTAAAGAATGCCAAATTTTATGAGCAGTTGTCAAAGTAGAAATTCTATTAAACTCATCTCTAGACAATACACCATAAAAATAACTCATAGCTTTTTGATTCAAAATGTAAAGCTCTTTTTCTTCTTTAGTGATAATATTTTCAGGTTTTACATATTTTGTAGCTACAATTTCCCACAATTCATACCCTTGGGCTTTAAAAATGACTCCATGCGAACTTTCTAATAAGAGTAATCATCACTACTAAAGACAGGAGGTTTACACAAAGAAAAAAGATGCAACATACACCATGCTTTTTTATTGTTAAATTAAATCTAAAGGAAACCCGCTCTGATACCAATTGTAGGATCGAGACGCACCAAGAGGGAGTGAATTAGTGCAAACTAACACCTAAAACTAATTTTTTTATGTTTTTATTTCTTCTAAAAATTAACAAAATAATGACCAAACTGAACAAATCAATCTAGGATGATTGATTTAATATCATGAAAAAGAAACTAGAGTAAACATGCATTACTAGAGAGCATTATACGTAAATATAAATTAGTATATGGGAATCCTTAATTTCATCAAAGAACATGCACATAGATCCCTTTACATAAAAGTATGACCCTAAAGTGATCTCTTAAAATTTTCTTCGATTTCTCCTTCTCTTTTTTCCTTGTTCTGTTCTCTCTCTTCTACCTCTATTCTCTTCGCTCTCTATTCTCTTCTGCTGCTCCGTAGCCTCGTGTTCACTGTAGCATCACGAGCACTGTCGCGCCGAAGTTCCGCGCTGCCCCTGGACGTCTTCTTCTGCGCCGCCGTGTCGAAGTCTTCTCTTTTCTCTTTTTTTTCAATCCTAAATTATGTATGTGTGTATACGCATCGGACTCAATAATATATGGGTTAATACATGCATACACGCTCAAAACTCACACATGTATACGTACGACCCACCTGCCGGTCTCGTGTGACTCACTCGCCTACACGACCCGCTGGCCGCTACACTGCGTCGTTCGTTTGCATAGACCACTACGTGTCCCATCTCCTGCACCTGCGTGACTGCATCCTTCGCGTGCTGCGCCTCCTATACCTGCGATCTCGCGTGCTACCTGCATTTCTGCGACCTCGCGTGCTACGCCTGCACCTTTATGATCTTTGTATGTGCTGCTCTCGGGCTACGCGCCACCTGCACGGACTCTCCCCGATCTGCAGTGTACGTTTGTTTATGTCCGCCTGCACTGCAGTGCGAATCTCGCGTTCCTGCGTTACATTTCTTGTTGCCTGCGCTGCATCTCCTGTCACAAATAAAATAAACTCTCATAGTATCTTGTTTCATAATAAATATTGTTGTCTATAAATCATCATATGTATATTATACTGTTGTCAAATTAATTATCACACTTGTATATTTCGCAAATGGAATTAACAAGGAGTCGTCCGCCGCTTAATCGACGTTCCGTGAGCTCTCGATGCTCTTTGCTGGGCCAAAGCCTGTGCTCTGGACTGCATTGCCGTGCTTATACACCATAGAAGCGACTACTTTGTAGGCTCATCTTTCTGATCCATGCGACGTCAATATTGCCTTTTAGCGGAGTATCCACTGCTTCCTGTAGAAAAGCTTACGAGTTCAGCCGTCTTTCTGTGGCAGTGTTAAAGAGCTTCCAACAATGCAATTTGCTGGTCTGATCTGACTGCGAGCAGAAGTTTAGAGGTGCTTCAAATTAGTTGATGAACAATGACTCATTCTGTCACCCGCAACGTACTTCATTCCGTCGACTCACTTTCAAAGGCTTGCACAAGCTCTCTCCTTTCAACATTGAGCTCGACTTTTATTCCGTTTTAGCACAGAAAATGTTACAACTAGCACCAGCACACGGGTGCTTTTAAGCGGTTACACGACTAAAAACACCGACCTCGTGAAATCATAGTAACATTGGTATCCAATACAGGCAGGCAATAATGCCAGATAGGCTGCTAACATCCAGCATCATCAACTCCGATTGTGCTTACTCAGTGGAAGGAATAAGGTACTGGAGGAAGGGTTCTGCCTTGGGAGCGATAGATTTCACATCATCAAAAGTCGCCATCTCAAAATCCTCGTACTGGAAGCCAGGGGCACAAGTGCAGCCAACTAGGGAGTAATGCTGCCCAGGATCCCTCCTGCGAGACTCGACCAGAACACTGCCATCAGACGCGAATGACTCAACATCCAATGTAGGGAAAGAACCGAACCACACATTTGGTGGCACGGTATACTGAGGGCGCTGGCCAGCCTCCAGGTGTGGACCAATTACGGTGAGGTCAATGTGGCCGTCATCGTGTAGCTCAAACACCTAAAGCAAACAGAGCAGTGGTATTAGACACAGAATGTCAATTTCATTAGTCATGGAAAATCAAACAAATAGGTCAACAAGGTCAAAGAACTATTACTAACCGTGAGAGGTTCTCCCTTGTAGAAGTGCCAGGTTTCAGCACAGGGAATACGATGGAGGCGTGAAACACTCCCTGCAGGAAGCAAGAAGTAGATAGCAGTGCTCACAGCACGATCAACCTTGTCTGCATTAAGGAAGTATTAGAAACATTGTCAGACACAATACTTGGTTCACAAAAAATGTCAGACACAATACTAAAAACTAAAACGGATGCCGATGCCTGGTGGATTGTAGGAGCCATATGCTGTTGCTAGTATTCTGCCTCTCTATATCAGATCCACCTATTACCACCCTTGATTAACGAATGGTTACAGACCGACCAAACCATCAGTTGAGAAATTACCTAATGAAGTTTCCAGAACTTAGTTAACCATTAGTTACTGATAGACCAAAAAGTTGAGAAATTAATGAGAATTTTCCACAACCACATGCTCGGATTTGTCCACACTAATATGAGGGAGGGAGGGAGAGCACGCAGTTTGAATTAACGACATTCTGGTTATAATTTTTCAACCATGAAAGCGTAGTCCTGTTTCTTGACTAACAATCAAAGCACGTACAAATCTAATAGTGGAATTGGCAAAGTAGCAGACAAGTAGTAGTTCGCTCTCCATCAGATTTTGTAGAGCACTTTATGCATAAACCCAAAATGCAATCAGCTCTTTTGAAACTAGTGACATAGAATATTTATTCCTCTCAACATCTGCAGGTGTTTCTGATCAGTCTGGTAGGCAGAACATTCTACCTTTTTTCGAGGGAAGAACAGCAGGGAAAGCCCCCCGCTAGAACATTCTACTCTGGTTGGCACAAACATCTTACTGATGTCTTGTTACATTTCAGTAACACATTCTAGCAGGAGCAGAGGAAGTATAGTACTAGTCTTAAAAAGGTGACAACTACCAAATTGATATCTTGCCACACATGACAGGATTTCCTATCGTACCAGATGCATGTAGCCATGTAAGATAAAATTACAGTACTTACTAGATCAAACATCAAAGGTAAGCTGGCATACGGATATCCTATCATTATCACCCCTAGGCCCCAGCATCCTTGTTTTGAGCACTTCATGATGCAGAGACAACATGAGCTCACTTGTGCTGTTGTGCCATCATTTGCAAAGTTATGATATGAAACTCTTGTTTATCTGGAATGCCCAGTTTCCAGAACATGTATGCTATTGAAGTGAACAGATTAGTCAAACAGCAACCATACAGTACACTACAATCTAAGGCCTGCACATGCAAAGTTGAAGACACAAGAAACCTCGATTCAATTCAGTTCGATCGCACACCATCCTACCCAAATAAGCAGGCCCTATTCGACGAGAAAGCAAACAAAAATGAAAGGGGTAAAAGAGAATTAAACGCTACCGAGTGAGAGATCGGGTATAGAGTGTATACACTGCGGCGGGAGCTGGGCGGTGGTGAGGAGATGGAGGCGTCGCGGAAGGTCTCAGCGTAGTATCCGCCCTCCGGGTGCGGCTTCAGATCCAGCAGCGCCGCCACCTCCGTTGCGGTCATCTCGCCGGAGCCCATCTCGTCCTCTCCTTCCGGCCTCTCTCCCTAGACCTGCTGGTCGATCCGTCAATTCCTTCCTCGTCCTGCCCGCCGCGAGGTTCTTGGGTGTTTCGCAATTCGACGTTTCGTATCGACTCTGGCGAATTTGGCCTCGTTGAATTCCGCGAGAGCAGCCTGTGATTGACTGTGTCGTCTTGTTTGTTTATCCGGCTGGAACGTGGCGGTTCGTTGATGGATTAACACTTTCTTCAGCCGGTCAACTTGATTTGGGCCTGTGCTGAACCGGCTGCCGTACGCCAGACGGCATATGTATGTCACTAGATGCGAGGGTGCCATACCAGCCGCCACACGCTCAGCGGACAAAAAATAAAAATAAAAAAATACACAGTTAGTAAAAGAACTGTTTTTAGATTTTTCGAAGTCTTTCTGTAAAAAAAGGGCTGGATGTAATATCGGATGAAATCCCGGAAATTTGCGGGCGAGCTTCTTGGAAAAAGAGGATCTGGATGGAATTTTGTAATTTTAGGGGCTTTCTTGGCACATTTCGGAAATTTCTGAGATGTAATTTCAGAAATTCCCAAGAGGGCCTTCTTGGTAAAAAGCGGAGACGGATGTAATTCGGAATACTCAGGGGGACCACATGAAAGGAAAACAAATTTCAATTTTTTGGGGGGCTTTTCAAAAAATATATCTGGATTTTCGAAGGGCCTGCGCGTGGAAAAGTGAATTCCGAGTTCTCTTTGGGTGCCTCACCGCGAAAAAACTGACATGATGTAATTCCTTGGATTTTCGGGTTTTTTTTGGCTAAAAAGGGCCCCAAAATGAACCTAGATGTAATGTCGAAAATTTCCAAGGGCCTTCTTTGGAAAAATTAGAGCCAAACAAAATTTTACAATTTTTCGAAGGGCCTGTGTGGTAAAAAGCGAATTTCAAAAATTTAAGAGGATTTCCTGCAAAAGGGACCTAGATGTAATCTAGAACAACGAAAAATAGACGGCAATGATTTTTTGGGGGATTTTCTAAAAAATCAGGCAACAAAACAAATCTAGATGTAATTTCAAAAATTTCTGAGGGTCTCCTCGGGAAAAAGTGGAGCTGGACAATTTTTTGAATTTTTGGAGGGCTTGTGCGTAAAAAAATGAAATTCATGGTTTTTAGAGCTTCTTCGCATAAAAGTGACTTAGATGTAATTTAGAGAATTTTTAGAGCCTTTTCGCAAAAAGATTGGTGCCTCCAAGATGTAATTTCAAAAATTCCCAAGAGAGTCTTCTTGGAAAAAAAAGCGTAATTTTGGAATTTTCGAAGGGCCTACATGAAAAGAAAACGAATTTCGGTTTTTTTTGGGCCCATAAAAAAAGACCTGGATTTTAGGATTTTTGAAGGGCATGTACGTAGAAAAGCGAACTTCGTTTTTTTTGTGCCTTACCGTGAAAAATGGATGGGGATGTAATTTTTTGGATTTTTGGGGTTTTTTCAGGGAAAATCGGCCATCAAAACAAACCTAGATGTAATTTCAAAATTTTCCTAAAAGGGTCTTCTTGGAAAAAGTGGAGCCGAACGTAATTTTTGAATTTTTTTTGGAGGGCCTGCGTGTTAAAAAAACTAATTTTGGAGTTTTTAGGTGCTTTTCCACAAAAAAGGGATGTAGATGTAATATAGGTCGGAAAAAAATGGATTGAGATATATTTTTGGGACTTTTTAGAGGCTTTTCCACAAAAAAACATTGGTAGCCAAATCGGACCTAGGTATTATTTCAAAAATTCCAAGGTTGCCTTTGGAAAAATTGAAGATGGACGTAATTTTGGAATTTTCGAAGGGCATGTGTGGGAAAAAAAACAAAATTCAGAATTTTAAAGGGCTTTTCCAGGAAAAAAGACTTAGATGTAATTTATTTGAGGACTTTTGGAGGCTTTTCCACAAAAAAAATTGGGGTGCCTAAATTGATCTATATGTAATTTCAAAAATTTTTAAGGGGGTCATCTCAGGAAAAAGTGGAGACGGGCATATTTTTGGAATTTTCGGAGGGCACGTGTGGGGGAAAAACGAAATTCAAAATTTTAGGGGCATTTCCACAAAAAAGGACTTAGATGTAATTTAGAAAATTTTCGGGGGCAACGCGTGGATCAAAAGCGTGGCGAAACCGGACGATGTGGCCGCCGGCAGAGTGAACGCGTTGACAGAAATCCATGTGGCTCGTGCGTGCGGCTGGAATCCGGGGTCTGAAAGAACCGTTCAACGTGGATAGTATTGGACGGTTTCGGTTTCTATCGAGCGCACAACATGTATTATGTTAGTTGGGTGAAGTCGCCGGTCAGCCCGAGCAATTACATGGTGGAGCGCGGTACAATATATTATATAAAATTCGTTGCGAATCTGAAATGTTGAAATCCTATTTCACAAATGAAATAAGTGCGACTCGCTAGTGGGTGGAGCCCAGTTCAAAATTCTAGCGAAATTTTAGAAATTTTGATCGAGATTTTAGATTTCGATGGGGCCAAGATTCCAAATCCTGGTTAAAAAAGGGGGAAAAATTCAAATTACTATAGTAATTTTAAAAGTTTTGAAAAATTCACCGAAATTTCTGCAATTTAGACTGGTTTTGCTGATTTTTGGACCGGATTTTTGCTGTCTTAAGGTGATTATTAGCTGCTAACTGAGTCTAACACCGGTCCGGAATACACACGTATACAAATAATGTATAAGATCTTACTAATTAACATCTCCTGTTTAGTCTAGCTAGTTAGCGCATTGGTCTCTCACCCTAGAGACCTGGGTTTGAGTCCTAAACGTGGCGATGTAATTCGGAATTTTTTTAAATGGCTGATATTTCGATGAATTTTGCTGAAATAAATCAGAAATTTCGTTTTCAAATTAATTGGATTTCAAATTTACGTTTTGAATTTCGTCTAGATTTCGGTAGAATTTCCGAAATCTCACTAAAATTTTGAATTTCGGCCGCCTCCGAGATGTGATCCGAAACCCAAATTTGAAATCTTGGGTGGAGCCACAAATTCTTATTGGAACGCATTTACATGGGTATAATAGGTTTGCACCAAGATTTAAATTATAGTAGGTGAAGTTGTATATCTTCAACTCCACCACCTCATATGTAGAGCCTTTTGTAGCTCAACATTACTATTCTCTCTAAATAATCGATAAAGCTCTCTTTTCCCAGGGGAAGAAAAGAAAGTTTGCACAGGTCATTTGGACAAGAGGGTTGCAAAACACACTGGTATTTTTGGTTGGTTCACACGAGAATGGTACATTACTTTTGCAGAAATCGCTGTGCAAACTAAAGCAAGCAACAAGGGAACGAAGTGAGCAAATATCACATGCTTGCTTGAGGCTCTAATTAAGATTATTTCTAAGGCATATACGCCATTACTGGCAAATTATTCGGTGGTTGGCCATTTGAGTCGCTTGATTGAGTTAATTCCAATGAACCAACGTGTAGACGCATAGTCGACAATGACAAGAAGAAAACGAAGAATAAACACGAACGATTCATACGTACCGGAGGCTGTAGAGCAATCAACTAACACCTTACCAGTTACCGCTGTTTGTGTTGCATATCCATAATTGAATGTGCACTTGACAAAGCAATCAAAATTTGAGTTACTCCAGTTCATGGAGAAAAGTACCTGAACTGACATGCACGCTGAAGAACAGAGAGAAATTAGAGTCAAACTCATCTATAGTACCGCTACCGCATCAACCTATAGTCAGTTAAGTACAAAATGCTAATCTGCAAAAGTCACCGCCATACCACTGCAAAATAAAAATAAAAGCAAAATTACTCTCATAAAGTCATATCTAATAGCAAACCAAACCATTGCCGTTGTAGAAAGGTTTGTACCATACTGCTTCATAACTTTTGTTACACTGAGACGGTGAGAAGTGTTCATAATGCATTACTTTCATGTAATCACTGTACTTTGTCACTAAAATAAAATCTTTCATTTTTTTTAAAAGACCAGGATAAAAGGAAAGATCTACCTAGCAAATACCAACTTGTATGTTTGTATAAGTACTCAGGGAAAGAAGAAATGCTGATACCAAAAAATTATGACTCCAAACCACAATAGGACCATGCAAAAGAAACCGTTCTCCTACAATAGCAATGGGTAGCCAGATAGGTATTGATTTTCTTGCATACGTTCTACCGCATCATTTCCACTTTGTTGGTATGCTGGCAAAAGTTCTGCTTACATACAGAACCCCAGAGACTACCTACAGGCTACAGTCTACAGATATAAGATGCCAAATCTTTCAATGTACATCAAGAAAATTCTCCTTAAAAATTAACCTCAACAAAATTATAGCTCCAAAAAGCAATCAGCTGGTACTGTGTTTTATGTTCTAAATAAGTCTGTACACATGCACATGTAGCACATACACACTTGTTGGATTGCAACCTTAGGCCACAACACACCTCAATGGACATGCGTTTTTCACTTCCAAGCATTAGTACACCAGTATTATGTTTTTGTCAAGGAAAATGAGGGTGGAGACTAGCAAAATGGAGATATAGCACTTTATAGTTTAT
This sequence comes from Guadua angustifolia, assembly GCA_036346375.1. Taxonomy (NCBI): domain Eukaryota; kingdom Viridiplantae; phylum Streptophyta; class Magnoliopsida; order Poales; family Poaceae; genus Guadua; species Guadua angustifolia. Next base: position 20,531,376 of record CM070515.1, read on the forward strand.
ACAATTGGCTCATCACATTAGGAAGGAAGGAGGGAACAGTAGAGATTTCTCATCCTTCATAATAAAGCAAAGCAAAAGAAGAGAAGTTGAAACATAGATGCAAAGAGAGACCTTTTCTTTTACCACCCTTTTCGCCTAGTCTATCCTTCTCTCTTTCTTTTATTTTATCTATCTATCTTTCTTTTTTTTGTCACTTGTCAGCAGTTCATTATACATTATCAAATATTTATGAACCACTCAGTGAACTAGTCAAAATATGCTTTTCAAAGGATGACATGCATAAGTGGTATGTTCGAGGAAAAATGATCACTGATCACATATTTGAAGTGCTCACCATGGCAGCAGTCAGATAACATAATTGCATGATAAAATAATAAATAATTACAGAGCATATGGAAGAATCTGTGATGTACATTAGTAGTTTGCTAGTGGCTTTAATTTCTAACTCTTGAAAAGAGCTGTTTGATAGACTCAAGATTGATATTCAAAGTTGTAACAGCATCATTTTACAAAATCATGTGGTACAAGAGAGTAAAATAAGTCTTTCTACATCTAATCCACAAAGCATAGACCCTTCAGATGACTGTTAACAGCAAAAGAACAACAAAAGCACATGCAAGGCATGGAATGAAATGCCATTAATTACTTTTCCATCTATCCAACATTACTAAAAGAATAATACTATACGGACATGCTGCTTGCAAAAATTATATGATGGGAGCGTTGGCAGGTGCTTCTATGCATCACTATTTGAAAGTTGCACAAATATTCAAGCCTGTATAAATGATTACTTACCCTTTCGCTTTAAGATTTGTGCAACTATATTGGAAGGGTGATGCATAGAAGCTAGTAATGTGACGAATGAACAAGTTCGCTTACAGAGGAAGAGCCATGGAGGTCATTGACAGCTTCTACAAGATCACAAAATGATTTCAGATGTCATATCTGTTTTAAGATATGGCCAACCATACCCTCAAGTATCAGAAGAGTAAAGCCAGAGCTCCAACTGCTAGCATTGACTTCCCGAAGAATCAAAGAATACGTAGCAACAACACACCAGTTGAATGCTTGATGTACAACAACTTCATCCATGGGATCTCCTTCTGTTATGTGGTGAAGGAGGAGCACCTTCGAAGAAATCAGACACGGCTATCTCAAGGTCCTCAGCTGAATACTTGATGTACAACTCTGGATGCTTCCCATTCTCTATATGATGTCGGAACCTGCCAAGGAATGATCGGTATGCTGGCAGCAGCTTCTCTGCTATTGAGATCCTTAACTCCTCCCTCAGCTGCGTGTCTGGCACACACCACCCAGACTGCACCCTATGCGCCTCTTCAAATGCAGCATTGAAGGACTTGAATCGCTCTCGCAGAGCTGACTTGGATATTCCTGAAGAAAAGCCACCACTTACATGGAGCCCCTCATCTCGCAAACAATTCAAAATCTTCAACCATGCTGTCCGCTGGTAGTTTGTGGCCGCCATTGTGAACTTGCCCGTAAGCCGCTTCAAGTAATCATCACCAATCATGCTCCAGAGGTCTGGCGAATCCTTCACCTTGTGCACAATATAGTGTACATTGTTCATCAAGAACAAATGTGAGAGAGCTGTGTCCTTGTAGAGTGACGCCTTGCCCTCGAGGTTGTGCTCAAGAACAACAATGATCCAAACAATATGAGCGGCGAGTGGCGACTGGTTCTCAAGCTCGGGGAGCTCGAGCTCGGCCAAGGACGGTGCGAGCTCATTGCCCTCAGCTACAAGCCGTGCACTGGCCGACGGGCGCGACACGATCAGCTTGGAGAGCGTGACCTTGTAGTCGGAAATGAGGCTGATGTAGTTCATCACGTACCGAGTGAGCGGGTGCATGGTGCCGCCAGGCACCGCAGTCTTGGGCGGATTACAGAGCACGGCGTTCTCGAACTCCGAGAGTATGCCGCGCACGGCGTCGGCGAGTCTCGACCGGATCTCGGCGGCCTGCACGTATATCGATTCGGCGGCTTTCGAGGCGGCGAAGATATCGGAGACGTCGGGGAGTAGGTCGGAGAGCGCGTCGTGGAGGTCGATGATCTTGAACAGCTTCTCGGGGAGCGGCGGCCGATGCTGATGGCCTCCGCAAAGCCGAACAGCTGCAGCGCGGCGCCCTTTACGGCCTCAGCGAAGGGAGTGTTGTGAGTGGCGGGAGCTGCGGCGGCTGCTGCGACGGTAATGTAGGATATGGGGAGGTCGTGGAAGATGAGGAAGCAGAGGCGGCGCTCGCTGGCGAAGACGCCGCGAACGGCCGCGCGGGCGGCGCGAATCCATCGGCGGATCTTGGCCTCGAGAGCGTCCCACTCGAAGCGCTGGACGTCACCGATGCTGAGCCGCTCGACGCCGAGCCGGCGGAGGGAGGCGTCGACGGCCGGCTTGCGGACAGAGGCGTACACCTGGGCGCACTCGCGGCCGTACCCGGCAGCAGCCATGCGGGACGCGATTGCGCGGAGGTCGGCGACGGCGTCGTCGGGGAGGAGGTCAATCTCGCGGATGCTCCGGAGCAAGCGGTAGCTCTTCCGCCGGCCGACGGAGGACACTGAGTCGTCCTCGTCCACGACGGGGAGGTCAACAGACGAGGCGAAGTTCGAGCCGTCGCCGGAGATGGAGAGGGAGCCGCCGAGGTCGGTGAGCGCCTCGATCTCGAGGTCGAGGGCGCGGGACGACAGCACGTGACGGAACTCGTCCTCGAGCCGGGCCATCGCGACCTGCACGGCGCTGAACCCTCCCCCCGCCGCCGAGGACCCCGACGACAGCCGCCGCGGGCTCCCGACCGCGGCGGGCGACAGCGGCGCGAGGCGGCGGAGGTCGTCCACCGCGCGGAGGAACCGCTCCGCCTCGGCCCGATCCCCCGCGCCGTCGAACAGCATCGGCTCGTCCGCCGCCGACGAGTCCCACCTCATCACCACCCGTTCCGCCGCCTCCAGCTCCGCCGATCGATCCATGGCTGGGCTTGACTGACTCTTCGTCTCCTCCCGCACTCCGCCTCCCCCTGGCTGGCTCCCGAGCTGGCCTTTGTACGGCCACGGCGGCGCGAATCCGGGGAGCCGCACGTGTGGGCGATTGAGCGCGCGCGCGCGGGTCTGCGCGATGACGCACGGGCCGGGAGGCGAGGGGAGTGATACTACTAGGCTAGTACTCTAGTAGCCGCTGCCGGGGAGGCGAGCTGGCTCCGCTCTGTGCTGCGCCCTGTCGCGTGAGACAGGCTCGCTCGCCTCGCGCTTTGTCAATGCGTGCGTTCTTGGATTGTATGCTTATTTTTGTTTGGACTCGCGACGACTACGGAACAACACTGCAACAAACGTTTTGGGTCGAATTTATAAATACTCTTGTCGTGCTGTGTATCTCTGACTGTGTAGTATACGATGGGTCTAAAGTAGACACGATATATAATAAGGCACCTTGCCATTATATTACGATGTGTTGTGACTCGCCCTGCAGTTGGTGTCACTATAGTCTTCGTATGCAGAAAAAGAAAAGACAACAAAGATGCCAAAAGTGAATAATAGAGAGTACATGCTCACCTACACTGAGCATGCACACCGAGCCGACGCTCTGCTGTGCTACTCACTGAGCGCTCTTATGACATTGTTCATGAACATCTTCTTGGTTGCCTCACGCAGCCATCGACGTCACTACATTAGACGTACGCTAAACTAGAACACATGAACGATCTCAATATTAGAGAGTAGTTAGTATGCACACATATTGTTACTGTACTTTTTACCTTACTAGGGGAACCCTACTCTTAGATGTAAGGTTTTTAATAAGATATTATTTTGTGTCTGTATCCAATAAATAAAAAAATTAGTTCTTTTTCTAAAATAATTGTGTGCACTAGATTCTTACCAACAATCGATGCTTGCTCATCATCCTTCATGCCGCTCATAGAGACTGACCAATAGCAACGATGTCCAACAAGATAAAGCCGAAGCAGGAACGGCCCAACTCCCAGGTAGGGTATGAAAGCGTATCTCAGAATGTCAATGGCAGAAACACGTATTCACCTTTTTTTTTTCCTGCCTCTTTTGAGATTGAAGTTTCGACATGATTCGTATTTTCTAGCATTTATCTCAGTATTATTAAAACAAAATCCCCATGTTTCACTTTCGAAGGCTAGAAAATATCACGTTCAACGAAGCAACAAGTTAAAAGATCTATACTATTGACTGTAGTAGGTCAAGATTGTACCGACGCAGATTAATTAATCGCACATGTACAGAGAGCTGATGCGGTTACTAGAGAATAATACTAAAATTGGACTGATTTGCTTGACGACGTAAGAGCATCTCCAAGAAGAGCCCTAAATAGGTTGCTAATTGTAATTATAGACCCTTGATGAAAAAAAACACTCCAAAATAGGTTTAGAACTCGAGCCTGTTGCTATATTTAGCAACGCCTCTCCGCCCTAAAGAAGGGATGAATGAAGGATTGAGATTTAGGGTCTAATTCTTTGAGTCAATACTATCTTAGGTCCTAATTTTTTAGTTTAAGCATTTTGAGAGATAGGACTATTTTAAGACTTGACTATTGGAGATGCTCTAACACAGTAACCGTTGCATCCGCAATTTCTATTCAAGAAAACCTCTCTCACTATTTACTACCTGAGGCTACCAAACTTAGCACTGCCTTGCGACGTGGAGTGAGTTGTTTCCTGTGGATCTCACACGTCACTCATGCGAGTCATGCCAATTGCCAGCAAGGGGTTGGAGAAGGCAGGGGGTGATGAACTGATGTGGGTTTGGCAGTCCAATTAGATAGGTTAACGCCGTAATTTATTGCCATGACAGCGAGATCAGCGGGCATCTTGGCTGTATTACGCTGGTGGCTCCAGAGAGCCGGACGGAGCAGAGCCAGCGTAACGTGATCCTCCTCTCTTTTCCTCTCTCGAGCACTAGCGCTACTCGTGCACAGATGAACCCAGACAGAGATAAATACGGCATAATTTTTTTAAGATCAATAGGACATCCACAGATGCCTTGGTTCTATTAAATGAAACTAAGAAGTGTTCAGTTTAGATCATACAAAACAAAACTCACCCAACAAAACAAACAGTCCACCTCACCTTACAGGATCACAGAATCAGAACTTTTGAAACTACTCCCAGAAACATACCATCGATCAAAAAACAAAACACCACATAATCAAAACTTTATCACCAAAAAAGCTCAACACAACTCCATCTTGTCGCAACCTTTTTTCAGGACACCAGAATCTTGCATCTTTTAGAATACCTCTCAGCCAAAATCACAGCATTGATCTTCAGGAAGCCAAACAATCACTTTCTATCTTCAACCAACCTGCTAATGAAGCTTGAGCGAGCTTTCAGTGCTGAGATATCTTCACCAACATGTGCTTCAAGAGTAATTTGCGCATTTAAAGAACTAATGGGCCATAATTCAGCGGAAGCGGTGCTTGGACTTTTCTTTCCAGCATCCTGCAGAATTGTTCCAACCTGGGCACCATACTCTCCTTGTACATTGGCCTCCACTCCTTCAGAGATAGTAAAATCCTTCTCCAGACTGTTTTTACACTTATCCAACACTGAAATCGAAAGATCAAATCATTTCTAATATTCCATAAGCACCAAAGAGCAGCCGCACAAATAGAATTTAAAGCAGCATTCTTCTTATTACTCAACCAGAAGCGAGCCACAGATTCAAAATTGTAACCAATATTCATATTAAAAAACTCGCTAATCACCATCCAGATATTTTTAGCAACAACACATTCAAAGAAGATATGCACAACACTTTCCTGCTCATCACAGAAACAACAACTAACCCCTTTATCCATACATCTTTTCATCAAGTTGTCTTTAGTCATTAATTTGTTATGGGAGATAAGCCAGAGGAAAAAATGAATCTTAGGGGGAACAATCAAACTCCAAACTGCAGGAATAAAAACTTGAAACACCCCTCTAAAGTTTATAATAGCATAAAGAGACTTGACAGAATAAATATCATTGCTATTATATTGCCAAATTAAAGCATCATCATCACTCGAAAGATTTAGAGTGTTTACTACTTCAACTAACTCAAACCATCTTATCATCATCTCATCAGAAATTATCCTTCTAAATGTGCATTTAACATTAGAACCATCCCAAATGTCAGCAATCGAATAACCTTTCTCATTAACTATCATATAAAGATCCCAGAATTGGATGGCTAAGCAAGAGTTACCAAACCAGATATCTTCCCAAAACCTAATTTTAGAGCCATTCCCAACATGCCACCTGTAACCAAATTTGGTAGCTTGCATAGCCCAGGTAACACCTTTCCAAAAATTCGAAGCATGAACATTATCAGAAGCAAAGATATTAGGATTTTCAGTATTATATTTAAACTTAATCAAGTCTTTCCACATCTTATTTTCATTGGTATACAATCTTTTGATCTAGGAAGCTAAAAGACACAAGTTTAAATCTTTAATATTAGTCATCCCAAGACCACCAAACTTCTTTTCCATACAAACTAAATGCCAATTGGCCAAATGAATTTTATTGTGCCCTTCAAAGTCATTCCAAAGACAATTAGCCATGTGTGTGTTTATCATATCTAACGCCCATTTAGGAAACTTAAAAAAGGAAAGCAAATAAATAGGAATGCTCGATAAGCAAGACTTGATAAGGATCAATCGACCACTATACGACAACAACTTCCCTCTCCACTCAGCAATTCTTTTCAGGATCTTATCAATAAGGGGCTGAAAATCTTCTCTTCTAATTTTGTCATGATGGAGAGGAATACCCAGATATTTAATGGGAAAGGTACCAATCTTACAGCAAAATATATTCGCAAACCTAGCAGTCTCATCCTCCTCGCAACCAATAGCAATCAACTCACTTTTGTGGAAATTAATTCTCAACCCAGACATTTGTTCAAAGCAAATAAGAAGCCATTTAAGATGTAAAGCAACAATATCACTGTTTTTCAAGAAAAGAATGGTATCATCAGCATACTGCAAGCTAAGAACACCTCCAGAACAAAAATCTTCGCAAAGACCTTTAACCAAACCATTGTCAGCAGCTTTAGCAAGAATTCTAGCAAAAATATCAGCAACTAAGTTGAAAAGAATTGGAGAAAGGGGATCACCCTGACGCAAACCTTTACCCGTATGGAAAAACTTACTTTCAACATTATTGATTTTAACTCCCACAGAGCCTTTATCCAGAATAGCGTAAATCCAAGTTTGCCACTTAACCCCAAAACCTCTTTTATTCAGAATATCTAACAAAAAACTCCAATTGACCATATCATAAGCTTTTTCAAAATCCAGTTTGAGAACAAAACCTTTCTCTTTATCACGATGAACTTTATGAATTACCTCATGAGCAGTAACAACACTCTCAAGAATATATCTATTTTTAATAAATGCGGTCTGATTATGCGAGATAATTCTATTACAAATAGGACCAATTCTATTAGTTAGGACTTTGGTAATAATCTTGTAACTGCAGTTCAATAAACTAATAGGTCTAAATTGCTTAATGTTACGAGCATTGTTCTCTTTAGGGATCAAGGAAATCATAGCAAAATTGAGTCTAAACAAATCCAACTCACAATTATCCAAACTCTTGAAAAGATTCATTAAGTCATTCTTAATAATATTCCAAAATTTTTGATAGAAAATGAAAGGAAGCCCATCGGGCCTAGGAGCCCCGTCAGCATAAGAATCAAAGACTGCCTTTCTAACTTCATCCTCAGTAAAGGGAGCTTCAAGAGCCCGGTTCTCTTCAACCGAAATTTTATCCGCCTCACCCAAAAAAATATCTTCTATATTGATGTTAGGTTTGGGATCAAAACCAAACAAAGATTTATAGTAACCACAAGCAACTTTCAACATATCCTCCGTATCATGAACCGGCCCATCAGGACCATCTAGGACACTGATCAAATTTTTCCTTCTTCTTTGATTGGCCACAGCATGAAAATATTTAGTGTTCCTATCACCCTCCTTAATATTTCTCTCCCTAGCTCGCTGTCTCGCTTTAGTTTCCTCCATAACCCAAATTTTTTCGATTTCATGCTTAATAAAAGTCAATCTATTTTCCTCTTCAACATTAAGCGGACGAGTTTCAGAAAGGATGTCAATAGTGTCAAACTCACGAATTAAGGAGGCTTTTTTCTTTCTAATTTCAGAATCAATGTTTAAACTCCAGCCTTTAGTAACTTTTCTAATGTTTCTAACTTTACATTGCCAAGTCTCTATGGCACTTTCTTTTTGGGGGATATTCCAAGCTTTTAAAACAATGTCATAAAACCCTCATGAAGAAGCCACAATTTCTCAAATTTATAGCTTGAATTAACGTGTTTAGCGTTTCACCCGAATCCCAGAATGGGTGAGTGGTCACTCCCAACTCTAGCAAGAGAAGAAACACTCGCTAATGGGAACCTTTCCTCAAAAGCCGTCTTGCAAAAAACCCTATCGACACGACATGATTAAATTATTCTGATTATTGGCCCGTAAACAATCTACCAGTCAAATGCAACTCCATAAGCCCCCACATGTCAATCCATTCATTGAACTTATCACACCATTTATGATCAACCTTACCGTTACTCTTGTCAGTCTGATATCTAACCAGATTAAAATCCCCTCCCAGCAGAATTGGGGTATGATCATCCATAACAAAGATCTCATGAAGTTCCGAAATGAATTCAAATTTACCTTCCTCATAAGGTGAACCATACACCGTAATAAGCCTCCAAACAAAATCGTCTCTCTTATTTCTCAATAAACATTGAACTGAAAATTTTTTAACAACAACCCGAATGATTTCTAAAACCTCAGAGTTCACTCCTACCAAAATACCACCCGCAGTGGACTTGGCAGGCAGCCAGTGCCATTCAAAGTCTTTAGAACCACTGATATTATTAAAAAAAGAAACACTGAAGTTTTCTCTCTTAGTCTCTTGGAACCCGACAAAATCTACATTATGACTTTTAATGAGATCAGCCAAACACTGGGTCTTCCCAGGTTGACCTAAACCTCTAACGTTCCAAAAAATGCCTCTCATCTCCCTTTGTATTTCCTGGGGTGCTTGCCCCGTTTAAACTTTCCAATCGTTGTCCATCCTTCTGATTCAGAATAATCGCAGAGATCCTCCTTCAGAGAACCCTGCGGAGTGTTTTAGCAGTAGGAAATAAAACTATTATTCTCATCAAAGGGTTTAGAACTACAATCCATACCTATACAGTTGTCTCCCACATAGACCTGTTTTTTCCCTTGATCATCCTTAGTCCTACTAGCCTCTTTAGACTCTTGATAGACAACACCCACATCATGTTTTTCGACATGGTCATTGGATAAACAAACATCTACCCCACAACTGTCTCCTTCAGAGACATACTTTTCAGCATTAGCAATTCTAGTCGCATCAATTTCCTTGCAAATATTAATATTATCAACTACCTCTTGTGCCGAACAACCCATCATAATACCGACTCTATTAGATAAGGAATTCAGATCATGTATAGAAAAACTATCAAAAGAACTTTTCCCCAAATTACCTTTTGGCCTGGGCAGCCCTTCAAGTTTTTTTGTTGAAGTAGCTCTTGAGCCTTCTGGAGAATGGTTTTGCCATGATCTTCCAATCTCTTACTGCGCCTTTTACTTGGAACCGGGCCCCATTTTTTCTGCCTTTTAGCCACAGCCCTGCCCTGGAAAGTGTTAACCCCTTCCTCTTCTTGACCAAAGTTAGTTGTACTTACTGCACTGAACTTCTCACCAATGTCAGTCACTTCCTGACCAACCCGAGGTTCTGTCAACATTGAGTCCAATAACTCTGTTTCCTGAGGCAAAACCACCTGATCTGGATCCGAAAATGTCCTCATTTCCATCTCTTCATCACATTTCTCGTTAAATGCTTCATCACACTCATCAGACTCTATCATCTCCAAATTCCTGAGGAGCTGAAAGCATGTATCATCATCCACTTTTTCAGCTTGCAGAGCATTCTGCGCATTCTCTTGAAACAACTGAAGCCAAGATTTTCTTTCACTACCAGCAGTATATCCACTCCCAGCTTTCTTATGCACCACATTAGAGCCCTTGGTATTAAGACTACTCCCTTTGTTACTAAGAGAACCTTCACCAGAGTGATCAGGAGACTTGTCAAGTTCAGTGTCCATGTTATCACTTTTATCATTAAGTTTTTTCTCATCTTCACCCAGATCATCATAATCTTCATCATTATCATCCTCACCACCATTATCATAACCATCTCCCTCACCCTGGTCATCCACTTCCGTCTTTTCCACTACCAAGCTAATCCTAAACAGAATTTTTTTAGCCCCCATGATCCTTTGTTGAGGAATTTTAGATGGATCCCTACAAGCAATTTGGAGCCTAACAACCTCATAAAAACTTTTAAACATGCCAGTCCAGTCCACATTAACCAAAATCCCAAAGCACGAAGCTATCTGCTCAAAGACCTTCCAATTGCACCATTTTGGGGGAATGCCCCTAACCTGAACCCAAGCTTCTTGAAGTTCATCAAAGGTGTCCAAGTCTCCTTTCCAGGATTCAATATAAACAGTCACACCCGACTTGTTGAGGTTGAAACTTGGCAACAAAGCTAAATCAGAAACTTTCTTGTGGGGAGGGAAACGAACTAAAAACCTAAAAGTTTCTAGCTGCCTCACCTGCCACGGCCAGTTAGCATCAAATATATCTGCTAGGTTCTTCTCCAGTTTAGCCAAAGAAATTTCCCCCTGATCAATCGTGATTATCCCACAGTTACTAAATCTGAAACCAGCACTTCTACTTGACTCAGGAACTTCCAAGTGAAAAAACCCAAACCATTTGCAGCACTTCCCAGATACTTAGCTAACTGTTGCGGTTGACGCCGAACAGGACAAAAATCAACCTGATGCCCAGTCCCCTCACAGATGAAACACAGTTTAGGATTTTTGCAATTGCCAACCAAGTGCCCTGGTTCCCCACAGTTATAACATATGGATTTAACATACTGAGTATCCACCTCAACTGGTTCTACCGTGGGTTTCACACTCTGAATATTCTGACCTCCTTGATTCTCAGAGTTTTGAAGTTCACGCGTACCTGAGGGCACGGGGCCTTGATGATGTTGGTTACCAGGAGGTCGAATCGGCGCCGGATTTGATGAAGTCCATTGATGTTGGCTCACCAAATCTCCCAGATTGTCCCTCAGCTATAGTGCTTGCTCTAATATCTGGTAAATTTGGTGCGTGCAGCTGCAAATCAGACAACGGAATGCCGAAATGGCTTTTATGTTCTGTGCCTTTTCATCGCTTTCAGTAGGTAGGCATGGACTTGAACTCTTCTCTACATAAATCGATGGTACGGTACGAAGAGGGAGTGGGAGGGGGATTTTTTTAAGGATGGTGGTCTGTTATGTCAACCCTGTGCCGTTGCTGGCCCACGGTGCAGAGGCCTGTTATCCTCCCACCGTTGGAAGCGGGCAGTGATCGCTGCTCTGTGAAGCCAGCCTCACGCTGTGCCTGCCACTTCAGGGCCCGGAGAGACCGAGGCTTCCGATCATAGGCCCCGCCGCCCACTACTCAACTTGGAACGGGCAGGCCAGCACAATTACACTCATGGGCCCAGGTGCAGAACCATACCAAACATTCACACCACCTTGATGCCCCCGACATGGGTCACAAGCCCTCGTGACTGAGCTCGGCTGGAAACTGGGAACGGAAAGGGAAGAAAAAATTTTTTTTAAGTGTGTGCGGTGGAATTCTGTGAGGTTTTTGGGACCATTAAAAACAGTCTTGATTGTCCCTAATCTGTCTTTCTTTATCTTTTTTCCTTCTGCAATAAAGTTTGCCGAAATGGCTTTTATCCTCTGTGCCTTTTCTTTTCAAAAAAACTCTTCTCTAAAAATCGATGGTACGAGACAGAGTTCAGAAATCTTTAGAGATGGAGTCCTACTGAAAGTGGGCCAGTGTGTACTAGAAAGGAACTGTCCACTGAATGGAAACTGACTCGTTTTCATGACAAACTGTGCAAAGACCTGGCTACCAAACACCAATGCTCGTCGTGCTAATCAATGATCACGTCGTAGATACAAGAAAGAGTGCCCTAATTAACACGGTTAATTAGGGGCGTGAGTGATAAAGCATGCCATTGGCGACCTCAGCAAAGAGTTCTGTTCTGTACCTTGGCGCTAGTTTCGGCCATGCACAAGGGCACAGAATGTGGCATCGCCTCTGGACATGGATGTGGATCGTACGTCGCCCTTGCGAGGATGACATCTTTTGCTTCCCCTATTTAGTGATCCTCAGTCATCCACGTCTGGTAACAGCGACCTGCATCCTCTTAATCATCTCCAAAGAGAACATTTGCAAGATTATTCCCTGTTATAACATGTGGAAGACATGACGTTATGCCTGCTTTCTGTTGCTTGACATGAAGGATCTTACCCCCGAAAAAAAATTTAGGTTGTTTGTTATGTGGTGTGAACGGATGCAAAGGGCTGGTAGAATGTGCAGGCATATTTAATATTGCTGCACAGCGCAAAATCAAGCTCAAGCACACATCGGTTCACTCTTTTCAGGGCAAAGGCCTACGCATAATCGTTCGTCTACCGGCTCTTATTTCTTCTCTGACGCATCGTACTACTTCTCCCTATTAAAATTACAAAGCAGTTCTTACCCTATTGCCAAAAAGTTCATGATATTCTAGAAGAATAGAACTGGCAAGAATCATAAAATCTTCTTTATCGAATTCTTATATCAACTACAAGCATCCCTATGACTAAGAATTTCGATGACATATATATATATGAACATTTTGACAAGTGGACGCCCAAGGCGTGGATGGCGAGCTTTGCTTCATCCTCTACTGTGATTTAGTTATGCTTTTAGTGTGAAATGGACCAATGTTAGCAGCCCATCAAATCAAAATTTGCAAATCTCTAGACTACACGGGCAAACTTTAACTATCTGTATACTGTCGAATTATAGCGCTTATAATAGAGCCCCGTTTGTTATCTAGCATTGCATTTGCATTACTAAAATGAAGGATAAGTTGTCATACAAGTTGCATGCAGGTTTAGGTAGCGCATGGACAGGTATATATCTGGAAGATAGGAGTAATCATTTGACTTTATGCAACGGTTCAGGTTTTCATACCAAACATGTTGCAAATATACGTAATATTTTTAATTCCAGATTATATTATGAGGCAAATAACAAAAAAGACTATAGATATATAAATCAATAGGCAACACATTGTACTTCAAAATATGCTCAAGAATTGAAAATAATAGAGTTGATCGGTCATACGAATGATTTACAGTTGGACTTGATGAAGTATAAGAAGCAACGGAGACGCAGTTGTGGAAGTAGTTCATGTCGAGAAAGAAGTAGAGTGGTCATGCGGATGCGCTGCTCAGAAACCTTATTACCACCTCCTGTAGGTAATCTCTACGTCAATAACTGCTCAACACCATATAATACAATAACTTAGAGAGAAGGAAGAAGAATGGAGCAAGAATTTGGTGTCTTATATCTTAGATGATCTCCAGGTCCTTATATAGCTACTCACTAGTAACTGATGGTAGTATATCAATTTAATGAAGCAATTACTCACACAAGTCACGCGAATACGCTACATGAGCATGCGTATGTGTTTAGCCAAAGTCTACCCTATGTTATCCTTATACCATATGTCGCATTATTTAAGGAGTGATAAGGACTCTACCTTATTTTCTCTACTTAACTAGATAATATTGTACTAAACCTTGCACATTTTGGAATTTTAAAAGAAATAGGTCTCTTGTGGGCCAATTTCTAATGAAGCGTACACCACACATGCCATATGTTAAAGAGCATCTACCTCAGATTTATAGTGTGTTTAAATCTACAGCACTGTTTCAATGATGAGAGAGACAGCCAAAGAGTTGTAAAGCAGAGTACAGTAGTATGCACGGCATGGCCCAGCTCCCACCTCTATTGTGGAGCATGGAAGCGGTGTCCCAGAATGTCAGTGGCAGAAACATGAATTCGTCCCTTTTCCTGCCATTTTTGAGATTGAAGTTTCGATATGATTTATATTTTCCAGCATCTATCTCATTATTATTAAAAAAAATCACCAAGTTCACTTCAAGGGTTAGAAAATATGACGCTAAACAAAGTAAAAAGTTAAAGATCTACACCATTAATTGTAGTAGGTCAAAACTGTAACGGTGCAAATTAATTAATCGTATATGTATGACAGCTGTTGCAGTTGGGGAATAATACTATATTTCCATCATATGCACTAGAGTTGTATAATAAGTTCAACTCTATGTTCTGATGTAAACATATATGATGTAGTATCTAGCTGTGCAAAATGCGCAAAAAATTGGACTGATTTGCTTGACGACATAACACAAATGACCCTTGCATCCGCAATTTCTAATCAAGAAAACCTCTCTCACTATTTACTACATGAGGTTATCAAACTTAGCACTGCCATTTGAGGTGGAGTGACTTGTTTCATGGTTCTCACACGTCACTCATGCCAATTGCCAGCAAGGGGTTGTAGAAGGCTGGGGGTGATGAACTGATGTGGGTTTGGGAAGGATCTTATGCACACACGTTCTATCGAGACAATAAACGGTCCGGATTGCCTCTCAACTACAGTGCTTGCTACAATATCATATTCGGTATAATGTTTTTTGAACAATACTTTGGAAGATCTGGGCCATTCCTTTTTTATCCAAAGGTCAACGCGCAATTGCTATAGTTACTATTGTAACGGGAACTGCATTGCATCTCTTTCCTTATTTTTCTAGCTTCGACAAATTTCTTTTACAAATCTGACCCTTTCTGAGCGTAATTATAAAAATAGCTCCTTCTCCAACCACGAAAGCGTCAGTATGTGTCACTTGCCGCGCTGCTGTACTGCGGTAAGAGGTACCGCGCTACACAAGCTCAGAAGCAGTCCTACCGAGGTGCCATCCCTCGGTAAGAAATTGTCTCATTAATCATTCACTTTAATTAATCACCTGATTAATCATTTAATTAACTTAATTAGTCCTATCGAGGTGTTACTTCTCGGCAAGTCCTATTGAGGCATTATGGCTCAATAAGTAGATCGCAGATCCCTCATCACGTCCTCTGCCGTTGGGCCAAGGTCTCCTTCTGAGCTTCTGTACGTGAGCATGGCAGGTACGCACTTATCATCTATCAGAATTTTGCTTCGTGTCGCTGTGAAAGTTGGTAAATTTGGCGCGTGCCAGCTGCAAATCAGGCAACGGAATGCCGAAATGGCTTTTATGTTCACCGCCTTTTCATCGTTTTCAGTAGGTAGACTTGGGCTTGACTCTACTTGATATAAGGGCATGTATAATAGTCTATCTCTTAATATTGTCTCTAAGAATCCTAACTCATCTAGAAACAGTACTAGAGACAATATCTCTAAAAGTTCATCTCTAAAATAATTTCTCTAACTATTTTATATTATTTTCATTATACTTTTCCCTCACATCCTATTACTATTTGCATTGTTTTGTATGATGAGCCTGTCTATTGCATAAGAGACAGTAAATTCTCTTTTCTCAACTTCTCTCTTCTTAACGTAGAATTTCACTGATATGATATAGTTAATAAATGGTTGAAGTGGTGCTACCGAAGATATAACCTAAATCGCTAGTAAGAGACAGAGTTCAGAAATCTTTAGAGGTAGTGTCCTACCAAAAATGAGCCGGTGTGCACGGCAAAGGAGCTGTCCACTGAATGGAAACTGACTCGTTTTCATGGCAAAATGTGCAAAGACCTGGCAACCAAATACCAATTCTTGTGCTATGCAATGATTAGGTCGTAGATACTCTCTCCGATTATAAATAGTTATCATTTTAGACATCGATATGATCCTCAAAACTTAATTTTAATAAATAAATTTTATTACAATGTATTTTAAAAAATCTAATAAAATTATAATATTGCGAAAGTACGTGTTAAGATGAATCTACGTATATAATTTTCATGCATCCAATCTAAATATTTAAAAATACATGGATAGTTAAAGTTTCAAAAGTTTAACTGCACGTGTCTCAAACCAACAAGTATAAGGGCATGTACAACAGTCTAGACAGCTGCTGTCTGTAAGTGTATACCATGTCGCATAAAGATGGTCAATACCCGCGTGCGCCTCATGCGAGCGACTTCGGGTGGCACCCAGCCCTAGCCGCCACACCTCCTCCCCACCCTTTCTCTCACACGCATTCTTGCGGAGCGAGCTCATGGGAGGCCCGTCTGGCTCCGAGGAAGGCGTGGCGGACCAATCACGCCCCATGGACTCGAGTGCCCAGATCCGTGAGGGGGTAGCGGGAGGGTGCCATGGCGTCCCCTCCACGCAACGGGGGCGGCCAAGGAGAGGGGGCCGCGCTCGGCTCGTCTCGGAGGAGACTGCGTCCGTCGATTGAGTCAAGGCTCGGATCCGGTCTTTGTCGGTGGCGGGGGCCAGATCTGGCGCCCATGACGATTCACCACCTCTCCCCGGTGGTGGCCAGCCGGCCTGGCGCTTGGAGGAGGGGCTCCTTCCCCACCCTCAATCCTCTATGGTTGCGCTCTCCTCTCCGTGGGTGAAGCTCCGGTGGCTGGCGATCGGATCTTTGTTGCCCCTCTCCGGATCCGTGCTCTCGGCCCCTGGATTTAACTGTTCTTGGTGGGAGCCTTGCCGGCCGGATGTCTGTCGTTGTTCCCGGGTGCAGCGCCCCACCTATGCATCGGCTTGTGGGTCGGCGTCTGGTCCTTCACAGTGGCGGCGGCTGGGCAGTTGCTGGCCCCTCGGTACCTTATGGTGGTTTAGGTTGGATCCCCTCACTTGTTGTTGCCAACCCTGGTGCTGGTGGCTGGCTTCGGCAACTTGTGGATGATGGGCGATCTAGGTGACTACTCTTCACTTCAGCGTCTTCATCTCTTACTAGCGTTGTTCATACATTTCTTTTGACTTATGTCATCTTTGCATCGATTCGCGGATTCGCTTTTCTTAGGCGACACAACTCATTTTTTAGATGCACTCTATGGACTTGATGATCGTGTGCCTATTGGCTAGCTCGCGAATCTGTCATCGTAGAGTCAAACATCTAAAAATTGTTTGTCTGGCCTTGAGAAGGTGGCCGTTGCTATTGGTAAGATTAAGTGGTATGGTGGCACTAGCTTGGAATGAGGGTGGTTGCAACACTGGGATCTCCGATTACTTAATTGTAGGGAGAAATTCCTATGTCGACCTTAGTTGGTTGTGCTCGGCAATGGCCTTGTTGAAGGCATTGTTTTGTAATCGTCGAGTTTACTCTCCGAGGTGAAAACCTTTGGTCCAGCCTTCACTAGTTGGATCATGGCAATGGCGATGCGTGTCGCGTGTCGAGTCCTTCTTAGGAGGCGTTGTCATTGGAGAGCTTTATCGCGGTCCAAGTGTTGTTATGATGGTGGATAGCCTTGAAGACAATATTGCGTGATGTAGTTTGCATGACAGGTCCTTTGTCTTTTCTTGTGTGTGTGTGTTTGGTGTGTACACTCTAAGCGTGTAGAGGTGGGTGTCTTCTTAGTATAATTGTATCACCTTGATGTAATTTACTAAGATTAATAAAAGCTTCCTTTATCGAAAAAAATGTCGTATAAAGACAACAAAACAGACAACTTCTACAATGGCTTATCTGTCAGGCAGTCTATAAACTAATTAATTTATGCATGAAACCATAAATTACCGTGATCAAGCATGAGTATATAGACGGCTTCTTTCCTACAGCAGGCGGCGAGCGTGTTGTTTTGCATCGAACACGGGCCATTGCCGTCTCTCGCGAAGAGACGGCAAGTGCCTCTCTCCTCGTTAATTCTATGCCATATAGGATGATAAAGATTACGTGGTAACTTGCAGACGGCTCATTAATTACTGTTGTACATGCCCTAAGCAAGAGTGCCTAATTAAGGGCGTGAGTTAATTTGCACGTACCTCAGCAAAGAGTTCTGTACTGTACCTTGGCGCTAGTTACGGTCATGCACAAGGGCAAAAAAAATGTGGCATCCTCTGAACATGGATGTGGATCGTACGTTGCACTTGCGAGGATGACATCTTTTGCTTCCCCTAATTAGTGACCCTCAGTCATCCACGTCTGGTAACAGCGACCTGCATCCTCTTAATCATATCCAAAGAGAACATTTGCAAGATTATTCCCTGTTATAACTTGTGGAAGACATGGCGTTATGCCCGCTTTTTGTTGCTTGACATGGAGCATCTTTCCCCCCATGAAAAACTTAGGTTGTTTGTTATGTGGTGTGAACGAACGCAGAGGGCAGTAGAATGTCCAGGCATGGTGGGTCCTGTTTGGTGAAGTTATAACTTTTCTGAAAAACTGTTTTTTTATTTTCTGGACTGAAAAGCAACAATAGCTTTTTATAAGAAGTCCTTTGACAAACAGCTAATTTCTTTAATAATAAGCTATAAGAATTGATCTCGTCTAGCTTTCAGCTTTTAGATTTTATTGGTTATATATGATTTCTAACTTATATCAAAAGTTGTTTAAAAGTTAACCTGTTTGGGAGTTACTAGCTTTTCGAAAGCTACCGCTGGGTGTCTGCACAGCGCAAAGTCAGCTCAAGCACGCATCGATGCTCTCTTTTCAGGGCAGAGGCCTACGCATAACACTTCATCAATCTTTCGTGTAACGGCTCAGCCGTCTAGAAATGTTCGATTTTTCAGCGATTTGACTTAAGCAGCGTCGTTATCCTGGAAATTTGTAGAACGAACAGACAGTGAACTGTGTAGCTGACATTTACCCCCACTCCACAACACACACACAAAGGCAGCGTTTAGTTTTTTTTTCCTCTGGCGCATCATACGACATCTCCCTATTGCTAAAAAGTTAATGCTATTCTAGAAGAATAGAACTGGCAAGAATCATCGAATCTTCTTTATTGAATTCTTATATCAACTACAAGCATCCCTATGACTAAGAAATTCGATGGCATTTTCAAAATATATAAATGAATGATTCCAACATATATATACACACATATATATATGTATATGTATGTATGCGCGAACACACATATATTTATTTATTTATGATGGCGAAATGAGGGACCAGGATTTCAAATGCACAATTCAAACCAAACTCGGGTATATTTTTTTGAAACTTTCAGTTTTAGGGTATATTCCCATCTATAACAATTAAAATGAAACACATACTTTTAAAAAATGTACTTGAATTCAAAGATTTGAACAAATTTAGATCATATGCCTTGCTGATTTATATATAAAATCAACACATACCTACAATCAAACTATCTAAAAAAAGAAAACTCTAGTTTGAATTTCAGTTCAAACTTATTTGAACTTGTTAGTAAACTAGTTAAACTCAACATCCTAAGAATTTCAAAAAAAGATCGCATGCAAATATATAGAGGAAATACCCATTTTGGATCATAGTGCTCGAGCACCATAATGCCCTAGGTAATTGTAATATATATAACTGTATGTAGAATAGACTGTACTATTCTCCAGCCATTTAACACAGATTGATCGAGTCACCCGTGCAACCAATCAGTTATTAGTTAATGCGTTAGTCAACACAACTAGTTAATGCGTATTATAGTTTGTACGTATATGAATATGTTTTTTCTTTATTTTAGCCATATCTTGATAGAGCAGCGCTTCAATGCTTTCCCTCCCAATATAAGTTACACAAATCTTGAAGTGAACAAAGGGGTAAGTAATCACCATCTACCCGCCATTCATACTTTAATATTTATGCAACTGTAAAAAAGAAAACTATGGAAGCACCTCTCATCTTTTTATTAGTAGCTCGGATTTGCAAATGATTTTTACCGGTAGCTTACTAACAATGAGAGAAATAAAATAACATAAGTCTTGCTATTAAACAATAATTTTGCTATCTGGTAAAAGAAATTATTATTTTTATAACATGAAATTACTACATCTATAACTAGAAATTGCTATCATACAATATAATTAGAAAATCCTACATAGATCAGTCGTTTAGCAGTAAAAGTTCGTGAAAACTATATGTACAAGTTATGAAAATTTCTCAAAAATTATATACATAGGGGATGAGAGCTTCTACAGCCCTATAAAATTTGAATACCTAACACAGTCGCATTTGAAAGATATGAAAAGGATAAATTTACTATTCATCATTGATTAGCACTTGTCAATTTCATATCTTTTAAATTAGATTGCTTTTGGTTTTAAAATTTTACGAGGATGTAGAATCTCACCTCGCCTACTTATGGTAATTTTTTAAGAATTTTTGAATGCATATGATTTTACATGGTAGAAATGGTTTACACAGGATATATTGGCTTTTAATATCCAGAAAATAATATATTACTCACTATTACACAAGATGTTACTGATTTTACAGTTCACACTGTATATATTGACTTTTACTATCCAAAAAATAATATTTTACTCACTATTACACAAGATATTACTATATCCTGTGTAAACCAGCTTTATCGTGTAAAATACATGAAAATCATATGTACAAGTTTTCAAAAATTCTCAAAAAATTACCATATGTAGGGGAGATGAGCTTCTACAACTGTGTAAACTTTGTATTTGAAAGCTATAAAATTGACAAAGTATGTATCCGTGCTCTGCCAATTAAGTTTTGAATGCCTCAAGACGACAGACCATACTGCAGATATGAGAAAAGATGAAGATGGTGGAACTATATCTTTTAGGCTCCCAATATATACCTCTTCAAGAGGATTCTATTTCTGAGTACATCCTATCAAGAGTAGACTAAAAACTATGGATTAATGGCATGCCTAATTCCTAAAAAGAACTAGGAATTATTTTACATTATAATTTGTGACTTTGTATAAGCCAAATGATCCACTTTTTTCTTTTTGGTTGTGCCTCTACACTAAACATTGTGCTTTCTGCAAGCCAAGATTTGCTTTCCCATTTGATCAGGTTTCTTCAGAATTAACTACCAGTAGCTCAAGATTTAAAAGCAGTCTATATAGACCATTCAATGGTTAACATGCAATATAGATGGAAGGCATACAACATACCACTTTCCGCCATCTGGATCAACAAAAGAGGCAATTTTGTGTTGATCCTGGCGTAGCCCCTTTGCCGCAAAATCTTCCCCTAGTTCTCCGCCACCGGTTCGATTCGGCACTCTTGTACACATCTTGGTGCCATATGCACTAAAAAATCAAAACCATAAAAATGATAAAATTTTATAATGGAATTGCTTTGTACAAAACCGAGCATATGCATTGCCCTTGCTAATTCTGTGACACCATAGTTGTATAACTCGAGAACAGTTGTCTCATCCTCCTCAAAGATAGCCCATCATGGCAAGGGTATCTTGTACAAACCGATCATCCATGATATTCTTGAGTTTTGGCTTTCATACTGGCTGTCCCGAAATATAATTAAAAGAGTAGCCGCATAGAAGAATTTTGCCCTTAACTTTCCTCTTATTCAAGAGTTCGTCTTTGACAATCTAATGCATACTTGGTTGAGATGAACCAATGAGCATCGGTGAAATGACTTATTCTCATGTTTTTGTAGTCGGATGAGAGAATTGTCAACTAACGAAATTAGAAACTTGTAAATAATTGTCGAATACGGGACCACCAAACATTTCATCTCACCTTCACGATTACTAGGACATAACAAAAGATGTGGCGGTGTACTACACATAAGGATAATGGAAAATGTCGATTCCACATAATCATAGCAAAATTGTTACAAGAAAAAATCAAACATGCCTCACCATTTAATTTAGTACTCGTCTTCTAGATCAATGCTTGGACTATGATCTTTAGGCTGCTGTCTCTGATAATTCCTCTACATCTCTTCTACTCCATGAATAGTGTCATGTGCATTTTCAAAAGGCCCCCAAGTGTCCGACATGATAAGGTTCACATTCTAATTCATTCCAATCCTCTCCCATGTCAAATACATCTCTACTTCATCTTCAAGACAACCACCACCACCGGATTTACATGGTCTTTGACATAGAACACTTGGTCAACTTGATTGGCAAATCTGAATGGTTCATGCTCAATCTTATCACCTTTGTGAATTTGATGTGAAATTCATGATAAGATACTTATCTGTTTGTACTCCTTTCCTCGAGTGACATCAACCCATTCACATTTAAATAGTACCCTTGAAAATCTTCCATAATAGTCTATCTCTATTATATCAAGTATCCTACCATAGTACAAGTATAGGTTTACTATCACTGCAAAGAATAACTAGACGTCTTTGCATTAACAACAACTCCACTATTCTAAGTAGCCTTATCATACCGCTTTGGCTCTAAATCTGAATCCACGAATGTTAAATGCTCTATGTCTTCTTCGCATCCAATGGCCCTCGAGCCAACCATCTAATGTCCTCATTCTTTGTCGCTACCATTTTTTGCTCCAAGCTGCATGATCTGTATCCACCCAATATATATATTATGTATATAAACCAAAATTTTCTTTGCAATGAAAAAAACAAATCAGGATACATGTTCTCTAAACTTGGGAAATTCTTTATTCGCATTTGTTCAATTGCTTTTGGAGTTAGGCGACAGTCACGTCTCTTCCTTTTGAGATGAGCAAATGTTCCCTAAAATGAGAATTGACATGTAATTATTTAAAGATAGTATATAAATTACGAAATAAGCGGCAACACTTACTTCGGTATGGAATCACGGCTTCACGGTTGAATAGTACATATCTATGTGATTGCAATTTCTCTAGGCTAAATAGTGCAAAATCACTATTGAGCCGAATTTGTCCTTTTCATATCTTTTAGCTGAGATTGGTATTGGTCTTCAAAGTTTATAGGGTCATAAAATCTCACCTCCCTACATATGGTAATTTTTTTTGAGAAGTTTACAATTATTTTACCAAAGGGCCGACAAATAGAACTAAAATCTTATTCGTGAAAGCCACATGTACAAGTTTTAAAAAATTCTCAAAAAATTACCATATATAGTAGATGTGAGATTCTACAACTCTATAAAATTTGGAGACCAAAATCATTCTCAGCTGAAATATATGAAAAAGACAAATTTGGCTCAATAGTAATTTTGCATTGTTTAGCGATTTATCAATTTCATATCTTTCAAATACGATTGTGTTTAGTCTTCAAATTTTACAGGGTATTAGAAGCTCATCCCCCCTATGTATGCTATTTTTTGAGAATTTTAAAAACTTATACATGTGACTTTCATGTATTTTACATGATAAGGACGGTTTAGATAGGATATAGTAACAACTCATAAAATAGGTAGTAATTTATTATTTTCTGGATAGTAAAAAGCAACATATACTGTGTAAACTATTTGTATTATGTAAAATTACATGTATAAGTTTTCAAAAATTCTTAAAAAATTACCATAAGTAAGGGAGGTGAGATTCTACATCCTGTAAAATTTGAAAATCAAAATCAATCTGATTAGAAAAATATAAAATTGACAAGCGCTAATTAGTGATGAGTAGTAAATTTATCCTTTTCATATATTTCAAATACAATCGATTTTGGCATTCAAATTTTACAGAGCTGTAGAAACTCACATCTCCTATGTATGGTAATTTTTTTAAAACTTGTATGAATAGTTTTCACGGACTTTTACTGTCAAATGAATGATATATGTAGGATTTTTCAATTATATTGTACGATAGTAATTTCTAGTTGTAGATGTTGTAATTTCATGTTATAAAAATAGTAATTTCTTTTACCAGTCAGCAAAATTATTGTTTAATAGTAAGACTTATATCATTTTATTCCTCTCGTCGTCAGTAAGCTATCGATGAAAACTATTTGTAAATCTGAGCTACCAACAAAAAGATATTACTAAAATAAAGAAGAAACATATTCATATATAAACTACAATATGTATTAACTAGTTGTGTTGAACAACATATTAACTAGTAACTGATTCAGTAGTAATTGTATCTATTGTTCTATAGTAAAATGCATTCATGATTTACTACCTCATTGCGAGCAATCAGTACGGTGTACTTCTTCTCCGATCGGAGCACAAAATAGGTATTCTATACTTAGGAGTAGAATAGTACTATTGTATATACATATATAAATAATTATATATACATATACATATATGTACATATATATGACAACATATCCATTGAAAACCCTTCTTATTGTAAAAACTCTGTGAATCCCATGTGTACAAGTTTTGAAAGATTCTTAAAAAATTACCATATGTAGAGAAGGTGAGTTTCTACAATCCTATAAAAATTTGAAGACTAAACTCAACCGCATTTGAAAGATATTAAAAACAAACAATGAAATGAATAGTGCTAAACAGAGAAAAATCACTATTTAGGCTTAATTTGTCTTTTTCATATATTTCACATACGGTTGAGTTTAGTCTTTAAATTTTGCAGGATTGTAGAAGTTCATCTCACCTATATATGATAATTTTTTTAAGATTTTTTTCGAAACTTGTAAACATAGGTTTCATAGAGTTTTCACTGGATATGTTGCCTATATATACATGCTTGTATATATATATACACACACAAATGTTTATTTATATATATATGTATACATATATGTATGTTTATATATACATATATATATGTATTTATATGAATATGTATGCATATGTATCTATATGTGTGTGTGTGTATATATATATATATATATATATATATATATATATATATATATATATATATACATATATACGTATACATATACACAAGTGGGCGCCCAAGGCGTGGATGGCGAGCTATGCTTCATCCCCTACTGTGATTTAGTTATGCTTTTAGTGTGAAATGGACCAATGTTAGCAGCCCATCAAATCAAAACTAGCAAATCTCTAGACTACACGGGCAGCCATTAAACTATCGGTGTGCTGTCGAATTATAGTGCTTATAATAGAACCCCGTTTGTTATCTAGCTAGCATTTCATTTGCATTAATAAAATGAAGGAAAAGTTGTCATACAAGTTGCGTGCAGGTTTAGGTAGCGCATGGACAGGTATATATCTGGAAGATAGGAGTAATCATTTGACTTTTTGCAACGGTTCAGGTATTAATACCAAGCATGTTGCAAATATAAGTAATATTTTTAATTCCGGATTTTATTATGAGGCAAATAACACAAAAAAACTAGAGATATATAAATCAGCAGGCAACACATTGTATCTTGAAATATGCTTAAGAATTGAAAATAATAGAGTCGATCGGTCATACAAACAACTTATATTCGGGTTTGATGAAGAATAGGAAGTAGCATAGACGTAGTCGTGAAAGTAGTTGATGTCGAGGAAGAAACAGAGCGGTCATGTGGATACGCTACACAGAAACCTTATTGTCACCCTGTGTAGGTGATCTCTGCGGCAATGGTTGCTCAACACCATAATACAGTAATCCAGAGAAAAGGAAGAAGAATGGAGCAAGAATTTGGTGTGTCTTGTGGCTTAGACGTCCCCAGGTCCTTATACAGTTACGTGTTAGTAACTAATGATACTATGTTAATTAAATGCAGCAATTACTCACTCAAATCACGCGAATATGCTACTTGTGCATGCTTGTGTTTAGCCAAAGTCCACTCATGTCATCCTCATACTATGTGTCATATTATTCAATGAGTGACAAGGACTCCATCTTATTTTCTCTATAACTAGATAATATGGTACTTAACCATGGACATTTTGGAATTTTAAAGGAAATGAGCCTCTCATGGGTCAATTTCTAACGAAGCATACACAACACATGCCATATGTTAAACTGCATAAGTGAATCTTCTTCCTCAGGAAAATACTTTGTTTAAATCTACTGCCACTGTTTCATTGATGAGAGAGACAGCAGGAGAGTTGTAAAGCAGAGTACAATAGTATGCACTGGCTTCTTAATCAATGAACAATTTAGTTTGAAGGATTTCAAATTTTGAAGGTTGAAATATGTCCTCTATTGCTACCATGAGTGCATTCTTTCAGATAGTAATGGAAAAAGGTATGATTTTGATATAGCGGTGCCCATAGGAGGATCTAGGGTTGCTAGGTATGCACCGTCACCCTCCAAAAATTAAAAAGTGTTACGAGATCACCTCTTCAATAGGCTAAATTTGTTGATTAGATTGGTTTTGGTTTTGGTCATTTGGGATTTGTAAAATCTTATAACTATTTATATTGTACTTTTAATAAATTTCAAATATATGTGTTGAATTTATAATATTACAGAAACCATTGTACAAGACTGTAGAATTGTACGTGTAAACTTTACACCCTAATTGAAAATTTTCTAGTCATCAGCACTTAATTTCTATTTATCGTCCTATAGAATTCATTTCAGCTGAGAAATAGGAACTTGCCTAATAACTAGCTGGCAGGTTGGGCCTAAGCTGACAAAAATCTTGCCGATTACTGACAAAAAAATTTGCCATAAAGAAAAAAAATAAAGGATTCTCATTGAAAATATTGTATCAGAATTCAAAAGCATCTTCTTTTTCTTTTTTGAAGATTTCGATTTCTTTTGTCTGAAGATTTTGATTCAGAATCTTCAGTCTGATTGCTGCTATCTATCCTCATATCCTGCAAGTGCTCATGTTTGAAGTACAGAAAGATTTGTCCTTGAAAAGAAGGTTTCTAAATACTGGTTCTCTGTGAACAAGAGCACACATAACATCAGCTGAATATTTTGGAAAAGGATAATTCATACTATACCACTCTATTCGTTGCCACTTTAAGAAATACTACTTGTTGTCTTAATGACATGTGGATCTAAGGGTCACATGTCATTGAGACAACGAGTGGTATTTCCTGAAGTGCTAATCTTTGAAATGGTATAGTATGAATTATATTTGGGAAAATCCCAAGATACTACCTGAATTAAAACTGATGTTCTGAAATTGGCCGTGAACTTCTGATGCTTTACGTAGGCAGTGTCTCATGGGTTGATGAAGTAACAAAGTCGATGCATTTAAACAGTCATTAACAGTTTGTCACATCAATACTATATAACAAGCAATTTTTCTGTGACCATAATCATCAAAATCCATGTGGCTGAAATGTGCCAAAGTTCAAGCTAGTAGGTACTAGAAAAGAAGTATCAGTTCGTAGATAAGAGCATCTCCAACAGTTCCTAATATTTAGACTCCCAATATTCTTAGATTGGGACATTCCTAAAAAATTTTGGGTCTACAAAATATCTTGTTCTCTAACAGTTCCTATATTTTCTCCCAAAAACACCTTTGAATTGGTCCGTGGGCCATCTGGCGTGAAATAATGTTGATTGGGGCCTGGACAGAGCGCATAAAAATAAGGAGTCGGGTGCTGTTTTTTTTAGGCGTGCAAAATTTGAGGAGCTAGAAAGAGGAACTGTTGGAGTCTTTTTTTGCAATCAAGCCCAAAATCGAGTTTTGAGAATGGATTTTAGGCACTGTTGGAGATGCTCTAAGATAGTAACTGTACATAACATAAAGCCTGCTTAAGATTCATGAGACTTGATGGACTCACCATTCCACTGATTTGATTTGCTAGAAGATGGAGATGGGGTCTTGTTTTCCATCAAATCCTCTTTAAAAGATACTATTAACTAACCCTTCTTTAACTACAGGAGAGAATAAGAGATGTCCATTCCTGTTTCCTTCAGAAAGGTTTCAGACATTTCCTCCATACAACTGCTGCTGCACTTTCAGATTACATTTCGCTCCTTGAGTGAACAGAGGAGTAAGATGTAAACAATTCAGAAACTATATGCTTATATATATATACACGTATTGAATCAGTTACAAGCAAAGGATTCAGAAGAACTGGAGACTGGATGATGAACTGTCCTCCAAAAAAAAGCCAGAGGAGAAACTTGTGCAGGCAAATCTATGAGGTTTCCATGATTCTAAACAAGCCTCTAATAATCAAAATCTCTGTCTCGATCGGAATCGTCTCCTCGTCACTCCATCTGCGCTTTGCCTCTGTACGGCTTGAGGATCTGGAATGAGCAGAGCAAGCTAGCGTCGACGTTCATCAGCGCGCCGGCGTTGTTGAACTCCCCGCAGTAATTTGGCGCAGAGAAGATGGTCACCAGCTGCCGATCCGCGAAGAACTCGTACCCATCCTCCACAACCTGTTCCATTGCCATTGCCATGGCAAGAACTGTCAATAAGTTGATCCTGCAATAAGTAGGAGTAGCAATTAACGGAGAGGATGGAGGCTTGCCTGATGAGCGCGGCAGATGAGGTCGAGGTCGTGCTTGTTCAAGAATTCGGCGACCTTGTCGGCGCCGAAGGTGAAGGAGACGCCGCGGTCGTTCTCGCCCCATCCGGAACTGTCGCGGTCGGGGTCGGACCAGAGGAGGTCGCAGAGGAGGCCCTGGTCGGGGACATCGACTGGGCGCTGGATCTCCCTGATCCGGTCGAGGCTGTCAAGGTCGGGGGAGAGGCCGCCGTGCATGCAAAGGATCTTGTCGTCGATGACGGCGGCGACAGGGAGGCAGTTGAAACAGTCAGTGAAGAGCTTCCAGAGGCGGACGCTGAAGCGGCGCTTGCACTCGTCGTAGAAGCCGTAGATGCGGTTGATGGAGGCGCACTCGTGGTTGCCGCGCAGGAGGAAGAAGTTGTCCGGGTACTTGATCTTGTAGGCGAGCAGCAGGCAGATGGTCTCGATGCTCTGCTTGCCGCGGTCCACGTAGTCGCCCAGGAACAGGTAGTTGGAGCTCGGCGGCAGCCCGCCGTACTCGAACAGCCGCAGCAGGTCGGAGAACTGCCCGTGGATGTCGCCTGAATTTTCTCAGGCCATGAGCCAACCGCTCGTTCAAGAAGGTATCAAATTGCCTAGATGCGAATCCAGCAAGGAACTAGCATGCATGGTTGGGGATTTGCGACTCACCGCAGACGTTGATGGGGGCCTCGAGCTCGAGGAGGTTGGGCTGGGAGAGGAAGTTCTCCTTGGCTGTGACGCAGAGGTGCCGGATCTCCGCCTCGCTCAGCTGCACCTTCTTCCCCGTCCCTTTGTTCTTCTTCCCGTCCAGCAGCCGCCGTATCAGCTCGTCCACCGCGTTCCCGTCCATCATGCGCTCTTCTTTGTCTCGCGAGCGATGCAGGAAAAAAAAAGAAAGAGAAAAATCAACGCCGGCGAGCGGTGAGGAACCAGCGGAGGGCAGGGGAGAAGTAGAAAAGTCCGTGCGTTCGTTTCCATGGCTTTCGTTTTATGCCCTGCAATGTTTGGCTCGCAAGCGACTTGCCAAATTGGGACGAGTGGCAAATGGGAGCCGGGAAGCAAGCGATCAAACATGCGTGATTCGGGCTCGCCGCAGGCGTTGATCGATAATCAATTGCTCGCGGAGGCCGGAGGGAGTTGGGCGCGCGCGCGTGCCCACGTTGGGTTCTACCGCATCTATATAACTCATCATATCTCTACTACTTCTAATTTCCAGTTGGTGGTGATTGGTCCGTTCTCCACCACGGAATTTTACAGAAATACCCTCCGCTCCCTCGCGATTCACGCCCCGCTCCACTCGGTTCTGGCTTGCGCGCATCCCTCGCCCCGCATCCCCTCCGCGAAATCTCCGGTCCTTCCCCGACCCATGGCGATCCCTTTCGCCGGCCCTCCCGATCTACTCCAACGGCCAGCCCGCCCACCCCCACCCCCAATCGCCCGCCGCCTCCTCGTCTGCACCACAACCACCGCCTCCTCTTGCGCCGCCGTCTGCCTTTGCGACCGATCCCGCTATCCACCTTCCCCAGGTCCCGAACAGGAGAGACAAAAAAATGGCGGTGGCGCTCCGTCCGTCGATCCTCCGCCACATCCGCCTCTCCCCTCCCGGCTGCCCACCTCGCCTGGCGCGTGGCTCACGCTGACCCATGTCCTCCCACGACGCTGTCGTCGGCGTCTTCAAAACCACCCCAAGGTCAACCTCTCCAAGGTAATTCTGGCACCAACCCTAGCCCCCAAATCCACATCGCGTCCCTAGCGTGGTGCCCTCCAAACCCTAACCCTAAGAAGACCACGGCTCTTGGTGGTGGCAGTGGCCGGGCGACTTCGAAAAAGATCGGGGATGGACAGGCTGGACACGGTGGAGGTGGTGATGGTGATCGAGGAGGAGTTTAAACTCGAGATCCCGGCAGAGGCCAGAAGATTGACTCGCTCCGCTGCCGCCATCGAGTCGTCGCCAACCACCCAATGGCACTGAGTTGGGTGCATTCGAGGTGATGATTTTCTTGGGTGTTTTTTTCGATCGGGGATGAATATCCGGTGGAGTGGTTCAGAAAAGCGGTCCTGGTGCTCTGTATTGTGTCACAGTGGACGTTGATCTTGAATGGAACATTAACATTTTGTTCTTGTGACGGTGCAATGTTAGATTCTTGCTCTTGCGTTTGTTATATGGTGGGTGATGCAAGGTATGTTCTTGATCTTTCTCTTCCCCTTCTTATATTCATCCGTCATGGCTGCAATGTGTTTGTTGAAATGCTTGAATGACATCTACACAATTAAATTTCTTTGGGTATCTATTATGTTGATTGCTCATAGCTTTGTTTTTTGCTTCATCATTGGTTATGTTAGTGTAAAAAGTTGACAATCGTAGGCGTAACTTAGTCTTGCTCTTGATTTATGTAGTTGAAGCTTGAGCTTGGATATGTTTAAATATACTAACTTTTTATCGATCATTTATGTGTGTTGTTTTATTCATCAAGCTAACATGGACCCCTATGAAGACAACAACCCTACATTGTTGGACGATAAACTGTGAGTCTCGTGGGGTTAATTGCTCGTGCTAAATAGTATTCATGTATTTGTGTGCTTCACTGAAAACATTCTCGAGAGGATGTGCCTAGCTAAAAAATATTATGTTTTATGTGTTAGATATGGATGACTTTCGAAAGAATTGAAGGGCGTGGCCTCTGGGTTCCTTCTACGCTTAGTTAGTGCATGTTCTCTATCTTTGGGATGGAGCTATGAGAAGGTGGTCTTGAACACCGGTGACTTGTGCTCTTTCGGTATGTGGAACTTTATTTTTCCTTTTTTTCAATAGGTTGTTCGAGGAAAAAGATGAAAAATATACAATATTAGGTTGCGAAATTAATTCCATATTTTCGTTAGGGCTTTTCTTTACGTATTTACCTCTATAGACTTATATTGTCATGGGAAATTTGAAGTAATATTGTTGTGCAAATAGGTTCGAACCAATAGATCGGTAAACTGAATTACTAGAGAGTTACGCATGCAGAGAAAATGTGCCAAAGATATATGTGCTTAATCTATTGCCAATCATTGTATTATTTTCTGAGATGCTTCATGAAAGAAATCTCCAATCATTTACTTGTCAGTGTTTGGCATGTGAAATCATGATATTTTCATGTCTTTTAAGCATCTCTTGCTGTTTAGTTACCCACCTCCAAATCGATAGCTATTTAGGACCGGAGGAAATCTTGGTTTAGATGCGTAGTTACACCACGCACTAGCGGATTAATTTTCTCTTCATTTGCTTGCGGGTCATAGGAAGGATCTCTTGTCTCTGCGAGAAACTCGGACCCTCTTGGCCGGGATTTCATCAAAGAAAAGGTAGTTGCTTTGGTAGGAGACATCAAGGATGACAACCTTGGGCTCGAGAGCTCCCAAGTTGACGCCTTGTCCAAGGAGATCGATGTTATCATCAATGGAGCTGCAACAACTAGATTTTATGAAAGGTAAGTATATATGTACTCGGTAGTAGTACTACGGCCCTTCCCTGCATCTGCATCCCTTTTTGTTAATTAGACACTCGAGCGAGGCGGTGCATCCTTCCCCGCATCTGCATGCTCATTTATTTGTTTATTTATTTTGCCGTCCTAAGAAATAAAATGGTTACATGAACAGTGCGATGTTGCTTTGGCATCTAACGCGTTAGGAGCCAAAAATGCATCTTGAGTTTGCAAACAAGTGTGCTAATCAAGATGTTGCTTCATGTTTCCTTTGGTATGTTACTTAAATCGTATATACACATCCGAATGTTACTTGCTTGTCGTGAATTACATTGCTAATATAGTAATTAATTGCCGACGAGCATTTTTTCTTTAGCTTTTGTAGTGGTACCGGGAAGGATTATTCTTGGAGGAAGCATTCGAGAATGGTCAAACGCTAAAGGCGAGGTTGTTTCTTGTTAATTAATTTGTAAACATGGTTATCTCGAGATAAGTTCTTTACGACCTGAGTAAGTAAACATGGTTATCTCAACCATAAATAAGGTCACGATCATATGATTGTGCCATGTAAATCGATTTGGAGTATATATGTATAACACATTAGTTTGCTTTAATTAATTTGTTAAGGGCTTGCCATTTTGGATATTAGCGTATATGCATTTACCAAAGCTATGGGGAGATGTTACTTGGGCAAGACAAAGTGAGACCTTCCTGTTGTCATCATCCCACCAAGCATCATAACCGGCACTTACCAAGATCCATTTCTGAATGGATCGAAGGAACAAATACATGCTCAAGATCTACACTTCTTTGCTCCTCCGTTATCTTCCAATTATCATTTTAGAGCGTTGATATGGCCTCCATATTTGAACCTTATTTTTCCAATTAAATGTCGAGCTTACGCTATTTCTTTAATAAAAATCAATGTTATAAAATTAATTAGGAAGCTAGCATGCATCTTTGAAATCGTAAATTAACTCCGCTAGTTGAACAACACCACTAGCAATCGAGTTTTGCTATATATTGATCACTCTGTTCTTTTTCGGGACAATTGATGCTCGATTGTCGCCTACACACGGCACGAAGGAGTCTCCGAACATTGTTGCCCACGAGGAGAAGGTTGATGAGGTGGGATCGATTACCACTCGTGCGAGATGCCAACCAAGGATAACCACGACAAGAGTTGGGATCGATGCGATTGATCATAGAGGCTTCTTCGCCTTTGTGCTCTTTCGGTTATCCTCTAATATCCCAACTTGTGTTAATTGAGACATGGCTACATGACGTACATGACATATCCTCGAACTTTCTTTACATAGGACTAAATTAATTTATTTTCTCATTGATCCATAAGTACATCACAATTTATAGACCCAATATGTTCTCTCCAAATGGGAGAACCTTTTGATTTTGTTGCTTTTATTATGTAAGGTCACCACTCTTTTTTTTAGAGAGTTGATCTCAACGCCATGCATGAACTTACATGCTTAAAGTCATTAAGTTTTTAAGTGAAGCGTGCATGATAAAGTCTAGGAGTAGGAAGTAGTATCATGCACAAGAACAGGTGGAGCTCCACGAGCTCGAGCTATATGTGCCATTTATGCGCCGCACCAACCTTACATGCCTAAATTCCTTTGTTGTTGCAATGTTTTCACTCTTTAACAAATTAAGTGGTTGTAGTATGTCATTCAATAGGGGTATAAATGATCATTTCTTATTAACTTTTCTTAGATTAAGTGTTTTATTTCTCTGTTTGTATGGTAGACTATGGACATATATTGAAAGCGGAGGATTACCAATTAAACAAAGAAAATAAATTATGGATGCAAGTGTAGTACTTAGTTAATTAAATGATATATATATATACTTCAATAGGTCGAATAAGATATTACTTATTTGGGGGCGGTCTGGCGTAAACAAGTGCAAATTATTGTATTTTGGTTGATGTCAAAGCAAAGGACAAAGGCGAGGCGTCCGCTTAGGAGACGAATCCTCGTAGATGAAGATTGTGCTTTTGGATGTGTTGCTTCAGAAACAGTTGAGTTGACACACAAAGTGCAATTGTATATAATTAAATTGTGTTACTTCAGAAACAGTTGAGTTGACTCCATATTCATCACCAACATCTAATTATATATATAATGAAAGACTCCATCAAAAGTGCTTACCTTCAATTTTGAAGATAAATATTCTTATTTTTGGGAGGTAAAAAGTGTTTTACGTACGCAAATCTCCTTTTTGTTTTCAGGTAGCTCTCGTAATCAAGTGTGTTATATTTTAAGTGGTGGACTTCTTGTTATTCTATATTGTGCAAAGTGCCTGATTTAGTTCAATTGTGTAGGATGGGCAAGAAGAAGGTAGAAGATGACGACAGTGATAGTGACAGTGATGTGGATGATGATTAGGGTGCAAATACAAAATCCATAATTCTTGATGATGGGAATTGCTCGAATGGATCCAACAAAAGTGATGATAGCTCCAGGTTAAATGCATTAAGATTCCTCTAAAAATTCTTTACAATCTTAGGTATGTTGTAGCGCTGGCAGCTCATAGCCTGTGGTTGTAAGTGGTATTAGACAACCTTTATCAGATTATGTGAGCTTTTTGTTAGTGCTTACAAATAATCCTCGTTTGGACTCAGTATAGAATTTTGTGAAAGTTCATATGAGTGAAAACACAATATTTTGTCACCATGTTGTTATGTAATGCATGTATTTTAATTTCCCCTCACTCCTATTACTACGCTTCTCACCAATGGCTAAACTCATCTTTTGAGAATTCTGAAATATCAAAACTTCTGATGGGCCTTTCACTTTATTAGTTACTTCTCTCTAATAATGTTCCCTGTGCCCAGGTCTTATTTATAGTTGTGCCCAGGTCTTATTTATAGTGAGGTGAATTATTGCAATTAGACCTTCATGCTAACAGTTAGGTTATTTTCTTTCTTTAGACAATGATGATGGTCCTGGGAAGCACGGTTAGGAGTTTCCGGCACTCTCGTCTGCCCGTGTCGCCGCCTTCCCCTCGGCGACATCGTGGTGTGGGTTCTTGTAGCCTTCCTCGCAGCTTCATGCATGTCAGGCGAGTGCACTCACGCGTGGGCAAGCGAGCCACTACGTGTAGAGGTGGGTGTCGTCCGAGCCATAATTCTTGATGATGGGAAATGCTCAAATGGATCCAACAAAAGTGGGGAGTGTGTTGATCTGGGTTTAGTTTGGGTCACACTCGGAAGGAGAGTCCTCGGTAAGAAGATCCAGGCGGTGATTGAGAGGAAAATGGAAGCGTGTTCGAGGAATCCATAAAATTGATGATTAGATCTAGAGGTGAATGTGGTGGTTTTGAATCGGATAGTAGTATGGAGCATGAGGGAGGAATGGCGGTTCACCCACCTTCGAGAATGGTATGGGTGCTCCTTGGAAGAAGTGCCAAAATCGGATGGGGAAGCAAATGGGGATAACAGCGATTCAGCTACAACACATCTCAATGACCACGAGATGCCTCGGTGAAGAATCTACCGATGGAAATAAATCTATTTCGGAGGAACTGCTAGACCTGACAAAGTACAGTTTAGCTGCAAAATTGGAGGTATGTTATGTTCTTTTACTCCTGATACATATTTGTTGGAGATAATTCAATATCTCTAGCTGCCATATCTTTTGGTTCTATTCAAATAGATAGTTAGTCCAAGTCTTCTACAACTAAGACTCTTTGGCTATATATGTCTATCCCTGTACACTTAAAAAATGTACTTGTTTTCAGAAAGAAAAAGTGTAAGGATTCGTTATATGCATGCATGCTCTGTTTAGTTTGTCTGATTTGAAAACAAGGTATTTACTAAGAAAGGTCGTTGTTGGAGAAGTATAGTGTAACAATGAAAAAACTTGGAAAAGGTAGTCGTTGGTGAAATATATTGTAACAAGCAGAAAAAGTTTCTCTTTGATTTCATTACTCCTTTTTCAAATATTCTTGAATTCTCAAAATTTATTCTTTGAAGTATTTCAAGATGCGAGATCATGCCAACATGCACAATTCTTACATGCTTGTTTTATATAAATTATATTGCAAATAGATTTCTGATAAAAAATGAAGTCATTGAATTCTAAATACAGAAACAAACCATGGCACATCATAGACAAGGTTTCTAAAGTCATTGGTTTTCTTGCGAATTTTAATAAGCGGGAGACGAACAAACCATGGCACATCATAGATGAGGTTTGATTGGAATGATATCCAAATCGTGTTGCAATGTAACTATTTATTTTCAGGTCTTTGGGACGTATACCAAGAAAATCATTTCAAATATATTCTATTGACATGAATGCCTTATGTACTATGTACAATATATTTGATTTTTATTCATATCGGAGGAGAAATTATAAAAACTTTTGTAATTGAGAGATATAGATGTTTGATCTTGTAGCAAAATTTTCTTTTATTACTTGATCTTTAGGTTTCGTTACTAATTTTATTTTTCGTAGCAACGCACGGGCATTGAACTATCATACTATATATTACAGTGGGTGGGATTGACGGATGGTGAGAGCTGCCAGGTGTCCCTCCTTGTGATTAGCCTCTCCAAAAAATTAGAAATCATATTTGTCGGGGATTGAGTATTCCCTATGACGATCGTTAGTACCCGGCTCGGTCAGCTCGCTTGACCATGCTTACCTTTGGGCGGTGTCCCCAAGAAAGATCCTCGGATAGGCGTGGCGGTCTCGTTCTTCACAAGCTCGCCCGAGCATGCTTGCTCGAGGAATGCGACCAACGACTGAGGCTCGAGAAGGGACCTCGGGCATAGCCGAAGCCGCACAGTCCCACCACGGCGACGTGGTATTAATCACTCAGCGACTTGTAGGACCGTACGACCACGATCTAAACCCACTACACCCACGTTGCGGGATGACGAAAAGTAAGGGAACAGTTTCACCTACGTCTGAGAGCAGTAGTGGTACGTCACTCCGTAATAAATGATGTAACGCTATAATTGTCTATAAATACCCCATCTCATGTAGCGTTTAGGGGCTCTGGTTCCCAATCCTGACGAGGGGTGGGGGACTTTTTCTTGGGAAAATCGAGAGGAAGAACACACCTGTAAGAAAAAGAGAGAGAAGAGAGGTCTGGTGCCCCGAGCAAGCATTTGTAACTCGCCTTTGGGAATTAGTGAAGCTGCTGGATGTAGAGTTGTTATCTCCCCCGCGAGAGGCCCGAACCAGGATAAAATCCTCCTGTGTGCTGTGTTACCCCGACCATCTCGATCCTAGCTCGGCAGGCCCTCGGATGCTATACCCTCCGTGGAAAAGGGGCCCTAGGTTGATATCTCATTCAACAAGTAAGCTCGGCGGGGGACCGGTTCCCAAATCGCCGACAGCTGGCGCCGTCCGTGGGGATCGACTGAGTCCTTCCGCGGAGAATCCCTGAGGATGCCGAATTCTCAAGATGATCAAGACCTCTGCGTCTTTGACGACGTAGAGGACGACGATATGTACTACGCCAGCGAAGGCGTGGTTGGTGTGACTGATCCGGAAGGCCACACCGAATCCAGGAGCCTTTCCCTGGCAGCTATAGCGCGAGAGTGTTTCCTCCGCTCGCATCATGATACCCTCACTAGTGAGGAGGAGACTGGCGATCTCCGCGACGGTCTGGACGTTCCTGACCGTCCCGAGTGTAGCCGTGAGACCACGTCGCGTGGGGATACCATGATGTCGCCCTCGCGGTCCCAGTACTCCCGCAGCGCCAATATGGCGGGAAGAGAAGAAATTCGTGAGGTTGAGTCTCCAGAGACCGCTCGTCGTCATCAGCACGATGCGGTCGAGATTAAATCGAAGTTGTCCTGGACAAGACCACAGCGACCATCTGCCGCCAAGCCATGGAAGGATCGGATGCGGGGCTGGAGCCCGGCTCACGAAGATCCCAACGAGCATCACTCCTCAAAGCACATGCATGATCGTCGGCCGAGGTCACCCCCCGCTGCTCCCCAGAGCGTCGAGCGGCTGCGGGCCATGGCAACGGTTGTGCGCAATTTCCGAAATTTCTCCGGTCAAACGGACCTGGAAGCCATGGGGACGGTCGTGGCCGAAAATCTAGAAAAGCTCGCCGCCGACATGGGACTCCTAGGGTCCCCTGGCGGAGAGAGGCCCCGGAGTATTTCCCGGGACCATAAGCGCTATTCCTCTATTCGCTCCCGTCATAGCGTCTCCCGAAATCCTGCTCGGGAGGCCCGCGGGGGTGCAAGATCGGTGCTGTGAGGACGTTTGGAGCGGTTCCCGGACGGCCTCACGGGCTCGGGGGCACGCCCCGTCCGCTTATGGGTTCTCCGAGTGTTCTACTTCGGGGCTGCCTTCGTCGCGCCGGTATGGAGACGTATTCTCTCACCTCACCCCACGCATAAAGGACCATCGTGACGCTAACCGTCATGGTCGCCACGCCCGGAGGGGTCGCCACGACAGCCCGGCGTTTGGGTGCTGGGCCTTTTCGGTGTCCCTCCGTGACGTCTCGTGGCCGAGCAAATTCAAGTCCGGCCACATCGAGCGGTTCAACGGGACTCAGAACCCAGACGAGTTCCTTTCGATTTATTCTACCGCCATTCTGGCGGCTGGGGGGATGAGGGGGTCATGGCCAACTACCTCCTCACGATCCTTGACGGTTCCGCCAGGACGTGGCTTTTCAATCAGAAGGAAGGATCGATCCGCTCGTGGAGGCAACTCTGCGAGGCGCTTCGGGCGAATTTCCAGAGCTGCTACACTCACCCGGGCAAGGAGCGCGACCTCGAGCGGTTGATCCAGACCGAAAAAGAATCCTTGCGGCACTTCATCCAAAGGTTTATCAAGGTGAGGAACTCCATTCCGAGCATCTTGGATGAGGCGGTCGTCCATGCCTTCAAGTTCGGGGTTCGGGATGTCCACTTCACAAGACACGGAGATCCATCCAAACATTTCAGCCAACGAGTTGTTCCGCATGGCCGACCATTACACGAACGCCGACGAAGCGGTCCAATGAAAAAAGATACTGGATGAAGTCAAGCTGCCACCTCAACCGGGATTTGAAGACTCCTCGAGCAAAAAGCACCTGGGCTCCGTGGAGAAGAAGATCAAGAAGAAGAAGAGGTCGTCCGCACCGAGCATGGTGGTCGCCATCGAGCATCGTCCACCGTGGGCTCTGCCGGATCAACAGCCCGAGGGTGGGGGGGGCCGGCCACCTCCGCGGCGCAACGACCAAGGTCGCGAAGGGAGTGCTCCTTCGGACGACCGCTATTGCCCGCTCCATTAGGCGGTCGGGCACGACCTTCGCAATTGCCGAACCTGGGCGTTCCGCCTGGAGAAGTTCTACAATGGCAAAGGGCCTATGCCCGCGCTCCTGGAAAAGGGGGAAGGCGGCAAGGGCAAGGGTCCTGCGGACAAGGACGACGACATGGAGTACTAGGAGCCCCATAACCACATAATTGTCATATTCGGGGGCTCCTCGACGTACAAGTCCCGCAGGGACTTGAAGGAGGCAACACGAGAGGGGTATCACATCGCCCAAGGCAAACCCCCCATGCAGTAGCTCAGGTGGTCTGAGCTGTCGATTACTTTCTCCAAGGATGATTGTCCCCTTGGAATGACCAAGCCTCAGAAGCTTCCGTTGGTCGTGAGTCTGACCATCAGCAATGCTAAAGTGGGGCGGGTTCTCGTTGATGGCAGGAGCTCCCTGGATCTCATATCCGCTACGGTCCTGGACGAGATGCAAGTCCCTCAGTCCAAGATCAAGAGCATAGCCGTCCCGTTCTTCGGGATCGTTCCGAGCACCTCGATCAAGCCTCTTGGCCAGATCGTCTTGCCCGTGACGTTCGGGAGCCTCAGCAACTTCCGGACCGAGATGATCACATTCGAGGTAGTCGACTTCAAGTCGGTCTATAATGCCATCCTCGGTAGGCCGGCCCTCTCTAAGTTCATGGCCGCTACACATCATGCTTATCAGTGCCTGAAGGTCCCCAGTCTGAAAGGAGTTATCACCATCAGAGGGGACCACAAGGCGGCCCTGAATTGTGATGAGAAGTCGTT
Source organism: Guadua angustifolia (assembly GCA_036346375.1). Lineage (NCBI taxonomy): Eukaryota > Viridiplantae > Streptophyta > Magnoliopsida > Poales > Poaceae > Guadua > Guadua angustifolia. The sequence goes on from CM070515.1 coordinate 20,571,048, forward strand.
CGATATAGTCGGGCAGCTGCCTTAGCGTGGCCCCGACCAAGAGCCGATGCACTCCCGGCCCAAAGTTGCCCTCGGCCGAAGGAGGAACCAAAGGCGATCCCACGAAAGCAGCGGACTGACCAGGTTTTGCATTTGGGATCTTCCTTAGATCCCAAATAGGAACTCGAGCTCGTTACTTTCCTCCGGAGGAGCACGGACATGTTCGCCTAGGAACCGTTCGACATGTCCGGAGTCCCAAGGGAAGTAATTGAGCACAGGCTAGCTGTTCGGCCTGATAAAAAGCCGGTGCACCAGAAGCTCAAGCATTTTCCCCCGGAGAAGCAAGCAATCATTCGGAACGAACTCGACAAACTCCTCAAAGCCGGCTTCGTCCGAGAAGTCGAGCATTCGGAGTGGCTGGCGAACCCGGTCATTGTCAAGAAGAAAGGTGGCAAGTGGCGCATGTGTGTCGATCACACGGGCCTAAATGCCGCCTGCCCAAAATACAACTTCCCTCTGCTGCGCATAGACCAGCTGGTCGACGCGACAGCAGAGTCCCAGGTGATGAGCTTTTTGGATGCCTACTCGGGCTACCATTAGATCAGCTTATCCCCCGAGGATGAAGAGAAGACCTCCTTCATCACGCCGTTCGGCACGTTCTGCTACGACCATGTCTTTCGGTCTGCGGAATGGCGGGGCGACCTTCCAGCGCCTGATGCAGAAGACCTTCCCCGATCAGATAGGCCGGAATCTGGAGGTGTATGTAGATGACATTGTGGTGAAAAGTAGGCTCACCTCGGGTCATGTATCCGACCTCGAGGAAACATTTTGTAACCTCAATAGACACCGAATAAAGCTTAATCTGGAAAAATGTGTCTTTGGGGTGAAAGCGGGCAAAGTGCTCGGCTATCTAATCGGGCCATATGGCATCGGAGCAAACCCGAAAAAAATCAAGGCCATTGAAAGGATCTGACCTCAGAGTGTGTAAAGGAGGTCCAAACCTTGGTGGGCGCAAAGCGGCTTTAGTCGCTTTATTTCCTAGTCGGCGGCCAGGGTGCCTTTTTCAAGGCGCTCCGTAGGCACGAGGGCTTTGCATGGACGAAAGAAGCTAACCGCTCTTTCGAGGAGCTAAAGCGATGCTGTCCACCCCGCCTGTCTTGGCCACGCAGGAGTCGGGAGGCGCTTTGTTGTATCCTACAAAGAACCCCGGCCGTAAGTGTGGTGTTGGCGGTCGGCGAGATGGTATTGACGACCAATATACTACATCGGCGAGTCTTGCATGGACCGAAGGAGCGGAACCACGAGGTCGAAGCTTTTGTACTCATTGCTCATGGCCGAGGAAGCTGCGCCACTACTTCGAGCTCACAAGATCATCGTCGACCAACTTTCCACTTAGGAGATCCTAAGGAATCAAGACGAAGCGGACCAGGATAGCGAAGTGGGCTATGGAGCTCGCCGGTTCGATATCCACTTCTCGGCTCACCACGGGCGGTTAAATCCCAGATCTAGCGGACCGTGGCGGAATGGACAAATCCGGTGCCACCTCTCGCCAAAACGATGGGTGCGAAGATGGTCGATGGACAATGTGCTTGACGGGTCCCGAGCCGAATGCTCGGGGGCCAGTCGTCGTCTTGGTATCCTCAAGGATCGGCTCAATACATCATTCAATTGCGCCGCGCGACCAACAACGCGGCGGAGTATGAAAACCTCTGGCCGGCCGGCGTGCAAAGCGCTTCGGAGTTCGGCGACTAACTGTGAGAGGCAATTCGCAGTTGGTCGTCAACCAAGTTAACAAAGAGTATCAGTGTTCCGATCGCTCAGCGGCGCTTTACTTGGTTGAAGTGAGGAAGATGGAGCGGTACTTTAGAAATTTCGAAGTACTCTACATCCCTAGGAAGGACAATTCCCTCGCCGATCATCTTTCCAAGGTCGGTTCCTCGCAGATGCCCACCCCGCTAGGGGCATACGTCGAGCATCTGCGCAAGCCCTCCATTCCCTCTGTAGAGGAGGCACTGGAGACGTGCGATAACGTCGCCCTCCTCGAGCATGGTGCGGTTGGATGGCGCCATTAGTCGATATCTTGCCCATGGGACCTTGCCGAGGAAGAAGCCGGCGTTCGGTTTATAAGGCGGTCCTCTCCGTATAAGCTAATTGAGGGCGCCTTATACCGCAAAGGGGCACTTGGAGTCCTCTCCAAGTGCATATCTCGGGAAGAGGGCAATTTCCTTCTCAGAGATATCCATGAGGGGATGTGCAAAGCTCACTCATCTTTTCGGACGCTCGTAAGCAAAGCCTTCCGATTGGGATACTATTGGCCGATAGCCTTAAGCCGCTTCGGGCGCTTCGTGGCGATTTGTCGGCATGCCGATTCCATGCTGCAAGGCACACCGGCCGGCGTCGCACTTCAAACTATCCGCTCTCATGGTCGTTCTCGATCACGGGGTCGATATTCTCGAACCTTTCCCGCGGTCGAAGGGGTTGTAAATTCTTGCTCGTGGTACGTCGACACCTTCTCTAAGTGGATCGAGGCCGAGCCTGTATCAACCATTTCGGCTCAAGCAGCCAGGAGGTTTTTCCGCATCAACGTGGTGACGTGTTTTGGAGTCCCCAATCGCTTCATCACAGATAACGGCACTAAGTTCACTAGTGAGCTGTTCCAAGCCTACTGCGAAGACATCGGGACAAAGGTCTGCTTCGCCTCTGTAGCTCATCCGCAGAGCAATGGAGCTGTCGAGCAAGCAAATGGCCAAATTCTTCAGGGGATCAAGAAGAGGGTCTTCAAAGACCTCGCCCGACACGACAGGTCGTGGGTAAATGAGCTTCCTTCCGTCCTCACAGTGCATCTGCACCACAATGAGTCAGACTCTGAGGGCGAGGCGCCTTTCGGCTTGTCTATGGTGCAGAGGCCATCCTGCCCGTCGAGATTGTGCTGGGATCCCAGAGGGTGCACCTAGTTGATAGCGTCGACCAAAAGCTCGAGCGTCTCCTCAACCTCGACTTTGCTAAAGAGGCGTGGGAAAGAGCGCTGCTGCGGTCTGCCGTCTACCTACAAGCTCTTCGTCGGCATGCGGCTAAGTCGATTTGGCCGAGACCTTGCAAGTTGGCGACCTTGTCCTCACGTCAATCGTGACACGTCGAAGGCCAACAAGCTCTCCCCAAGTGGGAAGGTCCGTTCACGATCGTTTGATGGCTTGCGCTGAGGGCTGTCACTTTGGCAATGGAAGACGGCCGAGTGCTCGCAAGCTCTTGGAATATAGACCAGCTGCACAAGTTCATTGTCTAAACCCGTATCCACTTTTGTATCTTGCACTAGATTAGCAGTTTTTTCAAGAAAAAATTCGGTTCCCTCGCCCACGTGAAGTCCGTTACCTCCAGGATTTTGTGAATGTTTTCAAAGTCCTTTGCCGTTGGCAAGCCGGCTTCGATTTCGCTAAGGCATACTTTTTCCTCACGATCTTGGTAAGGGGCGAGCACGCGTCGGCGAAACGTTCCTCAGCGTCTTTATTCTAAGGTCGGGCTAGCGTGTGCGTGCGCCTACAGGGTGCCACGACTAGCGCTCGGTCACTAAAACCCGCTGCCAAAGGTTCCAATCTCTATAAGCCGACTATGATCCGTAGTAGTTTTATTTGCCGCACGATTTGATCGCTATCTGAACACCTTTCGATGGGTCGAGGTTTTAGTTCAATTCACGTGCGTTTGGTCATCGCGCACTCCGTCGATAGCCGTCGTTCTTCGCCGCCAATGATCATGCTTTCGCAAAATCGGTATGTGTCCAAAACCTTTGAGAAGTCGAGGCCTCGCCGTTCTCGTCTCCGACACGGCCCATGCTACTTAACCGCGGAGAAGTTGGCGACTTGGTCGGTGGAATGCAGCGATTTCCTAACTCTCCTGCGAACGAGCTCATGCTCGCAACTTAGGTGCACGACCTTCATTCGCAGCGGGGGCTCGGTAGGAGCGAGCTACCGCACTAACGTTTCTTCCAAAAATCGTCGCTAAGTGCCTCATTCTAGCTCATGATTGTACTTTGTCTCTTTTTCGAGCATATGTCGCCCATGACAAGCATTTTACTTATCTACCTTTTGGGCTTGTGTTGCTCGTGCTTTGCTCTAACGTGTACTCCTATCTGCCTGTCTTTCATTGTTTGCCTCGTGTTCGTTATTTGCAGGTAATAACTAGAAGAGTCCAAAAGCAATAATGCACAAGACAAGGTCCTTTGGGGGAAAAATATGCTTTACTTGCATCGTCAAAAGTCATCAAAAAAAAGAGAGAGAAGAAAGAAAAGAAAAAAAATCCTTTATGCCCCAGGCTTCGTTCCTCTAAGCGCCGTGGAGAGCTCCTGCCTTAGCTCGTCAATCTTGGCCTCGAGGTCGATCACCTTCCGACGAGCTTCCCGTCCTTCACGGGCTTCTTGGCGGAGTTGCTCTGTCTCCTCCTTGCCTTGATCAGAAGCTCAGCGATCTCCTTGGCCGGCCTAGCTCCGCCACCTTCGCCCCGAGGACTTGGGAGTGCTGTTTTTCTTGCTCGAGCTCGTGAATTTTCCCCTTGTACTTGGTGGCATCTTCTTCGGCCTGGCGGACGCTCTTCTCAGCCTGGCGACATCTCCCCAAGATCAGCGCATCCCGGGCCTTGAGCGTCTATTCGCCGCTCAAGCTCGGTTATCCGGGCGTTGTAATCGGCGTTCTGTTTGGCCACGACCTCAGGAGGAACTGTCGCCGAGTCAAAGTCCATCATGGTCTTTTGAATAACCTGCAGGCAAACAAGACGAGAAGGAAAAAGATCTCAGGCGCCTTCCCCCCAGGGCGCGAAAGGAAGAAACTACCGACAAGAAAAGAAAGTAAGCTCACCCGACCAAGGCGCACGTAGAGGTTGTCCCGAAAGCTCTTGGCGACATCTACCCCCTGAAGAGCCGCAAGTTCCCTATCGGGCGACATCGGCGCGGGGCTCCGGCCTTCCGCCCAAGCAAGGATCTCGGCCGGGATGTCCCCAGGATCCTTCCAAGAGGGCAGATCGCTCGAGGACGACGCATCATCCCCCCGGGCATGTAGTCCGCCCGGAGAAGTCGTGCCTCCCACTTGAGCTGGTCGCTCGCTTCGGTCTTATCTCATCGCTTTCGGGGCGATCGGGCGTCACGCCGAAACCGTGGTTCGCTCCGGCGTCGCAGATTCCTCCGAGCATCTTTGTTCGCTCGGGTGCTTCGCCTTGTCGGCGGTGGTTCCCGGGGATCCTGTGCTTTCTTGAGCAGACTTTTCGCCCAAGACCGCGGGATCATCCTCCTCCCCTGCCGGAGCATACTCCATGCTCGAGGGGGCCATAAACTGGGGGACTGGTCCCTCCAGAGCAGGAAGTGCCTTGGCACCCTGATCGGCGTTGTCGGCGAGCTCGTTCGCCACCAGTTCGACGGCCTCGCTCATCACACGGTCGGCAAGGAGGGCAAGCTTCCTCTCTAAGACACGACCAAGGATCTCGTCAGCTATGCTGCCGCAATTTGGAAAGGCCCTAGGAGCTATCACGCCCATGTTTACGGAGTGGGGTTAGCTCGGATAAAGGGCAAGCGAAACAAAGAGCAAGAAAAAGAGAAAAGACATGGGTTCGGGAGCTACCTTCAGCAAGCTCCTCGTTGTCATTCCCGGCAGGTTTTGCCGCCGCCGCAGCTTCAAGTTCAGCATCCTTCTTTGCGGCGGGGCTGATCCTCGCTGGGTGGGGGGCGACCTTCCCCGTACCGAGGGCCTCCGGCATCTCCTTCTGGCGCCCGTGCCTCGCTATGAGGGGCACCTCATCTTTGTCCTCGTCCTCATCCCCGTCCTCCGCCTCATCGGGCTCCGCAGCCTGTCGGGGCGAAGTAACCTGCTCGAGCTTAGCCTTAAGCTCGGCAAACTCCTCCCTCAGCACCTTTTACTCGGCCTGCACCATTTCCTCAATCAGTCTCGCCTCCTCCGCGAGCTGCTCCAAGCTCTCCTGGACGTAATCCTCCATCCAGGCGTTCAAGCGTCTTACCTCCTTCCGGTCGGCAAACTCCAAGTACTGCCGCGGAGGACTTTTGGTCGAGCTTGCCCGCCTCTTCGCCAGCCGGGTAGAGGGTAGTGGCGGGGCTTGTCTCTTGATCCTCGTCCTCTTGGCCTTGGCAGCCGGGACAAGCACTCCCTGGCCGCCTGCCAAGGGCCTAAGGTCGGCCACCGCCACCTCTAGGGTGATCGTCTCCTGCCAAAAACAAAAAGACATCAAAAGATGCTCGGGACGCTTTCCCACAAGCATGAATTGTAAAACAGCTTACCACTTCGCTCCGCTCGAGCACATTCTTCGGGACCTGCTACCAAGCGCTTCGAGCTCCTTGCCCGCCAGGTGCCAAACATCTCGTCGACCGCTTTTCCACCCATCGAGGCCGGGCTGTAAATGTCGACCATGAAGATGTCAGCATGAGCATAAATGGTATATACGAAGCAAGAATCACTCAAGACCACAAGACTTACCGGAGTCGGCCTCTCGGGTAAGATCTTCCCAACTGGAGACCTTGAAGAAGGGGTGCTCCCTCCTCCTCAGAGGGGACACCCTGTTCCTGAGGAAGTCCCGGACGATGTCCCGACCAGTGAGCCCCATATTTGTGAGCTCGCTGATCGTCATCAAGGACCGCTCCTCCTCGGCTTGAATGGGTGGGCGCGAGGTCTCTACGCTAGACGCCGACTTCCCGGAGTAGCAGAGCGTGCTCCTCTCCATCTTCCTCAGGTAGAACCAGAAGTCGGCCCAGCCCGACACCGAGTCCTTGAGAGTGAAGAATGGGTACTCATATGGACGGTTGGCCCTCAAACGGAAGTACAGAGAACCGGTGGGAGAAGCCGCACCGGTACGAAACAAGGAATAGAAATGGAAGAAGAGGCTCGCCATGGGCAGGATGCCCATGAATCCCTCGCAGAGGTGCGAGAAGATGGTCAAGACAAGAATAGAGTTGGGATTCAAGTTGGTGATCTCGCACTCGCATTGCGCAAGGACAGATTCACGAAACTCACTCTCGGGCAATCAAAGCCCGTTGACAGTGTAGAGCTCGCACGTGACGATCTCATCATCATGCGGCACCGGAGCTCTTTCGCCGCTGGGGATCCGCCAGGTGCCCGCATCAAGATACCCATAGTCCTCGAGCACCCGAAGCCTCTCCTCAGTAATCTTAGTCGGGCCGAACTTCGCCATGGAGAAACTTCGAGGAAAGGGCGCGAGGAGGAAGATAGAGTTTGAAGGTTGGAAGGCTTTGAAGTTTGATTGCGAGTCGCGGAGGAAGAAAGCCTCCAAAATTGTCCCTTTGGTATTTATGGGCGAGAAGCGAAATGATCGCCTTCGCCTTCGCCGCTGGCAAACCGACCTGACGATGCGGTTTTCGAAACTGTCCTATAAAGGCGTAGTTTCTAAAAAACTGTCAGAACCGTACCCACGAGGCTTCGCGGAGAAGGAACCGTCGCGACCTTCCGCCTCCATTCCCAAGTGCCATTTTGGTCGGGCTTTGAGCGACACGCTTGGTCCCGCCAGGGCATGCTCGTTCCCGAGCAAAGGTTGCTCGGATCTGCGGCGACTCTTGACGCAAGATGCTCGTTCGGCGGGGGTTGCTTTCGAATGCAGCTGCGAGCTCTTATTGCAAGATTCTCGTTTTCGAGTAGGATCGCTCGGATGCTGCGGTAGTTCTTCGCTGCAAGATTCTTATTCTCGGACAGGATTGCTTGAACGCTGCAGTAGTCCTTCGCTGCAAAGTCCCAATCCCTTCTGTAAGTCTTGAGGCTTAAGGCGAAGCCCTCATCGAGCAACTTCCCCCTTAAGCCTCGGGGGCTAGCTGTCGGTGATTGGGTATTCCATATGGCGACTGTCGTACCCCAGCGGCTGGTCAGCTGCCGACCATACTTACCCTTGGACGGTGTCCCCAAGGAAGATCCTTGGATAGACCGGCCTGCTGGCCTATCCCGTCTTCAGCTAAGCTCGCCCTCGAGCATACTTGCTCGGGGGAATGTGACCAACGACTAGGCTCGAGGAAGGGACCTCGGGCATAACCAAAAAGACGGTCCACGAAGGCGACGTGGCATTAATCACTCGGCGGCTTGCAAGACCGTATAGCCACGATCTAAGCCCACTACGCCCACGTTGCGGTATGGCGAAAAGTAAGGGAACAGTTTCACCCACGTTTGAGAGCAGTAGTGGCACGTCACTTCGTAATAAATGATGTAACGCTGTAATCGTCTATAAATACCCCGTGGCATGTAGCGTTTAGGGGCTTTGGTTCCCAATCCTGACGAGGGGTGGGGGACTTTTTCTTGGGAAAATCGAGAGGAAGAACACACCTGTAAGAAATAGAGAGAGAAGGGAGGCCCGGTGCCCCCGAGCAAGCATTTGTAACTCGCCTTTGGGAATTAGTGAAGTTGTTGGAAGTAGGCTGTTATCTCCCCCGCGAGAGGCTCGAACTAGGATAAAATCCTCCTGTCTGCTGTGTTGCCCCGACCATCTCGATCCTAGCTCGGCAGGCCCTCGGATGCTATATCCTCTGTGGAAAAGGGGCTCTAAGTTGGGAATAATTAACTATTTGCCACTCTTACGGAGTGCCAATTAATATGAGTCACTGACACGCTACAGTAATATGAGTCACTAACGTGGCAAATCTGTTACCACTGACCCCATAAAAAGTGGCAAATAGTTAAGAGCCCCTCTAAGTTGATCCCTCATTCAACAAGTAAGCTCGGCGAGGGACCGGTTCCCGAATCGCCGACAATATTATATATTATAGTGGGTGGCATTGATGGATGGTGAGAGCTGCCAGGTATCCCTCCTTGTGATTAGCCCCTCCAAAAAATTAGAAATTGCGTTTAGGTCTTTTCGGTGGTTTTTTAATGAAATAGACCTGAAATTTTTTTAAAATTACATTTAGGTCCCTCGCGGTTTACATTTAGATCCTCCTAGTGTTTTTTTGCGGAACGGATCCTGAAAAAAAATAAAGTACTTTTTGTCCCTCTACAGTTAAAAAAACACAGATTCGTCGAAGGTTTATAGCAACCCGTGGATTCGCCTCCGGGTGTTTTTTAGCAGAACGGACCCTGAAAAAAATTACTTTATAGATCTCTACAGTTAAAAAACACAGATTCATCGAAGGTATATAGCAACCCATGGATTCACCGACAGGTCGTAACCGCGGTTTTCTAAAAAAAACACAGATTCATTGAAAGTTTATAACAACCCATAGATTCACCGACGGGTCCTAACGACCCATTTTTTTAAACAAATACGAAAACAAAAAATACAACCAAATTTTCCGAAATACGTAAAAAAACAGCTACAATTGAAAAAAAACGCCGATTCGTCGAAGGTTTATAGTAGTCTATAGATTCGCCGACGGGTTCTAGCCGCGGTTTTCTAAAAAAACACAGATTCGTCGAAGTTTTATAACAGCCCATGAGTTCGCCGACGGGTGCTATCGACTCATTTTTTTTAAAAAAAATACAAAAACCGAAAATACGACCAAATTTCTCAAAATTTTCACGTTGTATCATCATGCGCGACGCAGCGTAGCGTGTTATTCTGGCTAGCCGCGATTTTCTAAAAAAAACACAGATTCGTTGAAGGTCTATAGCAGCCCATATATTCGCCGACGAATCCTAACACAAAAAATAAAAATATAAATAATATTACATTTATATCTCTCCGCGGTTTTCTCCTAAAAATAAAAATATAAACAAGATGACATTTTCTAGTGGCCTAGCCGGCTGGTTGAGAAGGTTGGTGGTGTCTTGGGCCAGATGTGTGCTGCAATTGCAGCTACGACCCAAGCATCGGAATCGAACCGTGGGAGTCGACGTCTCACCTAGGCCAACCGCACCTATAGCGGAAGCATCCACGGCCGTCGTGAAAGGGAGCTCCTCAAATTCGTGTAGCCTGCGAAGACCTCTAATCCCTAACATACCTATACAGCTAATAACTTACATACCTAAATAATCTGATCGCAAACTAATGAATGTGAAAAAACTAATGCTAGTCTAAACACCTAATTACTTACAAAACTAATTAATTTAGTCTCTAAGTCATATGCGTAAATAACTATTGCTCTACAAGACTAATTACTTACAACCCTAATTAATACGGTCCCTATATCATGTATCTAAATACTTATTATTCTACAAACCTAATTACATACCAATCTATTTAATCTGGTCACTAAATTGCATTACTAAATTTAAATTTAAATTACTCAAAAAAATTTACCTGCGCAAATGACAAATTTTCTTCCTCCTCCTCTTCCCTCTCCTCTCTTCTTTTCTGCGCTATCGGTAGATATGAGACCGAAAGCCAGGGCTTGCCAATTTAACCCTCTCTATCGCCGTTGGAGTGGCGACAAAGAGCTAAACCATTGGTGATAGCTCTCTGTCGCCATTTCAATTGGCGATAGAGGGTTAGTTACCGTTTTATCTGGCAACAGAGACTCGGTTGCGAGTTGAAACGACGACTGGCTCACCATCGCTAGATGAATGCGCGACAGGTAGATATTTCTGTTATTTTTTGGTATATTTTTCTGTAATTTCTCATTAAAAAATATTATTTAAAAAATTTCATGAAAGTAAGCTAAAAACCGTTAACTATGCTTGTGCTAAATAGATAAGCGTACGAAGTGACTGATGTGTATACTTTAAAATATTGTATATATTCTTGAGTCATTCTAGTGTGCTGTGATTAGCAGAATATATAGGCAATATCATGTGCACACAGGGCTTCCCGTATACATACTATGCACACTAACTAATAAAAGTTATGAAAAATTCTGAAAAAAATTGAAGATGTACTTCATAGATTAACAAGTTTAAACTTGTCAGAATTTTCTCTTTTTATAACTCTTGATATATAATGAATTCGATCTTGAAATTTCATACATAGGTAGAGTAATCTATGAAGTATATCTATAATTTTTTTTAGAATTTTTCATAACTTTTATTAGTTGGTGTGCACGGTGTATACACGGAAACCCTGTGTGCACAGGATATGTTACCGAATATATATGCATACTTGTGTTAATCCTAAATTTCGGAGTTCTAGTTTCATTTAATGCATTTTCTTGTGTACAGTTAGGACTAAAATAGAGGCACGATTATCTATGAACTTAAACAAAAGTTCAAACCCCTTTAGAGCATGTACAACAGTAATTAATGAGCCGTCTGCAAGTTGCCACGTAATCTTTATCATCCTATGTGGCATAGAATTAATAAGAAGAGAGGCGCTTGCCGTCTCTTCGCGAGAGGACGGCGATGGCTCGTGCTTCGATGCAAAGCAGCGACTCGTGCTTAGTTATAGGAAAAAGCCGTCTATATACTCATGCTTGATCACGGTAATTTATGGGCCCATGCATAAATTAATTAGTTTATAGATCGCTCGATGACAAGCCATTGTAGAAGTTATGCATTTTGTTGTCTTTATACGACATGGCATACATTTATAGACAGCAGCTGTCTAGACTGTTGTACATGCCCTTATTTAATTGCTACCTCTCTTACTGAATCCCCTTTATTTAACTACTACCTCTCTTACTAAATACTCCCTCCGTTTTTTTATAAGGCATATTTTAATTTTGCACAAGGATTAAGGTTGCGTTGAAATTGAGAAAGATACGAGAGAAAATAACTTAGATGCCCTCATTTAATTGTGTTGGAAGATAAAAGATATACTTTGTGTGGATGGTAATGAATAAATGCATATGGATGAGAGAAAATAAATATGGGTATAGAAGAAAAGGTCTCATTAAATCTACATACAAGCCTTACATTTGTAAACAAAACAATTCAAAAAATAGGCCTTGTAAAAAAAACGGAGGAAGCAGTTGACGTTTTAGGATTTTACAATTCAACCAAAGAACGTAAAGAAATAACCAAATCGTACTCCTTCGTTAGCTCATTTATTGTTCTTGGATGGTGTGTATGACTCTTTTCTGCAGTAATAAATAACATTGAGAATAATAAATGGTAATGGTATGTAAAGCAAAAAAGTTAAAAGTTACTTCAAAATTGTAGCATAACATGTATTTAGAAATAAAATTTAAAAGCTAGAATAACATGTGTATTTAGAAACGGAGGATTTACTTGATGTGCTGATTACCCAAAACATACTCGTCGTGCATTCAGAGATCAAGCAAGCATGTCGTAAGTACTCCAAGTTCATCTATTTGCTGTTGTTATTTAATTCGTACTTTTAGTTCTCAAGCAAAAATGGTCTAGTGACAGCTCACGCGGAGATAAAAACAAGCACTTATTTATGACTTTTAATTTTGGACTGGGAATTATGTTGTGGCAGTACTAATGGCCTAATTTATTACAGATAAGAGTTGGGCCGGTTTTCACAGCTTCGACGGTGCCTAGCGCTGGATCAGGGCGAGGGATTGGACGTTGAAGCGTGAGTGTGTGAGAGTTTTTTATTTATTTTAAAAACTACCTCCATCTTTTCTTTTTTGATGGGAAAAAACTGCGTTCATCTGTGAGATGGTTTTTGCATGGCGCATAGAAACAAAGCGGGTTGGCGATTGTGCTGCGGCCTTGCAAGATTTCATCGGCCCAAGGACTTCATACGTAGTTGAGGCTTTAAAGAACGGCCCATCAGCCTTAGGAGTAAGGTCGAATTTTTTTATTTAATATTTATTTTAAATCTTTTTTCAAAACTAATCAACGGATTTTTTTTGCAAAAATAGGCACCCGTCGCCCGAATATGAGGCGATCGCCCCATATTCGGGTGATAGGGACCTGAATGTAAAATGTTTTACCCAAATTCAGACGTTAGTCACGTTAGGGACCTGAATGTAAAAAACATCATAAAAATTTGACATTCAGGTACTTATTGCCTGGGTATGGGGCGATAGGTATCTGAATGTAAGATTTTTTACGGTGTTTTCTGCATGTAGGTTCTTAACGTGACTAACGTTTGAATATGGGTAAAAAAATTTACATTCAAGTCAGATCACTCCATATTCGGACGACGGGTACCTATTTTTGCAAAAAAAAATTTCCGTTGATTAGTTTTGAAAAAAAGATTTAAAATAAATATTAAATAAAAAAATTCGAGTAAGGCGTCGACCACGTGGCACACCAAGCAGCCGATGCTCCGCGGAGGCTGTCGCTACCCGCCTCGTGGCGTGGCACACGAGGCAGTGGAGCGCTGCATGGTGACAGCCTGACAAGTGTCACACCAGGTAGAGAGGAACGCTGCATGCTCAGCTTCGCCATGGAAGCATGGAGCGCTCCACCTTGAACCAGTCGAATCCGAGTCTATAAAATCCTCGCCATATAGTTGAACTGAGATCTCACACCGCACACCACGCAAAGCGAGCTACCTACCTAGCTAGCAATCCCATATGGATAGAAACCTGCAGTCCGTGCCCATGGCGATCTCCTTCAACGCGGAGCTTCTGCAAGCGCACGCCGAGCTCTGGAACCTCACGTTCAGCTACCTCAAATCCATGGCGCTCCAGTGCGCCATCAACCTCGGGATCCCCAACGCCATCCACAGTCTCGGCGGCGCCGCCTCGCTGCCCGACCTGCTCGCCACCGTTCCGGTGCCCGAAAGCAAGAGGCCCTACCTGCCTCGCCTCCTGAGGTTTCTCACCGCGTCAGGTATCTTCACTTTTGATGCTCCCGCCTCAGGGGAGGGCACAACCAGCGAGGCATCAGGAGCAGACGTCTACCGCCTCACGCCGGTGTCTCGCCTCCTCGTGGATGATGGCGGCGTCCACGGGGGCGCCACCCTTTCGCCGTTCGTGCTCTCCCAGACCACGAAGTACCACGTCACGGCGGCTATGCACCTGTCCGAGTGGTTCAAGGGCGACGACGGGGCGGCCGCGGTGGAGATGCCGTTCAAGATGGCGCACGGCACGGACCTGTGGGGCGTCATGGGCCGTGAAGCGGAGATGAATGAGGTCTTCAGTGCCGGGATGGGGTCCGACAGCCAGCTTGCGATGGACTTCATCATCAGCAAATGCGGTGAGGTGTTTCAGGGGATAAACTCGTTGGTCGATGTCGGTGGCGGGACCGGCACGGCGGCGAGGGCCATCGCCAAGGCCTTCCCGCATGTCAAGTGCTCGGTGTTGGACCTTCCCAATGTAGTCGAAAGCATCCCGGCTGATGGTGTCGTTGAGTACATCGCAGGTGACATGATGAATTTCATCCCACCGACTGACGCTGTGTTGCTCAAGGTATAATTAATCCATGCATCAACATAAAATTTTTGGGGAAATCGTTTAGCTAGTAACAACTCTTAATTACCTAAAGCTTGTTGACATATATATACTCCCTCCAATCACAAATAATTATCAATTTAGACATCGACATGGCCTCTAAAACACAGCTTTGACCACTAATTTCTATTATAATATATTTATAAAACCAATAAAACTATAATATTATGAAAGTACTTTTGATTCATGTATTCAATTTAAGTATTTAAAAATACAGTGACAATCAAAGTTTTAAAATTTTGATTTTATCTATGTCTAAAACGATAACTATTTATGATTAAAAGGAGTAGGTTAATTATGTCCTATGTGCTCTTCCCGGAAACTTGTAAGTGTTTAATCAACTGAGTGTTTATTAATTACAGTATGTGCTACATGACTGGAACGACGAAGACTGCGTGAAGATTTTAACACAATGCAAAAGGGCTATACATTCTCGAGAGAAAGGGGGGAGAGTTCTAGTCATAGATATAGTTGTTGGGTCTCCTTCCAAGGCCATGTTCGAAGCCCAAGTCTTGTTCGATCTATTGATGATGGTGATAACATCAGGTAAGGAGCGTGATGAGCACGAGTGGAGCAGGATATTCATGGATGCAGGATTTAGTCATTACAAGACAAGGCCTGTTTTGGGGTTTCTATCTATCATCGAGCTCTATCCATAGCCATATATATAATTAAAACACATGTTTGCTATGATGAAGTACGCGTGCTTGACGTGGGAAGCCCTGTAAAATTCATGATGCTCGCACAAGTCCAATTGTCTGTCTGTCACAACAGTGTATCTGTGCGCCTCTAATGGCTTACCTTTGCAATAAAGTGGCCTACCATGCATATTACCATTATTTTTGTTGCATGCCTAGATGGAAACTGATAAGATCAAGTACTTTAGAGGCCAGATATTCTTTTGTTCTACTTTGATGATTATTGAGACAAGTTGGGTGCTCTCACTTAGGCGTCAAAACTCAAAACCAGATGAGTTAAAGCCCATGCAGATGTTACACGTTATTGTCGTCAATCTATATAAATTTTAACTTCTAATTGAACGAAGGATTCCTCCTTTGCTCAAAGGGGTGGAAATCCTCACGCTAATCCATGAAAAACAATATCCTAAAAGGCTAAAAGCTATCTCTTTAACTGAGACAAAAAGAGAATCTACAGATGCCAATATTTTTGGAGAGGTTCGGCCGACGCCCACCACGCAAGCGCCGGGCAGGGTAGAAACTACGAATTTTTTTTTAAATAATATTATTTTAATTCGAAATTGCGACATTAATACACGTTTTTAAAAAATTGCAGAAATAATATCCGTCGCCAAACCGTTTGGCGATAATAGGTCGTCGCCAAGCGGTTTGGCGACTCTCGAATAATCGCCGAATAGTTTGGCGATAATAGCCTAATCCAGCGTATCAAATCGCCGACATGACCGGTTATCGCCAAAGTCGGAGTGGTCGCCAAACCGCTCGGCGACTACTCGATGAAGTCGCAAAGCGGCTCGGCGACTACTAGTAATCGCCCGGCGGTGTGGCGACTACTAGTAGTCGTTCAACTGCTTGGCGATATTTTGGAGAGGTTCGGCCGACGCCCACCACGCAAGCGCCGGGCAGGGTAGAAACTACGAATTTTTTAAATAATATTATTTTAATTCGAAATTGCGACATTAATACCGTTTTTAAAAATTGCAGAAATAATATCCGATCGCCAAACCGTTTGGCGATAATAGAATCGTCGCCAGCGGTTTGGCGACTCTTGAATAATCGCCGAATAGTTTGGCGATAATATAATCCAGCGTAAATCGGCGAATGACGGTTATCGCCCGAATCGGGGTAATCGCCAAACCGCTCGGCGACTACTCAGTCGCCATGCATTCGGCGACTACTAGTAATCGCCAGCGGTGTGGCGACTACTAGCTTCAAGTTTAGCGATATCTTTACATTTATTAATTTGTAAGTAAATTTTTTGTGAACTATTTATGCAATAATTGTTATATTAAAAGGAAAAAACTAAAAAACTCTTGTCATGTAATAGGCGGAAGAATTATTTTAGTTAGTTAGTGATCGCATCTCACTTTCGTATTTTCATAGCCCCATGATTGGCAAGACACGGTCAAAAAATTCAATAAATGAAGGCCGGCCTCGCAAATCTTGGGCTACCACTTACATATGGGCGAGATAGGAAGGCGTTCCTCGGCATTTTGTTGCGAAAGTCGGAAAAGGCACTAACGACTCTGAAACCACGGAAATCGTGGGCACTAAGGGTTTTCGTTGCCCATGGTGATGTGCCGAACACGGTCCAAAAATTACTTAAAAAATTCTAGGGCGGCCTCACATAATGCGGGCTACCACTTACGTATGGGCGAGATAGCGAGACGTTGGCCCGACCATTTGTTGCGAAAATCGGAAAAGGCACTTTCATGGTAGAATCGTGAGCACGCGATAAAAAATTAAATTGGACAACCACGGCGTCGGAAAATTTTGAAATATTTTATGGTGGTTCCTGATAAATCAGTGATATTACCATAAAATTTCAAATAATTTGAAGATCTGAACAATGTTTTTAAATTCAAACAATAAAATTTGATTGTTATGAACTTTTGAAAATTTAATTTTTATTGTTATGAACATCATAGATGTGGAATTTTCAAGATTTTATGGTCGACAACAACTCATGTTATGAACACTTAAATTATTTATTGAACATATATAAGGGTACATACTTGAAAGTTACGATGAGAAAATAAGCAATAGATTAGATTATATTATATTACTAGGGCATTACAACGATGGACGAGGTTAATAAGGAAAGCAGCATTGCGTCGTGGTGGAACAAATGATCGTTCCGCCTATCTGGGTACAGCCAGAATGATGTCATACATTTTCTGCATATTACCTGACCCGTTCTAGTATTGCGACCAGTCATCGGACACCGCTCAATCCCTACTATGAAAGAACTCCATGGGGTTCCGTAGATTCCCGGTATGCGCCGATTGGGTGGCCTATCCGTCACGTCTGGGTGTATAAGACTTAAATTTTGGTTGTTCTTTATGTGGATTTCTGCCCTCCCATATGGGCATGTCATCCCGATTCCCGGCGTCCCCTATGTTAATACCACCCGGGTTCCGGATGGTCCTTCTTGTCGAGGATTTGTTGCGTGGTGCGGGCCTCGTGGCTTCTTCCTTGTCCCTTCTTCTTCGAGAGGAGGAACCCTCTTGCGCCTCTGTTGTGTTGGCGTTATCGGAGACATGCGGGCGCTCTGCTTTCTGCTTTCGCTCGCACTCCACTATATGGTGCGGGGAGGTGTGTGTGGGCTTATGGTTGGACAACCGGAGCGTGCCACGTGATTCAATGCGGTATGCCCGCTGGTGGTTGCATAACACCATAGGCGTACTAAAGTCCGCTTTTACGGCGGTAGTGGCACCACGGAGAGGTTGCTCGCCCGCTTATCCCTTGAGTTGCTTGAGATGTGGGTGGTGCGTCTCGGGTCCACCCAGTTGAAATACCGACATCGTTCCTCCTCGGCCAAGGGGCACCGGTAGAATCTCCGGTCCGCTAGATCACCCCGGCGGTATCAACCACGCCTCCGGGCCATGTCTGTGAGCGTCGGGGCTTTCGGGTGGCCTGGAGGAGGTTCCTCCTCGACTTGTTGATGTTCAAAATGCCCTTTTGAAGTCCCGTGCGATGAGATGGTTTAGAACTACTACTTTGTGAGTTTAATATGAGTATGTCGCATGAAACTCACCGTCGGTTGGCCCCTTGCACACCGCCCTAAGCTCGGGTCGATCTAGAAAAGGACATATCTGGCGGCCTCTCCCACCGGTGAAGTTCTCGGGCGAAGCGGGGTAAGCGTCGTGGCGGTTGTTGAGAAATTAAGAGTCGCGTCGTTCGGCCCGTCGATCCATTGGAAGAAGCAACACGGTCCTTGTCTTTGAAAAAAGAAAGAACGATGCATGAGATGGTAGTGTTACCTGTATTGTGTGGACACCATGAGGTTTACCTCGTGAGAGTGCGAACCTGTGATAGTGAAGCACGGCGGCCGTGTCGCGATGGGTAGATTGCATCATCTTTGCGGTAGAGTTCTTGATCGCATTTGGGCGGGCAGCTCCGGCGAAGCTGGGCGTCGGCGCTCTTGTCATCCGGATATTGAGGCGGGATGACTTCGCTGTCTTTGAGGCGACGATAAACGACATTATGCCCTAATTTCACGTAGATTCGGTGAGGTTTATTCTGGTTTGGCTGTGTTGGATGTCTACCCTTCGGCCATGTTTTATAGTGGTGGTGAGGGTTACTCGAACGACGTGTCACCCATCATCAAAGCCGCGTGTTGTCGTTTGATCTGGCGGGGTGCGGCGTGTTGTCGTCTCGGTCTGGCGGTGCTGTGCGTGTTGTCGTCTCTGCGGCGATTAAAGGTGGTGGCGTGTTGTCGTTTGAGTCTGGCGGCGGGTGCGGCGTGTTGTCGTCTCGGTCTGGCGGGGTGCGGCGTGTTGTCGTCTCTGCGGCGGCGTGGTGCGGCGTGTTGTCGTTTCATTACAGCGGGGTCGGCGTGTTTGTCGTCTCGATCTGGCGAAGTGCACGTGTGTTGTCGTCTCGATCTGGCGGGGTGCATTGATATCGGAAGGTAAAAAAACGTGAACATCACTATTAATATTGTAAAGCAGTCGAACAAAGTAACAAAGAGAACAACACTCTAAACAATGTAGAATAGTATAAAGTAAGAACAAAAGTAGGATGACTGACCTATGAGCGAAGTCCCTAGTCGGCGCCACCCTCCCACGACGACCCTCTTCTCCTACGTCTTGAGGCGGTGCATCGTCAAGAGGCGGGTGAAGCGCTGCGATGGCCCCGCCGATCTGCGATGGCACCGCTTTGCCGTAATCCGAAGAAGAACTTATGTTACCGGTCGGCGATCGGCGTGGAGGCAACGTGTACCCTAAGGTACCGAACTCCAGTGCGTGAAGCGTATGCCGGTCAGAGTGCGTGCCACAATGTGCGGTCTGAGGCTGCGTCGCTGCGTCGGTCGAGGAAGCGTCTGGTATGCAATGAACCGGCGGTCGCGAAGAACTCCTTTCGGCGTGGCGAGGAGTGCGTGGGCGAGAGAGGCGGCCTCCACCCTCAGCGTAGCTGCGCGTTCGGATAATACCTTTTAATTGTAGTTCGTGATGCAAAAACTCAGCGTAAGTAGCTCGACTTACGGCGTGGGGACCATGGTGGGGCGCGTGGTGCTGCCGGTAGGACCCTCCAGTACGCTGGGCCCAGGAGGCAAAGGAGTGTGGAAGCGCACTCGCCTCCATTGTGTAACGAGGAATGGGGTCATTGTGGGGTGTGTAGGCACGCGCTGCGGTCTCGAGGTAACCGCGGTAGGTAGCGTCGGCGTGCCGACAAGAACCCAGCTCCACGATCACGCCGGCCGGCCACCATGCGTCCCGGGCCTCGCCATCTCGTCGGCGAGATGGCAACTCCGTCCGTAGCTGGACAAGACCTTTGGATCCGTGCGTGTGCGGCTCCTAGCGTGGTCCACACGCCACACGAGAAAGTGATATGCATATGGAATTTTTGCGTCAAGAATACACAATGTAATTTACAAAATCAATACTTACCATGGCGTGCATGGCCGCTCTGCTGGCACAGGTACAAATCGACCGCGCTGTTGAGGGCGTCTGTGTGGTGAACCTCCTCCACCCGTGGGAGGCGGACAGCGCGTCCGGGGCGCGATGCAGCCCAGTCTGCTTTGGTGGGGCGAGTCGTCGTAGGTGTGGCCTCATCGACGACGTCTGCTGCGCCCATCGACCCCTGCGCCGACCGCGGCTCCATCTTCCGTAGCAAGGTGGGCGGTGGCTCTTCGGAGGGCCATGGGTGGCGACCAAAAAAAATCGAAATTATTAGACATCTGACGTAACTATTTCACATATTTTAGTTCGATAACTCACGTGTGTCTTGCTTGACGGTACCACGATCCCCAAGGCAGGGGCCGTTGTCGTAAATGGCAACTGTCGAGGACTCGGTCGCGGTAGTCCTCCACGTAAGCGTCGAGGGCGATCTTCCTCGTCGTCGGCCGAAACCCTGGTCCCTACATAAAGCGCGGAGATCCCACTTGGCCGGCTCTGCCTCGTGGACATGGCGCTCGCTATAAGGGTCCCACACCACCGCTCCGTCGTGCGGTGGTCAAGCACTCTCGTGAAGGAGTGGTGCATGACGCACGTGCACTCCGCCCAGCATGTGGTCGCAAAAGAAAAAAAATATGTTGAAACACATGCATTGCAAATACAAATTGATAAATGCAAGTAAAAAAAATAATTACCGTCGCCGAGTCCAAAGCGAGCCCACGATCGGCCGGTCGATGTCGTCGCCCCAGTACATCTCGGCGGTGTACACTGGCGGGAAGACCAATGGTCGACCCAGGGAAGCCTTCGAGCGACCAAAATTTGGAGGTAGAGGCATCGGTCGGGTTGGCGGTGTCCTTGACTTCACGCTGCAGCGCGCAAAGGGCGTGATGCGTGCCGACAAACCGTCGAACCCGGGGACACCGGCGGGACTGATGCAGGTCGGCGGCGTCGCGATAGCCCGTGCATAGGCTATCCACCGTCGTCGTCGTATTTGTCTCCGTCGCGTGGTCGTGAACATGACCATCCCAAACAACCAAGCGGTAGGCCTCAAGTGTCGGTCCACAGTGCGGCGTGGGGTCGCCGCCATGTCTTTGCACTGTGACAATTAACATATAGTAATATGTTAATAATGTTACAAAAATTAGAATAACATATACATGTACAAGCACTCACCTCGGTGGGCGACCACCTCCTCAGCGGCCGTGGTTCTTCCTCTGAAGCGGGTATCGTCGGTCGATGTGGAGCCACTCAGGCGAACCTCTCCTGCGGTCGGCTGCCCACCTTGAGAACCCAGGGGTCCGTCGGTGCCCGGTGATCGGCAACCACGTAAGCATGGCGGCGTCTGCGGGGGTGGCGTCACCTCCCGAGCAGCGGTGGAAAGTGTGCGTCTCCGGGCATAGCGGTCCACCGAGACAAAGACGATGAAGCTCGGTCGAGCGGAAGGCGCCGTGACCGCTCTGGACCGTCGTCGCCCTCCGCGAGGATCTGAGCCTCGGCCCGTCCTCGGTGAGGCCTCGATCATGCGGCGAGAAGCAACCCGGCCGCGTGCCAACCTATCGACATGTAAATTCAATTGTTACAAGAAATGCAATTGTGCGAGCAATGAAACATGTAAATGTAGTGCAACTCACTGGCGTAGAAAATTTGGGTGGAGCCGCCATGCCACTGCAGGCACACGGACCCATGCGAGCCGCGTGCTCAAGGCCCGTGTGTGTGTGGGCCGAGCACGCAGTGCGTCGGTCCAACGAAGAGTCAAGGAGTGACTCGGGCTCAAAGTGCTCCATCCTGCAAGTAAACATAAGCGATCACGATTAGTAATGTAAATCAAAAAGGCGAAGAGTTGGACATAAATAAACAAGCAGCAGGACATATTCGCAATTCAATACAAAAGCATGACAAAAGGTACAATCGTAGATAAAAGCGATTCATATTACGAATTCAAAACAAAATACATAATTCACTACATAAACATGATGGAAGGTCCAACATACTACATAAATACCTAACATAGGATAAAATGGTACATATTACACAATTGAATACACATTACATAATTCAATACATAACACTAAGGGCATTGCGTTGCCTTGTGCCCGTACTCACCATGTTGAGAACACCTCCTAACAGGCGACCCACTTGATTCATCCATGTCATTGCGAATGCGCCTAGGCGTGGGCGGCGACTGTGCAGTGCACACCTCCGTAAATTTGCATCCGGTGAACATATCGCTTTATCTGTGTTAATGGCGGTGAAATCACCATGTGCTCGAAAACCACGGAACTCACCGGACGGTGTTGTGACATGACCCTTCAATACAAAGGGACACGTCTTTGCGCCGTGCTCATCCCAATTTGCCCTGAGCTGCGATCACATGCGGCGGGGAATATGAAGAAGTCTTGGCTTGTTGCGGTGCATTCACACCATCCGGTGGCCCCTTGGCCTAGGTTAACCTCGTGTGTAATAACGTGTGTCGGTTCCCAATCCCCTTTACAGGAGAGTCACTTGAGCGGTACTCGGTGACTCGAAGCTCGCACCATATGCGGTGAGCTTTCTTTGGTCGCGTTCCTCCATGTAGGCCATCATCCGCGCCTGATCTGGCGTTTGCAATGTCGTGGCATGCGATCTGACCTCCATGCCTTTTACGGAAGTACCCAGCGATGCCGTCTGACATGCCTTCGGGATGGCCACAAGTGGTAGCGGGACTTGAGCCTCGATGACCCAATTGTAAACCTCGGCTATATTCGTTGTCATGACACGAACTGTTCAAACATATCGATTAGCACGATAACTCTAATTGTTCAATAAATCCGCAGCTATGTTAATTTAGTATACTAACTTTGGCGCCTCGGTGTCATGGAGCAATGCCCACTTCTCCAGCAGCTCGCCTCTATCCGGTCGAGAAACACTTAATGTTTCTTGACGATCGTCTCCTCAGATTTGGAGGATCGGCGCTCAGGGGTGATAGCCTTTTCGGTGGGCAATCGTTGGCGTTCTTTGGTTGCTTCTTGACTCTTCAATAAATGCGGTAGTGTGCTTGTCCAACTTTCGGCCAATATCGCGTTGAACTTCGTGCTTGGTTACGCTTGCATAACCTCTTAAATAGGTTCATCGACTTCTTACTCTTGAGCGCTGAAAAAATTTGCTCCCAAATGTCTCATACCACCACATTGCGCATGTCACGCCACGGAAAAAGGCTCATCAAGGTCCTCTGTAGAGTCTTAATTGCGAAATGATACCTTTATGGCGGTCATGGATGATGCACGTTGGGCTGATCACGAACTACCGAACTTCAAATGTCACGAAAAACCACGGCCGACTATCCGGTTCTCACCCTCAACAAATGCAAAGGCCAATGGAAGTATGTGGTTGTTCCCATCAATTGCAATTGCCGTTAGAATCGCCCTTGTATTTCCGGTCAAGAATGTACCATCGGCCTTTAACAATGGGCGGCGATGCACAGAATGGCGCAATGCAAGGACCGATGAAAAAAAGCTCGGCGAAATATCGAGACCCGTTACCATCCGCTTCACTTTCTTCAAAAGCGGTTATGCGTGCGGGTTTGTTTCCTTCAAGACATCAAGCACACGAGGTAGGTTACAATCTGAAGCCTCATATGTGCCAAACCTCTTCTCTAATGCCTTTTAGCCATGCGCCCGAGCCATCGAGTAACTTATCGATACTTAAATGTTCTCAAGATTGCTTTACGAATATAAGAACACTCAATGTCCCTCTTCTCGATGATCTCATTGAACATCACGCTAGCGATTAGAGCCGCATTCAAGTTGCGGTGTTTCACGAACATTTTCTAGTGCGCATGTGTGCCCATCTACTCGTGATGCAATCCAAAATGTCTCGCGCACTTGACTTGTAAGCATGTACTCGAATTCACATCCTTGGTTACGCACTTCCTTGTGTATCTATCTGGGTGGACAAAACAACTCGGAACTCTCTCTGCTGCGATAGTGCCCGCACCCTCCTTGCCAACTTCAACTTCGAGAATTGTTTGCGAAAACTTGATTCATTGACGGCATTGCTACCATACTCCCCAGCGACTCATGCCCCCACAAAACTTCCATACTAGCTTTGTTTTCTGTTCCACTCGTCGAGGATGGGTACATCCGTTGCCCAGATACTACTATGCATTTCATCATCTCCTCCCTCTTCCTCATCTTCGTCGATGTCATCATCACACTCCAACATTTCAGCTTCATCTTGCCTCGCCATATGGTCCACCAACTCCAATTGATCAACAATTTGCTCGATTTCCTCCTTCATCTGCCCGAGCCTTCGCGTTTCTTTGCATCCTGTTATCATCCTCATTTGCTACCTCAGCGAGCACCACTACGAACTTGTTCAATTTGTAGGCCGACGTCTTTGCTTTAAGCCACGTCGCTAATATTCACCTCTTCTCTAGAGACACGCTTTGCTGACATTACACATTCAAGGCTAGATCCCTTGCACCACCTTAACCATTTACGCCACAAATCGTCCGATCTATTTTCTTCAATTCCCACATAGCGGGTCACCCTTACTACTGGCGTGAATCGACTTGAATGAGTATACGAGTAAACACTTGCATCGAGGGAAAAATATTTGGTCAACAAAGCTTTATATCACGGATGCTAACTCTATCGAGGACATAAGTGTTCGCCATTGTATTTACAAAGCGCTCAAATCAACACCATTACGCCCAATTTTTATTTCACCATCGCAGTAATATACCTAAATTTCCTTGCATCCGAGCATTCTTTGCGACCACATAAACAAAATTGATTTCTAGATCACCACTAACGTTTAATATCACTACACTAACTAAACAAAATTAATTTTTATATTGCATCAATATCTAAATTAACAATTCCCTCCTAAATAAGAAAATTATCATCTAGGCATTTTATGCGAACAATCTAAAATAAGCTATATTGCATCAAAATCTAAATTATCTAATGTTGCATCAATATCTAAACTCTCTAGTATCGACATTGCATTAATATCTAAAATTTCTAATATTGCATAAACATCGATATTGTATCATTTCTAAAATTTCTAATATCTAAAATCTCTAATATCTAACATTTCTAAATTCTTAATTTTCTAATATCTCAAATTTCTAAAATTTCTAATATCTACAATTTCCAAAATTTCTAAGATTTTCTATTTCCTAAAATTTCTAAAATTTTCTAATTTCTAAAATTTCTATATTTTCTAATATGACAAAATATATAAATTATTTTACACTACAAAAATTTAATAAAAAATATCAAAAAAATACCTTTTTTCTTTTTTTCTTCCTCCTTTCTTCTTCCTCCTCCTCTCCTCCCCCTCTCTCTCTCGGGCGATCTCTCTCTCCCTCTCTCCCGGCGCCCTCTCCCTCTCCCTCTCCCGTTGGGGCCTTGGGCCTCTCTCTCCCTCTCCCCGCGCCTCTCTCCTCCTTCCTCTCCCTCTCTTCCTCTCTCTCCTTTCTTGATCGCCTCGGCCCTTGCGCCGCTTTTCTTTTTCTTAGCCTTGTGAAATGACAGCCTCGCCCGACAGTGTCGGTAGTAGTCGCCACAGTGACCTCTTGAGTAATCGCCAGCCGCTCGGCGACTACTAGTAGTCATAAGCGGCTTGGCGACTACTCGATAATCGCCGGCGGTGTGGCGACCACCCTGACTTTGGCGACAATGGTACATCACCGGGCGACCACGCGGGATTACGGTATAGTCGCCAAACCGTCTGCGACTACCCTATTATCGCCAAACCGTTTGGCGGCGACCTGTTATCGCCAAGCGGTTTGGCGGCGGGATATTATTTCTGCAATTTTTAAATTAGTGTATTAATGTGCAATTTGAATTAAAATAATATTATTTAAAAAAAAATTCTAGAAACTACGGTGCAAGTTGCTGCAGTGTTTTCCCCTCTTTTTTGGGTTTTTTGTTTTTTTTTTCAATTTTCCCCTTGTTTTTTTTGTGTTATGTATTTTTTTTGTGTTCTTTTTTATTTTCATCTCTCTATGTTAGAGTGATGAATCTGTTTGAGGTATCGTCCACGGCAACACGCGAGGATCTAGCTAATGTCGATATTGCTTAGTAGTGCTCCTAGTTGGCCATGATGCTGGCATTTTTTTCTAAGTAATCAAAATTTTAAATAATTTTATAAAAATAATACACCAATAAAAAAATTGCAGAACGATACCTTTATAACCTTTTGAATTGGTGACAAAGACTTTGTTGCCAATCGAATTGGTGCAATGTTGATGCAGTGTCCAGTAAGGACGATCTCTGTCAGCATTTGAACTAGTGAAAGAGCTTTGTCATCATTTCAAGCTGGGAACATAGATTTTGTCTTGGTTTTGGTAGCCATAAACATGTTATGAATTAGTCTATCTATTGCCACTCAACTGGCGATAGAATCTTGTTGATCTTTGTAGCTCTAGAAATATTATGAATTAGTCTATATGGTGATAGAAAAAAATAGAAACACTGAAATTAAACTAACCATGTGTTGAAGTAGATAACATTTTCCTTTAGGGAAGGAGAACACAATCAGCCCTTTATGTCGCTTAACCTAGGAGTTCGTTCTTTACGTGTTAGAATTGGGTCGATATTTTTGCAAAATCAAATACTACAGTTATATGAAAATAGGGGACATAGATAAATTTATGAGAAAATATATCACTGTTAAAATTTTGGAAATTTTACAAAAAAACATCAGTACCATTTTACGATATTCCAAAAAAAGTTTCATGAATTTTTAAGTACATTAGCTATACCTAAAAATTCAAGCAAAACTCCTGAACAAAGACAAAAATTCAACTGCCTCTTCTTGTTTCACTAATAGCCAAGACCCACGCGTTAGCCCTCTCCTCTCGCGGACAAGCTGGTCCCGCCTGTTAGTAGCCAATTCCCTATAAGCCACCTTCACTTGCTATCTTTCCTGAGCAAAGGCGTCTTCTTACGTTTCCCCTTCCCCCATCACTAGCAAGCCTAGCCCACTTGCCAGGCTTCTTCCTCCACGTGACTCTATCGTGGTTGCACACAGAAGCTTTATGCCCATGCACACCCTCTCGCCCACCTACCCATGCCCTATCACATCATCTCGAGCTCCCTACCTGATGTCACCGCTTCGCCACATGCGAGCAGCTACCGTGAACGCGAAAGTCGGGCATCTTGCACTTGAATGAGAGGAAGACGAGGAGGAGTATCACCACCTTGAACCTATTTAAGCCCCTACATCCTTCCCTTTGACTTCTTCATACAACGTAGAGTCCACTTTACCCACTTGCAGCACCTCCTCCTTGAGCAGTCTAGAACACCACCTTCGGCTCAAGCTACGACGTGCACGCCTGTGCGCTTCGTCGAAGCTAAGCCTCTTCCCGGTGAGCTCATGCCTCGACACTTGCATCAATATGTGCCATTTCCACTCCTCTTCAAAACCCCGAAATCAATTTCATGTCTAATGCAGTGAAGCATCAAGTTCTTGTCATCTTCCCCAAATCCAGTTGAACTGTTGATGAGCTCTATCTCCCTCTCCGGTGTATCATCTTTGAACATGGTCCTTTTTTAGCTTCTCTGATGTGGCGAAGCTAATGGTGTCCTTTTTCACTAGCTCCCTTTGTGCTAGGTTGTCATCGTGAAGCTCCTCACTGTCGTTGCTATTCATCGTTGTTCCAGCTACTTCGAGCTTCCTCCATCACCCCTTTGCACATCCAGGAAGTCATGGTGAGCTGCTGACCCCTCTGCACTACTCATTTTAGCTCAACATGGCCGCTAGCACCTTCCTTGCTACTGCCCTATTCTGCGCTGTTGGTCCCTGTGCCCTATTAAGCTCACCTTTGGTGACCATTAGCCCTTGTGTCTGTGGCTGTAGCTTCGACTAGACCCCAGCAAGCTAATGTGATGACTAGGTCACCCCGATCACTCTCATTTGCTTAGTCCTCCATTCACCCGAGAAGCATCACCACTTTTTGCAGCCATGCCATAGCCTCTAGCCATCTCTTTGGCCACTGTCACCTCCAAGAGGTTCGCCATGAAGCCCACTAGCCATTCCCAGCCTTACCCTACCATTTCCTCCATTGCATTGCTGCCACGCAAGCTCGGGAATTAGCTAGTTCATGGATATCTCTCTCTTGGTTGTGTATCTATGACATGTGGCCTCAATCGTTAGAAACATCATTAACTTTAAAGATTAGTCCAACTAATTTGGTTTTTAAAAAATGAGTCTATGACATGTGGGCCCGAGCATAAATAATGACATGGTTTATGTCGATGTTTCAGGAACGGATCCCCCACCGAGCTTACTTGTTGAATGAGGGATCAACCAGGGCCCCTTTTCCGCGAGGGTATTAGCGTCCGAAGACCTGCCGAGCTAGGGGCGTGGATGGTCGGAGGTTTGAAAGGAGACAACAAACAAGAACTTTTTATCCTAGTTCGGGCCTCTCACGAAGGAGATAACAACCCTACGCCTAGAGGCTTCACTACTACTGAAAAGTTTACAAGGGGCTTGCCAATATGTGCTGCACCCTTCTCTCATTTCTCTTCTTCTTACAGGTGCATTTGGGTGTTCTCCTTACAGCTCTCGGGAAAAAAAACCCTAAACGCTTCTCACAGCAGGGCATTTATAGACGATTACAGTCTTATATCATTAATAACTGAATGACATGCCACCACTGTGCCCGGACGTGGGTGTAACTGCTGTCCTTACTTTTCGCCACGCCGTGATGTGGGAGTAGTGGGCTTAGAACGTGGCCGTACTGTCGTTCGAGCCACCGCGTGATTAATGCCACGTCGTCTTTATGGGCCGAACACGACCTGTTGATCATGCCCGGGATCTTCCTTCAGCCTTGGTCGACCGTCGCATCCCTCCGAGCAGGCACAGTCGGGAAACAGAGGCACATGCTTGGGGACGAGCCTGGTCATGGTTGGGGCAGACCCATCGGCCGGTCTGCTCGAGGATCTTCCTTGGGGACACCGTCCAAGGGCGAATATGGTCGGTCGGAGATTGGCTACCGTGCACGATGGTCTTTATGGAAATTATCCAATCCCCGACAGCTAGCCCCCGAGGCTCAAGTGGGAATTCGCTCGGCGGGGGCTTCCCCTTGAGCCTTTAGACTCACAGGAGGGATTGGGATCTTGCAGCGAAATACTACTGTAGCAGGGGATTAGAATCTTGCAATAAACATCTTTGCTGCAAAGATTCGAAAGCAACTCTTGCTCTGGTTTAGCATGCTCGGCGAGGACCGAGCATCTTGCTCTAGGCCCGACCAAAGCGGGGCTCGGGAACGGAAGTGAAAGATCGCGATGGTTCTTTCTCCGCGAAGCCTTGCGGGTATGGTTATGACAATTTTTTGAAAACCTTGCCTTTATTGATATTTTGAAAATCGCGTTGCCGCTCAATGACTTATCCAAGCGGGCGGTTCTGATCGCTCAGCTTCTCCGCTATATATACCCCCATGGGCAGATTGAGAACTTCTTCTCTTGTATCTCGCAACCAGACTCCAAAATCTTCCAATCCTTAAGCTCTCTCGTCCTTGCGCTCCCTTCCTCAACCTCTCTTCATGGCGAAGTTCGCCCCGAGTAAGATCAGCAAGGAGAGGCTGCAGGCGCTTGAGGACTTCGGCTACCTCGACACGGGCACCTGGCGCATCCTGGACGGCGAAGGAGCTCCCGTGCCTTGTGACGACGAGATCGTCACCTGCGATCTCTACACCGTCAACGAGCTTAGAATGCCCGAGAGTGAGTTCCTCGAATCCGTACTCGCCCCATGCGAGTGCGAGATTACTAATTTGAATCCCAATTCCATCCTTGTCTTGGCCATCTTCTCGCACCTTTGCGAGGGATTCGTGGGCATTCTGCCCACAGCGAGCCTCTTTTTTCATTTTTACTCCTTGTTCCGCACCAGTGGGGCTTCTCCCACTGGTTCCACATACTTCCGACTGCGACCCAGCCGACCATACGAGTACCCCTTCTTCACACTCAAAGACTCGGTGTCGGGCTGGGCCGATTTCTGGTTCTACCTGAGAAAGGCGGAGGGAAGCACTCTCCGCTACTCCGGAGTGGCGGTGCCCACCGTCGAGACCCCACGGCCATCCGTGCAAGCCGAGGAGGAGCGGGCCCTGATGATGATCACTGAGCTCACGAACATGGGGCTCACTGGTCGTGACATCGTCCGGGACATCCTCAGGAATTGGGTGTCCCTTTTGAGGAGGAGGGAACACCCCTTCTTCAAGGTCTCCGGGTGGCAAGACCTCACCCGAGAGGCTGACTCCGATAAGCTTTTTGAATTTGATCAGCTTCTGCTTCTTATGCATGATCTTCGCTCGTGTTAACGCCTTCTCTTGGTCGGTTGTAGCCCCGAGCATCGACTGGGTGGAGAAGCGGGTCGCCGAGATGTTCGGCACCCCGAAGGGCAAGGAGCTTGAGCATGGGCGACAGGTCCTGAGGAACGTGCTCGAGCGGGGCGAAGTGGTAAGTTTCCTTGTGATCCGTGCTCGAGGGAACGCGTCCCGAGCTTCTTCTGATGTTCCTTTGCTTTTGGCAGGAAAAGGTCACCCTTGAAGCAGCAGTGTCCGAGCTTAAGCCGCTTTCGCGCGGTGAATGGGAGATCGTTCCCGCCGTTAAGACCAAGAAGGCGAGGGGCAAGCGACAAGCTCCGCCGCCGCTACCTCCTACTCGGTCGTTGAAGAGGCGGGTGACCTCGGTGTAAGTTCAACCTTCATTAGTTATGGTTTTGGTGTTAATGACAAATCTAATATTGAGATTATCCCTTAATGTGATTTTATTATTAATGACAAATCTTATATCGAGACTAACTTGTTTATTTAGAATATCTTTGATTAGTCTCATCACATTGAAAAATGGAAAACCCAAGGTATGTATGCGTATTCATCTTAAGTATTAGTTGCATACTTTGGAGTCAAGTTAAAGTATGAATGTCCCCATTATATTAACCACAAAATGTGCATCATGTTTCCTAATCCATATATTACATGGATGCACACACTTAGGGGGAGTTTGTAGTTTAACTTGAAAGTCTCTTTGTATTGATCTAATTCTTATTGACACATATAAGGATCAAGACAAAGAAACTAAATCCCTGAGTATATATTTGAATTACCTAGTTATAGTATACTCATGGTAATATAGGATATACTCCAATACGATCAAATCGAGTATGTGCATATTATGTTCAAGTCAATTATATCTATGCACATATACATGTGGGGTGTATTCTATAGTTGATAATTTAGAGTAATGATCATTTCCATATAGTTTACATATAATGGATCATTACCTCTCATCAACATGAGTATATGAAAACTTGTGTAGTTAATATATACTCATATCAATTTAAATAATAATTTAAATTGAGTTCATTTGTCTTATTAATCATTAAAGAACACTTCATCATGTGTTGATGGTGTTAAAGTGATTAATGGAGGACAAATGAATAAGTTCTTAAATATAATAAAGCATGAGTTGCATTATTGTACTTAAGACTCATTAAATCATTCAAATTGATTTAGGTTATGCTCAATTGATCTAAAGGCATCCATTATGTGTTAATGGAGTGCAAGAGATAATTGAGACAACCATGCATCTTGGACTAACTATTTTATGCCAAAGATGGATGAGATGAATAAGCGTGGGTGATGGGCGTTATGGGAGATCGGGGAGTATCAAAGTGATGATCATAAAGACCGCTAAGACCAAGAAGGCGAGGGGTTGTCTCCTAGTTTGAGCTTCATCATGTGTTGGTGATCAGCGGATTTGGTTTTTGCATAGCTCATGTGTTGCGAATGGGTTAAGCCATGTGTTGCAAGAGGAAAGAGCATATCGTTTAGTTTTAGCGCCTCCTACTCTCGGAGCTAAGTTTTGCATGTTGAAGAGGCGGTGACCTTGGCCAAGAGCCTCGTCAGAGCTCATACATGTGATTAACTTTAGTGTGTCAGTTTGATTTGATGTTGCATGGAACTAGAGAATTGCACACTTGGAGTTCGACTTTTGCGATAGGAAGGAGGTAAACGACCAAGGCCAAAATGTGTTTTTGCAATTTGTTGATGAAAAGTTACTGTCCATGATCATGTGTTGAGTGGAAACCGGGTTTTCTCTGTGTGGTAGGGTTGATAGCTCGCTTTTTTCGGGGTTGTGTTTTTGCTAGTGGTGAGGCGGTAGTCTCAGGGAATGTAGCCGTTGAGTATCTACGGCCCTTAAGCGGTAATACCGCGTTTTAGCTAATTTCTGGAATCTTGCCCCCAGGCTAGTTTTCTTGGTGGGGCTATAAATATACCCCTTTGGGGGCTTGGGCGAGAGGGTTGGAGGCGAGCACTAATTGCATGTGTTGCAAAGCCGAGCACTTGAAGTTCTTGTGCATGTGTTGCACTTGGTGATTACCTGGGGCGCATTCGTTGTGCTCGGTGAAGGAGGTTGCCGACTCCTAGGCAGCTTGGAAGGAGAACACCACGGAAAAACATCGGTTGTCTCTTGTCTCTTTACATTCAAGTATTTACCTTTTGCATATTTATCAATTGCTTGAATGTATTAGAATTGCTTAGTATTAATTGATTGTTCAATTTAGCAATTCTAGTGTAGAGACTTAATTTAGTTAGTCCACTAGTGAGCCGAGCTCAAGGCCTTAGGAAACTTGTTTAGTGAGCACCCAAGGTGCATCCTCGACCCTACACTCGGCCAAGAGCCCTCGTCGGCGACACTTGGAGTTCTTGCGACAGGCTTGAGGAGAGCCCGAGGAGGGGGACGAGGACACGGCGCCCCTCGTGACGAGGCGCCGACGCTTGAAGAAGATATTGGAGGAGGTCGATATGGAGGAAGTCGACCCCCTACTGGTGAGGATCAGCCATGCGGCTGCAGAGAAATTCGAGCCCGTGGTTGCGGCGAAGATGACAGTGAGGAGATTGCCCAAGGTAACCTTCGTTCTCTGCCCTTCTTCTTTCTTTTTTTTTTTGCCTTGCTTGATCGAGCTAACCCCACCCTCTTGACGTGGGCGTGATAGCTCCTAGGGATTTTAGGGTTATGGCTTACGAGATCCTTGATCATGTCATAGAGAGGCAGCTTGTTCTTGCCGCGGACCTCATGATGGCCGAGGCCGTTGATGTCGCGACGACGGAGGACTTCGTCGACGGGACCGGTCAACATGCCGCGGAGCTTCTTGCCCTGGAGGGACCATCCCTTCAGGACATGTACCTGGCCCTCCCAAGCACTATGGATGCTCGGGAGGGGGAGAAAGAAGACCTCGTGATCTTGGGCGATAAGCCTGCTCAAGAGAGCACAAAGTCCCGGGTGAACCACCTGCCCGGGACGAGAGCGGAGCCCCCGAGTGAAAAGCATGTCCGGGAGGACACCGCGCAGCCCCTGAGCGAACCACATGCTTGGGAGGATAGCGAGAAGACCCGGCGAACTATCCGCTCGGGAGGAAGGCGCGCCGCCCCCGGGCGAACTACATGCTCGGGGGGACAACGAGGAGATCCTGGGCGAACTTTCTACCCAAGAGGAAGGCCAAGTCTCTCCGCCGAAGTCCCCCGTGGGAAATCTCGCGGACCTTCGGGAGGCAAATGTCACCAAGGCCTTTCGGGATAACCTTCGCGCGCGTCTCCGCTGGGTAAGTGTGCTTCATTTCTGAAAGTTCCTTCTTTGGAGTCCAGGGGGAGTCTAAGACCTTCTGTCCGCAGGTCCTCCAAGAGACCATGACGAACTTCAACTCGGCAACCGTTCCGCCTGAGGTCATGGCCAGGCTTCACGCCGATCATAACGCCAAGGTGGCGGAGCTCGAGCAGCGGATGGCCGACCTCAAGGGCGAGGACCTGAAGATCCTGACGAGGTGCCACCAAGAGCAGAGAGCTGATATGCAAGCTCGAGCTAGAGCTTGATCAAGAACAACAACACTCTCGAGTTCTGGAATCGAAGGTGGCCGAGCTGGGCCGGGTCGCGCGGGAGGCCGCTGAGTTCGCCGACCAAGACAAGGAGGAGATGGAGCGACTTCGCCAAGAAGCCCATGAAGGACGGGAAGCTCGGCGGCGGATACTCGACCTCGAGACCAAGCTCGATGAGGTGAAGCAAAAGCTTGCGGCACTCAGAGGAGCGAAGCTGTCTAGGACTTGGTCCAGGACTTGGTCTTGGTGTAGAATTTTTCTTTCTTGTTCTTTTTTTTTCCTTTTCTGATGATGTGAAGAAAAGATGATTCTCCCCCCAAGACTCGCTTTTTGCCTTGTTTCCATGCCTTGCATCTTGTGTCTTTGGCGTTTTTATCCTTTTCTAGTGACCGCCTGCATACAACAAACGCAAGACGAACAAACGAAAAAGATACAAATAGAAGTATGAGTAGGACGAAACATGGGCGACACGAGTGCGCGCATTTTTTTAGAAAAAAAACACTTTAGTGCGGTAGTTCATTCCTATTAAGCCCCGCTGCGAATGAAGGTCGTGCACCTAGGTTGCGAGCACGAGCTCGTTCGCAGGAGAGTTAGAAAAAGTGCGCGCTTTTCTCTCGACCAAGTCACCAATTTCTCCGAGTTGCGAGCATGGGATAGGTCGGGAGAAAAACGCGCAAGGCCTTAACTTCCTTAGCATCTTGAACACATGCCGCTAAGTTGCGAGCATGGCCCCGGCGAGGAAGAACGCGCGGTTGCCCGACAGAGTGCACGATGACCGAACACGCGTGAATCGAGCTAAGGCTCTGGACCAACCGAGAGGGTGTCTGTATGCAATCGTGAACATGCAGCGAAGAACTTCTGCGAACGATAATCGGCTTATGGAGACTACGGCCTCTGGCGGCGAGTTTAGCGATTCGGCGCTGGTCATGGTACTCTGTACGTTCGTGCGCACGCTAGCCAAACCTTAGAATAAGGAGATTGAAGTGAATGTTCCTGCCCGGGCGCTCTCGTCCCATCACCAAGACCGTGAGGAAAAGAGTATACCCTTGTGCGAGACTGAGTCGGCTTACCAACAGGCAGTGACTTTAAAAACATTCACAAAATCTTGAGGATAATGGAATTCTATCAATTCAACCCGTTGTCAGTTTCTTGGTCGGATATTCCTCCCATTCATATATTCATTCCCAAATAATCAAATTAAGTATATAGAGATGTTATTTCTCAATGAAAATTAAGATACAAAATTTCACAATTTCATTATCTCAAATTAACATATAACTCTCTCTCTCTCTCTCATAAAATTTGATATTTTATATAAGATTGAAATTAGAACTATAATGACTAGCTAGCTAAGAGAAAGAGACTTAGAAGCGTCTGAGGGTGGGCTTGAGCCTACCCTATGTCACCAACTAAATTAGTTAGAAAATAAAATATAAAGTCTGTCTAATGGAAAATTAAAAGCGGCCACTTCGTTCAATCTCAGATGGGCAGCGGCGCGGCCTACAGGGGAGGCAGCGCAGCCACGGGGAGAAGTGACGGAGATGTGCCGCCTCATCTTGTAACAGCGTCGCCGGTGGCAGGGAGACGGTGCGGATCCTCTACAGTAGGGGAGTACATCGACCGAAACCCTTACCGGGGTAGGCGAGGCCGCGAGGGGTGGTACAATGGAGATGCAGTGGCTGGGCCGGGGCCGGGCAAGCCGGAAAGGCGGCGGCGTGCGAGAGGCGGCGTGAGAATATCAGGTGATAGGAGCAAAATTAGGTTTTTGACACCCCTGTAGAAAATCCTATAGACGCGGAAAAAGCACAACCTACCCCTGGGCCCTGGGAAACCAAGGGTGATATGGTTAAGAGTTCTCTGGCTAAGCGAGCCTTGAGCAGTTGAGCCGAGCGCAGCTTCCCCATCCAAAGTTATCAGAACGCCTATCGTCGTCTGTAATCGCGTGAGATCAATGTTCAGATTAGTTTTTCATTTGCAATCAGCTGGAGTAAACATTAGTGTCGAAGCTTTGTACGCGCTCGATCGTGGTGTCATAAAAAAACATTTGTTAAAATGGTTGTCACATGCAAATAGCACGTAGGATATTTATCACCATTTACACGATTAGTATTTTGAAGTGAGATACACACAAGCATTGAAGGTGTAGTGGAATTTTTTTTAGATAAAGGGATGAAATCCCGGTCTCTGCAAAATGCATACGACCAATTTACAAAGTGAAGGTGTAGTGGAATGTAACTTAAATGTTTTTCCTGCCACTACAGTTCCTGATCCTGCGCGCGATGTAGAGAACTATCTTTCCATTCATATCCCAGCCATCACTCGATCAGTTCCTCATGCGATATAGGGTCATAGCCTTTGCACATAGGGATCGATCTAGCGTACTGCAAATTAAGCTGGTGTGGTGTGCACTGTTCGTTTAATTAGTTTATTCTGTCAGATCCATTAGTGTGGGTGCCTTTCTGTATTAACAAACCCTGAAGAACTCGGTGACTGGAGCAGTTGCAGACCTTTTGCAGGCTAGCATGCGTGCGTGCTTCGCTACTTTGCACCTTTAATTTGATCTTCAACTTTCACGAACTTAATGGGCACGTATTGGATGACAGTAGCTCAGTCACTGACATTACTGGCCCGGCTTGTCGATGAACGCACAAGTCAGCTTTCATGCCAATGTATTGAATAAATTAACTAGTACATATATACAATTGTTCAGTACTCAAATCCCTATGTACATATAATCAGGAACTCGTACAGCCAACAAGGTGTACTCAGTACTCACGTACATCAACAATTTGAAACCACAAAAGAGCACGCCTTTCACACCGTGCTTGCGATTATATTACATTTTCCATTAGCAAAGAATCTATCAGGACAAAATTTCAGTCGGCTCATGACATCTATCATATATTAAAAGCTTATAGTATGTTTTTTAATGTTGCTAAGAAAAAAGTGAAATAGGCTAGAAATTATCGCAAAAAGCAAAATATCTAGCTCTTAATCTGGTATACCCTAACTAAGTTGAACTACAATTTCCATTGGATGCTATTATTTAAAGAAAAACATTTTTAGTTGTCTATCTAATGGATCCGAGTTATATATAATGGCTTAGATTGAAAAAGAGTCCATGCTAAGTACATTAGAAAATAACAGAATTTCAAAAAAAATAGCCATTTGATTTTCATGTGAACTCCAAATTAAAACCCATATGTAGCTAAAATTTGGAATACAAATTAGATAAAAATTAACAATTGGATTTGTCTACAATTATAACCAAAAACTGATATTAAAAATTAAAAAATAAATAACAATAAAATTAATATTTAGATTAAAAGAAAGAGTCCATAACAAGAACAATAAAAATAACAAAATTCAGAATAAGAAATAAAAAGGAAATCAGACATTTGATTTATACATTAAATGCTCATGGCAGATCTTTTAGAGTTACTAAGAAAAAAAGAAAAAGGCAAGAAATTCTCACAAAAAATAAATATCAAGCCTTTAATTTGATGGACCCTAACTAAGTTAAACTATAGTAGCCAATAAATGTTATTATTTAAAGAAAAACAACTAACCGTCTATCTAGTAGACCCAAGTTGTAATGGCTTAGATTAAAAGAAATAGTCCATTCCAAATACAATAGAAAATAACATAAATTCAGAACAAAAATAAAAAATTAGCCATTTGATTTCATGCGTACTCCAAATTAAAACCCATATATAGCCAAAATTCAGAGTAAAACTTAGATGAAGATTAGTAGTTGGATTTTTTTACCAATTCAAAAGAAAAACAAATATTCAAAATTTTAAAAAAATAAATGTTAAAATTAACATATTATATTAAAGGAAAGTGTCCACACCAAGTACAATAAAATAACATAAGTTTAGAATATGAAATAAAATTACATCAGCCATTTAATTTTCATACAGACTCCAAATTTAAATCTAGATATAGCTGAAATTTAGAATATAAATTAGATAAAAATTAGCATTTGGATTTGCATAGGGATTCTAACCTAAAACTGATATTCAAAGTTAAATTTAAAATAGAAAATTAAATTTATAGAAAATTGGAATAAAAAGTAAAATAAAATTACCTATTTTATTTTCATACAAACTTTAAATTAAAACACGTATATAGCTAAAATTTGAAATAAAAATTAGTAATCAGATTTGTATAAAAATTCTAACTTAGAATTGAAATTAGAAATTAAATAAAACATAACGACAAAAATTAGCAGGAGAATGAAAATAAAAAGAAATTAGGGATTGCTTTTTATTTCAATAATAGTTGAAAAGTAGAAATTTTTGGTTTTATTTAGAATTAGAATTCTAGAAAATATGCTAATTCGAGATAAAAATAAAATAAGGTAAGTAATTTGATTTGTATATATATAAATTATTAACTATTATGTAATAAAAGTAGATGACATGTTTTTTACCGTCTTTAAGCGAAAAAGTTTTTGCTAAAATACTAATAAAAGAATATAGTTTGACCCTTTATTTGGTAGGCCCTTTCAGAATAGAGGGCTTAAGAAGATGATACTTTGACAAGTGTTCACTTGGCTATACTGTTATAAGAAATTTGACGTGCATTAAAAGAATTATTGAAAAAAAGAAATAAGAATTGCAATAATAAAATTAAGATGTGATGATATAAATAAAAAATGTTATGTTATGCTATATTTACTGTTTTTCTATGTGATTATTTAGGAAGAAAGTTTGGTCACTTGTGATAAGTATATATTGAGAAGCAAGTAAATATATTTATTCTTATAATATATAATATTAAAATATTACAAATGGATTTTTGCAATAAACTATTTTTTAAAAATCAAAATCACATATTTATAGCTAAGTCACTTAAATATGCTTTAAAGTTGATGTACGCGTAAGTGCACGTACATGCCACCTTTCTAGTTGTGCTGATAGCAAGATGCGAGTCTGAAAATAAAATTAAAAAAAAAGAACGACGGCACATGCATCAGGTTAGGCTGGTTTTCCATTTAATTTCTCAAGTACACGACTATACCTGAGAACTACTTGCAAGTTGCAACGAAGCAACCTGAGTTCTGATTACACAAGGCAGCTCCAAATAGTATCTCCATATTTGTATGTATGTATAATTATATACTGTATTAATACAGGTGAGTAACAATGACTATCGTTAAAAAAAAAAAAAATTTTGCTGCTGCCACTAAAAATTGATCAATTTCGCTTCTGTCGCTACTCTTTTCCTCGATTCATTTTTATCACTGTTGTTTTCATTTCATCCCTTTTTGCCATTTTCATCGGTTGACTATGGGTTGACCGCGGTTGACTGTCAGTCAGAATTGTTCCTTACATTTTTTATTTTTTAAAGATAACAAATGAAGTTCAATTTTTTTGTATGTTCCTAAACTAGACTGCTATAGGTACCATAATTTTTTCTTGAGCATGATCAAGCTTATATATTTTCGTAAAAATGTATAAACTTGATAATGCTCAAAAACTTTATGATACCATCTTTACCAGTCTTGGATTATACAAAAAAATTTCAAAAGAATTAAACTTCATTTGTTATCTTTAAAAAGTTAAAAATAGAAGAAACAATTCCGACTGACGGTCAACTGGCAGTCAACTCATAGTCAACTGACAGAAATGACAAAAGGAGAAGAAGAGCAAAGACTAGTGGTAAAAATAAAACAGAGAAAAGAGTAGTGACAAAAGCAAAATTGTGCATTAACCAGTGGCACCAGCACAATTTTTGCTAATAAAAACATGAGAGGTGATTCCATACTTTTCTTTTTTTACAATTGCATAAATATTAAAGTATGAATGAAAGGTAGATAATGATTATTTACCCTTTACTTGCTTTAAAATTTGTGCAACTTGTATTAAGAGAGAAAGTATTGAAGCACCGCTCTAAAAACATATATCCGTCATTTTGCTGTTCTTGCATTCCGTTGTTATAGCCTCAGAACCTCCATAGGTCTGACATAAACGCGTCGTCACCGTCATCGTCGTCGATCACTTCCTCGGCCGCCTCTTCAGACGGCGGCATCACGGGGTGCGAGAACCCGTACATGAAATCATCCATTACAGGAACGGGCTCGGAATTAGTCCCCGGTGCCGAGGACGCTGGCATCGACGGCAACGTATCCATGAACGACCAGTCGAGCACATCGTCGAAAGCAGCCGCATTGTCTGTGAACGGCACTGACACGGTCGCGTCGTTGCTCATCCGTTCCGTGGCCATCGCTTCCTGCGACGACCCTGCAGTGGTCGCCACTACCCCGGCCGGACTCGCACGGTTCGCGTGCCTCGCGGCCTCAGCTTGGATCTCCTCAGGCGTCAGCAGCGTGCCAGGGAGGTACTTGACGTCGGGCGGGGACCCCGGGAAGTTGAGTGACCCGGCGCGGGAGCCGCGGAGACAGACGGCGGCCGCGTCGAACGCCCGTGCCGCCTTCTCGGCGGACTCGTAGGAGCCGAGCCATATCCTCTCGCGGCTGTTGGGCATGCGGATCTCCGACACCCACCGCCCCCACTTCCGCAGCCGCACGCCCTTATACCGCCGCTCAGGCGTCTGCGGCGGCGCCGAGCCCTCGACGCGGCTTGCACTGGCGCCATCCCGATTCATGGCTTGTTATGTATGGAAGACTAGAGATGCTACACTCGTCTTTGCTTTATTTAGTGATCATTCATATTGCAGTCATCGATCGAATTGAAAAAGCTTGGACCAGGAGAGAGATTTATAGTACATGGAAGATGTGTGGCCTGATGACTTAATAATCAATATTCTATGGTTGACACTATGGTCATGGTCAACCTCCATGGGAGAGGAGGGAGTGGTTCATGGATGGGTCGTCAGACAGTTTGGTGGAAATATCAGAATATTGTATAGTTCAATTTATCTATGCGCGTGACATGATTTTGACGATCAAGCACGTTGTGAAAATGCGTACAGTACATACAATCAATATATGCTTATGCCTTTTTGCTCTTTGTCGCCGCCCGGGAGCAGTACGTCATAACGTGAAGCCTCGACGATCTTTCAAGGCAGATTTCTAGGCAATATAGGACTGCCTAAACTTCTATGAAGTTTAGTTTTTTTGGTGGTTTTCTGTTACTTAAGTGACTAAAATTTTGCTACATGTTTGGTTACTTTTCTCAAACATGGATGTGTGAGGCCATGTGGAGATTTGACGGAAATATTAGAATATTGTATAGTTCAATTTGTCTATGCGTGACATGATTTTGACGATCAAACAAGTTGTGAAAATGCGTACAGTATGCAATCAATATATGCTGATGCCTTTTTGCTCTTTGTCGCTGCCGGGGAGCAGTACGTGATAACGAACGTGAAGCCTCGACGATCTTTCAAGGCAGATTTCTAGTCTATATAGGACTGCCTAAACTTCTATAAAGCTTAGTTTTTTTGGTGGTTTTCTGTTACTTAAGTGACTAAAATTTTGCTACATGTTCGGTCACTTTTGTCAAACATGGATGTGTGAGCCCATGTGGAAGTCAACTCATAGATGGGTATGTTAGTTGTGATCTTCAATCATAACAGAAAGACCGAGATTTTGGGGCAAGGCCCACCTCTCGCAACGCTCTGATCGGGAGCACGTCAACATCTTTGGTGTCAGTCCGTTAGCTAGCACAACATTAAAAAGGGGAGATGCTAGCACTCTTTGGTATTTTGTTTTGATTTTGAGTTCACCTCTCCCATATACCCAATCCGATCTAAGGAGTTTGCGCTAAGCTGACGAAGGCCCTCACCATCGCCGATAGGATTTCGACGCTTCTTTATCTTCTTAGAGCATTCACGTCGCTGCCCTTCTTCATCGACGACACATCAACCACCGACTAAACTCTAATGGCATCCTCATCTTCGGGTTAGTAACTAATAACTCTATTTCCGCATTATGTTTTTTGGTGATCATGATTTAGGCTAATTGTTCATGATGATAATGTATTAGTTTAGCCCTTAGATCCTACCATTTGGTATCGAGCAGTGCTAGTCTGTTCTTGATCCAAATTAGCCCGGTTGGACCTTAATTTGGCTCGGTTTTAGCCTTTGTTTCATCGGTTTAGGGTTGATCTCGCATGGGTAGCACTTAGAAGGAGGGGATCTGAAACCCTAATCCCATGTTTTTCCCCAAATCCCAAATTCCGAATCAAGCAAACCTAAAGCTCTAATGTGGGATTTCAGAGCTTACCTCGCCTGTCGTTGTCATCGCCAACATCCTTGCCCGATCACCATTGGCCACTCCGTGCGTCCGCTCGCCATGGTCGTCGCATGCCTAAGCTTTGCCCGCGACGCGTGCGCATCGGCTTGTGGCTTTCCTCCTTGAGTCGCTACATGCATCACCGTCGCGTGTGCGGGTGTCGTCATTGTTTCGCTGCTCACTCTCCCGCGCTTCGCCGCGCTGCATCAATT
The DNA here is from genome assembly GCA_036346375.1 of Guadua angustifolia. Lineage (NCBI taxonomy): Eukaryota > Viridiplantae > Streptophyta > Magnoliopsida > Poales > Poaceae > Guadua > Guadua angustifolia. Next base: position 20,613,123 of record CM070515.1, read on the forward strand.
TGCCGGCGTGCTTTTTGCGTCGTGGCGCCACTCGCTCACTCTCCCGCGCTCATTACCAGGCGCGCGCATCAGATTTTTACGTGCTCTTTTGCGTCGTGGCCGCCGCAGTAATTTTTTTCGAGTGGGGTAGAGCCAAATGGCTTTAGGATTTTGCTCATGGGCATTTTGTTCTGGCTTAAGACATCTCATTCGATCCGTCTGATCCAATCGGCGGCCATGATTTTCTCACATGTGTGGCTGGCCGTGGACCGTGCTTTTGGTTGCTGGGTTGAGCTGCGTGAGCCTTTTTAAAATTTTTGGAATTGGGCCGTAAGGCGTCGGTGTGTCGGGCCGGACTGCGCTGCTATTGTGGGCGCTAAGATGAGTGTAATTGATTTTAGTGATTGGAGGCGATTAGTTTTAGCCCATTTCAATTTATTATATTCTGTCTCATTTAAATTCAGTATTAAGTATTGTTTAAATATGATTTCCTAGGCATTAATATTTTGATTAATTTTTAGACAATTAATTAATGTGGAAATTAACTTTTATGTGATGATTATTTCTAAGTATTGTCTCTAATTAAAATGGAACCAACGAGAAATTTTGATTAGAGATTGTTATTTAATGTTTAAAAAAATTGAGAATATGTTATGACTATGATCGTATACTGGCCAATGTTGTTTATGAACATGTATCACCCATAAGATAATTAGTTCTTTTTCATTTATGCCCAACGGTGATGCGAGATAGAGCTATTAAATTTTCTGTCATTAGCATGTTATTAATCAGACCAACGTAGAGCTAATTTCATGAAGACATTTATTTCAATGATTACTGATTCAAATTTTGTTTTTATTCAGCCATGAATAACACTAATGTTGATGTTTACATGAACGGCATTGAGCAGCTGACTGGGACAAACTTTCCTTCTTGAAAGAAGAGTATTTTGATTGTCCTTAGAGTCATGGACTTAGATTATGCTTTACGTGAGGATGTTCTCGTAGCTCCTTCTACTGACGATGAGAATTTCACTGAGAAAAAGAAACTCTATGACTTAACAACAGAAGAGTGAGAGCGATCTAACCGCATGTCGTCCTTGATGATTATGAAGAGCATCATATCTGTAAGGATAAGGGGAGCAATACCTGAATTTGATAATGCTAAGCAGTACTTGGCCTTAGTGGATGAGCAAGTTAAGGGCTCCTCAAAAGTATATGCTAGTACTTTAATCATGAAGATGCTCACAACTAAGTATGATGGCTCTAGCAGTGTTCGTGAGCATATCATGATGATGACTGATATAGCTGCCAAACTTAAGGGCATGGACATAGCCATTTCTAATGGTTTCTTAGTCTATTTAATTATGACCTCCCTCCCTTCTAAGTATAATGCCTTCAAGATTAATTATAATACTCAGAAGGAACAATGGACTATGAACGAGTTGATCGCTATGTGTGTCCAGGAGGAGAGGCTTAAGGCTGAAAGGAAGGACCAAGTTTACCATGTTGGTCATGGGAAAAGAAAATTCCAAGGGGAAGCTAAGTCAAAAAAGAAGCTGCATTTTTCCTTTAAAGTTGAGTCAAGCAAGCCAAAGCCAAAGGAGAAGGCCACTGTTGCATCTAATTCTACTTTTGATGGGCCTATCTGTCGTTTCTATAAGAACAGTGGGCATATACATAAGGATTGTGTGGGTTTCATGAAGTGGCTTGCCAAGAAAGGTAATTACATAATTTCTACTGTTGATGAAACCCTTTTTTTTGCTGATTTCCCCCTAATACCTGATGGATTGATTCTAGTGCCTCTAAGCACGTTTCAAATTCGTTGCAGGGATTCCTTACCATGAGGATACTAAAAAAGGGGGAATGAAGTCTTAGAGTTGTCAATGGAAGGGATGTTGAAGTTGAAGCCGTTGGCACACTACCATTAGCATTAGATAGTGGCTTCAACATTCAATTAAATAATGTTGTTTATGTTCCCACCATGAGGAGAAACCTTATTTCATTGCTCTTTTGGATGATGATGGATACATTTGTATCTTTGGGGATAATAAATGTATTATAAGTTTTAATTCAAATAATATTGGTCTCGTGACTCGACGAAACAAACTCTATATGCTTCCTCTCTCTGAATTTCCTGTGTCAATAAATGTGTCTGATGTCACCAATAAGTGCAAGAGAAGTATAAGTAATGAGACTTTATTGAAATTGTGACACTGTCGTTTAGATTACATTTCGAAGGGGACCACTTGTAGGGTCGAGGATGCGCCTAGAGGGGGGGTGAATAGGCGTTTTACAAAATTAATCGCTCACTAAAATCGATCGCTCTAATACACCCCTATGTCAAAACCTAATCAAATATATATGCGGAAGCGATAAATAGGTTTTGACAATTAAAGCCTAAATCAACTAGGCTCACTAGTGCACTAACTAAATTATGTCTCTAAACTAGAATTGCTAAATTGATCAATCAATTAACACTAAGCAATTCTAATTACAATCAAGCAATTGAACAATATACAATAAATGTAAATACTTGAAAGTAAAAGAGACAACCGATATTTTTCCGTGGTGTTCGGAGACTTGCCGGTCTCCCTAGTCCACGCTTGAGGCAAGCCCACACTTGGACCGCTCCCGCTCGAACACCGCCTCTTTCCACTAATCGTGGTTTTCACGCCAGGCGTAGGCTCAACCCGAACCTTCACAAACTTCGCGGGCTTTCACACCTCAAGAGCTCCGCAAGACGACGCCTCTCGCTGCCTAGGAGTCGGCAACCTCCAAGAGTAATAAGCCGCCTTCGCTTGAACCTCACGGGCACAACTAATGCGCTCCTCGGTGATCACCAAGTGCAACACATGCACAAGGCCTCCTCAAGTGCAACACATGCACAAGAGACACTCAAATCCACTTCCCAATTGCAACAAATGCAATTTGGGTCACTTATGCTCAAGAACCAAAAGGAGAGGAGCAACACATGCACCCAATTCCTACACACAAGAACAACACCAAAGAACTCCGCTTTAACACCCCAAGGCCTCCTTTTATAGCCTCCAAGCCAAAACTAGCCGTTGAAGTAGATGGGCAAAACTCAGAAACCCGGCATACCGCCCTACTAGAACCCAGTAGCACGGCCCTGACGGACCAACTGCTACAAACTAGCCGTTACCGGAAATTCGGTAGCACCGACCAACTAGGAGCGGTGCTACACGCTCTCCCAGAGCACCGGCCCTAAGCCCAGAGCACCGGACCACAACAAACTACAAAAACACACCCTCTCGAAAAAATCACACCGGGTCCGACGTGCAACCGCTCTCTGGTAGCATCAACCACCATGGCCGGTAGCACCGACCTCGAGGCACAAGAACACCCCTCTGAAATTTCACACGGCCAGAGGGCGGTGCTACCACCACTGTAGCACCGGCTACCACCACCACCGGTAGCACCGACCTCACAGAGAAGACAAGATTTTTCACACTAAAATCATTTCTCCAAAAACCAAATACTATTCTTTGAGCTACCAGATGATCAACACATGATCATATACTTATGCAAAACACATTTGCACCAATTTACCTCACGCTCAAAGAATTGCCACCAAATTGCAAAACGCATTCCGCAACTAAAACAAAAACTATTTGCAAAACGATAAGCAAATAAAACTCGAGTTTATGAGATTAATCCCCTAGCCATGTGAAGGTCAACACGAGACCCAAATAACTTGCCAACACCCGTTGCAAGCCCTACTCACATGCTCTCGATTCGGACTCATAAACCTCAGTTTATTCGCACAACGAACTTGCAAATAACGCAATAAACGCATTTCATGCTTGAGCACTACTCTTTGCAACACATGCAAAAGTCTAGCTCCAAGCAACATCAAATCAAGGTGCATGAACTCTCTAATTGCAACACATGCAATTCTCTAGTTCCATGCAACACCAAAACCAAACTTCAACTAAACCAAATCACACGTATGAGCTCTTTACTCGCAACACATGCAAGCCTCTAGCTCCAAACAAACACACAAGATTTTGAAAGATTGTTTTGTATTTAAATCAAAGCATGAAGCTTCAACTAATGCAACACATGCAAAAGTGAATCTTCACACAAAAGCCAACGCATTAGCTTATCCTATTTGCAACACATGCAAATCAAAGCATTATGCGAAAACCAAATGCATATGCTATTCATCTTTGCAACACATGCAAATCAGAGCATAAACAAATAACAACCAAGCATAAGTTTAACCCATTCGCAACACATGCCAAATGGTTAACCCTCATGCAAAAACCAAATCCAAATGGTTTGAGCTCGAGTGAACGCGGAATGAGATCACCAACACATGATGAATCTCAAGCTAGGAGACAACCCCTCTTAATAGCACGGCGATAAAAACCTTAGACTCAAAGACTACAAAAGTCCTTAGCCTATCTAGTTATACCTTCGCCGCCGCACGCAAGCAATCCCCTTTGGGGTCTTTATGATCTTCACTTCATATGCTCCCCCGGAATCATCACTCGACTCCTCTTTTTTGACTTCGGGATCTTCTCTTGACGCCCATCAACTCATGATGCCGTCCTTGTCCCGTTCTCATCATCTCATCCATCTTTGGACCTAACTCAATCACAACTCATACAAATAGTTAGTCCAAGATGCATGGTTGTCTCAATTATCTCTTGCACTCTATTAACACATAATGGATGCCTTTAGATCAATTGAGCACAACCTAAATCAATTTGAATGATTTAATTGTGTCTTAAGTACAATAATGCAACTCATGCTTTATTATACTTAAGAGCTATTCATTTGTCCTTAATTAATCAAGGAACACCATCAACACATGATGAAATGTTCTTTAATGGTCATCAAGACAAATGAACTCAATTTAAATTATAATTTAAATTGATATGAGTATATATTAACTACACAAGTTTTCATATACTCATGTTGATGGAAAGTAATGATCCATTATATGTAAATTGTATGGAAATGATCATTACTCTAGATCATCAACTATAGAATACACTCCACATGTATATGTGCATAAATATGATTGACTTGGAGATAATATGCACATATTCAAATTGATCGTATTGGAGTATATCCTATATTACCATGAGTATACTTATAACTAGGCAATTCAATATATACTCAAAGATTTAGTTTCTTTGTCTTGATCCTTATATGTGTCAATAACGAATTGATCAATACAAAGAGACTTTCAAGTTAAACTACAAACTCCCCCTAAATATGTGCATCCATGTAATATATGGATTGAGAAACATAATGCACATTTAATGGTTAATATAATGGGGACATTCATATTTTAACTTGACTCCAAAGTATGCAACTAATACTAGAATGAATATGCAAACATACCTTGGGTTTTCCATTTTTCAATGTGATGAGACTAATCAAAGATATTCTAAACAAACATGTTAGTCTCGATATAAGATTTGTCATTAATAACAAAATCACATTAATGGATAATCTCAATATTAGATTTGTCATTAACACCAAAACCATAACTAATGAAGGTTGAACTTACAGAAGAATGGAGTGTCTTATTAAGGAAGAGATACTCTACCCATTAGACTTCTCTGACTCAGACCATTGTATTGATTGAATTAAGGGGAAATATGTAAAATAAATTAAGAAAGGAGCCACACGAAGCACAGGAATATTGGAATTAATTCACACTGATATATGTGGTCCATTTCCTATAATTTCAGTAGATGGGTATGACTCTTCTATCACATTCATTGATGATTTCTCCCGTTATAGTTATATTTTCCCTATTCGTGATCGATCTAAATCACTTCAAAAGTTTAAAATATTCAAGACTGAAGTAGAAAATTAGTATAATTTAAAGATTAAAGTGGTAAGATCAGATCGAGGAGGAGAATATTATGGGAGACATGCTCCTCATGGACAGATTCCAGGTCCATTTGCTAAGTTTCTTTTAGAAAATGGAATAATAGCCCAATATTCAACACTAGTGAACCTTAGCAAAATAGAACCACACCCTTATGGATATGGTGCACAACATGATGAGTTACTCCACTTTACCAGTTAGCTTGTGCATTGAAGCATTAAAGATAGCCGCACATATACTTAATCGGGTTCCCAGTAAATCAGTACCTAAGACACCTTATGAATTATGGACTAGGAGGAAATCGAGTTTAAAATATTTACGTGTGTGGGGTTGTCCTACTGAAGCTAAAATTTTTAATCCACATATTGAGAAATTAGATCCTAAAACAATAAGTTGCCATTTTATTGGATATCCTGAAAGATCTAAGGGATATCGGTTTTATTGTCCAGACCGTATCACTAAGTTTGTAGAAACCCGACATACTATATTCTTAGAGAATGATGAAATCAATGAGAGCTCAAAAGCTATGAAAATAGATCTTGAGAAGATTCGAACTTATGTACTATTACCGATAATCCAAGAAACTATTCTTCCCATACCTTATTCAGTTACACTTCCAGTTGAGAATTCTGAAGTTGAGCCTTCAACTGAGGATTCTGGAATTAATAGTATAGCACCTAATGATGAGCCTCACCAGCCCCCTGTGATATCTAATGAACCATTAAGGAGATCACAATGGGAAAGAAGGTCTACCATCCCGAATAACTATATCGTATACATAAATGAAGATATAAATGATATAGGGAAGGTAGACGATCCTAACTCATTTAAGGAGGCTATGTTAACTAAGGATTCACCCAAGTGGCTCGAGGCCATGTAGGATAAAATTAAGTCTATGAGCATTAATGACGTTTGGAATCTAGTAGAAATTCCTGATAGAGTCAAAACAGTAAGCTGTAGATGGGTCTACAAAACTAAGCATGACTCTAAGGAAATGTCAAAAGATTCAAGGCAAGACTTATAGCAAAATGGTTTACACAAAGAGAAGGGATTGATTATGTTGATACTTTCTCTCCCATCTCAAAGAAAGATTCACTAAGAATTGTCATAGCGCTTGTTATTATTTAGAGCTGCATCAGATGGATGTTAAAACTGCATTCCTTAATAGTGATTTGCATGAGAATATTTACATGGCTCAACCGGAAGGTTTTATCATGGAAGACAAGGAACATATAGGGTGTAGATTTAAGAAGTCCATCTATAGATTAAAACAAGCGTCTAGACAATGGTACCTTAAGTTCGATGAGACCATAAGAAAATTTGGTTTCAAAGAAAATAAAGTGGACAATTGTATATACATTAAGACTAAGGGGAGCAAATTCACTATCTTAGTACTTTATGTGGACGATATCTTATTGGCTAGCAGCGAAAAGGATATGAGGAGACCAAAAAATTTCTTTCTACTAATTTTGATATGAAGGATCTTGGTGATGCCTCTTATGTTTTGGGTATTGAGATTCACGAGATTGGTCTAAAGGGGTATTAGGCCTATCCTAAAAGGCATACATTGACAGATTACTTAAGAGATTTAATATGCATAACTGCTCTCCTCGCCTGCTCCTATTGTCAAGGGCAATAAGTTTGGAACTTTCTAAAGTCCAAGGAATCAATTAGAAGCTGATCGAATGAAGAGGGTTCCATACGCTTCAGCTGTCGGAAGCATTATGTATGCTCAAGTATGTACTCACTCTGATTTAGCATTTGTAACCAGGATACTTGGTAGATATCAATCTAATCCAGGGTTGGACCACTGGAAAGCCATTAAGAATGTTTTGCATTATATGCAAGGCACTAAGTATTACATGCTCACATATAAGAAATCTGATAACCTTAAGGTTGTGGGCTATTCAGACGCTGACTTTATAGGTTGTGTTGATACTAAGAAATCCACATCAGATTATATCTTCACACTTGCGGGAGGAGCCATTTCGTGGAAAAGCTCCAAACAATCACTTAATTACTACATCATCCACAATGCAGGCTGAGTTTGTAGCATGTTATGAGGCTACCGGGCCGGCTGTATGGCTTAAGAATTTTATCCCAAGATTAAGAGTGGTAGACAGCATATGTAAACTACTACCTATATACTACGATAATTTGGCCGCGGTATTCTATTCGAGTAACAATAAGTCAAGTGGTGTTACCAAACACATTGACATTAAGTATCACGTTGTGAAAGATAGAATCCATGATCAGACAATTGATGTCAAGCATATAAGTACTAAGTCTATGCTTGCGGATCCACTCACTAAAGGCTTACCACCCAGTCTCTTTCGAGAACATGTTGCTTAGTCATGCTTAATTAGAAACGAAGTAGATGATCAATCAAAACTACTTCTTGGGAATTTGAAAATGTTGAATACGACTTGTTTTCGATTACTAATATTTTGACTAAAAACTTCAAAATAAAATTATGATTTTAATGCAGGTGATTATTGGCAATAGTTAGATGTGCAAGGGAAATTGCACGTAGTCGATCGGCAGATGGCGAGGGGGGGGTGGGGGTAGTGGTACAGAGGCGTATAAAAAATTTCAGCGGGAGCAGTTGTCTGGTGACTAATTCAAATCAAGCAACATAAGTAGGGCCCAAAGAAAATCCATTCAAAGAGATCGACCACTGCACCGGCTACTCGGCTAAGCTGCACGGGTCAAGCGTGTTAGCAGAATGCACGCTGATGCAGTGATGCTTGCTTTCTAGCAAATGTCAATTTCGACCTTGAATTTTAATCTTTCAAATTCAACGTCAAGCTGATTATGCAATCGCATCCCATGAGTCAAGATCGCAACACTTCGCCTTCGCGGAACGGATTGCAACTATGAGCGTTTTGAGGTGATGTGACGTAGAGTACACACAAGTCACTACACTTCGCAAACTCACGGAGACACATTTGTGGTATCATGTGTGCAGTGTGCATGCCATATACACTAGCTGCCGTTTTCTTTTGCTCGATCGGGGGACTAAATTTTTTTGCTTTTCCTGTAATACACTGCATTTTCGTGGATCTTTGCTGTAGCACACTAAACAATTAAAATACCTTTTTCTACATCTTACAGAAAGAAAAAGAGAAATATGCCTAAATTGGCGCCCCTTTATTTCTCATTTCCTTTCTCTTCTCTCTCGCTCTCTTGTCACCAGCGACCTATGTGCTAACCGTCATCTTCGACCTATGTGCTAGTCACGGCCGTTCTCGCACTACGCACTGTCAAGATCTAAATATGCAAATTCGAACCCTCTGTGTATATCGCAGTAGTCCAGGATCACGCTAGTGCACACAAACTTAACACAGTTGAATATCACAATCATACACAATGAAAACATAATAAAAGACATCATATAATCACTATTAGCTTGTTGAATGACCATATGGTTGAACTTACATGAAGACGCCTTGCAAGACTGAATAACAAATTAAACTGCAGCAGAATGAAAACGTAGATAAATCCCTCAGTATATCATATGCGACTGACAAGACTCATACCCTAAACATTCATCTCTTTCTGATACACCTCCTCCAAAGCTGATGTAGATTCCTCAACTGGTGATTGGTTGATGGCAAGGGTAAGTACTTAAAGCACTCAACAAGTTATGCACAGAATACAATTCTAACGTAACTATATGCAAGGCTTATTCCAATGGAATGGCTAACATGGTCATTTTGCAATAAAGCAACGTTTGTAAATGAATACAATAAGTAGATAGATAAAACAGTAAAATAAATAATAGTAATAAATAATTTGCAGCTATTTCTCAAGTAAATTAATATGGTATCCAACCCTAAGTCAAATTCCAACTTTTCAATAGCATCCAAGTTTTCATTTTACAAAATCTAACTCTTGACTGTAATTCCCATGCATTGCTCAATACCGCGAGCACGGCTATCCGAATAGATTTTACACTCTACAGAGATTATGTGCTTTACGCACATGACATGAACATCTCTTTGTGCAATTGATATTAACATACTTTCTTTGGTGTGTTGCGGAGATATCATGATAAAGCTTTTACAATGCTCTGACTTAACCCAATATTACCCGCTGAGGTTTCAACACCGAAGGGTTAAACCGCCACAACAGGACCCCCCCTCTTACGCCATGTGAGTTAATCCGTGAACTCGAGACTCACACCACCACTGATAGTAGCAAAGTTATGACATTGCAAATTAATCAGCTAGGCCATCCCATTCCAGATATGTGGTTGCATGTTTAACTCAAGTTAAAGGCTTACAAAGTTAAGTCCTTAGGATGACTAGGGCAAGACTTCCACGTACTCTCTACCCTTCGGTCTACCTTGGCACACTGCCACTCGTCCTAATCTAAATGATTACCACCCCAGCTAATTACCAAGCACCATGTGCTATCAACAAGTCAACATCATTGCGTGACATCCCTCGCCTCTACAACTCAATATCATCGTGTGACAACACCTGACACACCAATTCATATTCATGTTCCATATTCCATTAATCAAGATTAAACATTGTTGTTCTAAGTACATGTGATGATGTGGCATGGCTAAGCATACTAATAAGTTCTAACTAACCCATGTTGATTTTAGCATTAACCAACTATAATGAACCATTCTAGGGTGAAAAATAAATCATGATATACAAATAACAATGTAGGATATAGATCAAATTGGTAGAATAGCTAACTCCCAATTTAATTTGAAACAGTTGTATACATGAAATAACATACAATAATGTAAAAACAATATAGCGATTTTGTAAACTGGGTTCAACATGATCAAAAAACGACTTGCCTTAGATAATCTCTTATTCTTGCTATAGACCTTGGTCTTGAGTCAACGATTCCTCCTTGGACGCTCCGAATACTTTAACGTCTACACAAATCAAGAGAGAACACCAAATAAACACCAAAACAGAGACCAAAAAAATTCTAAAAATAAATTTATCATTAAATAGATCTTAATTTTATAAATTTTTAGAAATTTGAATCACCTCAATCGGAGCTCGTATAAGGGAGAACGGGCTCTCAAAAAATTCAAAAATCATAAAAAAATCTGAAAATTAGAAAATATCAAATTAATCAAATTATTTTATACTGAAAAGCTATTTATTGCATCTACTGACGTCAGAACTGGCTCAAACCAATTGGATCGTGGCATGTGTCCCTGGGTCTATAAACTCGGTCCGCGCACTCGATTGGTCCACTGTGGGCTCGGTTCACAGCGCCTCGTTTGACTCTCACAACACGTGGCAAGATAACATGACAAAGTCACCCAATGATGTAATCATGACGCAAGCAGGCATCGGACCAGACGGAGTGTAACACATGACAAGGTAGAGCTAGCCATGCATCAAACATCCAACCCCCCTGTATTGATCTAACCGCCGAGAGCTTCAACCACAGTGACGGCGGCGTGGCGAGGGTGGCACTCATCGGACTTGGGAACAAAGACACATACGTGGCGCAACAACGACGGAAACGCTCCACGATCGCACAGTTCCAGTGCGGTGCAACACAACAACCCCGGATCTACTCTTGCTTATGGCAAAGATGGCCTAATGGCAACAAACTCGAAGTTTTGTTGCAGCAGTGCTTATGATTCCTTCCAGATCCCAACAAAACATCGATGATTCTTGAGAGTCTAGCCTGAGGCTTCGATTGCGGGGCTCAAAGTGGTCTTGACGCACAAACTTATAGGGAAAGAAGTCCATCTCCTCGTCGACTCGGAGCAAGCAACCATGGTGGACACAGTGGCCAAGTCGTGTCCAAATTTCAGAGATGAAGAACGAAACCACCCATTCAGTCAAGCAATCCATCGATTAACGAAATGGTTAAGCAACAATCCAAACTGACTGTTATGAGATAAGGAAAGCAAACCGTATTCGGTTAGAACTCTATCTCCTATTTATGTGGGATTGTGGGTGAATCCGAACTCCTCTCTCCCCTCCTATATATATTGGGCGTCCCCCCATTGTATTCAATTAATCTAATAAGACGAGAGAGAATTCCAACCCCTATATTGTGTGTTTCTTTGTTCTTGCTCTTGTGATTGGGTCAAATGGAAAGAAGCAATCAAGGCAGAATTGCGCCCGCTTAATAAAAGAAAAGTATTTGGTCCTGTTGACCAGATACCTCCTAAAGTGTTCACTGTAGGATCAAAATGGGTTTTCATCCGGAAGAGAAATGAAAACAATGAAGTGGTGAGATATAAAGCGAGGCTTGTAGCACAAGGGTTCACGTAGAGACCCGGCATCGATTATGATGAAACCTATTCTCCTGTAATGAGTGGAATAACATTCCGATATTTAATATCAATGGCAGCTGGTTTAAATCTAAAAATGCAATTGATGGATTTGGTGACCACATATTTATATGGGTCACTAGATTCAGATATTTATATGAGAGTCCTTGAAGGAGTCAAAGTCCTGGATCCTAATAATCACAACATGTATAGCGTCAAACTACAGAGATCGCTATACAAGTTAAAACAGTTGGGGAGAATGTGGTATGACCGGCTTAGTGAATTCCTCCTGAAGAAGTGATACTCAAAATAATGATGATTGTCCCTATGTGTTCATAAAGAAATTTTAGAATGGATTCTATATCATCTCAGTATATGTCGATGATCTGAATATCATCGGAACCACAGAGAAGATAAAGGAAGCAAGCGCTTACCTCATGACGGAGTTTGAGATGAAAGATTTGGGTAAAACCAAATTTTGTTTAGGCCTGTAGTTAGAGCATTTCCTAGAAGAAATCCTTATTCACCAGTCTTCCTATACCCAGAAGGTATTGGAGAGGTTTAATATGGATGAATTGCATCCTTTGAAAACCCCCATGGTCGTAAGATCCCTTGAAGTGGATAAAAACCCTTTCAGACCGAGGATGAAAAATGAGAAAGTCTTAGGACCAGAAGTCCTATATTTGAGTGCCATTGGTGCACTCATATTTCTTGTGAATTGCATAAGGTACGATATTGCATTCGTAGTGATTTTGCTAGCAAGACACAGTTCAGCCCCAACCAGAAGACATTGGGCTGGTGTCAAGACTTTACTCAGATACCTCCAAGGTACTCAAGATCTTGGATTATTTTTTCAGAAGAACCAAGACTTGATCATGGTGGAATATACGGATGCTGGCTATTTGTCTGATCTCCACAGTGCCAAATCGCAGACTGGTTTTGTGTTTCTTTGTGGTGGTACAACCGTTTCTTGGTGGTCTTGTAAGCAGACCCTGGTAGCAAATTCTACCAACCACTCAGAGATCATAACTCTATATGAAGCCTCGGTGAATGTGCTTGGCTGTGACATATGATTAACTATATCCAGAAGTCATGTGGCCTTTACGTCGTCGATTCCCTCACAATTATCTATGAAGATAACACCGCTTGTGTTGCACAAATGCAATTAGGTTATGTAAAGAAAAACATCACGAAGCATATTGCTTCTAAGTTATTCTACCCTCACGAACTCCAAAAGAGAGGTAAAATTAAAATCTTGCAAACTAAGTCATGTGAAAATCTTGCAGATTTATTCACTAAGTCCTTGCCCAAATCCATATTTCAAAGATGTGTTAAAGGCATTGGAATGTGAAGACTTAGAGAGATGCAAAGTTTAGGGGGGAGAAAACCCTTAAACCATAACCCTTATTGTGATCCTGAAGATTATAAGTTGTACTCTTTTTACTTTGTGAGTTTTCCTAAAGTTTTCTCACATGAAGACTTCTAATAAGGCAACTAGTGCATCATAAAGTGCGAGTGCGATGTACTCATTTCTCCATCTCCTTTTTTCCACTGGGTTTTTGATAGAGTTTTTAATGAGGCATGTGCATTACGTGGTATTCGCCCAAGGGAGAGTGTTACGAGATAAGGAAAGCTAACCAACCGTATTCGATTAGAACTCTATCTCCTATTTATGTGGGCGAATCCGAACTCCTCTTTTCCCTCCTATATATATTGGGCGTCCCCCTATTGTATTCAGTCAATCTAATAAAGCAAGAGAGAATTCCAACCCCTATATTGTGTGTTTCTTTGTTTTTGCTCTTGTGATTGCGACGATGAATTGCGTGATTGATCGCGAGTGAACGACTGTGTTTCATAACACCGACAACTTATTCGCGAGACACAGCGATATTTCGAACGCACACGCGTACACACCTAGAACAAGATTACCCAAAGATCCTAACCATCACGATCGATCTCAGCCGATCACTCAAATCGACGGTTATCCTTCCTAGGGTTTAATGAAACTCATCCGCCGTCAAATCTAAATCCAACGGTGGAGAAGCAAGGCTTCCTAACAAATGGGCTGAATGGGTAATAATCTAACCACACGGGCCTGGGCCGGCCCATTACTAAACACATGCTTTTAAATTACTTTTCTATTTAAATTAATTCCAAAACTTAGATTAATTTAATTAAGGGAATAAAATATGATAAAAATTCTGGAAAAATTCTCAAAAATGTTTTGAGAAATTTTGAACTTAAATAAAATATTTTTGATAAAACTTTATTTTAATTTTATCTATAATTAATTAGTTTTCTCACAAGGCCAATATACTTAGTTTGAAATAAATACAAATAAAATCTAGAAAAATCCAATAAATTAAGAAAATCCATAAAATGCACAAATAACACATTAAATTAATAAAAATAAAATTTTGGGATGTTACATACACAAACACCACTACCATTGCTCCCGACTGCCGCATTCCATACTGCCACCGTTGTTGGGCATAAAGGAGGTAAGCGTGATGACGGTGGATTCCGACAAGGGAACAATGGTGGTGGTGCACGCACCACATGTTTCCAAGCATGGAGATCCCATTTTTGGAACTGAGACGAGCAGAGGAGGTGCTGAGCATGCTAGCAACAATGATAGCCATGGCAAAAAGAAGGAGCTCTACCTTAGCTGTCAATGCCAAAAACCTGATCTCCTCACCTCGATGAACTTTCACCGTGTTGTCCGTGTAAAAATATGTTCCCAAGCCTCCAATTCCATCCCTCACCTACACCTCTTCCCTCTCACAATCATCTTTCCACCGCAGTCACCAACCCTCACTACTCATGGTTACTGCTTATGGGCAGATTAAACACTAAAGATATGTTACATAGAAAGCATTTTCGTTTGAAGGACGGTCACTTTTGTGTTTTATGCCACGATCAATAGGTGGAAATATTGACTCATTTATTCTTCAATTGTCCCTTCAATATTGCATGCTGGAATACTATTGGACGACTTTAGGATAATACTCTGGATATTATTCTAAAGATAGAATGTTCCAAGTACAACTTTGACTCTATCTTATACATGAAAATTATTACTATCACAGCTTGGATAATCTGGAAATAAAGAAATGAGAGGATATTTTGGAATATTGCTCGAGTATACCAAACTAGAAAATAATTTTTATGTATGAGCTCTCTCTCTCTCTACATGTGCATCGCGTAAAAGAGAAGCATAAACAAAGCTTATTTGATTGGCTAGACTCATTATTTTGATCTCTTTCCCTAGTTTGAGTTTGTTTTTTCCTTTCAATATTTGTACATCATCTTGTTCTATATATATATACATTCATACATATATGTATATATAGAACAAGATGGTTTCTATACTTCTAGAGTGCGTACTCCCACCTATAGTATACTGTTTAAATAATGTTGTTATATCTCTTTATCCTCTTGAGTATACTCTATATGATTATAAGTACTCAAGTGAGTTCTACTTAAAATTTTCATCAAAGTCCACACTTTATAGCATAATTTGTTTACATACTCCTTTTACATACGAAAAAGGGTATATAGCAAAAAAATAAAGGGCTCTAATGAATTTCTCAACCATGTCGCATTAGAGTATCTTAGAATTATTATTAGAGTATATCGGAAATGATAAATGAGTACAAAATGTTTGTTTAAATGGTATATTAGATATGAGAGTATGTACTCCCTGTAGTACAAAAAGATTTCCTATATATATACACACATATATATATATATATATATATATATATATATATATATATATATATATATATATATATATATATATGTATGTATACCGTAGTGGTCTTCCCTCTCGCCTCGCTAAAAAAAAGTCGATCTCCTATCAATTGCTCTTATGTGTAGTGTCACATAATGTGAGATCCCTGATCGGCTACCGGAATCTCCTGTATTTCTATACTAGTCCCGAGATAAGTAGCTAGTACACACAACAAAGCAAGGATGAATCATTACCTAACGTAATCTAAGTAATAGCATAAATATAAAGTACCAGCTACATGGCTATTTATTACATCTCCCGGTTACATGACCAGAGTTCACAGCAGCAGAAACAAATAACAAAAAGATAAAACCTAAAAGACGCCACAGGCGACGATTAGGAGCGCGCGCTTAGTTATCTTGGCGATCTTCAACGAACTCCTCGTCATAGAACTCACTGTCTTCGGCTGCATCTTGGTAATTCTCTGATGACAAAATTTGTGTAGCATGTGAGTACAAATGTACTCCGCAAGTCTGGGAAATTATGCAACACATAGGCTTTCCAAGGAAGGCTTTTTAGGTTCTTTTGCATAAAGCCAAGTTTCATTAAACTATACTTAATAATAATTTTTACAATACACATTTTAACAATTATTTTAACATTTGAATATATTTATTATTCTAGCAAAGGTTCTATCCACCATCACTAGTATACTGGCTCTATCCACACAGTTTAAAAGATTAAGGTAAACCAACTCATGACTCTATCCATCACGATCAAAACAGGTTCCATCTACCTGATTGGCTCAATCCGCCAAATAATCATCTGAGAGTTCTAACCACTCCCAAATCCCAAAACATCAGTTATTTTTTTTAAAACCAAAACCAAGTCTACCAGTATGAAAGCATTCTTCACTTTGCCTTTAACCGTAGGCACGGCTATTCGAATAGTTTTTACACTCTACAGAGGTGTACAGCTTTACCCACAAGACATTATCTTCTCTTAATGCCAAGCTATTAACACACTTCCTTTGGTGTGCCGACAGAGAGATCATGACAAGGCCTTTACAATGTATACATCTAACCCACCCACTCCGAGGTTTCACCACCTAGGGTTCCATCACCAAGACTGAAGCCCCTCTTAGCGCCGTGTGGGAAAATACGACTTGTCTCCATCCCAGCACCCACATTCCACCATATGGTGAGTCTAAGCTAGGTTTCTACAAATTATTCAACAGTCGCATCCATTTAGACTTGTGGTTGCACTAGTAATGCTTAGAATGGACAATCATAAGCGCCGATCCTTAAATTGATTAGGCGGCTTTCACAAACCAAAACCAGTGCTCCATCCGCACCCGCTAGACAAACCTTCCCGCCCTAATCTAAACCATTTTTATTTTATTTTTATTTTGCAATCACAGCAGCAAGATCCTTGCTACAATTTTGTTAAAACACATTTTAACAACATTTTAGAATTTATCCCACCATAGGCATTTTTTATCAATACAATCCTAAGCATAATCTAACGCACTAAACAAAATATATCACAACCTAATATGATCATGATATATCATAGCAACCTAAGGTTACAAATAAACATGGATTTCAATATCAAGGTAATAACAATTCGGATTAACTACCAACCTATATTTAACATCATCTTTATATAAATAGCAATGCATGTTGTAAAACATTTGTAAACCATAGGATCAACGTGCGTCAAGGAGACTTGCCTTCATCGACGAGGTGCGATGCGCTGCTCTGAAAGTCTTCTCCTTCGTCGGCGACTACGACTGCTTCTTCGACTACGCGCAAAATAGAGCACGAAATAAATAACAAAAAATAAATAAAAACTAAAAATTATAATAAAAATATTGGCAGATAGATCATGAATTTAGATGAATTTAGAATTTGAATGAGCTCAAACGGAGTTCGTATGAGAAAGAACAGAATTTTTTAAGTTTTGACGGAAAAGATGAACAACACTCGGGCTATATTATCACTCGGTGCTACAGTACCCACTCAGCGCTACAGTAGAATTCGCGATGGCTGCATCGGCAGAGCTACAGGTGATATTTGCGCAAGAGAGGAAGAGGATGGAGGGGTTGGGGAAAGTGAGCACCGGAAAGATCTCGACGACGCGAATCCAACGGTGGTGCCGGAATTTGCAGAAGACGACCAGAGAGCCCGCAATCGACGCCGGAAGCGGCGAACAACCCAACGAAATTCGGAGTCAATTTGCAACGAAAATCAAATCGGATTGAATGGTTGTGATCACAGAGGCAAGGCGCACAAAGTGACGCGGGTGGTTTACCCAAAAGCTCACCGGAGTAAAAGTTGGCTCGCCGGTGTCTTTGGAGTGCGCCGAGCGACGGTTTTTGCAGGTGTTAGGGAGGAAGACAAAACTAAATCAATGGGGAAAGGTGAGCACGGGATAGAGGACTTCAGGACGCAACTTTTTAGTGCTCACACGTCCGAAGGGGTGGAGAAACGCCCGTGATAATGGCCGAGCAATGAATTGCCATTAGGGGTTAATTGCGGCCTTTTTTCTTGGATTAAGGATGGGTAATGGTAGGGAAATGAATCCTCATATCAATGTCTTTGTAATGCTTCAGATCCCAGCCGTTTTGGATGATTATGGTGGAAGTTATGAGTGATTGAAGATTTGCTTGCCATGGGAGAAGGAGATACAAGAAGGCTCTCGGGAAGATGAACAGTAACACACGAGGAGAGAGAAAAGAGAGAAAAAGAAAAAGATCCGGGTGAGGAAAAATGGATCGAGTTGGACAGAGAGAACTTGATCAAAGGAACATTTTTAGGTTTTGGGACTTTCCGATAATTTTTAGAAATTGATTTGGAATTTCAAATGAAGTATAGAATTGAATTTTTAATTGGAATTGAGCCAGATAAAATAATAATCCAAATAAAATCCAAACTTTGAATTAAATAAATTTTAAAATATTTTTTGGAAAAACCAGAAAATCTGGAATGTTACACATAAACCTTTACCACCTTAGTGCATGTTCGGTTCGAGCCCTCTCCCAAGCAAAGGATGCCACAACTTGCCCCCTCCCCAACAAAAAAAAACGCCACCATATGTTCTCCATTATCCCCAATCGTTAGGGACCAACGCCCGTAAACACCAAAACGTAGAAGTGTTGGATTAACTCAAAGAGGAACCATACAAGAAAACACCACTAGCCAAGTATTCAACTCCAAAACTAACACCGGAAAACTCACGCCTAATACCGTGATGTTGAACTCTCAAGAACAAGAAATATCTCTACGGAGGTGTGTGGTCTAATCTCGGAAGAAAGATACAAATATCGCCGCCAAGATAGCCGCCGCCAAATCGCCGATCGCTCAGATTCGGTTCACCAACTATTCACCGCCTCCTTCTAATGTTTTCCCGCCCTTTTATGTCCAAACCCTTCTCGTTCAGAGACACAACACACACCACCATTTACCACTCCCAGGCCAACCAGCCGGATCATTTCGATCCGAGCCCGAAGACGAGGATTGGGCTTGTGGTCGTTTTGGCCTTGGACCGCTTTCAAGATCCCGCTTCTTTGCTCGATCCTCCCGCTTCTTTCGATTCACGCCTCTCTTTCTTTGCATCTTCACGCCCGGCTTCACAGAAGAGTCTCGACATCCTTCCTCCTTGAAAACCAGCTTGTCCCCAAGTCGAGCTTCCGAAATTGAGTCTTCAAAGGTCGTTCATCTTCCCAAGTCGCCAGGACTCGCCATGTGGACCATTGCACCAAGACTGGCGGGTGCCCCACCGTATGTTTAAGTCATCCTTGTTAATATACTCCTTGAGAATAGCGAGTGCGGTGGTCACAATCATTCTTCACACCGCAGTGACAATTCCAATACCTAGCAAAGCTCCGGCAACAACATGAGTATCATTACTATGCAAGTACTTGTCGAGTGAGCAAGTCCAACATCAAGATTCCACAGAGAATCATTCCCGTGCTAGCCGCTGTATTGGCTTTTCCATGTTCTTTGTTCTTGAATAACCGGTTTCGAAGACCCACTATGGAAGAATCGGATGGAGCAAACATAATGGTTCTTGAATAACCAACCTGTTAGCACGACATCGCTCGTGTAAACTCCAAGAATGTTGTTCCCATTCGTAGAAAGATCCAGAGGTTGATTGTTCTTTGATGCTACCTTTTCCATGGAAGTCGCATTGTTGACTATAGTTGTGCTATCGCCAGATCCCATGTCAACTGTAGTTTCTCAATGACACATGTTACCCAATTCAATGATTCCCATACCAAAGACCTTATTATCATCAGGCTCTTGAATGATCACTAGCTGAACTCCTACTTCACTTGCAAAGATAATACCGCCATGAATGCAAAATAATTGCAAGATTTGATCCATGTGTTAAAACAACACTAGGTTTAGTGGCACCGATCAACTGAACACCCTCAAGAGTGCAAGAAATTATCCTCTTGAACAATTGATCAATCAATAGTGCTACTCAGTATTCTAGTTGTAATAACTCAAGTGGATCCAAAGAAGGGTACTGAACAACATCTGAACTTTCCGGGCATATAATGCAATTTTCAGAAATTAGCTTGAGAAAGGAATGAACCAATCTCCTAATCGCCCTTCAAGTGGTTCTAGCTTGATGAGAACAAAACCAAACAAAGAGGTGGCCCCGGTGTTTTCCATTGCACAAACAAGCAGATATTCTTCGTACCATGGCGATGCCTCGGCGACAACCCACCAATCAAATGCATTCGTCCAAACCATGAACAGAACACCTCTGCACACAACGACCATGGAGGTTTTGGCATCTTGCTAGTTTGCTCCTTTCTCAACCCCGAACTGTCAAGCAATATGAAGTCTCTCCTCTTTCTTATGCACCCATCTAACACCATCTGTGATAGAGGCTCTACCGATTGGAGATAATTCTTTGGGTTGCCCAATATGAAACAATATTCTACTTGCGAAATTCATCATCGGCATGCAATTGTTAATATCCCGTCTATGCTAGCCGCTATCAATCGTACTTGGGCTTGACAATAATTGAAAGAAGGCCATGGTGTTGGTCGTTGCTTGGCAACATCGGACATGCACATCTCGAGCATGGGCACTTCTGCGATAGGAATATCACCGAAATACCGCGAGAACTTGGTGTCGAGCTCTTGATGGTCACCGCATGTTGAGCTTGTTGAGGACCTCTAGTGAAACAACCTCTTTAAACATCACAGTGCTAGAACGCAGATGCCGGAATGCGTGGCTCGATATGGGCGGCGTCGAACACCGTGGGCGTCGCCCGGTGGTGTTCCAGTGGTGGCGATGGAGGTGGCGGGGGCGTCGTGGGGTGGATCTCGAGGTTGGGAAGGCACGGCGCCACTAGGGAGGTCGCCGTCGACATCTTGTTGGTGATAACGGGACGACGCCACGATCTTCTCGGCCGTCGTGGATGAGGAGGAAGAGGAGGGTGTCGGGGTCGTGGCACCGCTTGCTGCGAGCCGTCTGGTAGGCGGAGACAAGCGCTAACGAGGTTGCGCCAATGCCGCCGAGGCCCTAAGCTCATCAAGCGGGCGTCGTCCTGATTGCTCTCCTCCATCTTCTCCACAAGACCCGAGCATCGCTTGTCGCCTCGGTCAACATGGTGGCGATGGATTGGCTCGATACGAGATGTTAGGGACCAACGCCTAGAAACACCAAAACGTAGAAGTGTTGGATTAACTCAAAGAGGAACCATACAAGAAAACACCACTAGCCAAGTATTCAACTCCAAAAACTAACACCGGAAAACTCACGCCTAATACGGATGTTGAACTCTCAAGAACAAGAAATATCTCTACGAGGTGTGTGGTCTAATCTCGGAAGAAAGATACAAGTATCGCCGCCCGAGATAAATTGCCGCCAAAAGCGCCGACGCTCAGATTCGGTTCACCAACTATTCACCGCCTCCTTCTAATGTTTTCCCTGCCTTTTATGTCCAAACCCTTCTCATTCAGAGACACAACACACACCACCATTTACCACTCCCAGGGCCAACCAGCCGGATCATTTCGATCCGAGCCCGAAGACGAGATTGGGCTTGTGGTCGTTTGGCCTTGGACCGCTTTCGCATCCTGCTTGTTGCTCGATCCTCCCGCTTACGCTCGATTGTCGCCTCTGCTGCTGCATCTTCACGCCCGGCTTCACAGGAAGAGTGCTGACACCCACGTTTTGTTTTTTGAGCTTACTTGAGCCTCTTCAACCTCCCCACACTCATATGTCTCTCTCTCTCCCTGTTCCATTCATCCGGAAGCAAGATGATGACCGTACCTCTCTCTCTCCCCTTTCCCTTACTGTCAATTGGGTCCCCCAATTTTTTTAAAATTTGTTTGTGAATAATGAAGTAAGAAGAAGAATGGAGAAAGTTGGAGGGTATATTGGATATTTCACTGACCCTCTCTATCCCAACTCAACCAGACAATAACTATTTTAATCGCTCTAGCGTCCTGCAGCAAAGAGCCACAAAACAGCAATTTGTTTCGGTATAGGCAAAAACTTTCGGTGTCTTAAAAGCAAAACGCCACAAAACCAAAGTGTACTACAGCCAATTCTGCCTTTTTTTTCCTTTGGGACCAATTACTGCCAAATTCATTCAGTTTTAGGGCAATTGGGGAAATTTTAGGACAAAGTTCGTTGCAACTTTGTGGGAGCTAGCGAGTCCAGAGTCTCCAGACTCAAACGTCTCCAGACTCAAACCAGGCCTCCATGGCAGCCAAATCCTCCCTATATTAAAGCCTGCAGAGTTCCGGCAAGGGGAGGTGGTCCACGTGTCAAGCCTGCGGTTTTGCGAAAAAGTCCGTCCGTTTCTCCGAATTACATATAGGTCCTTGCGGGTTTACAAAATGGTCCTTTGTGATTTTTTGTGAGGTGAAAAAAAATTTTCCCGGATTGCTTTTGGGTCCCTGGTTTGTTACTTTACGAAAAGATGCGTCCGTTAAATGCAAATCGCGAGCGAGCCCTTTTCTAATTTTTCGGAATCTTGACCACAAGGCATGGAATTGTCAGCTTCAGCCAACCCGGGACCCGGCCCACTATTGAGCAAACCCGAAACGTTTGTACAGATCGTTCGGCTCATTTCCCCGTATGGGCCGACAGCGGGGCGGCTTGCCGGCGGCAGACCCAAGCCCAAAGCGGAAGGAAAGAATCACCGGTCGCTTTTGACTTGTTTACTCGAGCTCCGCTGCCCTGGCGTCGTGCCGTCGCGTCGCCGCCCTGCCGAAGCGAAGCGCCGAGCGACTGCTGATCTCGCCACGTCGCCTCACGGCCTCTGCCGAATCGGGCAGCGATGGCCGGGGAGGAGGCGCCTCCTGGGGCGCTCAACCTGGCCGAGTACGCTCCCGCCGGCGCGCGCACCGTCGACTGCTTCAGGCGCATCCGCAAGATCGGCGAGGGCACCTACGGGTAAGCAAGCCACAAAGATGGTCCATTCTGGTCTATTTCGTGCGAATTGTTAGCCTTCGCGTTGCAATTGAGTCGTGAGGTAGTGTAGCGGTGTGGGCCGTGAGATCGTACGGGCGGTGGTGGAGTTTGTCACTGACGTGTCCATGTTCTTACCACCCCCTTTCGTCTGTGATTGCGCGCAAATCGGTTCTTTATCAAGTTAATGCACGATTTGTGTCTATTCTTGCCCACTAGGATGCTTTTTGTGCGATGCAGCTATTCTCTGGTTGCTTCTTCCTAGATTCAGCGATCCATTTCAGCTCAATCATTTGCTTAGGTTTCGTTAGGTAGTGTTGCAACTAGGCATTTCCATAGGAAGGCCTCGAAAACTCCCTAATTATTTGGCACGTAAGTTGATCAACGGACTTATTCACCACACCCATGAAAAGTTGCATATTTCCACTACTGCTAGCTGATTGCCCTTTTATTATGAAGAAAGAAACAGCAAATATCTTAACGTTTTATATCAAAATTAAATGAACTTTTTACCAAAACCTCAACTATTCATACAAATTAAAATTTGGCAGCTACATCATCTTGCATCTTTTGGACAAATGCTGTCTTCTGCAGCATAATTTTCCCAACCTAGGTCCTCATCTCTAAAAGCAGGTTCCCTAAATCGATATCTCAATATCTGGAGCACATTAGGTGCAGGTAAAGAATATTGTTAAGTACGTTTTACAGGTAAAGTGCATATGGTGTCCTATGTGATAGATAAATCCTTTAAAGTTAAAAGGGTAAGTTCTATGGGATGGCAATCAGATCTGCGATATTGTATGGAGCAGAATGTTGGGCGACAAAAAACTAACATATGCAGAAGATAAGCATAGTAGACGTGCAGATGCTACAATGGATCTGTGGTTATACAAGGCGAGATTGAATTCACAATGATGATATACGTGATAGGATTGGGGTATCACTAATTGAAGAAAAACTTGCTCAATATCGTTTAAGATGGTTTTGATATCTCCAACGAAGCCTCCTGAGGCACCGATGCGTAGTGGAATTTTAAGTCGTCTCGAAAACCTAAGAAGAGGCAGAGGTTGACAATAGACTAACATAGGAAGAAACAATTAAAAGAGACTTGAGAGGTTGGAATGTATCCAAAGAGTTGGCATTGGATAGGAGCGCATGAAAGTTAGCGATTTACGTATCGGAACTATGACCTAAGATTGAAGCTTTAGAGGTCTTTTGACTTTGATTAGTTTATTCCTAACCTACCTCAACTTGTTTGGGACAAAAGGCTTGGTTGTTGTTGTTGTTGTACGTTTTACAGCAAGAGCCCCTATTCGACCAATGCTTGTGTGACATCAAATTTTTTATGAAGAATTGGAGACATGGGAATTATGTATTATTAGGTCCACGGCTTGTCCATTTCTAGGGAAGAAGGAAGCTAATAATAGTTTTTTGTGTACATAAAAAATGAGGTTTCGCTTGATCGGGCAAATGGGATGCGCTGGGAATTACTGTTCACGCATGTGTTCATGTGTGTGAACAGTACCCACGGAATTGTAGCGCGTGAAATGATTAGATTAGTTAAGATTAAGGTAAGATTAGTTAGATAAACATAAGATATGCAGATTGAGTTGGTTGGAGTCGGCTCTATATAAAGGAGCCATTGTATCATTATTTACTAAGCAATGAAGATGAATTAATCTAGTTATCACCCTCATCTATGGTCTAATCTCTCGTCCTACCAAGCCGACGCTGCCCGGCCATCCTCCCAGTGGTGCTTGTTATGAACTAAGGTTCATGAAAATTTAGTATCAAAGCCACTCATTATAGCTTCCGATGCTAAGATTTTTGAGCTTTTCAATGAGTTGAGGGCTAATTTTGTCGAGATAAAGGTCCTCTTGTTGAAGGTTCAAGCGCAACTTGTGTCAAAGGAGAGACAACATCACACGACGCTGGCCACATCTCCACCGGTGTCACCCCTAACACCGGTCAAGGAGGACGAGTCGCAACGTGTTGTGATTTTTGTGCTGCCATCACTGCCTGTGGCTACACCAAGAGTGCCCCCGCGGAGGAAGAAGGTGGTTGCCAAGCTGCCTATCGGCGTGTTCAGCTAGTGCCGTGCCTTTGGGGGTGCGGTGCGCGGCAGGTGTCGTGTGGGGGATCGCAACTTCGTCGCATCTCTCCCATCTTTGTCACTTCTTGTGGTGGGAAGCTTGCCAATGGTGCCCCTTGCTGATGGTCCTTGCCATCGGCAACTTCCTCGATGTCAAGTAGTGCTAAGGCCCTCATGCCTTCGCCACCAACTGTCGTCAACATGATGCCAAGTTCCCTTGCAAGGCATCGCAATTGCTCACCGAAGTAAGGCTGCAAAGGGTTGCAACCATGGCCGCCACCGCAGCTCAAGGACGAGCTACATATCTGGGAGAGGTGTAGCGTCATGCACTGGGAATTACTGTTCAAGCATGTGTTCATGCGTGTGAACAGTACCCATGGTACTTTAGTGCATGAAAGGATTAGTTTAGTCAGGAATAAGGTAAGATTTGTTAGATAAATATAAGATATGCAGATCGAGTTTGTTGGAGTTGGCTCTATATAAAGGAGTCATTGTATCGTTATTTACTGAGCAATGAAGATGAATTAATTTAGTCTCTCTCCCAAGATTCTTCACCCTCATTTATAATCTAATGTCTTGTTCTACCAAGCCGATGCTGCCCAGCCTTCCACTCGGTGGTGTTTACCCCGTTATGAACTAAGGTTCATGACAGCAACAGTCGAGATTATGCAACATTTGTATGATTTATTTTCTGTCCCTCTGCTTGGTTATTGATTTATCTTTGTTTTGCTGAGGATCACAGTTGAATGTGCTCCCTTTTGGCCAAACGGAAAAAGTGTTATTCAAGCGCAAGTAATATCAAAATAGTTCTTTCAATGTATGCATCCACTGTACTCTGCAATTTTCTTTTCTTTTTCTTTTGACTCATGTAAAGTCCTCTTTATGACAAGGACTGGTTATATTCTCCGTAGAGCAATGAAAACTGCAAACTCCTTATTTTTCTGTATTTAAACAAAACCAGACATTTCAATTGCAAATTGTGGGTTGCATTACATCATAAGGTGGATGCAGATGCAAAATTTTTGGAGTTGACGTTCCTGGAGATTAAATGTAGGAGTTTGTTTGCACTATCATCCATCTTTCCTTTTGAACACTTGTTCCCATCTCACCAAATCAGGTTGACCTGTAATGGGTTTCTAACATGTGTTCTTCAAAGTCTAAAGTAAATCCTATGCAATTTGCAGTCTCTATGTTTTTTAGGACCAATCCATAATAAGAAAATGGATCAATGGGGTATCGCTTTATTGTAGACTTTTCATTTTTCACCATCAAACTCCAAGCTGGCAATACATTTTACCACTACATTAATTTCTTGTCTGTTCTAAGTGCCTAAGTGGTCATTATTGTGCTTTTTCCTACAAATCTCAGTGAGGTATTTGAGGCTATGGATATTGTAACTGGGGAAAGAGCAGCACTTAAGAAGATCAAGCTGGATGATGGCAAAGAAGGGGTAAGCCTTACAATCTCAACAAAGCTAATGCTACTCTTTTATGATGAGCAAACACATTCTTTGATGGACATTGTATACACCCCTCTGAACTGTTCAGTACCTCTGTAGTTTCCACGCCAAATCTTGCGTGAGATTAAACTATTAAAAAAGCTGGATCATGAGAACATCATCAGATTGAAAGAGATTGTAGTATCTCCTGGTAACAAATGTTCTTCTAGTCATTTCTAGATATCCAAGAGTACCAAAACTGCACATTCCAATCACGTGTAAATATTTTCAGGTTCTGTGCATGGAACAGGAGGATCAGGTTTGTTGGCTTATGCTTTGTTGCTTATATTCTTCATTGATTTGGCGCATGCTGATATACTTTTGTTGTCTTTTTTAATTAATGTTTTCTTGTCTTGTGTGTAGAAATCCTTGATTAACTTATGCTAAACATATGCAGATGATCACATGTACAGGGGAGATATCTACATGGTTTTTGAATACATGGACCATGATTTGAAGAAACTCTTGCACCATAGTACCCAATCCCAAGTCAAGGTACTCTAATATACTTGCTGAAGAAATATGAGTTCACAGATTCTCTCTACAAAGTCCTGCCAACTTGCTAGAACTATTAAGGTCAAAATGTAAGCTTACCAGAACAAGAAGGTCCTCTCCACCAGTTTCTCTTCTATGCCAGCTTTGCGGAAGAAGCAATGCTCCTCCAAGCAGGGCGTGTGTTGTTGGTGCACTTCTTAAAAATGGCCCATTCATTTTTGTCTAATTTTGATTTCTTTAGTTTTATATGGAGCAGCTGCTAAAAGGATTGCACTACTGCCATGTCAACAATGTACTTCATCGTGATATCAAAGGTTTCTTCAATTTGGATTAACTTCAACTTTTGCCTCTTTGATAAATTTTTATTCTGCCCTCAGAATTTCTTGTTTATGGAACCATTTGTAGGAGCTAATCTTCTAATAAGTGGTGGTAATCTGTTAAAGATCGCCGATTTTGGCCTTGCAAGGCCATTTACTAGAGATGGAAGTTTCACAAATCATGTGATCACTTTATGGTACCGGTAAGTGGAATAAATAATCTAGGAAAATACTCATTATATATTCTCTTGCCCAACCTCTTTACAGACTTTATCATTGTGTTTTTCCCATCTTCATGTGCCGATGCGGGCATCACGCATCACTACAACTTGCTCAATTCTACGAATTGCTCATATAGACCCCCAGAGTTGCTTCTTGGTGCCACAAATTATGCTGAAGCTGTGGATATTTGGTCTGTTGGTTGCATATTTGCAGAATTTTTACTAAGGAAACCATTATTTCCAGGCAGAACCGAGGTATGAATGTCCACTCCTTTTCTTTTCCTTGCTTTCCTGTTGCTCTTATTACATCTTGAACTTCAAGCACGACAGGTTTTGGTTTCATGTACAAACTGAATATTTTGTTCCTTTGTATGTGTTGTCTTTGCTGTGATGATTTCTATGCTGTTTTCTTACTGTTCTCCATTTCAAAGCTGTAGAATATTTATTGTAGTTGAATGTGCAAATATTCAGACAGATCTCTGAAAGATAGATCCATTTCTTTGGACCAACGTTGTTCAACACATGTGATATTGATAATCTGGCTATATTTAATCTGGCTTTATTTACTATCTTTTACTTGTAGTTGTATCTTAAATTTATGTTAATTAACTAACTATTGTATTTTTGTTTCCATTTCCCCCTGTGATTCCCATTTGCTTTACATTTCCTTCTAGCGGAATGACATGTCACTAATATCACTTCTTCTTTTTTTTGGGCATATACTCATTGGTTCCTATAACTTCCTCCCCTCCTAAGCACTAAACACACCAACATATTTGTTGATAATATGTCCTTGGATATCGGTTTATTACTTCCTGAAAATATTTAGGCAAAATTGGCTCTAGCACATTGCAAAGGTATGGTGTTTGCTGAGGGACACCAGAAATTCGATAATTCACTGATGGACGCTACAAAAATATGGTAACTTGGTAGAACACACCAGGTTCATTAAAATAATACTATTTTGAAATATAGGATAGACAAGGGGTGTTAGAGGTCCTATTGTTGAGCAAATTTTTAAAACAAAGTTTGGATAGTAAAATTATTGATGGTCAAATTATCAAGTTTGGATGGCGAAAGTTCTAAAAAATTCTTTTCAATGGAACTTTTCACGCCCTTATGTGTCCTAAATTTGCAAATTAATCATATTTCAATAGGTGCAGTGTGTTATGGCAAATGGCTAAGATTTTGTAGTGTCCATCAATGAATTATCAAATTTATGGTGTCCTATGGCAAATGCCACTGCAGTGTCCTAGAGGTAATTTTGCCAATTATTTACCGTGCTCAAATTTTTTATTTTATGTTACCACACAAACCTTGACAGAAGCTTGAATGTTGTTTTAGCAAGAGCAACTATCAAAAATATTCGAACTCTGCGGATTTCCAAATGAAGAAAACTGGCCTGGAGTATCAAAGCTACCATTGTACAAGACTATCGATCCTGCAACGCCAAGCAAACGATGCCTGAGAGATATATTTCAGAAGTAATCCACCTGCTAACGCTTATCACCTTGTTTTGACAGTAGTTACTATTTTCCTATCAAGATTGAATATAATGTGGCAAAAAAAAAAAACTTTCCAGCTTTGACTGTCATGCTGTGGAATTAATCGATCGCATGCTGATCCTTAATCCTACTCAGGTATGTTGTCCGTTCTTATGTATCATTGTGCTGCAATTCTTTAGGATTTTGATGTGTAGGCTTGAGAGTCAACTCAATTTATGGTCACTTATTAGCATGTTTGATCTCAAACTAAACTCTGCCTTTTATAAAGACCAAGAACTACTTGTTGGATCTCACAATCATGGTTATCACGGCGTCGCCTAGGCGTCCGGTCGCCGGCGGCCGCCCGCCATGGCCGCTCGCCTCGCCTGGCAGGGAAAGGAGGGCGATCGGAGGAAAGGAGGTCGCCCGGCTTGCCTTGTCCCCGAGCTCCAGGCGGCAGATCTTTCGCGTTGCGCCTCGCCTAGTCCCGAGCTCCAGCGCAGCAGATCTTCGCGCCCCGCCTCGCCTCAGCCAGCCTCCGCGTCACTGCTGCCGCGCCACCATGCATATGCTGCCGTCACAGATCTGGGAGGCGGCTCGGGAGGGGAGCGCGTGTGAGTGGGCGCCAGCCCATGAGACAGACGGAGATCCGGATCTGGGAGGGCGGCGATCGGGAGAGGGCGTGGCGTGGAGTGGGAAGGGAGGCGGCGAGAGAGCGGCGCGCGCCAAGGCGTCACGAGATAGAGGAGTGAGGGGGCGGCAGCGAATGGATGGGGAGAGAGAGGGAGAGCTGGGTTGGGCTGCTCGGCTAGGCTGGGTTGCTCGGCTGGGCGGCTTGGTTGGGCTGATATTAATGGATTTTTGGTCGCCTAATCCTCACCTAGGCGCCTGCCTAGGCATCTAGGCGCCCCGGAGGCGACTCGCCTCGCCGGGGCGCCGTGATAACCATGCTCACAATACCCTTGTTACAAGACTTGGTAACTGGTACTTACATTTACCAAACAAATTTGTTTGGAAAATTCGATCTGGTGAAAAGGAAATTAGGTTCAATTTGGTGCAATGGAAATTTTCCGTTGTTCTGTTTTGGGAGACTAGTTGGCATACCACGGAGGTATTAGTTGGCCAGATTTCTGAAAAGAAGATTATATTCGAAGTTTACAATATTAAAACTAAACCAAACCATTATAAGCATGGAATGTCAACCAGATACCTATATTTTTCTATAGACACTCTTTAATTATTTGAAAGATTTTGAGCCATTACATCTACAACACATTCACAAAAGAATAATTCACTAAAAGTTCTGCCATTAACTGCCATGTAAAATTAAAATTGAATTTCCAAAATCTGATACAATGTGTGTGAGGTTCAATATGAAGGGGGCTAATTAATATAAACTTCATATCAATTTTTTAAACCTATGATTATGAGAATCAATTGATATACACTGTAGTCTGTACATCAGAATATTTTAAGAGGTCTTGAAACAATCTAATACTTTAGTACCTTTATTCTGCAGAGAATTTCCGCATGGGATGCTCTTAGTGCGGCATACTTCACCAACTAAATTGTAGTCTCCTTTCTATGGGGAAGATACCTATATTGCTGTTCTCTGCGATGGATTATGCTCCCTAATCTTGACAGACTAGCATCTGGATATCACAAGGTGTAAGTACTACCAAGTTTTGTTTCTCCAGTTGACCTTGGATTAGGGCTGGCAAACACTTTTTTTTTGGGGGGGGGCGCTTTTCTAGCTTTAAATATATGTGGATGTGCTGTACATTATTAATTGTGCAAACTTTATTTGATTATTAATTCATCAAAAGCAATTTTTCTTGTTCTAGTTTGATATGGTAAACAGCGTTTGTATGAAGTGCCTTCGAACTACAAAACAAATCTTGCTCTTAGCAGCTCTGTTACTAATGGTATGCTCTTACCAGCATGCTAGTTGTTTTAACAAATACAGAGTAGTATGCTTGCACAGGATTCATGCCATCACGTTATATGAATCACCTTTTTGTAAGGATTAGTCGAGGCACATGTGAAGATCCATATAGGATTACTGCACACCACTATTAGTGACTAGGCAGGTAAACATGATCATTGAATTGATTGGTGTACGTACATTCATGTCTCTTGTACGCTTCGCATTTAATATTTTGATGAGTAGCCATAAGCTACACATGTATATCTATGGTAACCAATGGCTGAGAACACAGAAGATTTTGCTCTCCCATTTTGTTAATAAAAATGCTTCTAACTACCCTCTGCCTTATACTATTTACATTTACAAATGGTGAAGAGGGTCAGTTTGCTTCTACGCAAAATTTTTTCATTCTTATATTGATATCTACTATATGGCTATCACCAGTGTTCTGTATTCCATCAGAAGTACTCCTTGTGGAAATGGAAGCGAGTGGTAGTTTTGTGGCTCATGTCAAGTGATAGTTTCTTCAATTCTTTGGCTAGCGTGGGTTTCCCACAGTAAAAGACCCCTGCATGCATTAAAAAAACTCTTGTGATCAAAATGATATAAATTGACCGGTGCTCAACATTGGTTTTTTAAATGCCTACTATGTGTCGTCACTTGAGGAAAAAAATCAACGAATTGGAGCAAAATATTACCAACTGTAGAGTTGGGGTGCTTGGAAGCGATTCTAGTGAAGACTTCCTTCCAGTTAGGCCTTGCAAAATGTGTCCTGACCTGCCAAGAGTACAGAACACATGTTCAATTTGCAATAAACTTCTCCAACTGATTTTCAATGTTCATCCCTTGAACATTTAGCTCTGATTCTTGTTCAATTGTGACATTAAGGCTTCACTATGCAAAATTAAATTTGTTTGCTCACTAAAAATCTATAATATTAAGAGAAGTGTTTACCCTTGTGCCTGATACTATGTCTACACCATGCTTGGCATGGTTCAGGGCTTGCACCATTGAGAGCAGAGTCGTCCTTGCATCACGCTCCTCGTACACACTTGTCAGATAGTTGTGCAGCTCGATGACACCCTGGTTGCAACCATGAGAACAACATCATGCAATCTTTAGCACATCAGCATTGCAAGAAGAGCAGCAGCAGTACACGGGGAGCAGAGACATCACCTTCTTGTCCATTTCAGCAACCTCATTCATCACCCCCTTGAACCATTCGAATGATCCTGGCTCCCTTGTAACCCAGTAGAAGTGCGCGTGGCTCGTCCGGTACGCTCTCCTCTTGTTGCTGCTCGCCGTCAACGCGCTGAAGCTGTTAGTGATGTCCTCAGACCTGCTGGTCTCCATTGCCAGGTCCTAAAAGATTCAAACCAGAGCCAGAGTTTGGCAAGGCCTCTTCAGAAAGCTGAAAATGGGATCAGCTATAGATGAAAGAAACCGTACCATGAGCTCATCAGCCAGCTTAATGTTGTTCAGTAGATCTCTTAAAATGCTTATGAAAGGTGTCGCGCCGATTCCGAGTCCGACGAGAAGCAGAACATCGTAGTTCCTGAAATCCTGCGCTGGAGCTCCGTAAGGGCCGTCGACAAGCAACCTTGGCGGACTGCAGCAGAGAAGACGTTCGGTTTCATATCCATCAAGCAGGCAAAGAACGAACAACAGAGGAGGCGGCATGACAAGGAGATTTTCGGTGACCTCTTCTGTTCTGTCATGCCTAGTTCTCCAAATGAAGCTCTTCTGGGCACGCATGGCGAGAAGAAATTCTCGACGAAAATGAGCTTGAGCTCTCGTGTCCAGTCCCCCCTGGTCTGGATATGAACACTGATGTAGTCGTCTCCAGGAGCTGAAGTGATGGAGAAAGGGTGCCTGAAGCAAAGGGGTAAAAACACAGCAGCAATGCCAGTGATTACTGTACAAGAAAGTGGAAACTAAGAGCAAGGCCGACTGAATGAGCAGATGATAGGGCAGACAAACCATTCAAACGGAGAAATCGTTGGACACTGAAGGAAAATATACTGTCCACTTCTGTATCTGAACCCGTACGGTTTTGACATTGTAATGGTCAAAACATTTCCCGGCAGAAGGCACACCTGAGTGTATCAAATTCAGTAAGAACATGAGCATGCTTTCGCCTACTTTCATACTTAATAATAGTAAACAAAATGATAATGGATGCCAATATTGTCTCATTTAGTTTCGTCCTGAAATGGTGAAATTTTTTTGTTTGGAGAAATGATTAAACAATGATGGGCAATTCCAGAGAGAGACAAATGCTCAGTTAGGCATATATGCTCAATATCCTAGCCCTATAACCTTTTCTTACCATCCACATGCCAATATCCTTCATATCGTTCTGAATCCTTCCATTTTTCCAGACTACAATGATGCCTTCAACAATTTGCAAGATACAGACGGATCACCAAACCTAATCAGCACATGTTCTTGATTGCAAATTATACTCTTTCTGTTTTGTCTTTTTGACCAACCGATGATGTTATGGTGACCAGTTTTTGTTAGCAAGAGTGCTGATTGATGCTTGGCACTCAGAATTCAGATAATAAACGAGCTTTTGGATGTTCAGTTACCTTCAGGATCTTAACCGCGTAAGCCTTCGACCGGAAGGCCCGTAACGTCCGTTCGCCCACGTAAAGCATCAACGGTACAGCAATGTACATCCATGTCTGAAGATCACCAAAGAGATCATACTGTTAGCACCAGGCAACTCGATCAAGTTAACATTGTTTGAATTACATACTGAAACAAGAGAGGCAGCAAATGATCGAAATGTACAAGTAAGTCATGCTGAACTCTTAACATTGACGGTGTTTTTTCGTTTAGATAATGGCCATATTGGCGTTGCTGTTTTCGTATACATTATTTCAAGTGAGGTAGGCCAATTTGCTGTGTTCGCATTGGAGCGTTGATTGCCATATGATGGGGCAAAAGAATGGCAGCTGTAGAGGCGAGTGCTAAAATTGTACTCTTCTGCATTTCATTTGAGTTGCTGATTAGCCCTTCTGATAGAACTGATACCTAGATATCATATCCGTGCCCACTTGACAGCTAAGGCCCTTAGCTTGGCCACAACAATGATTGGGCATTGTGCAGCCAACATGGACATTCAGAAAGCAAACGAGCAGAAAAATCAAACCGAATTATTCAGCGTTGAGATACCCGGCTGTAGCAGGTGTCTAAACCGCGTGTGCTGCAAGTGTGGAATCCGTGGCAAATGTGAATGAAACTACCTAGTCCAAGATCAAAATGTACTGTTTGGCCATGTGATTGGAGTCAAGACCAAAAAGCATCTAGGCTTTGACAAATTTGGCACTCCAAAATGGGGCACAAACAAAGACTAGAGAAGTCCAAGGCAAAGTTCATGGCTTTGCATGAAGGTTTGTGGATGTGATGGACCATTATATTCATGGTAGATGAAGCTAAATGCTTGGGGCATTGTTCATGTGGACCAGTTAGGAGTACAATTTGTAGAAGGTACTCGAATAATTAATTTGACCTGTAATTTAGAAGCATGCATTTCTGCAACCACTACCAGATCCTCAACAAAATTAAGGCCGTTAAAAAAAAATTCCTTATCACTATAACTGCATCCTAATTCTCTGTGTAGACTTCAATAATGGGTTCAAAACTTCATTTCTGCTCTAGAACTCTTATGGATCCAGTAAACTTATGATCTTCAATTACTCCGATTTCTCTCGCATTACCCCATTACTTTCTGATAATGATGTCGATTTCCCTGATAAATCCGCATGACACTTTAATTTAAGATCACAACAGATTAGGAATGGCATTAAGGGTCTATTTGGTAGAGCTCAGATCCCAGGTTCGTCTGAGATCTAAAACTTGTAGGCTAAAGTAAAGTGAATTAAGTTTATATTTTTGGTCTAAAATGTAAACAAAATGATCTATCTAAACATTCTTAATACACTCACAGCTTTAACTCCACGGATCTAGTGGAGCTACGATGAAACTAGAGCTCTACCAGACCCAGGGGTGTGCGAAGCTCCATCCGTTAATCCACGGATCTGATGACACTAGATCTACCAAGACCCGCTCTGATTAGGGTGGTGTGCGAATGAACGGGTCGATCCGTTAATTTTCGGAGATGTGTAGGCATCTGAAATGACACTAGATAAGTAGACATGCACATCACAACGCTCTGATTAGCTGCTGTGGTGGAGCACACATACGGTCGATCCTGAATTTTTTATCCATTTTTCATTTCATCATCAGCGCATGGGCACAGGACAAGGCAACTAGTTTTCTGGTTATGCCCTACACCATTAAAGCCTCTGCATTTACTAACCATCCATGCCTGATGCAAACGTGCTTAATTAATTGACCAGTGCGTTAATGCTAGGCAGATATGCTTCGAGTCCTGACGAGAACACACCACCAACCCAGCCATTGAGTGTGCCAATGCCAACATCGGGTGTGCAGCGGGCAGGTCTTGATCTGGTCGTACTCTTCTCCACATGTTACGGGCGCGAGCAATGCTATCTGTACGAACAACCCTAGACCATAACAGGCCACACCGACAGGCGCAACGCGATCCAGGGGAAGCTCGCTTGTCAGTGACAGCACATACTGTATGTAACCTTTCGTATGTATGGACACATTACACATGGTCATATTGTCGAGTTGGAGTAAAACTTGAACAGTTGAGCTGCTCCGCTCCACTTAGGTCTTACTTCAGAACGGTGGATTATACCGATAGTATACAGTGGCTAATAGGAATTAGATCTAGCTATTGATTTGTTGAGGATATTTCTATTACTCTACTACCGGAGAGGTATAAATAAATACCTCTCCTGTTCACGAAAACTTGTCGGTTTGAGATACATGCGGTTAAACTTTTAAAAATTTAGCTATCGATATTTTTAAAATATTTAGATTGGATGCATGAAAATTATATGTATAGATTAGTCTCGAAATGAACTTTCATAATATTATAATTTTATTAATTTTTAAATATATTAAAATAGAAATTAGTGGTCAAAATTGAATTTTGGGGACCATATCGATATCCAAAACTACGACTATTTGTGATTGGAGAGTATTAGCTAATCTGACCCAATAGATAAAAAATGAACGAACAATATTAAATTTAGGGTATGGTTAAATGGCTCTCAACTTAAAGCCACTGGAATCTTCTTTTGTACAAAAGATTGCTGGAACTCCTTGCCAGCAATTCTTCCGAAGAAGGTAGCTTCTAATTTCTAATTAAGGAGGTTATGCTCCCAAACAAGATGATACGGATGTTCCTTGGAGAATGCCCGAGTGCCCGGCCTAAGGCCGCAGTTAGAGGGTCTGCTCACCACCGAGGTAAGTCGGTTGTACGGAGCCACCGGCCAGTTATCGACAACAGCGTCTGAGATCAGTTTTGGGTGGCAACTAAACGTGCCTTTTCTCTTCTCTTTTTCCCCTTTTTATTCATGCGCCTGGTGCTTAACAAATCCCCATAATCAGGGCTGTTATTTTGGAAAGGATAAAGACTTGGCTAATAAGCAACTAATTGGCTAGAAAATAGGAAAGCTAACAATAGAAAGGAGATAAAATAGGAAGGCTAAAACAGGAAGGCATTAGTGTGCCTGGGTCACCACATTTGTGGTGCTAGGGGCATTGGCCGTGTAGACCTTGCGTCTGTAGTAGACGTGGTTAGCACCCCTATCAATACTCCCCCCTCGACATCCAGCCTGTCCTCAAGCTGGAAGTCGGGAAAAGCTTGTCAAACTCCACGGCATCCCTCCATGTAGCAACTTCAGGGGGCTCACCTGCCCATTGGACCAAGAATTGATGGCACCCACGGACGAACCGCTGGGCCAACAAGTGGAAGGGAGTGGCCGGTGCAACATCTGGAGATGGGGAAGAGGCATTTGCCGGCAAGGGCGAATACTCGTTAGAGGAGTACCACAAAAAGGCTTCAACATGGAGACGTGGAAGACGTCGTGAATATGGGCTGTCTCTGCAAGGCCAAACAATAGGTGACCTCACTAATGTGCCCCACCACCTTGTACAGACCGAAGTAGTGGGGCGAGAGCTTGTGCTGTGCAGTTGTCCGCATAGAGAGCTGGTGGTGGGGTTGCAATTTGAGCCATGCCCAATCCCCCACTGCGAAGGAAACATCCCGATGACGACGATCGTATTGCTGCTTCATTCGATTCTGGGTAGCCACGAGATGTTAGCGTGCACGGCTAAGAAGCTCATCACAGTCTACCAATGTGCAGTCCATTGCATCAATGGGGGTGGCGCCTTGACAATATGGCACCAAGGGTGGAGGCGCCTGCCGCAAACCAGCTCAAAAGGCGTCATGCGAAGAGTAGAGTGATAGGAGGAGTTGTAGCAGAACTCCGCCCAGGGCAGCCACCGAACCCATGAAGAAGGCTTGTTGGTGGCTAGACAACAGAGGTACATCTCGATGGTGCGGTTGACCACCTTCGTCTGACCGTCGGTCTATGGATGGTAGGCGGAGGACATGAGGAGCTTAATACCACAGCGCTTGAAGAGGTCTTGCCAAAAGGTGCTGAGGAAAACGGGTCTCGGTCCGAGACAATTGACTCAGACATGCCATGGAGTCGCACAATCTGATCAAAAAACAGATCCACCATGAGAGGGGCTGTGGTTGGTCGTTTGAGGGCCAAGAAATGGGCGTACTTGGAGAGATAGTCTACCACTACCAAGAGAGTTGTCTTGCCGTGCGACTTGGGAAGTCCCACCACAAAGTCCATGGACACATCAGTCCAAATGTGGTGTGGAATGGGCAAGGGTTGGAGAAGGCCGGCAGGTGCCTGAGTGGTGGCCTTGTGCTGTTGACAGTGCCGCATTGGCCTACATAATCTTCCACTGTTTTGCGCATGTCAACCCAATAGAACTATTGCTTCACACGGTGCAAGGTCTTGGCAATGCCCTCGTGGGTGAGATCATGGAAGGCGGCCACTATCTAGAGTTCGGAGTGGCGACGTGGATGGTAGGAAGAGGTGACCATCTCGATAGAGGAGACCACAGCGTGCCTCCCAAGTTTGTGCTGGTGCCGTTCTCGTGTGAGTTGACCTCGCGGGCTAGGCTGTTGGTGGTATAGGCGTCGCGGTTGGGTCTTGAAGCGAGGGCGTCTCATGCAGCAGCTGGGAGCACCACTGTTGCACCTCCGGGTCGCTGCGTAGGGCATCCTCCCACTGCGTGCGTGTCGATTGGGATGGGTTGGAGAGCACCAGACAGGCCACAAGTGGCTCATAGAGGCGTGACAGGGTGTCAACTGCCCTATTGCTGCATCCCAACCGATACTCCATGGTGAAGTCGAAGCCCATCAGTTTGTTGAGCCAATGTTGTTGCGGAGGAGTGATCAAGGCTTGATCCAGGAGGTATTTGAGGCTTGCGTGGTTGGTCCGAACGACAAAAGGACACCCCAAAGTATGGCTTCCAATACCTAATCGCCTTAGAGAGGCCGATGAGCTCGCACTCATAGGCGCCAATTTGGCATGGCGCTCAGCCAGCTGTCGGTTGTAAAAGGCCACAGGATGGCCATCTTGTTGTAGCACCGCGCCAATGCCAACATCGGAGGCATCACACTCAACCACGAAGGTCAAATTGAAGTCAGGTAAGCGTAAGACCGGTGCCGTCATGAGCGCCTCCTTGAACTGTTGGAAGGCGCGGTCGGCCTCTGCTGTCCACTTGAATTCTTGGCGATGGAGAAGGTTGGTCAAGGGCTCAGCAATAGTCACGTAGTGGAGAATGAAGTGCTTGTAGTAGCCGGCGAGCTAACGCTAGTCACCGATGTCAGTGGTGTCTATCGAGCCACATCTTGGACCTTGTTGGGGTTGGCCTCCACCCCCTCGCCGGAGATGATGTGCCCCAAATAACTCACAGTGCCCTAAACAAAAGGCACACTTGGATTGCTTCAAGTACAATTGGTGGAGTAGTTGTTCCAGGACCAACTACAGGTGATGGAGATGCTCTGCGTATAATCTACTGTACACAAGGATATCATCGAAGAAAACAAGAATGAACTTCTGAAGGAAAGGAGCGAGGACCTCATTCATGAGAGCCTAGAAGGTGGAAGGGGCATTACATAGCCCAAAAGCCATCACCAGTGACTCATAGTGGCCATGATGTGTATGAAATGCTGTCTTCTCAATATCCTCCTCGTTCATTCGGACTTAATGGTACTTGGAACAGAGGTCCAGCTTGGAGAAAAACTTGGCTCTATGCAGTTCATCCAGAAGTTCCTCTACCACTTGAAATGGGAACTTGTCCTTGACTGTCTTGGCGTTGAGCTCACAGTAGTCGACATAGAAACACCACGAGCCATCCTCCTTTTTGACCAACAAGATAGGGGAGGAGATCGGAGAGTGGCTAGGGCAAATAATGCCCTAAGTGAGCATCTCTTTGCATTGCCGCTCAATCTTGTCCTTTTGCCGATAGGGATACTGGTACGGCCGAACCACCACCGGGTCCATCCCCTCCTTCAAACATATGCAATGGTCACAAGCACGTTAGGCGGCAGCTCTCTTGGTTTCTAGAAGAGGTCGTCAAAGGCAGCAAGGAGGGTGGTCGTGTCAGCCTCCACCAGAATCGCCGCCACCTTGGGTACCTGTGGCTCGGTCAGCCTCCTAACGCGCTGGAGAACCACCAGGTCCCTGGCAGTTGAAAGACATGTGAAGGGAATCGAAGTTCCAACTGATATCACCTAGCTTCTGCAGCTATTGCACCCCCAGCACCACGTCAAATCCTTCCAATGGTATGACCAGGAAGGATGCATCAAAGGGGTGTTTGTCAATGAAGAAGGTATAGTCCGAGATCTTTCCCAAGCATGGCAGGTGGGCACCATTTGCCACCCACACCTGCTGCCCACCTCCTGATTCCTGGGGAACACCCACCCTTTTGGTGGCATGAGAACTCAGGAAGTTGTGCATGTTCCTGCTATCCACCAGCCCCAATAGCTCCTCCCCTGCAAT
Source organism: Guadua angustifolia (assembly GCA_036346375.1). Taxonomy (NCBI): domain Eukaryota; kingdom Viridiplantae; phylum Streptophyta; class Magnoliopsida; order Poales; family Poaceae; genus Guadua; species Guadua angustifolia. The sequence continues at coordinate 20,653,428 of CM070515.1, forward strand.
CATCAGCTTAATTTGCATGGTGCTTCCTTTGATGGGACCACGCAAAGCCATGGCCGAGAGCGCCATCTCCATGTCCCTTTGTTCCTCAATTTCCCAATCCTCTTCGTCCAAGACCTCGAGGAGGAAGATCTTCTTGCAGCGATGGCCTCGAGCATAGATCTCGTCACAATTGTAGCAGAGTCCCTTTTCATGCCTTTTTGCCATTTCTTGCGGACTGAGGCGATGCCGGTATGGAGAGGAGGCGGTTGAGGAGCCCTGCGAGCTGGCCGGAGCTGGTCGTCCCCCTCCTGGGTTTGACGCAGTTGGAGATAGAGTCGACACGCATGATGGAAGTGTCACCAAGCCTGCTGATGTGAGCGCACGTTGGGACAGGGCGGCTAATGGTCCAGGTCCCCCAGTTGCGGTGAAGGAGGCCGCGCCTCTGCTGAATGTAGGACGATGGTGGGCTCCCTGTGGCAAGGCTTGAATGGCCCTTGCAATCCACTGGTCCTCTCTGTGTTCCGCCTCCCACGCCAAGCCGATGGCCTCCGCCAGATCGCGTGGGCAATCGTGGCGCACATCTGCCACGATGGTCGCAGATCGTCCCACCGTGAACATCTCAATTTGATCTTCCCTCTTCATTCTGGGTGCACGCGACAGTAGCCTTTGGAACTCCTTCGCATAATCATCCGCATAGGATTCACCCTGCTTCAAGTTCACAAGGTCTCCTAAGGGCCCCACCAACAAATGGCGGGTGAATCACTGGAGGAAAGTCTCATAGAAATCGGTCCACGAGATGAACTGCTCTTCTTTTTCCCAATTATCCAACACCTCCTATGCCTCGCCATGGAGATGGAGGCCTGCCATCTCGACGTATTCTGACTCCGGAATGTCGTGGGCACGCACGAAGCGTTCGCACTGGTGTAGCCACAATAGTGGGTCATCGGCTCCGTCGTACAACAACAATTCATATCGTGATGCGTGTGGCGCCCAACGGCGTTCATCATGGTTGCGCTGGCCTCCGTCTTCGTTCCTGTGCCAGGTGCGATCTGCCTCGTGGAGGAGAAAAACACCGGCGACCTCTTGCATCACTTGACTCCGTCTTGTCTTCTTGCTCGCCAGCTTCGAGGTTTGTCCGTTGCCCATTACCTTGAGTAGGTCTGCCATCATCTGCTCCACACGGCCGATTGACCCTCCGAGGCCTTCCACGGTTGCCTCCAGCTTGGCAAGGCGCTCTTCGGGCCCAGCTATGGTCGGAGGATCGGTAGGCTCTGATACCAGTTAATACGAGTGTTCCTTGGAGAATGCCGAGTGCCCGGCCTAAGGCGCAGCTGGTGGGTCTGCTCGCCACCGAGGTAAGTCGGCTGTATGGAGCCACCGGTCAGTTATCGACGGCAACGCCTGAGATCAGTTTTGGGTGGCAACTACACGTGTCCCTTCTCTTCTCTTTTCCCCCTTTTTATTCATGCGCCTGGTGCTTAACAAATCCCCATAATCAAGGCTGCTATTTTGGAAAGGATAAAGACTTGGCTAGCTAATAAGCAACTAATTGACTAGAAAATAGGAAAGCTAACAATAGGAAGCAGATAAAATAGGAAGGCTAAATCAGAAAGGCATTAGTGTGCCTGGGTCGGCACATTTGTGGCGCCAGGGGCGCTGGCCGTGCAGACCTTGCGTTTATAGTAGACACGGTCAGCACCCCTATCAATAATGTTGTACAGTTCGGACTCACATGGCATATTATACTGTTCTATACGTGGGCTCCGGTCACATTTATGCGCATGTCATTCTTCCCTTTGGAAAAACAGTGAGAAACAGTGCGATGGTGCTCTATCTTTCTTCATGTTCACTGTCCATGGACCTACGTACCCAATAATTAATTAATGCACGTGCCTGACCAGCTACACACACTCCTAGAGCTACTGTGAAGTGATCTGATCTCTATTTTCGTTGGCATTATCACTAACTAATCCGTTGTGGTGTCTTAATATGCGTTGGATTAGCCTGGTCGAACGGTCAATTACTCCTTAGGTCCTGTTTGGAAGTAATGTATTTCAAAACTATAGTTTGCAATTGTTTTGTCATGAATACCATGATTTTACCAACTATGGTATTTCTTGGAACTACCAACTGTTTGGATGCAACATCACAAACCATAGTATTTGAGTGGAAATAGACAAGAAGCTAGTTAAAACTATGAAAACTTTGGGTTAGAGTGGAGTTTCAAATACTCCAAAAATACCATGGTATCTACCAAACTATGGTTTTTAATACAGAGTTTTTGGCATGGTAACCAAACACCTCATGGTATAAAATACCATGGTGTTCTTAGAAACCATAGTATTACCTAGAAACTATAAAAATATATTACTTCCAAACAGAGCCTTAGTTTCTACTACATTCTCTTTCCTTTTCCGTGGTGCCCGGTGCTCATCAGCTTAACAGCCGAGAAGACGACACTAATGACGCAAAAACAAAAGCACTTCTCACGTGCAATTGCAGGCTTTTGAAAGGACCAATGCAGAAAAGTGTCAGCCTCACGAGAGGTACACGCGGCACTTACCAAAAATCACGGAAATAGTCAATAAAATGCACTCACTTATTTATGCTATTGATAAAATACCCTGTAATATCTCACTGACATACGTATCCTGAGACGATATATCAGTGAGATAAACAGGCACCAAAAGATGAACTAACCACACTGTTAATTAACTTACTGAAATGGCAAAGGATGCAGCGAAGAAGAGAGGCGAGCTTACCGTCCTCTGGAACCACTTGTCGACGAAGAACATGAACCAGCCGTGCACCAGTAGGAGGAGGTAGACAACGATGAGCAGGTGGTGCGAGTACCAGAAGGCGTTGAACCCGGCGAGGTGGTTCAAGGGGAACGGGAGCCTGGACGACGCCGCCGCGTTCGCGCCCTTCTCGCTCTTCCGGAGCGGGCGCGTCGCGAGGGTGAAGGAGACGGCCATCAGGGTCACCATCACGATCCCGGTGACGCCCTCCACGCCGGAGAGCAGGTGCCTGTAGGTCGGCTTCTCCGGCCCGAAGAAGTTGGACACGAGCCGGTACTCTTGCGGGCCGGACGCGATCAGGCGGGGGAAGTCGCACGCCAAGTGGTTCCCGGCGTGCAGGCAGATGCCCAGTGCAATCGCCATCGCTATAATCTGCAAACAGGGGAAAAAAAATACGTAATTAGTGCATGTCAAAACTGGTTAGATTCGATGCGTTATATTCACTATTGGGTTTTTTTTTCTTAATCCATGATTTCTTGATTAGCGCTATACTTAGGAAATATGGCCATGGAGGAAAGGGCCACCGTCTCTGCCGTGATGACCAACCACCAAACCACGACAAGGCTCCCTAACCAATATGATTCTAGTGGCCCATATTTTGCATTATCCACGCAATCGACTCATTAGCAAGTGGCAAATGCAAAAATCAATTGTTGAGACCCCGGAAATCTGCTTCACCATACTTGTCTCTTTTGGGAAACCCCATCCAGAATGAAACAGTACATATATCATCGTAGTACTCGTGAGTACCGGAGTTAGCAAATTTTGAGAGTCTGGCTAAATCCAACTATGGTTAATTGTTTGCTTCGGAAGAAGCGGCTTCCATGATGGCTACCAACGGTCAAACTATACCGGAGTTCCACTACACGTAGCCAGTGAGTTTGGACAGTCGTCCATCCTACCCAGCAAGTAGCTCCACCCTGGTACTTGTCATCCCAAGCAAATTTATACAAAATTATTGAAATTAAGACTGTGTTTGGCAGAGCTCAAGATCCTAACTCTACTCCAGATCTAGAGCTTTGTAGGCTAAAATAAAGTGAATAAAGTTTATATTTTTACTCTAAAATGTAAACAAGATGGCTCCACCAACTCTAGGGATTTTGGCAGAGCTGGAGCTGTGCCAAATACCCTAAAACTTCACATACATGTTAATCTTGAATTAAACATCTATTTATTCGCACTTACGTGATCAACATCTGTAACTCGGTAGGGCTGGAAACGAGCCGAGCCGAGGCTCGCTTGGGCTCGGTCAGGGAGCGAGTTGAGCTAGGCTCGGCTCGGTGCTTCGGCGAGCCCGAATAGGCAGCTCGACTCGGCTTGCCCTTGGCTTGCGAGCCGACTCGTTGGCTTGTCGAACCAGGGCATCCAACAATGTCCAGTAGCCATTCAACAACACTCAAGTAGCCAACATTCATCAACAAGCAACACCAATAGCAAAATAAAGCCTAGAAATTAAAAACAACCATAACCATTTTGAGCAATTAACCATGATCAATATAGCAAGACCAACCAAACCAAGACATCAAACCCATGATCAACATTTTAGCAAAAATAACGCAACGTTTTAGCCTTCAGGCCTACAGGCTACAGCTACATGCCTTATGACCTACTGTCTCTCATGTCTGAATAGCTGATGGGCTGAATAGCTGATAGGCTGAGCTAGACTTCTGCCGAACCAGTTTAGCTCACGAGCCGGCTCGATGATTGAGCCGAACCGGCTTGATGTTTTCGCGAGCACAGACTGCCTGCTCGGCCCGAGCTCGGGCCACGAGCTTAACTCGGTGTTTACCCAAACCTTGCAGAACCGGCCATGCTCCGGCTGCAGGTGGGACCCAGGTAGCACCGTGAGAAACGTGTCCCTCCAGGTAGGCTGTCGGGGCCCACCTGACAGTAGGAAACCTGTCGGTCGCCGGTCCGGCGACTTGAATGGGACCGGGATTTTGACCAGGAGTCGGCCGCGATCACTCACAGCCTTACAGGGATCTTCTGTACCAGCGCACTCCCCGGCCACCAGACAAACCGCCATTCTGATTGGACCGCTTCCGCGGGGCCCGCGAGGAGGCCAAAGTACGCTACACCTCCGATACTGCAGCCTAAGCACCCCCAAAGTCTCACCGCCCACATGGGGCAAGCCGCACAACATCCAAGACCGCCCGGACCCACGCGGCAGAGGCTGCAATCATTTGGCGACGCGTTCTACCCCGCAACGCGTCGGACGCCGGCGCCTCGCCACCGACGGCGACCGCCTAACGACCAACGGTAGCGACCCGACCGCCCATCTTATTGGGCAGTAAACAAAAGCTTAACCCTCCCGGCGACGAGACCCGATATTTCCCCGGTGGGGCCCAGGGGACAGTGCTAGTACTGCGCACGGTAAGTGCAGGCGCGGGAAACTGCATGGGTATGGAAATTTACCTTGTGGAAGGTGATGCTGTCGTCGAAGGGGACGAAGAAGCGGGCCCAGGAGGAGCGGAGCCACGTCAGCGTGTTGCGGCAGACGGGGAGGAGGACGAGCGCCATGTTGAGCTTGAGCGTCTCGGCGGCGCCTTTGGCCGTCGGGAGGCAGTACCCCATCACCCGGAACGCCACCGACCGCCGGTATTGCACGAACTTCCACGCGAACAGCGCAGCCATTGCCGCGAACCACAGCGCCAGCACCCACGCTCGCCGCCAGTTCTCCTCCGCTGCCACCCGCGCCCTCGCCGCCTCCCGCCGCAGGCTCCACCGCGGGAGACTCCGGCCAGCCGCCGGCTGCTGCTGTCCGCCATTGCCGTTGCCAATGCCGCCGCCGAGGTTCTGGCTCCACTGCGCCGCGCTGCCGCTGCTGAGCGGCCGGCTGTAGTTCATGTAGGCGTCGCGCTGGAGCAGCAGCGCCTCCAGCTGCCACAGCTGTACGTGCACAGGTACGTACATGCCGTGCGTACGACACGGGTCAAACGTTTGTACGGGTGCAATACGTACGGCAAAAAGTATCTGTACGCATGCGTACCTCGATGTAACCGAGATCCTCCGGGTCGAGCTCCTCCATGATGAGCGACGCGTACTCCTCCGCCTGCTCCTTCAGCTTCGACAGCTTGTTCGCCGACGCGCTCAGGACGATCAGCTGCAAAAATCAATCCAGAATTAATTACTCTAACCCGCACCTGTAAATGTAATTCCTGTATTGCATTCAGCACGGTGAGACTAGTAACATGTGTATGGATGGTGATGATTACGGCAGTAATAAAATTGTTAGGCGTACAGGATCGAAGCTTCCAAACATGTTAGTACTTTCCGGTTGTTTGTACCACTAATGACGAGGCTCGTTTAGTTAGTCTCAGAGAACTCTACTTACCTCCTGCACTTCCTCCCTCGTGATCCTCCCGTCCACGTTGGTGTCCACCCTGAAATTTGTTTTAAGCCAAGAACGTAAGAAAGCAGCAAAAGGAAAAAAAAAACTCGTGTAAAATCTTCACGGATTGAAGAGAACGATGTCCAGAACAAGGAAAGAAACCAAGGATTGTTAAGTGGCTACATGTCGAAGAAGATTTGCAGGCGCGCGTCGAAGCTCTGGTCGGAGATTTGGAGCCAGAAGTCGTAGAGCTCCTCCTTGGTGATCCTCTCCACGTTCTGCCGCCGCCGCCGAGCCAACGCGTCGAAGATGCCCACCGCGAACTCCTTGGAGTCCACCATCCCTGGAACCAGCCATCACCGGCGCCAATGCCGCCGCGATCGTGTCGTGAGACGATTCGAGCTTTTGACAGGTGAATTACTAGCAGAGTGTGTGTGACGTATGTGGCACGCGCGTACCGATGCAGTCGCCGAAGTCGTCGCGGGCGAGGAGGCCGTCGCGGGAGAGGGCGTTGAAGCGCTCCTCGACGCGGCTCCAGAGCTCGGCGCCGGCCTCGGCGGAGCCGGTCGTACGGCTGATGAACCGGAGGCCCTTGAGCGCACGCCTCGCGCCGGAGCGAGAGCGGTTCAGCCGGGCCTGGATGCGACGCCGCTCACGGGCGGCCATCATCGCCGCCTCCCGCTGCTGTTGATCGGGCACCCCCAGCGGGGGCCGCGGCGAAGGCGACGGCGACCGCAGCCACGCGAACTTCTTGCGTATCCGCGAAGACGTCGACGAGCATCGGCTCAGGCTCCGCCCGCTTCCCGGCGTGTGCGCCCCGGCACCGGCACCGGCCAAAGCCGTGGGGCCGTACAGCGCCCCGGCGGTGGGCGTCACGCTGCGCACCACCATTGACTCTTCGTCGAGCTCCAGCATGACCTCCACGAGGTCGGTCTGATCGGCAAGAAACGCCGGCAGCATTCCACCGACGCCGCCGCCGCCAGCGCCCGCCGCAGCGGACGTCGACGCAAAGAACTCCTCGCTGTGCGCCGTGGTGAACGACTCATTGTCGGACGCTTCTGTCTGGTCGTCGGCGAGGTAGTCCGCGATTCGCCGGTGCCCGCTCCGCCGCCCGCTTCCCGATCCCCGCACCGGCGTCCACATGGCCCCTCCCTGCCCCTGCTACGCTTCTTGCTGCTCCTGTCCTCGTCCACGGAGCATATCTCCCATTCCCCTGTATCCTCAAACGCCGCGCCTCCTCTGCTCTGCTTTCGCCTCGCACGGTAGTTCGCTCTGCTTCGCAAGTTTGAGCCGAGCTGACACGCTGAGTTCGATGTATATGCTCGGTCGGGCGTTCGGCGCGGCGCCGGTGGTTGGGATTAGGTGTGCAAAGTCTCGGACGCTTCCAAGAGGACGAGATAAAAGTAGGCGAACGGTGGGTGTCGTGAGATACGGGGATCTACTATCATCGCACGGTTCAGATCCTGAGTACAGCCAAAAGCTCGTGTACACTACAGAGGTTTGTAACTTGTGCATGTGTGCTGTGCATCAACTGCCGAATCCAACTAGAAATGGTTACGGTTGCCTTCTGATTGATGATCTTTGTCAAGTTCGCGATTAGATTGCTTTAATAACGCCAGTAACAGAAGAGAGCTAGAACTAGAAAAGGTATTTCTTTTGTTTAGCTACTGTTATGTCAGTATAATTGTCCTGATTAGCTAGAGGATATGGACTAACCAAGCAGTCCCCGGTGAGCTAACAAACACTGAGGTCGACTAGGGCAAGTGGGAGGGACTTAACTGTTGTGCGATTAACAGCCACTGGTCGTCGACCGATTAGACGAATTGTGTTCTCTCCCTCTCTTGAGCACTCGAAATTAAAATCATACAGTTGGAACCAGCGGCAGCGCGACGAAGGAATAAGATCGCACAAAGTACACAGAAGACACAAGAAATTATTTATGAGGTTAATACATACGTCTTCAAAATCCAAATCAAACTCCGTCGTCCGTAGAGGAGTTTCTTTTCATAATTAGAATTACAAGAGTTGACGGTATAAATTTATTTATGAGGTTAATACATACTGTTGGCTAGCCAGCCGCAGCTTACACTGAACTGAAAACGTGTAGTGCTAGGAAAGAACGATGAGCCCTGCATCCTATGAGCTCCTGGCCGGTGTTGTTTGCTATCTAGAAAGATCCTCCACTTGAATCCAACTTCCGCACTGAACCTCTTGGCTGCATCCACACTGAAAACTGTTGCAGCGTCTGGCCTTGCCTGCAGAAGCAAGCAGCTAAAACACATGCACGGCCAGCGTCAGTGCATCAACATGGTGTGTCCATATGTTACGACAGGAATGTACAACTAGCAAACAGGATTAACAGGAGCAATCCACTCCTCCAAAACAACAATGAATCATTTATTTAATTTTTTTTTCAGAACTGAATCCTTTATGGTATCTGTCTGATTTGCAACAGTAAACGAGAAAAATCTATTCTTTCCAATGGATTAGTAATTTAGTACATACTACCTTGAATTCAATATGGACCGTTCATTTTTTTCAATCTAACAGATTATATTAGTTAGAATTTATTTATATTTTCTCTGGTAGTAGAGTAGTAGAAATACCCTTAATAAATTAACTGTTGAATCTGATTTCTACTACTTACTGTATATTATCGGTATTTTCTCCTGCTGCTTTCACAGGAGAAGCTTAATGATGGGGTTCCTGGTAGTTTTTCTCTACCTGAGAGATAGCAAGACTTCGCCTTTGGAACTGACATTTTACGTCTCTGTCATGAAAAGCACCATGTAACGGATTGACGCTAATTGAGTAACGAGGTGTTGTTATAGACTTGTAGGCACCGTGTAAAACACGGCGATCGTGGCTCCCTGTCCCTCTCGTTTTCATATCTTTCACTCATGAACATGTGCTTGCAAATACAATTCTCGCATCATATTATTTTGAAAAAAATTCTGATGCGTTATTCTGTCTAAAGGGTAAATTAGTCCATCTCTTTGTGTGATGCATAGGGTTGCCAACCTCATGAACAATCAATTAGTTGGGTCACACAAGTCCTCAATACTAGCTACCTAGTAGGAGTATTTGCATGAGACCCCTGGGGAGAAAAGGCAAAGTATGTGCATGACATAACAACGACATTGCTATGCGCTCCAAAAAGATCGAGGGAAATAAACATGGACATACCATTTACAAGCTTTTGAGCTAACTAGAACCTTTTTTTTTTTCTTTCGAGAATTAACAAGAGAACTATATACCATTCGATGTTTCTTTACTCTAGAAGTAGATATTCCTAAGCTTTAAAAACAAATGCGCATATCTTGGAATGGAGTAAGAACATTATTTACATATTTAGCAGGCACATTAAGCTGTCTTAGGATGTGCATGGCTTTCTTCCCCACGTTGCATGTGAGCTTGAACTTAAAAGCTCTCATCTCACTTTTGGCATGACATTGTCATTCACAAGACATACTTTGGGCGTTCTTTGGTGAACTAATTAATTGAAAACAGTGGAGGACAAGAACATACGATCGACCGACACTCGAACCAACAACAGAAGCTTACTTGCAAAGTTCTGTTACTACAAAGAATTTTTTTTTTGAAAGAGCAGCAAGAGGATTGCCGCAAATATATTAAGAAAGGAAATAGGGGGATGGCCCCATTTTTATGGGAAAAAACCGGGCCCGAAAAAACTTCACAACTAAAACACCACTCACCTCGACAGCCTCCTAGCTAGAAAAACCCCATACACTGAACAGAAAAACAATACAGAAACACTACTAACAACTAAACAGCATACAAAACTCCGAAAAGAAAAACCATTTGGCACAAGAAAGAAAAAAACTAATTCAAAGTGTTCCTGGACCATGCAAAATTATGGTTCAGCACCGCGTCCTTGATCGTAGAAGCCACCTGTTCCATTGTTCTAGCCATCTCGTTGAAAATGCATTGGTTGCGCTCCAGCCATATATTCCACCAGAAATAGATTACTACAAAGAAAATAAGAAGATCAACTCTGTAATCACATTCACATCCACCCATATATGCTGAAGAGATAGCTGATTGGCGAAGTGATAAGAATTTGGAATTCGTGTGTAAATATCCATGCATGTGCATATCCAAAACTAGCTCCGTGAACGAGCACGCTACGTACGCACAAACTACAAACCATTTTGTTTCTTCAGACGAGACAATAAGTTGAGTTTTGTAGCGACACATAGTCTCATAAATGAAACTTGGATCGATGGATAGGCTCGAGGCTCATACTGTATGTCAAGAAATGTATTACTATGAATTACTCTTGCAATTTTTCGGTAATTATCTCACTAAATAATCCGAGTAAGCATGACCAAACAATATAAGCTCCTTATTCACTCTCAAGATAGGAGTAATAATATATGAGAGGTGCTTCATACTCTTTTTTTTTACAATTGCACAGATATTAAAACATTAATGAAGCATAGATGGTGATTATTTACCCTTTCGCTTGCTTCACGATCTGTACAACTTGTATTGGGAGAGAAAGCAATCTCATAATATATTTGTTGTAGGACAGGCCTTTTCCATATCACTAACCTACTTCTTACAAGCCAGATGACACATATTTAAATTATTAGTGATTTTTCTAAAGATCACTGCTCTTATCTTTTTTTAATGTAATATTTGTCCCTAATGAGATGCACACATTAAGCAGTTGTGTCTGTCTGACTCTAGCTAGCTGTAGGACACGGCGACGTGCCAAGACAACATAGTGGTCTCATGTGTGAGGTAACCCTAGTTATACTATTACACTTATCGGCTACCGAATGCCGATCGAAGTATGAAAATCGATGCATGATGCAATGAGATGAGGCAAGACGTCATAACAACTTCGGATTGGGACACAGGGTATGGGACCCCAAAGGTCGGCCGTCCTAGCCGAGACAGCACAAGATTCCCTCTTGTTTCCACGCTGCTAAAGTACTAATTGCAAGCTTAGGTGAACTAGCAAACTAAATAAGCTTGAGTGTTTGAAGGTGATATTCACTTGACAAAAAATGATGCATGTCCCTCTAGGAATTTGGGGAATAATCATATGTTCTATCGGATACCCATATCATTTATTTATAGCATCAATCACAATAGAATTACAACCAAACTCTATCTCTAATTTATCTCTAACTTTGAATCATATCTGTTGACGCTGAAAACTATGAGGATAGATTAATCGGCTCAAACACATGCAAACACCGGGTTTAATTTGGTTCGTGGCATGCTAGTCTATTAGATCCTGCAATTGGCAATATAGATCGAACAAATAAGTGTACACAGCCGATATAACGTTACAATCGGCTAGATAGATCTAAACAGCTTTGTAGCTGATTGGATGATAAGTAAAAATCTGTTTTCCTCTAAAAAAGGCGATACGTAGTAAGATCGGTATGGAAACAAACCTGAGATAATTGGTGTAATGAAGATGATCAATATTGGTAATACACAACTTTATTGATTAAAAATGAATTACAAAGAGAGATTCTAAATCACAAAAAGCTACTTCTAGTCGACAACAAGTAAATAAAAAGTAGATGCGATGTTGTTTGATTGTGTTGGATGTTTTCTTCAGCTCGCCTCATCCTCTTTTATAGCATATAGGCCGATCGTATTCTTCTCCGACCCGTCACAAATCATGAATCATATCGGCCTCTTTTTTACATATAGAATTTCATCTTTAAATCAATATCTGCTAGAATTCCAGCTTTTAACTTAATTTTTCCTTTTTTAACCGACATCGACCAAAACTAACTAGTTTCATCCTTGGCCTAACAAATCGGTTATACCTTGCCAAATTTTGGTACTAACATATGCCTCCTATTTTTGAGAGATAACATATTATCTTTCAAAAATCTTTTCATTGGCTTAGCTATGAATTATTTTCACCCATCTTCGGTAACTGCTCCATTTATTGCATTGTAAATCATGTGAATGCACTATCTTCTGTATTAATTTTTTCAAAAAATTACTCGCCAATACCACTATGTTTACCCACCTATAAGTATCACCATTCACTTCGATTGTTTCCATGGCTCTTGACTCTCAACTCCTCTACCATCGGCTTCATCTTCGCTTTTGGACTTCAAGCTCCCATCCCATTCATCTTCCATTGGCTTGATCAACCTCCAATCGGCTCAGAAGGAATGGATCCTCAGCAAGTATTCATCCCCATACCCGATAGCAATGATCAATACTATCTATACTTAGTAGGAAGCCTTGATTCATCTATTGTCATAGAACAAGAAATTTCGCGTCTTCCGTTGAATGCTCCATACAATATAGATGTGTGGAATAAGAGTTTTAGGGCTTGGTCGATAGCGTTAAAAGGTTGGCATAATTGGTACAATCGGCTAGCAATGCAAAAAATGCCTATGTGGGAACAAATGGGACTTGCAGAGTGCCTCCCCCTATCTATAGCCAACCCTAAAGCCAACGAGCCCTTATTGACCACGGCATGTTACTTTTCATCGGACACCCTTAATGCTTTCATGTTTAGAATAGGTTCGATCGGCCCAACTCTTTTGGACGTAGCACAGCTCTGATAGGGACCAAGTATCGGCCTTTAGCGCCAAACCACAACACAAACTTATTCATGCTAAGGAGGAAGGTTGAGTAAATATATTAGCAATAACAAAAGAATCAGTCTAGTGTCTGACAAAGAGAACATAGCTTTTTTTAAACATATGTCTTGACTGGTTCTTGTTTTGCAGTGCCTCCCTTAGACCCACTCAAGTCTACCAAGTTCTAGCCAAGCAAATGGTAGAGGGCCATCGGGTAGTGTTAGGAAAAATGTTCTTAGAAGCCATTTATCAAATGATACACGTAATCCGCAGTCGGCTCTTCACAGGAATGGGGTCATACACAGTCGATAATGTAGCCAGTCCCTTGTGGTTCATCAAAACATGGCTTTATTGTGTATTCAACCGACCGTTCAAAATTAACTTAGCCGAGGTGACTCCTTTCCCACACGAAGAAATCCTAGAAGTCTAGGAGATTAAATACAAAATTAGCATATCATATGGTGAAAAATTCATCCTTTGTTCCGGTAATGAGGCCAAAATCACAGCTATTGAGGCAAGGAAATACTTTTCTTTTGTTCTTTCAGTTGGATCATGATGATTTTCATCAGAACGACTTCTTCAGTTACAAAGAAGCCGACAATTATCCATGTCCATATTTTCTCCACTTGACAATCGATAGTGAAGACATGCTCACGGAGACTCTTGTTTTATGCAAGATTTTCTTTTCTTTGAGTATTTTGTCTGTCAGCTTGTATACTAAAAATCAGACTTATCAACCATCGTATAAGCTCTATCATCCATTGAGGACTTTCCTCATTTCTTTTTCCACACCCGGACAGCAAGGAGCTTTACTGTCTGGTGGTTAGCAATCTCAATGGCCTTGTATTTGACAAAAGGGACCATATCAACAGTTGTATCCGAATTCTTCCCCAACTTATACGAAGGGCTGACAAAAAATACTAACTCTGCTAGTAGTGGCTCGAGTTCTAGCAGTAGTGCTACCTCGTCGGTCTATACTAACATGAGTTTTGTCAATATTACTAGCGAGGTATCAGCTAACATAGATCCTTTGTTAATATTCCTCAAATATTTCTAACTTCATTAATCGAATATTCCCTTATTTTACAGGCCAAGGTAGCAGGGAAGCGACCTGCTAGTGGGTCATCAGGCATCGGCCAACCTACCAAAAACTTCACCCTTCTATCAGAACAGCCCTCACTGGCTACTTATCGGGCAATCTGGGAGTCCAATCCCCCTCTTATCCGATGTAGAAAAACAACAACCCAATAAGTCCTCAACATCGGCCATATTCATATTTTTATTACCTTACACTAACACTTATAACTAATCTTCTAAAAGAGAAGAAGCGGGGTCAACCAAACACAAAGGTCTTAGCATCGAGGGGGCAAAAACCCTAGGAGCAATCGGGTGAAAGTTCCCCACACACATCAGGCACAGGCCAGGTAAATTTCCTTCAAAGCCAATCTTCAATCTCCATTAGATGAATGAGCCAACATATTTTTTTAATCTCTTGCAGCCATCACTTTCTCTTCTTGTCCGCGTCTCCGACATCTTGGCCGATCTACCTGTAGAAACCGATCTCCCACCTCTGTCGTCACAGCCAACGCCTCAAGCCAAGATCCAATCTCCTTGAGAAGGTTACCGCGCACGATGCCTCCACGTGCCATCTAGGTGTCGGTAAACACTAAGAGTAACAAGTCAAGCCCCCTAGCTTGAGGTCCACCAAGTACAACACGTGCACAATGGTGATCACCAAGCGCAACACACGCACAAGGCTCCCCTCAAGTGCAACACACGCACAAGAGGCTTTCAATCCTCTCCTAATTGCAACACATGCAATTAGGACTCACTCTTAACTCAAAAACCAAATGTGGGAGTGCAACACATGCACAGTGCCACCCAAATGCTCAACAAGACCAACAACAACTAAATGCCAGCCTCCAAGACTTCTTTTATAGCCTTCGCAAGAAAAACTAGCCATTGGGGGATGGGCAAAAATACACAGGAACCCCAATCGTACCACCCTAATGTTAGTATGACCGGCTTTTGATCCAACAGCTAGAAAAAAACTAGCCATTACTTAGAAAATCCGGTCACACCGGAGTGGGTTCGGTCATACCGGGCTATTTTCAATTTTTTGGGCTAAAAACATGCATTCTGGAATAATCAGGTCGAAGTGCTTCTGGTCATACCACCGGCCGGTATGACCAGAGTGGGTCCGGTCATAGCGGACCTTGGGGCCGGTTATACCACTGCTACAGCCACCAAAACACCCATAATTTTTTACTCCGAACTCTGATTTAGGTGATCTTAAACTCTATGCAAAGCTTACTAAGAGGGATACAATCTCCATTTATTTTCAAGATTTAAGCAACCATAGATATTTTTAAATATCACAAAAACAAAAACTCCAATGCAGTCATTTAAGTCTAAAATCTAATTTTTTTCGAAATCCCTCACATAGACTTGATCAAGGGCATGACTACAAGCTAGCAAGAGTCAATAAGATCAAACCTTGAACCATGTGATGATCAACTCATGATCAAAATAATTTTGTAAAACATATTTGTAAATAAATCGAGAACCTATGAGATCAATCCTCTAGCCATGTAAGGATTAACACATGATCCCAACACTTTTGCAAATACCAACACATGCTCCAGGATCGAAACCCATAACCTCTAGCTTATTTGCAAAATACATTTGCAAATAACTCAATATTTTGCAAACACAAAGCATAAACTTTACTTAGCCTTGTGATGATAAACACATGATCAAGTCACAAGCTAAGATTCCAATGCATGAGCTCTCTATTTGCAACACATGCAAATATCTAACTCCATGCAAGCAACCACTTAAGCCAACTTCTCTCTTTTTTGCAACACATGCAAATCCATAGTTCTATGTAAAAACTAAATCAAGATTCAATAAGAAGCAAGCATGAGCTCCCTTATTTGTGACACATGTAAATACTTAGCTCACATAAAAACCAAATAAGAGAGTGAGGTAGAGTGAACCGGATTGAGTGTATCAACACATGATGAAGCCCAAGCTAAATGACTCAACCTCTCTTAATAGTACGGCATCTAACTAGCAACCCGGTCTCCTATCCAAACACCGAGACCGGTAAAAGACTAGGAACATATCTTTAGTTCTAGCTAGTTATATCTTTGCCTCTTACAACCACTTGGAGCTTCTATAATTGCTATCATTTTCTCTCCAAGCTGGGTTCTTTCTTCTTGTTCATCAACACATGATGAACCTTCTCTAACTTCACTTCACTCCGGGATTCATCTTTGAAGCTCATCAACACATGATGATTTTTTCTTCTCGATTCTTCATTTCCTTGGATTCAACCTACTTCACAACTCATAAAAGATTGTTAATCCAACAAACACGATTGTCTCAATCATCGATTGCACTCCATTAACACATAATGGATGCCCCCATGATTGATTGAGTATAACCCTAATCAATTTGAATGATTTAAAGGTTTCTTAAGTACTTTGATTCAACTAATATTTCATTATACTCATGAAATTTCTGTTTATCCTTAACCAATGAAGAAACACCATTAAAATATGATGAAGCATTCTTTGATTAATTGAAAGACAACCAAACTCAATTTAAATTTTATTTAAATTTACATGAGTATATATTAACTACACAAGTTTCATATACTCATTTTGATGGTTACTAAGTAATGATCCAAATTATGTTGGAGTGGTGGACAGAGATCAATACTCTTAATACCATCAACAATAGAATAAACTCTATTAAATATGTGCATATAAATAATTAAACTTAAAATCAATATGCACATAATCAATTTTAGATAGCATTTGAGTTTATCCTATATTAACATGAGTATACTACAACTGCACAAGTTACATATACTCAAAGGATTTTTTCAAAGTCTTGATCCTATTTGTTGTTTGGCAAGAGGACATGGATCAATACTATTGAAACATTAAGTTAAATTGTAAATTCTCTCTAGATATGTGCATTCATAATATGGATGAAGTTGGAAAAATAATACACATCTTTTAATGTACAAGCAATAGAAGAGTTCATTCTTTAACTTGAGTCTAAGTATGCAATAAGATATCATAAAATAAATACGAGTGCATACCTTGGGTTTTTCATTTTTCAATGAGATGAGATTAATCAAAGATATACTCAATAAAAGAGATAGTCTCATATAAGGATTGTCATTAATTAACAATTGAGATTAATCAAATTATGATTATTAAAATAGTTAGTCTCAATATTAGATTTTTCATTAACACCAAAACCAAATTAATAGAGCTTAAACTTTCAATAATCCACTCTCTTCCTTTGATTTCCTACACCAAAACAGCTCCAATTGTCCCCTCCTCAGCTGATATGTAGAGCCTAAATGGTACTCCCTTCTGCGGTGCAGCTAGCACTGGGGGCTTGGATAAATATTCTTTTATGCTCTCAAAAAATTGATTGGCTCCCCACATAAATTCTTGATTGTCTTTCAATTTTAGTAGCGGGTGAATGCATTAATCCGACTAGATAAGCTAGAAATAAACCATCGTAAATGATTAATCTTGTCGATCAACTTTTTGCAAATCCTTTTTACAAGCAGGCGATTTAGTATCGGCTATAACATTGACCTTCTCTTGGTTGACCTCAATACCTCTTTCATGAATCATAAATTCCAAGAACTAGCCATCCGATACGCCAAAAGCACACTTGTTTGGATTCATTTTTAAGCCATGCGCCCTTGTCTTCTTGAACACTGTCTCTAAATCGACTGGATACTGATAATCTTCTGTCTCTAAATTGACTGGATACTGATAATCTTTCTTTGATTTTACAACAACATCGTTAATATAGATTCCAATAATATGGCCGATTAACTCATGGAAAATTAAATTCATGGCTCATTGATATGTTGCACCAGTATTTTTCAAGCCGAACATCATGACCACCCACTCGAACAAACCTAGGGCACTAGGGCACCTGATGACTATCTTAGAGATATCGGCTTCGGCCATGAATATTTGATTATATCCAGTGTTGCCATAAAAAAAATTAAAATCTTATTTTCAGATGCAGCATCGATAAGCATATCAGCTATAAGCATTGGATATTCATATTTGGGTGTAGTTTTATTTAAATCTCTTAAATCGACACACACCCTAAGTTTACCGTTCTTTTTATTACTTGAATGATATTAGACACCCACATAGCATATCAGTAAGGCCTAATAAACTTGACCTCCAATAATCACTCTATTTCTTCTTTTATCTTATTATACATGGCTAGATTAAATTATCTAATAGACTATTTAAATGGCCTATAACAAATATTATATACGTAGCCGATGTTCAAATAATTGTCAGTTTAAACCAGGCATTTCATGATACTTTCGAGCAAAACAACCTTTGTAATCCTTTAAAAGTTTGACCAACTTTTTTTGTAATCTATTGCTAATTTTGCACTAATAAAAGTTCACCTTTTCTGATCACCATCGCCTATGTTGACCTCATCCGGCAAATCAGTCAACGTAAACCCTTGGCCCAATTTCTCGATTTCTTGGAAATCTTCGAATGCCTCATAGCTATCCGTTCTTTGCTGATAGCTTCAATTGTCTGATCAAATGTGGTTGGCCTTACATTAATCAAGACACTTGTTGACACAGACAAAATCATAGTCTTCAAGAGTTTTGCCCGATATGCACTTTGCTTCCTCATATTACAAATTTGCGTCTGAACTGGCTATTGCTGTGTGAGCCAATGTATCGGCTTGAATTACTTCCAACTTATCACCATTCCATTGGACTAGCATTTGGTGCATGGTCAACGGAATATAGCAATTGGTATAAATCCAATCCCACCCTAACAAGATGTTGTAATTTCCTTTGGCATCGACCACAAAGAAAGCAGTCAGCAAAGTTTTGCTGCCGATTGTAGGTTCTATCACCATTACACCTTTTGCTTCAGTGGATCCCTTGTGAAGTCGTTTAAAACCATGTTAGTTTTAATCATATCTTGATCGAACCCCAGCTTTTTTCACGTCGTATAAGGCATCAGATTGATAGTTGCTTCACCATTGACTAGTTACCTGAAGGTCGACTTGCCATTAATATAATTCTTCAAGTATAATGGCTTCAGATGTCAACGATCCTCTTGAGGCTTCTCAAAAACTGCATCTTGTGTCTCAAGCACAATTTGGCAAAAGATTCTTTAGCCAACTTAGTGCTTATTTTGAACTCGGCTGGTAGAATGAACGCCATGTTGATGTCCATTGGAGGTGGAGAATTAACTTGAATCATGGGTGAATCCAAATCATTGGCCAAGTCGAATTCATCATCAACTAGTTCTTTCTTTCTCCACACCTTTTTTTTAGCAATTTTGATCGGACGAAGTTCATTAAATGCTTCATCCCTTTATTTTTCTTGCTTAGCGTCTCTCATCTCCTGAGTCCTCAACCTCTGAAGTCTTCTGCATTAAGATCGGCTAAGCCCCGGAGGACACCATCTCAGTTTTGGCTCTATTGGCTATCGTCTTTTACAAGCCAAACCCATGCCAGCCATAGAACCGGATCCCTTGTCTTGATCCTGCCTTCGGTTTATGGTCATCTTAGAGATCCTTTCTTGGACCGGTCTCTTGTCAATGGTTTCCGTTCGATGGTCCTGGATTGACTCAGATATCCTCTCTTTAACCGATCGTCACTGCCTATCACCTCGCCGTGGATAATGCTCCATCAGGCATGTATATGGTGACGACAAAGGCAATCCTTTTTTCTAGAAAAACTGCCAGAACAGGCATCGCCTATGAGCTCTCTCAAGGATATCTGACAAATACATATTATCTAATTGACATACAGGACATCACGGTCCTTCATTCCTTCTCTCGTATGTCTTTTGTATCGGCTTATGAGGAGGCAATGCTTTCTTGGTCTTATATTGCAACATTCCAATTTTTGGTTCATTTGGGTTTAATATGGTTTTATGGATTTTCTGAATTTTTTTGAAATTTTCTAGAATTTATTTATTATTTTTGCAATATGTTTAATAAAAAAAGTATTTCAAATTTTGGAAAGTTTAAATAAACATTTATCAAAAATATTTTATTAGAGTTCCAAATGTCTTAAAATATTTTTGAGAATTTTTTTAGAATTTTTCTAATATTTTTACTGTTCTATTTGAATTATTTTAATTATCATAAATTTTTAATTAGAAAACCCTAGAAAATCTGTTGAACAGTGTCGGGCTAAAAGCCCATTGAGGCCTAGCCCAGTTTTCCATGCTAGCCTGGCTTGATACACTATTGCAGCTCGTTGGCCATAAACCTAAGATCCACAACCTAAGTTTGGGATCAAACGGTTGAGGTTGAGCCGAAACCCTAGTTTGTTTGTGATAACTGGATCTGAGCTAACGGTTGAGATCGATCAGTGGAAACCCTAGGTAAAACTGGCCATTGGTTTTTGTGAATGATCCAGATCGATTCGTGGCTTGCGCATCATGTCTGCCCATCGCGCCACATGTACGGTAGGATTTCGTCGTGGTCGCGTGATCAACCGGGACTCAATTTTTGTCGCTATCTCGACATGGATCTCCTCCGCTGTATAGAGCATGGACGTCGAGGCTTTATAAGCCACATTAACTTCCTATTCATGAGCCCCAAGCTTTGCCACAACTTTCACCCCTTTTAGCGTGGTCTGAGGTGTAGTCGTCACGGAGATCGAGGTCGTCAGAATCGTCGAAGCATTGCCATCGAGTTTGCCATCGAGATCTCCCTCCTCACCATATCTTGGACCAAGATAAGCTCAAATTGGAGTTCCCCACATCAAGCCGCTTCAGATCTGTGCCAAATCGGGGTAAAACTGACGAGATTCCGCCGTGTTCCATGTCATCTTCCTCACATCCAGCGTAGAGCCACTGCCCATCGCCGTTTGCCATAGCCATCCTTCGTCGTATTTTCCAACCATTAGATGCAATGTGAATGCACTAGATTGTGCCACATGGTGCAATATTTGTGTGCCATGTCGCTGTGCTCCGCCATCCAATCATGAGTAAATTGCCATGATTGTGCCACATGTCATATGCCGGGTATGCTGTGTGTCATGTTGGCGTCAGCACTTGTTTCAGCGTACCACCGGCTAGACTTCCCGTGGATCGAGTCCACTATGGGCTTAGTTGTTTCATGGAATGGGTCCATTGGCCTGTGGTTCCACCTGTTAGTCTTAGTAGTAGTTTTTAGATTTGTTTTAACTCAATGAATTAGATTTATGACATCAGCATAACGTCATAATTCGATTTTTTCCATAGAAAAATAATTCGACTGAAAACCTAAATAGCTATGATGTCAGAGTGGCGCCATAAATCTCAATTTCCAGTTGAAAAATAATTAAGATAAATAGGGTTTATTCGTTTTATTTTATTTCAAACTTTCTTGAGCCCTTTTTTCTCATACAAGCTCCAATTGAGGCGAGTCAAATTTCTAAAAATTTATAAAATTGAGATATATTTTATATGAATTTTATTTAATTTTTGGAGATTGTTTGCTCTGTGAAAGTGCATCTAGGTCCCTTGAGGGTTTTGATGATTAATGACGACACAATTAGAGAAAGCTAATAGTTTAAGTGAGAATTTGTGCAGAGATCGAGAATCTATCGTTATGAGAAAGCGATTGGACACCCCTACTAATATTTAATCTTGTGAAGGCGGCATCAAGACTTAAGTTGTAATTTTTATATTTATTTGAGTCTAAGGATAGCCATACTATTAAGGGGGATACGACGGGAAATCGCTTCTAGGATAGTCTTGTGCTCATTGGATAAAAATTGCATTGCAAAAGCTCTAAAAACATTGCATTTCCTTTGGCTGTCTCTCTGCTGGCCGAGTAGGACAGGTCAGAGTATCCGGATATTATATCCGGAGTATCCGAGGTGATACCGGAGTATTCGGGTATATAGTCCGGACACTCCGGGTTGACCCATTCGGTGGGAGCTGTTTTTTCACCCATCCGGACTATCCGGGGTATCTGTCCGGATACTCCGGGTTTTGCGCAGCCTCTCACAACGGTTAGATTTTAGAGCACTCTATTTAAGCCTTCATCTCTTCACCTACCAGTATAACGGCTCCATTTTATTGAAACTCTAGATCTCAAGCTTTCACTCTCATACTCTCTTGAGCTCTAGCCTCCTCCTCCATTTAAATCTAGTAATTGATTTGAACCTTTGTGAGAGAGAGGAGTAGATTTGAGTGCTTTGAACGTGCGATTCTCATTCTTGAGCACAAGTTCATCCCCCGAGAAGATTTCGCGGCGTGTTTGTTACTCTTGGAGTTTGAAGGACTTCTAGACGGCAAGGAGTCGCCAGAAGCTCCCAATCCTTGGTGTGGTAAGCCCCGGAGGTTTGTAAAGGCAAGTCTCGCCTCCAAAAGGAAAGAGACAAGGAGTGAAGACCGGTGAGTGCTTTGTGCAACACCGGGAGGATAGTGGTCAAGACTGACCTAGGCTTTGTGCCTCCTCAACAGAGACGTAGGATTCCCTTCAAGAATCTGAACTTCGGGTAAAAATCATTGTCTTCGTGTTCTCTCTTTGTTCTTTCTAAAGGTTGTGTTGTTTTGGATATTTGAGAGCCTCGATCTACTTCTCCATTGTGTTTGGATTTAGATCAACACTTGTTCGAGGTACCTGGTAGTGTTTAGATACTTTGTGTTTAAGTGGTTTGCTTAAAAGCCCAAGAGATTTGAAATCTTGTCTCGAGGTGTCCAACCCAGAGTGTCCGCACATTTTACACTGGATAATCCGTATTTACCAGAGTATCCGGATTAAACCTCGGATAGTCCGGGCTGATCCCCTCGGGAAAATCTAATTCCGCTGAAAATTTCTATTTCGCCTATTCACCCCCCCTCTAGGCGACATTTCTGGTCCTTTCACTCTCTATTTTGATGTTTATTTGGTATTTTCTCCTGTTATGTATAGACATTAAAGTACTTGGAGCGTCTGAGAGAGAATCGTTGATTCAAGACCAAGGTCCAGAGCAAGAACAAGGGAGCTTTTCTAAGACAAGTTGTGCTTTGATCATGTTGAACCCAGTTTTATAAAATTGCTATGTTGATTATAATTATTGCATGTTATTTCATGTGTACAATTGTTTTTAAAACAGTTTGGGATCTAGTTATTCAAACTAATTAGATTATACCCTATCTTATCATTTGTATGCCATGATTATTTGTCACCTAGGATGGTTCATTACTAGTTGGTTAATACTAGAAATCAACATAGGTTGATTAGAATGTGTATAGTATGCTTAGCCATGCCACGTACAACTAATGTCTTTTGGAAATATCAAACTCAATCTTGATCAATGGAATAAGCAATATGTTTATGAAAGGTGTGTTAGGTGTTGTCACACGACGATGTTGAGTTGTGGTGATGTAATGTCTCACAATGATGTTCACTTGTTAATGGCACGTGATGATAATGAATTGGGGTGGTAAATAATTTAGATTGGGGCATGCAACTGGCAAGGGGCAGTATGCCAGGGTGGACCAGAATGGCGGAGGGATTGTGAAAGTCTTACCTCAGTCAACCTAAGGACTTAACCTTGCAAGCATTTGACCTAAGTCAAACATGCAATCACATATCTGGAATAAGATAAACCTAGTTGATTAATTTACAATATCTTAATTTTGGTACTGCCAGTGGTGGTGTGAGTCCCAACTATATGGGTAAACTCACATGATGCAGGAAGGGGGTTCTGAGTGTGGTAACTAGACCCATTAGTGTTGAAATCTTAGCAGGTTAGTCAATAAATTAATATTTAATATATAAAATCTTTTATTATGTTTCACTGTGTATGACTGTGATATTCATCTATATTGAGCTTGTGTGCACTAGTGTGTCCTAGACTAATGTGATATACACAGAGGATCCAAAATTGCATATTCGGGTCCCAACATATAGCATTTGCCAATTTTCAAATCTCCCTTTGGCTTGACCGTCCTTGAATTCCTCCCTTCACGATCGGTTTCTATCTGAATGGAGCTGACCGTAAACTTCAAGGTCTCGTTGCCGTCAAAGAGCCTGCCTACAAGTCAACATGATGCATTATTTTTGTAGCTAATGACAAATGTGTTTAATCCTCGGGTTTTGCCACTTGCGTTGACTTAAAACAGTGGACCATATTGATTGGAAAAGGACCAGCGTCCACCTGCATCATTGGCTGTTCTGTAAATTTCAACGGTCATCTTCTATAGCTGATTGTATTTACTGATGAAAAATATTGCAATCGTTAGTGTTATGAGAAAAAAGAATGATAAATTTTGCATTACCTTTACTTTTTAATCTTGTCAGCCGATGGTACAACTTGTTCTTTAGGCAACTGTATTATCTTTTCATGTAGTAATACATGAAAAATACGATCGTATTTAGATACATGCACTTAGAGACAACAAAAGCATATTTAATTTCTAACCTATTCTTGGTCAACTTAGGCCACGAATAGACTAAAGACATTTTGCTACCTTTAACCCATTAGGCTATATTTACTTCAACCTTGTCACTGTCGGATGAATCATATGACTTATACTCAATAAGATTGACTTTAGTCGTTTCTTTATCTTTACTTTTGAACTTATCCTTAAAGGCTCTATTGATAAAATGGCCTTATTAAGCCGATACTCAATGTAAAAGATGACTTAAATCAGTGAACTCCTGCTCGCCAAATTTCTCCTTCAGTTAGGGAATTATTCCTTGGAAGGCTAAATCAGCTAGCTGATTATTGGGTAGAATAACACTAAAGCACCAATTTCTTACTTTTCTAAATCTTTTAATGTAATCTGTGACCGATTCTCCAAACTTCTGTTGAGTAGAACCTATGTCTGAAATTCTAAGTTCTAAACTTTCGCAGAAAAAGTATTTATAGAATCGGCTTTCCAAATCGGCCCAAGAGTTGACTGAATTTGGGGGCAAAGTTGTGAACTATGTAAAAGCAACCCTTAATAAAGATAGCATAAATAATTTTACCCTCAATCCATCGATCTAAGCTACTTCACTTCATTGTACAATGAAATGTCCAATATGCTCCAAGGTGGTAGTAGAATAATCTCCCAAAAATTTTGCAAAATTTGGGACCTGGAATTTATTTGGGTAAGGTATTCGACCAATATAATCAGGGTATGGCTTCCAATATCCAGTAACCTTTCCTTTAGATTGTATGCCGAATTGGTCCCGCAATACGGCATATATCTGATCGACCCAATCGACTGTCTAAGCCGATTGTGGTTGAGGAACTTGCCAATTATGATCGTAATTGACATGCAACCCCCCGAGCATAGGCTTAGGTTGATATGGTATATGTGGGGATTATGGGTTATATGAGCATTTATAGCTAATGTTAGACCTTCTGACTATCGGTTCTAATAGTGGAACAAAAGGCTTCAAGTACGTGACAACTCTATATGGTGCTGGATTTCTTGGTAGGATTGGCTTATGATATTGTGGATGTACCTAAGATCCTGTCAAGTGTGGAGTTAATTGTGGAAAAATGTAAAACAGGGCTGATGGGGGTAAATTGGTATGGGAATCCAATTTAGCATGGTCGATATGCGTGTGGTACTGTGGGATTGCGCTTGCACCTGGATCACATAGTAGAATCACGGTCGGCTGGGTCGGCATCAGAGTTAGAGTCAAAACCGATGGTTTAGGATCGGCTATTGGACCAGAACTCTATGTATTTGCCAGTACCGAATAGACTGGATAATTTGGCAGAGCTTGCATCGGATCAAGCAAATTTCTAGTTGATGCTAACTCTTGAACTATGGTTTTAACACTATTGGCTATCATCAGCTTAAGTGTTGTTACCAAATCCAATGATTCATTGATTAAAGCAATATGCATAGATTGATTAATCATATTAGATAACTTAGCTTGTGCAGGCTTGTATCGGCTTACCTGTCTATTGCTTGACACAACTACGGTGTCGATATCACCAGAGGGATTGACCATCGGTAGCATGGTCTTCTGGGTGATGCCACATCGAGTTTTCTGGTAACAATTTAACATCTCCTCGAGTGCTACCTTTCAATTCTCAATTTCTTTGCATTGCTCCAGTATCAAATCATCCATTGTTGAGACGATTATAACATCGGATAGAATGTCGAACGATGGAAATGATTTGACATTCTTTGATTTGATAGAAGAAGACATCGTGCCCCACCGGGCCTGCTAAAAGTGTGTTGGTGCCGAAAAATATGACAAAAAATTGATTGGCTCAAACACACGTAAACACCAGGTTTAATTTGGTTCATAGCATGCTAGCCAATTTGATCCTGCAATCGGCAAGATATATTGAAAAAATAAGTGTTCACAGCCAATATAACATTACAATTGGCTAGATAGATCTAAATAGCTTTGCAACAGATTAGATGATAGGTAAAAATCTATTTTCCTACAAAAAAGGTGATACGCAACAAGATCGGCATTGAAACAAACCTGGGATAACTGGCATAATTAAAAATAATCAACATCGGCGATGCGCAACTTTATTGATAAAAAATGAATTACAAAGAGAGATTCTAAATCACAAAAAGCTACTCCTAGTCCACGACAAGTAAATAAAAAGTAGATCCAATGTTGTTTAATTGTGTTGGATATTTTCTTCAGCTCGCCTCATCCTCTTTTGTAGCGTATATGCCGATTGTATCCTTCTCCGACTCGTCACAAACCATGAAACGTATCGACCTCTGTCTTATAGATAGAATTCCATCTTTAAATTAATATCAGCTAGAATTTTAGCTCTTAACTTAGCTTTTTCCTTTTTTAACCGAGATAGGCCAAAACTATCCAGTTTTATCCTCTGCCTAACAAATCAGTTATCCCTTGCCAAATTTTGGTGCTAACACTATCCTAATATGACTCCGAGTCACATACGATTCAAACTCTACCTTCAACACTGCCCCTCAAGATGGGCATGAGATACAACTATGGCCATCTTGTTACATAATGCAACATTCCCCATCAAGATAACTATTTTTACTGAACCGCTAACACGATGATGAATGCCACCACCATGCGTCCACCTCTGACTTCCAAAGTTACCTTCGATATCATGATCAACACCACCTCCAAAACTGTCGTCCTTGCCTTATCCTTACCATGTCAAACACTGTCACACAGATGGAACCTCCAAGTGCCTTCGCTGCCTTCACCTACACCACCATAGACCACAACATCCGCCATATTGATCATTGCCTCAACCAATATCAAGTCATTCATCTTCTTTGTCACACACATAGTCTTGGTCTCCTGCACTTCCACGATGACTTAAGCCTTTGTCTCGACCATCTCCACCTCTAGTCGCCAACAACCCTGGTCTCCACCATTTCTCCCAACATACCTCCAATCGTCTTGGCTTTTATCACCTCTCTCCTAACATTCCCCCTACCACCATGACCTTAACCTTCTATCTTATCGATCTCTGCACCTCTCCATCGACACTACCACTTGGAACCAGCACAAACACCTAGGTAGCTACCATCTAGGCTACCTCTTGTAGTAGCACCAACACCTTGATAATTGCCGCCGACAATATAACCATAGCCATAGCCTCCACGCCATAGCCTCTACCAGAGCTACCGCCAGCTCCTCTAGCTACCAATGCCATCATCAGCAATATTCTCCCTCCTGTTTCAGGCAACATCCTAAGCAATCTTCTCTCTCTATTTCAAGACCTCTCTACCTTGCCCTAAAACATCTACCGTTACCATCAACCACACATCTTCAGTCACACCATATCCTCCTAAACCTCAAAACATATATGGTACACATCCTTGTGCACCTAGCCAAGCTCTCCAAAACCACTTCTCGATCTTTATCCCTTGCAGAAAACACGCGGCCTCACAGCGAACAACGATTAATCCAAAACTCCACCTTCTCTTCTTCCTGTAGGCTCTTCTCTCTCTCTCCAAGCATGCAAGAGCAAAACAACAGCCACACAATCACAAACTGAAGCAACATCAGATCATCTTCTTTCTTCTCCTAACTTCTCCCCTTCTCTCCTTGTAGTAGACAACGGCAACTCCAAACTCCTCTCTTTCCAACAGCAACTCCAAACTCCTCTCTTTCCAACAGATGTTCCAACCATCCAACTACTCATGAGCATCAAGCAGCTCACAACCCACTTCAATGCCTAGCCCTACAAATTGACTCAATCAAACAAGTCAACAACAACAACAAACATCGCCTTCTCATCCAGTCTCTCCCTTCAACAAAACTTCCTTATAGCATCCACCTTTACCATCAACACACAATTACCATTTTCTTCACCACCTAAACATTCACAAAGACCAATACCTACTCAACCATCACATCCACAGCAACAATAAGAAACCACACCAAATCCCACAACTCTAACAACAACATGAGATCTAGTAGCCACATAGCATTAACTCATCTCCAATATGGACCTAACTCCTCTATCCTTTTCCCTCCATAGCCAAAAAACAATCAACACACCAGCCTCTCTAATCCAACAACCTCTCTCTTCTCTCTAGATCAAGCAACAACACAGCAAACACCAAGCTCTCCCTCCCCCCTCCTTTTCTTTTTTTCCTCTTTTTTCTTTTTTTCTCCTCCTTTTCTCTCAGCCAAATCTGACCTCTCCCCCTTTTTTCCTCTCTTCAAATTCCTCGCTCAGGCGGTTGCACTCTCCTTCCTTCGCTCAGCTAGCCGCATGCTCCTCTCTCACCACTCCAATCCAAGTGCTGCTGCTTTGCTCCCAAGAGTTCATCACCATCCCTGACCAGGCTCAACTAGATCTATTTTCCATCCCTAACATCACGACCTTTGCCGATTCTCCACTATGGTCCCGGCCCTCTATCGCCTGTGGGCGCCGAGGAGGCCACAGCATTGATGGTGGCGGTGCTCTTCCATCTCCAAGTGGATCTGGACACTGAGGGTCATGGGCCCCGAGTGGAGGCGGATCCACATGGTGTACGTGGCCTCGGCCTCAAGGCACTTGCATATCCACTCGATGACTTCCCTCCCCATAGCACTGTTATGTAGGAACCTCTCGGTGTAGCAGTGCTCGACCTTCTCAACAGCAGAGGCCCTGCTTCCCCGAATGGTGGTGGTGCCCCTGCACAACCCGACTGACCATGGCCTGCTCTCGTGCAGTATGGTCGTGGCAGACCACACGCAATGGGATGGCGACAACCGGTGGATTGACTGAGGTGAGTTTTTTCACTTTAGGATTTGGATGACTCTGATACATGTAGGAATTTAGGGAATAATTGTGTATGCCCTATCGGATCCACGCACTCCTTATTTATAGCATCAATTACAATCGACTTATAACCAAACTCTATCTCTAATTTATCTCTAACTCTGAATCTTATCCTAATACGACTCTGAGTTAGACACGACTTGGACTCTATCTCCAACAGTCCCAACCAACAATATTTCTAATCTGAATACCAGCTGATAACTGAATGATCATGTAATGGTGAAAGGAAAAAAGAAATAAACATCAAAGGTGCACATCTGATGATTTTTAAATAATATATATTTAATGAAAAATTACAGAAATAATATGCCAAAAATAAAAATGACAGTTCTACACACCTGTCGCACATACAATTTGCGACATGTCTCTGTTGCAATTTGGAATTGCGACAGAGAGCCTGTCGCTAACCGTTGGGTGAGATACAATGTGTTTCCAAATTGCTAGAGAGTCTCTGTCGCAATTTGGAATTGCTACAGAGACTCTGTCGTAATTTGGATGTGCGACAGATGTGCAGATCTGTCATTTTTTTGGCATATTATTTCTGTAATTTTTCATTAAATATATATTATTTAAAAAACAAATTCCACATCTGATTGGCATGCCTTCTTGTGTTTGTGACCATACATATCCATTTAAATAAGCCACGAAGATTATTAAACTGTAAAGAATAGGACTGCCATGTTTAAGCTTGCAAGCAAATGAGTAGTTAGGCTCTTGGAGCGCATTGCCATATTGCTAATCATAAGCCAATAGTAGTAGTAGTACTACCAACAGAATATGGATTTAAAATCCCCTGCCCCCTAATCTATTCATATATAATTTATGTTTAGATGTATGGTTTAGAGAGGACAATGTTTGAATGTTTGATTACGATGGCTAGTTGGAAGACCATTGCTAGTGCATGCTGATTATGTTGGTTCATGGCACAATCATCCATCAGGCCGTTAACTGCTGCAGAAATTCTTATTGTTTAGGTGCCTTTGCGTTTGTCTCACCGGCCGGCAGGACAACGTACTCCTTATCCTTTGTGACATGTTTCCTTTTTCTTTTTGTGTTTTGCACAGTTAAAAAAATCTTTGTGATGATATATACATTGCCAGTGATCGATGAGTTTTTCCTTTTGTGTTTTGCACAGTTAAAAAAATCTTTGTGATGATATATACATTGCCAGTGATCGATGAGTGAGAGGACTGGTGAGTCGGTTCAGTACTGGCAATGTGTTGCGTGGTCTATCGCATGATTCAACTGATTATTTGCTTGTACTTTTGCACCCTAATTGAGCTCACCATGAAGCACCATAGTTTCTATCAGAATAATCCAATATACAAGTTAGCACGACGTTAATCTCGCCGCTGATTGATTCGACCAAAACCATTCGTGCAGGCAACCCCGTCAAACAGGTCTTGAAATCTCCAGAAAAGAACAAAGACTTCTGGCACACTAGGAAGAACAAGCCATCACATAGCTGCATCTAGCACTAGACCTCAATTTCAGCTGTTAAGTAACGCTCGTAGCCTCAAACTCTCAACAAAAACCGAATCAGTTCGTCTCTATATTCGATTCCGAAATCATCGACAAATTAAATCGGATCGCGGTGGTTGTAGAAAGTTAAACATTGCATTGCTGATGGCTGATGGAAAATGAAAACCGGTCTCGACTCTGAAAGGTGAAAGTAGTTGATCTTTTCCTCCATTTTTCCCCCGAGAAGATGTCATCTTTTCCTTCTTCCTGGCCGCAACTTCTTTTGGGGGTTTGTGATAAGAGTGGTTAGCAGTAGATTTAGAGAAAGATAAGAGCTTGTTTTGCACGTCTTGTTAGGTCGTTTGTTCTTATTATGCCTCTGGAAGGTCAGATGACACCGGTCAGAACCAACCAGTGGTAACATGTCATCCATCCATTCCACCGGAGTGAAACGACAATTGCAGTTGTTGTTTAGCGATTAATCGCTCTCACGCTAAAGCGAAAAAAATCCATCTTTTCTTGTTGGGAATAAACAATGCCGTGCGAGAATCACACGGGTGTTTCTTTCCGGTTTTGTGTTTGATGCGAATTTTGCAGTTTTACTTGGAGCAGACTCGATTGCAAGAAAGTTTAAAAGAAGGTAGATGAAAAGCAGAACGACAATATCATTGGCTTAACTACAACCTTTGCTAATTGCTATGACTCGGGGGTAAAAACTATTATCTTATTACAAAAAAGCAGTAAGAACTAGTACTAGTAAAGTTCCCCTCAAAGAAAAGAAAAGTCAGTTGCAACTTTCAACCTTCAGATCGCCGATATAGTCATATTCGACAGGTACATAAAAAGGTAAAAGTGATCCGTCAGATACGGCAAGGAAGCAGCATCTTGAGCTGATACTATGCTACGATGAAACATGAATTGGACATTTACCAACCAGCGCTCACCGCATAACGATGCTACCAGACCGCTAGTCCATCAATCGCAACTTGCTCTAGTCTGGCAACAGGTATTCTACTTTGTTCCAGAAAAAAAAAGTCTGTTCTTTGATCGTCGAAAAGGACCAGTTTGATTGAACTTTGAAGTCCATGCAGACAATACAAATTGAATCTGACTACACTACAGTTAGTGTTGCAAACGTACAACCTGAAAGATACAAGATAGTTCGCGATCATGACGGAATGCCCATTCAATTGGGAAGAAACAATAGGCAGAACAAAAAAATTGTGGCTAGGAACACCAGAGGCCGTGACCACAATGTTGACATGAACATACTTCACAAATTTTGCAAGTACTTTAGTGGATGCAAATTTAGATGCCAAACAGAAGGACAAGCATGCAATAGGCTCAGAGGGTAACAAACAGAAGAATTATTTGAGCCCATGATTGCTGCCAATGTCCTTTTATGTCTTTTTGGCTGTAAGCTGATGAACTATATGCTCCAGGATCTTGATAGAACGAGTTGAAAATTCTCCTTCTAGTGAAACAAGTTCCTCAAGTTTCTGTTCTTTCTAGATATTGAACAAGAACCAATTCGTATTTTTCCTCGAATTATTACGCAAATACTACCATACTAGCTGGTTTTAGAAATCTGCGAGACCAGGATTTATGGGTACTGGCCGGTTCTGCTAGGGTTTGGAACTGTGTTTGGTGCATTCTCCAATTGAGTTCACAACTCAGGGAAAATGAATCACAAAACTATGGGGAAAAATGCTAATAGGAACCCAATATTTATTACTGCTATTGGAAGAAAGAACAGAACATTGAGCACACCTGTAAAATATAGAACTCCTATGCAGAATTGCTCAATACAAATCAAGATATCTAGACTGTAAGCAATATTCAGTGTGACGAACCGTTCATACATGAAGCTGAAAACAGTTCCACGACAGCAACTAGTCATGTCCACAGTAAGCAACGGTCATGATAGAACAAGAGAAAGGTGAAAAGTATATAAGAAGACCCCACAATGGCTATCGGTAATCAACTCATGCACTGAGGTGGAAAGAAGCATGCTCTATCAACAATTACAGGCGGTTGTCAGCAATAGTACTTCTGACTCTCATGCCACTATGCTAAGAACCAAAACTCAGATGAAACGGCAATACCTTGCAAGTATCACATAGCGAACTCAGAACCAAAGAACACAAATTTAAGTTAGGAAAAGCAGGGTGCAATGATAACAAGAAGCCATGCAAAATATGACACCAAGAAGCTGCCAACCTGAAAAGACTTCAGCTGGTAGGTGAGGACTTGCCTCCAGCTCCAAGAAAAAGCACTACCTAAATGAACGGAAGAGACAATTGGATTCAATGTTTTTCACAATTAGACAATGACAGAGACCAACCATGGTCACTAAGACCAACGTACGTGACCACCATGACTCCCAGCTGCTAGAGAATGAAACTTGTACAGCATAATTGTTAATCCAGATGTGATTTCGGTTCAACAATGACAACCAATATTAACGAAAGAATTTGTCTATTATTGGAGAAAGTTTTCTTCGCATCAAAGAAAGTTCACCCGAAAACAATGTACATGTGAACTTGTGTGGCTGAGCTTTAGCGTGGTCGGGTATCTCACTAAAATGCCACTGTGAAACTTTATGAGTTTCCACGGAACGCTCTTCAGTTTAGTAGGTAAAACAATTGTGAAACTGAACCATTTAGATCAAAATTATAGCTAATGTAATATTTTTCGAAAGTACGTGCTCTTTGATAGTTCAAAGATTTGTCAGGACTGAGCCGGGGGGTCATACCACAAGTTATACATCGGCTTGATGTTCAAATTAGACATAGCAAAAGCCTTTGATTCAGTTTTCTGGGAATAGCTAATGGACTTGCTACAGGCCAGGGCTTTGGACCAAAATGAAGAGAATGGATGACAATCTCCTTTGCAACATCAACATCAATGATCTTGCTCAATAGGGTGCTAGGCCACAAGATCAAGCATTGTCGAGGGCTACGCCAGGGCAACCCTCTTTCTCCCTTCCTCTTCATCCTAGCAATGGCCCCTAGCAGATACGTGATCTTGCTTCGCAACCCAGATAGGACACAACTAGCAACCATTGCCATTTTGAAGAAATTTGGAAAAGTCTCTGGTCTGTAAGTAAATTTGGACAAAAGCTTCGCTACCACGATATGAAACCAAGATACTGACCTCTAAGACATCATGCAATGTTTTACGGGAGCCCAGCCGGGTAAGCTTCCCTATCAAGTACCTTGGCTTACCGCTAACCTTGGGGAATCTACGTCGGAATGATTTACATCCGATACATGACAAGGCAACAAGAAGATTAGCAGGCTGGCAGCTGCAACATCTATCGCCAGGAGGGTGGCTCACACTTCTAAAATCAGTACTTAGCTCACTACTGACCAGGGTTTTCCTTACCGGTTTAAAAAATTTACCGGAGGTCACTGGTAAACATGATTTATTGGAAATATCAGATTTATCAGACCAAATTCAAATTTTTTGAAAAAATTTGGACGAATTTGCTAGAACTGATCCAAAATCAATTAATCATCACAAATTGCATAGGACAACAATGAAACAAGACAACATGACAAGTCCATAGCATATTATATAGATTCGTTACACTAAACGTAGCAATGTCATGATAAATGCATAGTCCATTGGCATGGTTGAACAAAATAATAATCAGTCCGAAATATCACATGTTTAAAGCACACATCACCAACAAAGGTGCCAAATGAACAGTTTCATTGTAAAATATCACCGACTAAATATTAACACAAGCATATGCACCGGTAAAGAACGCCACATCTTGTCCTTCCTTGGAGGCTTGCATCACTACAAATATTACAAGTGAAATGTTCATATTTGATCACTAAATTGAATCACAATGCAATTTTAACAAATGAACCGATGGTGGATTAGATGTTCATCTTACATTTATTTGTAGAGGCTCATGACGTGCTTCGTTCTATTCCTAGTTGATCTCTTTCTCTTCCTACCACCTACAATGTCAAATATAAGTATATTTGCGCATATATATCATATGAATTTGAATGCCATGTATAAAATTTTAGTACCAGAACCACTAGCTCCACCTCGGGCTTCTCCACCATGGCCACTAGCTCCATCACAAGCAACAACACCAACACCTTTGCAACACATAAGGTTTTAAAGAAAGAAAGTTATATGATGTTGACAAAAATCACAATTGCTTAAGACTATGAAGCCTACAACCTACAATTTCAAATACAAGTATATTTGCACATACGTATCATATGAATTTGAATGTCACATACCAGAACCACCCGCTCCACCTCGGCCTTCTTCACCATGGCCACTAGCTCCATCACAAGCAACAACACCAACACCTTTGCAACACATAAGGTTTTAAAGAAATAAAGTTATATGATGTTGACAAAAAATGCTTATGACTATGACCGATTTGATTGAAACTCACCATCAATCTCATCAACCTCATCCTCATCATCAGAACTGCTATCCCCTGATTCAGCATAAATTGGGCTACCTTCTGGAGAATCTGATTCATAATTAATATCTTCTTCCTCTTCTTCCAAAGCCCTTTTCCGTTTGTTCTTACCACCCTTTCTCCCCCTCTTGAGAATATCAATGTATTCTCTCTCAAATCCAAACCGCTCTAAGAATGATTCGTCGCTGTGTGTGGGGGATTCAGAATCATTGTCATTATATTCATCAAGAGTAGGGGTAGACTCACTCATAGAGTTGCACAACCAATCCATAATTGGGTTGCTTTCATCGTATAAAGCAACATCCATCATGATACCACATGGATCAGACTCCATTTCTTGAAGGCTTTGAAAGTCAGCTTCAAATTGTTGGATACGCAGCTTTAAATTATAATGCACATACACCAAATCGTGAAGCTTGTCGTAACCTAACCGATTTCTCAATTTGGTATGAACCAAAGCAAATGTGCTCCAGTTTCTCTACGCACCTTTGGACGACATGCATTGTGAAGCGATCGTGTGCAAGCTTTTGTAGTTCTTTGTCTTGTCCTCCATATGAACACCACCAATGGTGCAATGAATTTAAAACTTGAACAAACTTGTAATCATAGTATGAAAAGAAGTAAACTTATAATTATAGTATCAAAAGCAAGCAACTTGTAATTATAATACTGCGCTCATCTGACCACCAAGGTGAGCATCGAGCCTCCTCTAATCCAAACAATCCTCTCTTTCCGCTAAAGTGGGCATATTGTTCAATCGCAATTCTTTGCCTTGAAGGTGAGCTTGCAACCTTCTTGAGTGCCATTATTCTGACAAGTTTGGAACTTGAATTTTGTGCAATTTTACATCTATATAATGCTTCAGGATCAAGTGCAGCACCTATGAAAGTAAAGAAGTTAAACA
The DNA here is from genome assembly GCA_036346375.1 of Guadua angustifolia. Lineage (NCBI taxonomy): Eukaryota > Viridiplantae > Streptophyta > Magnoliopsida > Poales > Poaceae > Guadua > Guadua angustifolia. The sequence continues at coordinate 20,689,201 of CM070515.1, forward strand.
ATATTAGAAATCTAGCATGGATGGATAAAAGTAATAACTATATAAATTTTTGGTACATTCCTTAGTTCATACCTGCAACCATGAGTGTCTCGTTGAGAAGATAACGAAACCTCCTATTGACTACTTCTATTATCCTATCTAGGAGATCTTGTTTGTCTCTTAATTTATCACGTATCTCATCTCTTGCGTAGCATCTTTGGTAAAAATCCGAGATATAGTTCCATTTTTTGTTGATCGAAAAAGCGAAATCAGATGTAGATTGGTGTGTGACTTTCAACACCAAATCCATATCCTCCCACCATGTCCTACTTGTCAAACAATCATATGTGAAAGTGTAGTCATCTTCGGTGCTCCATTCACTATTGATCCAATCAGTAGAAACCATCCATGCCTTGAATTTATCCTGCTTGTCCCAAAAACTTTGTAAGAACAAAAAAACTGTTCCAAATCTAGTAGCACAGCAAACGCTTCAAGGTTCAGACTTTCCAGCGACAAAACTTCTTCAGACAACTCTCCGGCCGAACACCACCAAGTATAGAACAACTACTTCTTGGCGAGGATCAATCTTTCACAGATTTGGAATTTTGTGCAGAACTTGCTGCTATTCTCATTGCTTTGGCTATTACTTATACTCAACTGCTTACAAACATCAAATCAAATCAGACTCGGGACTGGAAATCTGCAACCGAAACCGGACTGGGGACACTGAAACAATTACTAAATCTAATCCGGCACAATCCGATACTTAAATAAACACTGACTCGGAGACAGAACAGGACACAAACTTGACTTTGACAGCAACTAATGCAGACACCTTCTGGACAACAAGATTAATTTCAACACTTATAAGCTTGTCAATTTGGTTAGATTAGACAGACTTGCTGGAATCGGGCCTTGATACTCGTGCTCGTGTCCATGCAGGCAAAACGAGGCAACGAGCACAGCCACTACAAAAGGCGAGAGACATGGATGGGCACCTCGGTCTGGAGCTTGTTGTGGGCGAGGAGAGCGTCGTTCTCGGCGTGGGCGGCGTGACCGGCGTCGAGCTGGCGGCGGAAGGCGTCGTAGCCTGCCCTTCTCGAGTTGCTTCGTCTTCCAGACTTCCACCAGGCGCGTCGGTTGAGATTCTGGAACCAAATGGCCACTGCAAGGAAGCTGAAAAGCCAGACGCGTTGCATGCATGTTTCAAAGTTCAAATGGGCCGAATTATTTGGCCGGTTTGGGCTTTTACCGGGCCCCACCGGTACAACCGATAAACCGGATTTACCGGTGATTATCGACCGGTAATTATTTCCCTGCTACTGACATGCTTACTCATGGCATTAAAACCGTTAAAAAAATTCCTGAAGGATTTTGACAAGGTTAGACGAAATTTGCAATGGGCAAGAACCGGAGACATACAAGAAGGAAATGCAAATTGGAACAAAGTTTGTCATCCAATAGAGCTAGGGGGACTGGGAGTCTTGGACCTAGATAAATTTGCAACAGCACTTAGACTAAGATGGCTTTAGTATGAATAGAAAGCTCTCCAAAAGCCGTGGGTAGGATAACCAATGTCATGTGATAACATGGACAAAGCACTCTTTGCAGCAATCACCAACATAACAATAGGCAACAAGCACAAAGCACAGTTCTAGACCTCTCCTTGGATGAATGGTGTGGCACCATGCTTCTTGGCCACATTCAAGAAGAAAGAACAGGACATTCGCAAATGCTATCCAAGACATGAATTGGATACAAGACATTCAACATTATCTTACATTTGACCTGTTAGTTGATTATATTTGCCTATGTGCAAGGTGCAGCAGATTGACATTTATACCTAGGACGAGATCTAATGGAAACTAACAACAGATGGAGCATATTCAACGCTCTCAACCTATCGAGCACAATTTCTAGGTTTAGTTAAAACTTCCTATCAAACTATCATTTGGAAGGCATGAACACCCTTGCGCTGCAAGATGGTCAAACCAATATTTTTACCAAATGTGCAACAGAAGCCTTGAAACTATAACACACCTATTCATTGACTAACTGGTAGTCCAGCAAACATGGAACGGAATAGCTCAATGGCTCCACTTGCTGATACTCAATCCATCAAACTGTGAACCGACAATGACAACTGAGGATTGGTGGCTCAAATGGATGCACTCCCTATTAGCTTTTACAAAGGCCGTAAGCACACTGATCATTCTTGTATTTGGCAATGGTGAAAGGAGAAGAACATATGTATCTTCCAAAACAAAATATCGATGCACCGTGAGATCCTAGCCTTTATCAAGGAAGATGCCAAGCTTTGGGAGATGGCAACAGCAAAACGATTAAAAGTGTTAACAACAAGGACAAACAATACTGTGTAGTCTGTGCCCCCCCCCCCGGTTTCTCCTGTAAAGAACAATGTCCATTTTCATCACAAGAGTTGCTTGTGTTACCTGTAATATAAATTGTATTTTTTTCTATCATTTTCTAATATATGCCCGGCAATTGCTATCTTAAAAAAATGATTTACCAGCTGAAAGTGACTTCAACCTCAGGCAGATCAGGGACAGAAACCTCTTAGTGCCACCATAGAATTAACGGCATAAAGTTGAGTCAAAACAACTTCACGTCGATGTATTATGTCATATCGGTTTTTCTTAAGAGGACCTACCTAATGAGATAGATAGCGGACTATTGTTTTAGTGTTGTAGACCGATAGATCCGAGGTTCGGAAGTGACATCGGAATTTCTTGGCATAAAGAAACCTAGAAAACAGGTAAACATATGTAACTTGTTAGTACAATCAACAGCAGTGTGTAGATTGAAAATATTTTGGAAAGAAAACATGAAAAATATAACAGAGCTCCTCAAGGCTTCTTGTGTAAGCGATCTATTACAAGTTTACGACTTCATTTGTAATGGCTTCTAGTGCACCCTTTTCCACATAGCAAATTAGGGAATCATTCATAAATTGGCCACCATTTCGAGTACGTGAAATGTTTTTCGGTTTCCATCGCAGAAAGGCACATTTCAATTGATGCAGGTGCAACAGGCAAAATTAACTATAGCCTTATAAGATGATATACCACACGAAAGGTATCGTGCAGCCCCGAATTTGCCATCAATCTGGCAAGTTCGCTTACACTCATCAGGTCAATAAATATCTCATCTTGTCGCAACATGTGAATATAACTCGAAAGTTGAGTGCTAAAAACTTCCTTGTCCAAATAGTCAGAATCATCTTGATAGAATTCAGACATCCTTTCTGAGTCAAAATCACGGAACGAATCCCTTGGGCTCAATGAAGCCATACAATTATGCAAATCAGATTTCACCACATCAAAGCGATCATTAAACTCTTGAAGCAGCATACTAACAATCGACCACATAATGATGCAAGTTGGTAACGTTGGTTCTTTCTCGCGGCTTCTCTGGATTCACAAAGTCCTCTTCCATTTTCAATTTTGAAGGATCGTGCTTTTCACGGAAAGAGTATACTTTCTTCAATTTTGACTTCGTTGATTTCACCTTTGAAATGGTATCCAAGATATCTTGGTCTTTCCTTTGAAAAGCTAGTGAGAGTATAGAGGATCTGTGAGATCTAAGATGACCAACATTAACTGTGCAAACGATTGAAAATATGTTAAAAGGCGATACGCTTGACATCTCGTCAAGTCATCCTTGCCGTCATCTTCAACAAATTGAAGCACTTGGACGACAGATGGAAACACTTGGGTCTAAGCTCTTAAGGGTTTTGTAATACGAACTCCAACAAGTGCCTCGAACTCTCTGAACAGAAATCTCTGGACTTAATCCTCCTCCAGTACCAGTCTCTCCACTGATTAAAGCATGTGCTATTTTCTCTTGATGAGTTTGTTGAATTGAATCTTCGTGTTTGCAAGAAGCTCCAACCACATCTAATGATCTAATAGAATAGATGTCATATCAAAGAAGTGCCCAGCAGCTCAGTCCTTTGAAACTTCCACAGCAATTAACTGAAGCTGGTGAGCAAAAGAGTGCACGTAGTATGCTGACCTATTCTCCCTCTTACATCTAAGCTGTTTGGTTGCCTAGTTTTACGTGACTAGACTCGCAGGAGCTAGGGAACCAGCGTTTGGTTGTTTGTTGTATCGCGTGAGCCTGCACCTAGGCATGTAAGATGGTTGTTTGGTTGCTTACGTGTGGTACGGAGCCAGACCAGCACGATGCACAAAGCACTCGCAGCCAGGCTCGTGGGAAACGAGCTCCATGACAGTTTCCCCGAAGTCAGGCTGAGGCGGTGCAGGCTCTATGACCAGGCTCGTGCGAGACGGCAACCAAACAGCCCCTAAGTGATTGGGATAATTCAAATCCCTAAACCGCACATGGGGAGGAGTCCTGGCTGGCTCGGGTTTCTTCGGTGGGCTTTAGAGCATGCAAAGTGTTATAGACAGCAGCTATCTATGATATATCTTCATATCATCTACAGATAGCACTAAAAATAATTTATACAATGGATCGTCTATATAGTTGTCTATAATGGTCTCTCATTCAACTAACAGACTGTCCATACAATAATACAAATGTAAAACTGTCTATAAGACCGTTTATTAAATAGTAGACAATGGCTTTCTCTTTCCTTAGGTGGGCTGGAGATTCATCGTCGAGTATGGCCCTGTTTGAAACAGCTTTTGATTATACAGATTCTATATTCTCCCAAAATAAGGTGGGTAACACCTTCCGATTCTCTAAAAATCCAGATTCTGGATTCTCCAAGAAGATTCTCTCATCATCAAAAGCAGATTTGTACATAAAATCAAGAACTATCACATATCCGATTTTTAGAGAATTCAAAATCCACATAGTAGGAAACCGTCCCAAAAACGAGATTTGTACACAAAATCAAGAACCGTCACATATCCAATTTTTAGAGAATTCAAAATCCACACAGTAGAAAACCGTCCCAAATACGATCTATATAGCCGTAGGAAAGCTCTGCGACACCGAAACATTGAGAAGTTGCCAAAGAGGACAAATAATGACAGTCGTCTCTCCTCGCAAAAAGCCGGCCAAAGAGGAAAGCGCTCTCCATACACTTTAAGGACTACAACTTATACAGTAACCTTAAATGATGAGCGTTGTAGTTTATCGGACTCTCCTTGCAAAAAGCCGGCCAGAGAGGAAAGTTCTCTGCCCATTTGTGTAATAGTTTAAGAAGTACTACTTATGCAGTAACCTCAATTACGGGGTGAGATGACGAACATTGCAGCCAAGCGAAGGGACCATGACAGCATAAGTGTCACGGCCCAGGGTTCATACCAAATTCGGCCTAACGTGCCCCATTTTGGATAGACCGCGCACAAGCGACAATACGTTTGTATTTTTCTTATTCTACCCATATAAGATGGTTAACACAGTGTTATTGCCCGTGGACACCTATAGGTTTATATGTTGGTGATTTTACCTATCAATTAGCAAGATAGGGCTAACGTTCATGCTGTCATGCAGTCACATACGTATAAAGGGCCACATGGGCTCTGTTCTTCTTGGGTTAGGATATCACAGGGAATTAACAAGGGTCAGACGTGGACACCGACCGGTTGTCCAAGAAACCTCTGACGAATTGGATGGCTAACTATGAACAATTCTTTCTTTTCTTGAGTCGGCGTTGTGAAACCTAGCCATCAGCGAGAGCAACGGCCACCGCCGGCCCCTCTTCCCTCTTGTGCGGTGTTTTTATTGGGATTGGGTGGGTAGGGATCCATTAATTTACAGAAGTAATATTTTCTTTAGTTTCTTCTCTCTTTTTTCTAGATCAAGTTTTTTTAGTTTACTCTTCTCTGGTGAGTTTTTAGCTGGATTTTATTTACCTATGATAGGTTTTACTGACCGACTCACCTGGAGAACAATTGCAATGCTACACGAGAGATCGACACTATGCCCAGTTGGGTATAAATAAATCTTCTTTTATTTTGTTCAACGAAAGACACTACTACTGAAGCATAGGTCCTACGCATCAATGGAGATCATTGACAATCTATTGCTTCTTGCTGCCGTGATCATCGGCAATCATGATGCCTTTGCAAAATCCTAATTCTCTAGCGAGTATGATAAAGAAGTTGAGCACATTCATCGACTCAAGGACTTGACAGTGACATATTGCCTATATTGAAAATTAGAACTTTCAATGTAAAAATTAAATAATCATGTATTTTATCCATAAGTTATTAACAAAGGATGCTTCTCAAAATAATAAAAAAAAATAGTTACTACCATATGTCATTGATCAAACACCGTGCATATCTAGCCCCCTTTCCCACGCGCCCGGTCCCTTGCCCGTGAGCATGCGCATGAGCCTGCACACCTTCCCGCCCACACACGCGTCCCGCGCTCGTGCACGCTGCGGTGGGGCCAGCCTCCTTCCGTGCTCCTCGGGTACGGTAGGGGACTCGTGTTATCTGTCGCACCTTCTGTAGTGGAGAAGGAGATTATTTTACAAAAGGCGTGTATTGAAAAGCTAGATCGGCAAAAAAAATCAAAAAAAAATTAAGGAAGGCTCGATATGCATAGTATTCTCGTCGATCTTGATCTCTCGTGAGTTGCCCGTCTTACCGAGCGTGTCACTCACGAACCGAATAACCGTGTCCTAGAGGAATTCTGCCTGTCAATCTTATCTGGGGGTTCTGTTCACCTATCCACCTCACTGAAGGCAGCTTGTTGCCGCACGGCCGGGGCATCTGTGTATTGCCTTGGTTCGCCTTTGTCGGACGTCTGGCAAAGATTCTGCGGACACTTGCGGGCGTGCTGTGGGGCGAGTGGGCTCAGGGCTGGCCAGAGCCGCAAGCATGAGAGCGAATATTGCGTGGGCCGTGTGCGTTGCGCGAGCGAAGCGGAGGGCGGTGGCGAGGGAGCGCCGGACTTGCAAACCGAGCACCATAGGGGGCATCGGGTGGGTGCGTGGAACGTGCGACGAGGAGGTCGGCGTGGGCGGTGCGGGCTAGCCGCTATAGAGGCCCCTGAGTCGTGGGCGTTGGTGGAGCGAACCTAGGAGGGGCCGCCGGCGTTGGCCTCGGCCTTCCTGGGCTGGCGTCCAACACTGGATGGATGTCAGGATGGCCGTGATGTGCTTCTTCTCTCTTGGGCTGAGAGGCCGAGACTCGAGCGGATTGAACCGGAAGTCATGCTGATATACTCAAAACGCCCCGCCCCCTCCAGACCGCGCAACTCCGACCGCCAATTTGTTCGCCATCCCTAATCGCCTCGTGCTATGCTTTGCATGCCTTGTGCAAATCATTGACGGAGCTGGTATGCTCTGCAGCCTGCCCGACGAATCAAGAAACGTGCGACCATGAGAAATTGAGAACGGAAGGAAGGGCAAGGAGAGACCGGCCGTCCGTGATCGGTTAATGGAATGCAGAAATTGTTAATATTGACGCTTACCCGTAGTGCACAGCCACAGAGGGATGTTTTTCACACATCAACAAGGATGATGACGGTTGGCCTGCAGTTTGCGTGGATCCAGAACACTTATGGGAGAGAATACAAGGGCAGGTCGAGGACAGAGAGGGGGAAATAGCACAAAACGGCTTGGAACAAATGGTGATTGATGCTTTGCAGGAGAAGGATCAGATCGTGACTTAATTAGTACAGTATTCTGAATATTTTCTTTTACTTCTACCTCCCATGGTAAAGGGAAATGAAAGGCATCTGTATCCTATCTCCCCTGTTCTTTCAGCCAGAGCAGTGAGCACAGCCTATGGAGCATGAACCAAATGTTTCAAGATGAATCCTCAGTCATGGAACTGCAAAAAAATGCATTCATAACACGCTGGAGACGCGGGGAATCGAACCCCGTGCCTCTCGCATGCGAAGCGAGCGCTCTACCATATGAGCTACGTCCCCGTGTGTATGTTGCCCCCTATTTCACGATTTTATCCTAAAATGGTCCACACGTACAGACGAGAGTACATGAAGAACGGGGTTCTCCACCCCGGACAAGGATGGCACCGATGGGTGAGACGCAGTCACGCCAGGTTGCTTCCATGGACCAGGCACCAGCCTTTTCCTGCAGGACCATGAGCCTACCTCTTACATGGAATGTTCCAAAGTCAATCGACGAAGAGCAATGAATGAATAAGCCCCCGTGAATGAGATCAACGAGTGGATTCAATGGCCTCTGGGATAATCCCAACTGGGGATCAGGTCTCCAACTCACTGTTGGCGTCGAAAAATATGATGAAAAATTAATCAGTTCAAACACACACAAACACCGGGTTTAAGTTAGTTCGTGGCGTGCCAGCCAATTTGATCTTACAATCGGCAAGATAAATAGGTGCAAACCAATATAATCGGCTTAACCCAAAATAAATGTGTTCCAACCGATTAGATGGCACGATCGGCTAGATGGATCTAAACAACTATTGCAGTCGATTAGACGATAGGTAAATGTATGTTTTCTCTGAAAAAGGCAATGCGCAACAAGATCGGTATGGAAACAAATTTGGGATAACTGGTGTAATTGAAGATGACTAACAATCGGCGATATGTAATTTTATTGATCAAAATCGAATTACAGAGAAGATTCTAAGTTAAAAAGCTATTTCTAATTGACAGAAAGTAAATAAAAAGTAGATGCGAGTTGATTGATTGGCTTTGGGCACCTTTTCTTCTCATGTCTAGACCTCTTATATAGCACTTAGCCCGATCGTACCCTCCTCCGATTCTTGCAAACACATGATTCATATCGGCCTCAATTTTCAAAAGATAAACCTCTCTTTGAGCCGATATCAGCTAAGATTATCTATGATTAACCTTATCTTCATAAATCGGCTACTTCTACCAAATCTTGGTGCCAACAATATCACTTAGGCTAATCATATTCTTCTCCGACTCAAGATCTACAATGCGTATCGGCTTCAACTTCTGAAGATAAATTACTCTTTGAACCGATATCGGCTAAGACTCTCCATATTGAACTCCATATCGGATATAATTCCAACTGTAACTTATCTTTTCCCTTTTTAACTAATATTAGTCAGAAATATTTTATTTTATCTTTGATCTAACAAATCGTTATGCCTTACCAAATTTAGGTACTAACACTCACGATCAGGTTGAGAAAAGAAGGGTTTCAAAAATTGATGAAAATCGCTTGAAAATCATGATTTTCAACCGTATCGAGCCAGTTAGATATTAGAAACCGGTTGGTAAATTGGCTTTATTCAAAAAATTTCAAAAAAAATTGAAAAAATTTATACGACGTAAACCGATTGACAATCGGGAAAATCGCTTGACAAAAATCACTCAAAAATTGGTTAAAAAAATCGATTGGTTGGCGGTTTTCGGTGAATATCAACTGATTTTGGTGAAAATCGGTCAATTTTCAATTTTTTAATTTTTTTATTCAAATATTTTGATTTCAGAACTCTTCGGTTTTTAACTGATTTTTATTCAATATTGCCGATTTTTTAATTTTGATTTTCGAGCGGTTTTTCAATATCGATATTGTTAACCTGACGAAAAGGCCTTTTAATTCGTGAGCTGTGCCATCGTTTTGACCTGGTTGGTGCTGGGACTAATCTAATCCTGATACTAATCTTCTGTTGATTTTTATTTAAAACTAAAGCGCACAACGCCGCTATCAGATCAGACGTCCTCCTCCCTATTGATTTGATTTTGACCCCCACGAATATCATCAACGAATAAGTTCTCTTCTTTTCTTCGGCTATTGAAAGTTTGAGACCAATAGACCAGTGGACCAATGAATTCCCGTGAGGGATTGGAAGGTCGTACCAAAATCCTTTATCCAAGTAATCTTGGTGTAACTAAAGATAAAGATTTAACGTGAAAAAACTCTTGCGAGAAAAATCACAGGAAACAATCCACTATAATATTGCAAGATTACAAATACAAGGGTTGGTTTATAGAGTCAAAGAGTCTTAGTTGTAGGTAATTTAGACTAACACCATATTTGGATAGTCAAAAGATATGATAAATTGAGATATTGAGTTATCTCCAACAAACCCCCTTAATTTAAAATCTATAACGAAATTGTTTCTAAAAACTCTAAGGTAATTAAGCACATGAATACAAGTGCGTTAAAAGTCCAAGGACTACTGAACGATGAAAACTAGAACAGTAAGCCAAACACTTGCAGTGCGAAAAATCTCAATGGGTATGAAAGATTGGGATAGTCTATCCAAATACTTCTCATGAAGCAAGATTAATCAAACTATCAGTAGGTAAAGAGAAAGATTGGAACAGTAAATGCAAATACACAACTGTAACAAAGCAGATGAAGAAATCTGGAACTTCAATTCATAATCCCAGTCAAGTCTAAGTCTGTGTAATTGACCTCCTCAAACAAATGCTCAATCATCAAATGGCATAAGTTAAGACATCACCTAAGGTGCTGGATAGATAATGAAGAACTTATATCATTAACTTTTGGCATGCTCCACGTGGAACATAAAATTCGGCAAACTGCCTACTGAAAATCCATAACATAGTTGAAACTGCTCAAAAAATGCTAAGATGAAGAAAAACTGTCATGCCATCAATGGAGTATAAATTACAGTAGACCCCTCATATCGAGTAAAGATAACAAAAAGAATGTTGTAGTATCCATGCATAAACAACTTCTTCTTGCACTTCAAACCTTTACATTAAACTGGCATTGGAGCAAAACCTTCACGAGAAAAACTCCGAAGAGTATAATGCAACCAATAGGGTGTCATCAAATTCTAAGTAAACGTTGCCAAAACCTCTATAATGGTCAACATATCCAAACGGTGAATAAAACACCAAGATAATAGTGATAAAAACACCAAGTTCTAATTAATGGTGATGAAACACCAAATACAGTTGTCTCCTCAACTGACATTATTTTTCTCTCCAAAACTGACGATGAAATGCCAAAGAAAATTGTGCTATAAAAAATTCCACCAATGATAAATGAATGACAAAATGTCAAATAAATCTCCAGTGATAAATTCCACTTGAATTGCAATAAAAATCCTGCCAAGAATAATTTCTAGCAGCTTGCCCTGGTACTTATTTCCAAGGACATGGATCTTGGTTGTGGTCGAGGAAGGATTTGGCTCTTATATCACTTATTAGGGTAGATGCACGGCACAATAACTGAAGATAAAAATTTAACATAGAAAAATTCTTAAAAAAACTACAAAAAACAATACACTATAATATTCCACAAGAACCTGAATCCCTGACCGGCATTGATGATGAACATCCAGCACAGCGTCTTAGGAGTTAGGATAGTTGACCCTAGAGGTAGGCACTCGGGCCGGGCTCTTTTTGGCCGGCCCGAGGCACGGCACGGTCCGAAGCCTGGCTCGGCACGAAATGGGTCGTGCCAAGCCGACACGACACTGTAACATAGGCTGTGCCGTGCCCGAGAACCAGACACGATGGGCGGCACGGCCAGCTCGGCGCTATAGCACGGCCCATGTCGGGCTCAATGACCCAGGATATGAAAAGGAAGCTCAGTATGAAGATCACCAACCCACAGAGTGTGAGCGTTATGGACATATCCAACAGTATGAACGCCACCCCGCCGTCAGCACCTGAAAGAGACAGGTCAGTTTTCTCTCTCTCTCTCCCGTCTCTCAATTTCTCCCTCGCTCATCCGTCTCTCTCAATCTATATTGCCTTTCTTCCTCACTCTCTCGTTGCCCTCTCTCTCGCTCGTGTTCAGCACATCCCCTTGTTCTAAGAATAAATAAATTTTAGTTCTTTTTTCTATAATATTTGTGTCCACTGTCTTAACTCCATGTGTCTCTGATTTCTTTCTTCTCGTCACAATAGTGCAAATGGGCTGGGTCTTAACCGGCACGGTATGAAACAGATACGAAGCACAAATGGACCGTACTTGAACTCGCCAAAGGTGAGTCAGGCCGACCCAGCATGGTTCAGGCACGAAGTACGATGGGCCCGTGCCAGGCCAGCCTGGCCCGGCACAACACCCACCTCTAGTTGACCCCCATCAATCTTCTACAGAACATCAAGCCAACCGAGACAATTTGCCGGAGGAGCTATCAGAAGTCCTAACATCCTGTTGGAAGGAAGACTAGGGATAGCAATCTTACCCGATTACCCGTGTGTCCGCGGGTAAAAACTCTAATAGAGTTGGGTATGTTCCTCTTTTATTACCCACGGTATGTTTATAGGGGCCGAACTCTACCCGGGTAAATGGATATAGGTATGGAGGAGCTTAACCCGAATCCGTTTCGTCCGATTACCCGCCACCTCCTATTGATATACGGGCTAAAATAGGCATCCAGTTGGCCCCTCGATCTTCAGTTTGTGGTATGTCATTTCAGTAATTGTTGAACTTGACCATTTGTGTATTATTTGTCTGCATGTATTATTTTAATTCTTATTCTTATGTACATTTAAAATTTTGAATCATCGATAATCATTCTTTAATCCATGGAATGTTGTTAATACCCATAACTTCATCAAAAAGATTATATTAATACCATAGCTCATCAGTTTCTAGTACCATTTGGTTGGAAAGATTGTCGATGGTGATGGGTAAACGGGTATACCCATGGGTATCGGGTACCCGGAGCGATAGGTATGGGTGAGATTTTTCACCCACGACCCTTCACGAGTATACTGTAGAAGAGATTTTCGTTCACGAGTATAGATATAGACAACTACTATCCGTTTCCAGCGCACCCGATTGCCATCCCACCACATACCAAACTTCACGCAAATAGTGCACATGCTTCTCCATTACCTCTCCACCCTTTCGCCACCAGAACCTTTGGCCCGCAGCACGAGGCCGCATGGCTCTTGCGCTGGCGTGAACGGCTCGTCCTCAATCACCGGAATATCTCGACGGTGCGCTCAGGCGGGGCTGCGCCAAACATGGATGGCGCGCCGACGGCGAAAGAAATCCTATGTGTGAAAGGCACGGCGTCGGAAGCCGGCGAGACGGTGGTGCGGGGCACCACGACAGCGACGCAGCAGCCCCGTCGGGCCAGAGATGCGTCGGATCAGCTGGAAGACGAAATGGCTCGAGTGGCCGAAGCGACGAGGCACTGCGCCGTGCGGATGCTGTAAGAAACTTGCTCCGGTAGCACTTGTTAGGGCAGATGCTTGGTACAATAATGGGAGACAAGGGTTTAACGTGGAAAAATCTTTAGGAGAAAAAACTACGAAAATAATCTACTATAATGTTTTAAGATTATAAGTACAGAGGATTGACTTATATAGCCAAAAAGTTTTAGTTATAGATGAAGCGATGACGGCACTACGCTGTGCGGATGATCTAAAAAAACTGCTCTGATACCACTTGTTAGAATAGATGTACAGTATAATAACTGGAGATAAAGATTTAACGTGAAAAAATCTTTGCTAAAAAAATCACGGAAAACAATACACTATAATATTTTAAGATTACAAGTATAGGAGGTTGATTTATATAGCCAAAGAGTTCTAGTTATAGACGATTTGAACTAACACCATATTTGAATCGAATCAAAAGATAAGATAAATTGAGATATTATGTTATCTCTAACCCTTGGATTCTACTCGTACAGTCCACACAGAATCTTGATGGATGTGCTTTGTCCAAAAAGGTAGTTCCATGACTTGAACATGACAAGCAGAATAGCGTGTGCAGGGCCTGCAGGCTAAGGCTTAGAACGGATCGAGTGTTCCTCCGTGGGAAACACTGGATTTAGGTCTCCAGAGCAAGCAAAAAAGACTAAGGATTCGGAGTTGAGATTCATGAAGGCAAATGGAATCCCAGTATCCCACTATACAAATGAAGAATCCGGTTACCCCGGCAATCTGAATATGGTCAGGATGTGATAGAACACAACTCTGAACTTATGTATTCACTCAAACTTGAGTCAGTCAATCAAAGAACATAAGTCGATAATGCATGCAAGTTTAATAGTAGCAGCAGAAAGCGCAGCTATGCTTTGCATTATACACAATACTTAATCACAGAGGAGGATAGAAACAAAGCAGGCACACACTTGCATATTACAAGATCAGTTCAGTGTTCTTCCCCAGAAGAACACACCCCGCTAGGCCAAACATGGCTAGAATGCCGCCTACTTTCTAACCCCCATGAACTCATCAGCCCATTCACTCTAGTACCACCCCACACATACACAGTGATCGGCATAGGCGCACAGCTATAGAGAAAACATGTACACAAACACAACGCAGCCTCAAACAAACACGCTAGCTAGCTTCCTTTGTTATGTCCTCTGCTCGGCGGATCGCTTATTTCGCGCTTTTTGTCGCCACGGATCGCGCTAGTTCATCGGTCCAATGAACTGATCACCACCCTGCAAGCACATCAAGTCCAAAGTTAGATAATCAGAGCCTATCACTGTGACCTTATTTGCCAAGTTACGAAGTGCCCTTTAAACTCCTAACAAATATCTATATTTGACATTGTCTACATATATACATTGAATATAATGGTTAGAAATGGTAACTAAGATAGTCTAGTCACTTTAATCTATATGTCACAAGAGAATATACAGTACAAAAACGGAGGGAGTACTCTCGTTGGTACTGATCATTCGCCATGTACAAGGAACTTAAGAGTGAGAACGAAGGCAGCGTATATACGCACCAGTCGTACACAGTGGGGCTTCTCGGCCCGACGGCCGCCTCCGCGCCGACGTTGGCTATCTTAGGTTTCCGGCGAAGCCTGCTCCAGCTGTCCCTCTTGGGCGTGGTAGCTGCACCGAATCCCCCACCACACCAACAGGTCAGACGTATTGATCATAGATGCATGCACAAGTTCTCGTTAGTTTTCTCAGCGAAACCATGTACTATCATCAATCTTGGACTAGATCATCACACTCGATCCACTCTTTTCCTCAAGGAAGTCTCAGAGATAACATCAATTCAACACTAGAGAAATTTCAGGGTAAACGACCAACTTCTTGAGATTTTTACCTAGTCTAGAATAGTAGTCGTAGATCTGTGACTGCATCGCACTCAAGGCACAGGGCATAAAGCATAAAGCAACAAATTATTTTTTTTTTCTCCTCCCATTTTCATGGAAGGCCCACGGATTGATACAGTTATCTACTCGCCCTTTGCGTATCTGTGCTCATCGCAGATCCTAAAGAAGCAAGCATCGGGATCCAATCCCCAACCACACGGATCTACAGTTCTACGCTGAAAGCACTACACGCCAATACTAAAGAAAGAAAGGAACGACTTTTTCCTCGGAAGGAAGACGGAGGCCAAGAAACAGAGGCGAGCGGGCGAGCGAGTCCACCTGATGCGAACGGGGAGTCCGGCGCGCTGGCCGGGGAGGACGGCACGGAGCTCGACTCGCCCCGCGGCGACGGGACCGACAGCGACGGCGGACGGACCACGGTGATGCTGCGCGTCACCGCCGGCGCGTCTGCCGCCGCCGCCGCCGCCGCAGCGGAGGAGGAGGAGGAAGGGGAGAAAGACGAGTACTTGCGGAGCTTGCCGAGGCCGGAGTCCGGGCGCGGGCCGGCCACCGTCTCGTCCCAGAGCTGGTCAAGCAGGCCCATGGAATATGGTTGGTTTCGTGTACGTATGTTAGACGTGTGCCCGGCGTCGTCGTCGTTCGTGGACGAGAGAGATGGAAAGAGAGCTTGCCGTGAGCCTTGGAGTGTGTGATCCTCTGTTCCTTTGGACAGGGTGCGGACGCGGAGGAGGTTGTTATAGAAGAGAGGTTGGCGGAGGGAGAGAGGATTTAGGCGAGATGTTGGGGGCGTCGGTGTAATTTTGGATAGGGATAACTGGGTCTCTGGACTTCACCTCTCTTCACCTTGGATCGGCTCGGCTCGGCTCAGCGGAATGCTCTCTCACAATTCAACATACTTCGGTGTTTTGTTTCGAACACGGAAATTGTTACAATATTCAAATAGGATTTATAATGTTTCTTCGACGGTGTTACGTTCCAAACTAGTATTGGTAGTTTTCTTAAGGCAATGCGCTGGCAACAATCTATGATTCGTTTTTTTATTATGCTGACTCCTCTTAAACTGTTGACCATTCTCTCATGGGAGTGTCCGGTGATTTATCGGATGTTTTGTTATTAAAAACCATCTAAATTTTTAGCCGTTGGATCAACCCAAGAAGACTCTAGAGTCCATTACTCAAATCAAGCCCGTCAAAATTCACTAATCACAGCATACATCTAACGGTACATATTTTAGATGATTATTTCAAACAAAACATTCGGATGATGTTTATCAAAATCCAAACTGTATTTATGAGGTTCTCACAAACCAATTTCCACGACTCCATCCATATAAAGAGTTTCTTTTTATAATTAAAGCTATAAAAGTTATGGTATAATTTATATATTACTTTCTTTGACATCGTCTCTTCCTTTAACCTTGCTATATATATATGAGCCATGCATAGATCTGTGCATTGGACCGGACTTTTTTTTGGCCAATCCATGGCACGGCTAAAGTAAGGCACGACGTGCATGGACTGAGCTGACACGACATGAATGATAGGATCGTGCCAGACCTCGCGATCGGGTATGATAGGCGACACATCACGACACGCCTACATGGGCCGTACTTAGGGCGGCACTGCACAAAACTTGCATGATGCAAGGTGCTCTACCGCGACATTGTATCATGTTGTGACTCGTTCTACGGCTGGTATCTTTTGCGGTCCTTGCATGCAGAGAAAGTGGAGATGATGGAAAAGCTAAAAGGTGGAGAATAAAGACTAGAGGGTACATGCTTACTGACACCGAGCACACGTACCAAGCCGCTCTGTACTATAGTACCCTATACTAGCTGTAAGGTTTTTAACGAGACAATAATTCTATACCTATTCAAGAATGAATAAAATTCAACTCTTTTTCTTCTGATATTTATGTCCATTGCCTCAGCTTCGTGTGTCTCCAGCTCTTTTTCTCTCGTTGTAATAGTGTAAATGGGTTGAACTTGAGCCTACACGAATCACAAATGGGCCGTTCTTAGGCTCATCGAAAGCAAGCGGGACTGACACGACACGGTGAGCCAGTTAGGCCGTGGTGGTATGGCACGATTTAGGCACGCGACCTGACAGGCAGGCCCATGCTATGCTGGCTCAGCACGGCACGGCGCCCATCTCTAGCCGTGCACAACATAATCTGCACTGAATCTATGTTGTGATTACTGACATATGTGGATGTCGTTGGTCGCAAAGTTATGTATACAAGTTGTCGATGTACAAGACCCAAGACCTTCTATCGAACTTATAAAAATAACAAAAGGGACAATGATACACTTAGATATTATATTGCTGTGGATAATTGAGTTATAAAAAGTGTGGAGGGCAATGTTGCTTGTTCTTGGAGGCACATACGACCCGTAATTTATACTTATCTAAGATGTGGGCAGTTAATGATGTAATAGGTGTCTTCTCGCTTCAAGCATGTGTCTTCCCTACGTCTTGAGCTGTTGTGTCCTTTATCAACCGTCATATACCTCATCGTAACAGCTTTTAACTGCTCTTATGTGTTTAGTTAACCTCCACATGATAAACCAACATGACTCCGACCAATTTATTCATATAGTCACCGGTCAGGGAAGTTAGTTATTACCCTTAGTCGATAATGGGTGTAACTGACCGACAACTAGTTGTTAATTTTAAGAGAGCAACTACCCAACGGTATACCGTTGCAACGGTATAGCATGTTTCATTAGTTTCACGGGTAAGTTTCATTGCTAGGTTTCGCGGGTAAGTTTCATGATGTTTCACGGGTAAGTTTCATCAGGTTTTCGAGTTTCACAGATAAGTTTCACCCAAAGTTTCATGTTTCACGGGTAAGTTTCATCCTATACCGTTGCAACGGTATACCGTTGGTTAGTTTTTCTCTAATTTTAAATAAACCTTACCTCTTTCTTTTTCTCTAGTTGAAAGAGTAATCTGGTTTAATTGATCCGATTAAGGTATTAGGTGGGTCTTAGCTGAATAAGCTTAAATAAAATTATATTTTGACTTCTTTTGACTGAAAACATTGATTTAATCAAGGATCTTCGTCACAAATAGTCAAATCACAGCAAATTAGCAATCGACAATCTGCGATCGTCCATCGGCCGTGACGTATCTGGTACGAAGTACTCTTTAAAAGTAGGTTAACAGTCCTTACTGTGAAGTTTTGGACAACACAGTTGGTGTCGAAATGAGTTACATTTGTTGGATTTGCATTTTAATTAGGTTGTTGCCTTTGTTAGCTTGTCATGATCAGGCGGATGAACCTCCTCATATGATCAGATGGTTCAGACATGACACTGCATGCTGGTGCGTATTCTGTATCGTAGTTGGTGTCAAAATCAGTTAATACATTCGTTGGAGCTTGTACCATAGGAAGGCTCTATTTGACAGAACTCTAGATCTCAGTTTCATCTTAGATATAAAATTTGTAGATAAAATAAAGTGAATTAAGTTTATATTTTTAGTCTAAAATATAAACAAGATAGCTCATCTAAATAATCTTAATATATCTACAGCTTCAAATTCACAGATCTAATCGAGCTGAAACTGTACTAAGCATAGCCGAAGTTCTCAGTTTTAAGTTTAATATACGTAAGCATGCATTCATGCGGTCATGCTGCATCAAAGACTCGGCTTCAGCTTAGCAGCGGAGCCGAGCCATCAGCCGAGGCTCGGAGCGAGGTTCCCGTGAGCTTCGACCGGACCGGAGCGGGATAATTGGAGGGCGTTTGACCGGTCCATTCCCGGGGCCCACCTCTCAGCATCGTCCACGTAACGGATAAGATCCATCACCTCTCAGGACAACTGTAATACGCCACCTGGTGGGCCCTACTTAATTATCACGGCCTCGGTTAAAGCTAATTACCACGTACTTGTGTGATGTATCCCAGCTCTGGTTCAGCCTGAGATGAGGACTGTGAAACGGTATTTGCCTCGTAAATTAAGAGAAGAAGAGAAAACAAATGAGAATGCTATGAGCCTATGGGACTACAGGAACAACGCAAATGTTTTCTCTGTCCTTCTCAAAAAAAAAGTTGTTTCTTTTTCTTTGTAGCTTTACAGCTAATAATACTCCATTTGCTGCTAAGTGAACTGTCAACATCTTGGCGCTAGATATTCGTCTGCAAAAACATTCACGGCAAGCACGTTGATGAGTCCTAATCGCCTTCCATCCTATAATTAATCGGAAGAAGAACTAGTTAAAGCTTAGTTTATCTGCTCAAGTACAGGCGTTGCTTTATCTAAAAAAAAAAGTACAGGCGTTGCTTTTCCCTCAAAATAAAACGTTCGAGTGCTGCTGCAGGGCTGCAGGCAGCTTTCATTTTCTATTGGTGCTGCAGGTCAGGTGGGACAGCTTTCTTGAATCGTATAAAACCAGACCAGAATTTAGGAAAAGAGAGTAATGCTTTCTCATCATTGGGGAACCAAATAAATACCAGATGACTTATCAAGCGTGCAAGTTATTTGAGCCAAGATAGCCGGCAGGACTGATTAGCTAGCAAATTTCCCGTGCCGCTCTCATGGTTTTGTCTGGTGGATGCGCTCCTCTCTTGTGGAACCATCGGAGGTTCGGAGCTGATAGTAAGACGAAAAGACAGTTAATTAAGGGTTTGTTTGTTTTAGCTTGAGATTCTGGATTCTGATTTAGAAATAGAATAAAAAACAAACAGTTTGATTTTAGAATTCAATTATCATAATCCAATCTATATATATACACTAGAATCCACAATACACTTCGGCTGCTTTTGATTGCTTGCATGGTGTCTGAATCATATAAGTGGATGCAACTGTATCTGTTAGACACGTGTTTGATTTTCTGTTTATCCAGGCCAGGTGGATACAATTTCACCCACTCATGCAGGATAGAGGAAACATAGAAATTAGGCTTCTCTCCAATGCAGACCCGTGAGATGCATAAACAAGCAACCAAACAACTCAATTTGTATCCACTCATGCAGGCTAAAACTAGCCTGGATGGCTCATACGAGACAGACTAGGATGGTGCAGACAACCAAACAGACCCTTCATATGTGCTTTTGGATTTCAGTTTTTGGAGAATCAATTTTTTTTACAACCACAATCCAGAATCAACTTTTAAAGAATCCAAAACTAAAACAAACAGGTCCTAAAAGTTTGAGATAAGTGAACTTGTTTGGGCTTTTTTACCGGCTTAAAAGTAAAAAAAACTAAAACCTAAACAAATGAGTAGCTTTTTATCTGGGTTTTTTAAAAGCCATAATTCTCTATATAACTAAAAGTTAAAAGTCACTGGAGAGGGGCTTTTTTAGCTTATTGATAGTTAGTTTTAGACTAATAACACTAAAATTAGGTAAAATTACCCATCTCTATCGTATACAAAAGTTGTTAGTTTTTAAACTGTTTAGGCCAAAAGCTAACTTTAAACTATAAGCCAAAAAGTCTAAATCTAAACAAACGGAAGCATAGTGTCATGGTGTAACAGTGATCCAGCCGTTAGCTTGTGCGATCGAGCGAACGGTGCCATGTTGTATACACTAGCTAAGGTAATGCGCTACGCTACGTCGTGCACGATGATGCTACGTATAAAATTTGAGAAATTTGGTCATATTTTCGTTTTCGTATTTTTTAAAAAAATAGGTCGTTAGGTGATGAGGACATCCCAACCAAGGATACAACCGCTGATTCTTCTTCCCCTACGACCACTACTTCGTCTCCGACCGTCATTTGTTTAATTTGCTATCCGTCTCTGACGCTGGAGGGCTTAATCCGGAAGCAAGGCCTTTCCACCCACCTTTGCTGGACCAGCACGTCAATGACATCCACCAAGGACAGCCCACGCGCCAAGGAAGGCCCAACATCAAGCTCAATTCGTCTCCGATTCCAGTTCGGCCATCCAGGAGCAGCAGCACTTCAAACAGACACCACGGCCACATCCGAACTCCGTTTTCAACGTTCGACCACTCATTTGAAAGGTATCGAGATCACCCTTCCAAAGGATCTGGCCCCACTTCCAAATTCATCTTGAAGCGTCGGGAAACCGCAGAACCATCTAACGGGAATTCGTCTCCGAGTCCGGTTCGGCCACCCAAGAGCAGCAGTACTTCAAACGGACATAACTTGGACTCCCGGACTCCGTTTTCGGCGTACGACCACCCGTTTGAAAGCTTAGGAGATAAGCTTTCCAATGGATCTAGCCCCCCTTCCAAATTCATCCTGAAGCAACGAGAAATCACAGGACAAGATTACGGGACAGAATTACCAGGTGCTGCGTCACCTTCCTTTTGGGCCTATGGCCCATGTATCTTAGGGTTTTAGTGGCCATTGCTGTTTTGGCTGCCCTACACCTTGTGGCCGCCTATATATATGTGGCTACCACCGTTCTTTTAGGCTTAGGTTTTGTTGTGTT
The DNA here is from genome assembly GCA_036346375.1 of Guadua angustifolia. NCBI lineage: Eukaryota > Viridiplantae > Streptophyta > Magnoliopsida > Poales > Poaceae > Guadua > Guadua angustifolia. The sequence goes on from CM070515.1 coordinate 20,710,523, forward strand.
TGGTAGACCCCGTGTGCGTCCCTCCTCGTGTTTGCGCGTGTCGATTAGACCGCCCGAGCCGAGAAACAGAACCTCAACTTGTTTCGTTTGATTTCAATACTATCTATTCAGATTGCTTCATGCTTTGTTCTTGCGGGTTCTCGATTTCTTGCAGGAACAATTGATCGTTGGATCTTGTATCGTGTGGATTGGCAATGCGATTGTGAAGCTCCCAACTTTCTTGGTAGGAAGCCCTAGATCGGTGCCATCAACACCCCAAATCGGCGTATCATCATCTCATCGAAAGATCGGGAACACCCGTCCCCATCAAGTGGTATCGAGCTCAAGGTTGCTCGGTGAGATCTTCCCTCAATTTCGTTTTTACCTAGAGTCGAAAAATTGCCCCACAAAAATAAGATTTGTCCCTCTGTCCAAGCTAATTTGTGCCCTAACTTTTACTTCTTGCTCTTGGTTTGTTGAACCGTCGGTTGCATAATCGTGTTTTTGCTAGTTTTAGAGTCTAGTTCCTTAGAGTTTGAGTTCTATTCACGTTTTAAATCACGTCGTCGTGTTCTTCGTCGATTCGAATTGGAGTCGGTTTACATTAGTAGATTAGATCGGGACTCTCGGTGGTTGCTAGAGTTCAGATTGAGTCGAGTTTGTTTCTAATCCGTTTCTTAATCCGTGTTACCCTCTAAGTTTGCCAAAGTAGAATCGATTCTAAATCGTTGGCGCGGATAAGGAAACGACACCAAATCGAGAGAGGCAAAAGGCAAGTGCATAATACAAAAGCCGCATAGATCAATTGCAAAACCAAAGTCCATTGTTAATTTGAATCAAACCGTGCAAGTCTTTCCTTCCAAAGCGTGGTTTGCATCAAAGCGGCACAAGCCTTTCCTTCCATAGCTCGGTTGCTAAATCGAGTGTGTGTGGTGAGTGTTGCTTGGGAGTCTCCTTTTGAGTCTGTTATTCAGTTTAGGGCTCCCACAAACAAAAAAAGAGAGGAGAAAAAAGAAAAAAAGAAAAAAAAAGAAAAGAGAGGAGCCCTAGCTGCTTGCTTTGTGTTGTGGTCATTCTCATTGCGTCTCTGTGGCATCGTTGGTGTTTAGGCTCGCGTCTCTAGCAGGTCTAGCCTAGGACCAGACATTATCTTGATTTTGAGCGACTTTTCACTTACTTTGGATCGATGGTACTAGTTCCTCCTTTGCTACATATTATTGCCTGTCCAAACTCCACCATCTTCTTACCACACAGGTTTAGGAATTTACAATCGCTTGTCACATCGAGGACTTGTAAGAACTTGGTAGAAGCTTGAGCGTGTGTGAGGCTTGCCACTACATAAAACCTAGTAGTTCATAGGAGCTTTCATATCTGTGTGAGTTTCTTTGTTTCTACTAACAATGACAGGACACATCACTAGAGGCCATGAGAAGAAGTGTACTGCAATTGCTTCATCTCCTTCTAGTCATGGATATGAAGAATATGATGAGTTCGATGCTTTTATTGATTTGAAACATTTACAACAAGGTAAGATGAAGGTAAAGGAATACTATAGAGAATTTAAAACCTTGTTAAAACTTAGTGGGTTAAATGAATGTGATGAGGTAATTGAAAATAGATTTTTAATGGATTAAATAAAGAGATTCGGGATATTCTCATTGATGACACATATAATTCTCTTTCACAATTGTTTAAATGTGCCATTAGAGCTGAAAATATGGTACTTGAATCATTGAAAGAATTTTTAGCTTCGTTAGAGACACCATTGTTGCTCCTCCTCTTGTAGCTAACACTTGGCGCAGAAGGTAAGCATTGCTTGAGAAGAAGAATGAAGACAAGAAAAAGGAGAAAGATGAGAGCATTGTTGCCACATGTGCAAATGAAGTTCAAACCATTGAAATCACACCTACATCAAGCTGAAGGGGCGTGCAAGAACAAGAAGAAGAGATTATCACTTCATGACATCAGAAATACCCAGCTCTTGTTGTGCATGCGTGTACTTAGCGTCTGACACACGCGATGAACAAACTCAACGCCATACTATCTTTCGGACAATGTGTGTGGTGAATGGCCTTATGTGCATGTCATTGTTGATGGAGGTAGTCTGCAACAACCTTGCTAGTGTGGATATGGTCGAGAAGCTTGGCTTGGCCATAAGTCCTTCTAACAACCATACGAGATTGAGTGGCTCAATTCTAATGATAAGGTTCAGGTAACAAAAACCGTTCAAGTCCCTATTTCTATCGGTTCTTATCATGATCATGTTGTTTACGATGTTGTACCCATGGATGCTTGTTCTCTTTTCTTTGGGTAGACCATGGATATTTGATATAGATGCCACACATCATGGTAGGACCAATCGATACACTTTCATGTTTAAGGAAAGAAAATAATTTTGGAACCAATGACCCCATTTGAATTACGTAAGGTTCTTTGCACAACATACAAAAAGAAACGAAAGTAATGATACTAAAAAGAAGAGTGTAGCTAACGATCTAAATCAACCTAAAGCAACAAGTGATAAATCGATCGTAAATTAAAAGGTGTAATTTTGTTAGCTACCAATGCTACGATATTTGATGACATCACCAAAAGTTTGCAACCATCTGTTTCTTTGTCCCTGTTGTCACTAACCGTTTGCGGAGAATGAGAAGGAGTCGAGGGCGACTCCAATTCAAGAAGGGAGGATGATGAGGACATCCCAACCAAGGATACAACCGCGATTCTTCTTCCCCTCGACCACTACTTCGTCCCCGACCGTCATTTGTTTGGTTGCTATCCGTCTCTGACGCTGCGGGCGGGCGGGATTTTAGGTTAGGGGGCCACGTGGAGCAACTAAAATTATCGTAGTATTCATAAAAAAATATCATAGCAATATCGATGCATTTAAATTTAAAAATAGCATAACCACATGTCTACATAAGAAAAATATGACATATTTTTTTAGATTAAGAAACTTACATCTCTATTAACTTAAATTTAGTTCTCGACTACCTAGAAGATCATACAAGTCAATAAGTTTATCCGAACTAATTTTATTTGCTAGTTCTTTTTCAATGTAAATTATCATGCAATGTCGAAGAAAGTCATCTCCTATTTTATTTCGAATGCGGGTCTTAACAAGTTTCATAACTGAAAATGCTTACTCTGTGGTTGCTGTTGACACCGGAAGAGTTATAACCAATCGTAACAGCCTATCAACCATTGAATAATGGAAAGTTTTACCTGTTTTATATAATCCATTTGTTAAGTTAGTAAGAGAAATTAAGCATTGCATACATCAAGTTGAGAAAAATGAAATCTTTACCTATTGAAAACCTTTATTTACTGTTTGCTAATGCTAGCTACTATTAATTAATATCTACTAAACTTTATTTGATTAGGGGGGGCCAGGCCCCTGCCCGCCCCCCCTTGGCGCCGCCCCTGGACGCCTGGAGGGCTTAATCCAGAAGCAAGGCCTTTCTACCCACCTTTGCTAGACCAGCACGTCAATGACATCCACCAAGGACAGCCCACGCGCCAAGGAAGGCCCAACATCAAGCTCAATTCGTCTCCGATTCCAGTTCGGCCATCCAGGAGCAGCAGCACTTCAAACAGACGCCACGGCCACATCCGAACTCCGTTTTCAACGTTCGACCACTCATTTGAAAGGTATCGAGATCACCCTTCCAAAGGATCTGGCCCCACTTCCAAATTCATCTTGAAGCGTCGGGAAACCACAGAACAATCTAACGGGAATTCGTCTCCGAGTCCGGTTCGGCCATCCAGGAGCAGTAGTACTTCAAACGGACATAACTTGGACTCCCGGACTCCGTTTTCAGCGTACGACCACCCGTTTGAAAGCTTAGGAGATAAGCTTTCCAATGGATCTAGCCCCACTGACAAATTCGTCCTGAAGCGTCGGGAAACCGCAGAACCATCTAACGGGAATTCGTCTCCGAGTCCGGTTCGGCCACCCAGGAGCAGCAGTACTTCAAACGGATATAACTTGGACTCCCGGACTCCGTTTTCGGCGTACGATCACCCGTTTGAAAGCTTAGGAGATAAGCTTTCCAATGGATCTAGCCCCCCTTCCAAATTCATCCTGAAGCAACGAGAAATCACAGGACAAGATTACGGGACAGAATTACCAGGTGCTGCGTCACCTTCCTTTTGGGCCTATGGCCCATGTATCTTAGGGTTTTGGTGGCCACATTGTTTTGGCTGCCCTACACCTTGTGGCCGCCTATATATATGTGGCTACCACCGTTCTTTTAGGCTTAGGTTTTGTTATGTTTGGTAGACCCGTGTCGTCCCTCCTCGTGTTTGCGGCGTGTCGACTAGACCGCCGAGCCGAGAAAGCAGAACTTCAACTTGTTTCGTTTGATTTCAATACTATCTATTCAGATTGCTTCATGCTTTGTTCTTGCGGGTTCTCGATTTCTTGCAGGAACAATTGATCGTTTGGATCTTGTATCTGTGTGGATTGGCAATGCGATTGTGAAGCTCCCAACCTGCTGGTAGGAAGCCCTAGATCGGTGCCATCAACACCCCCAAATGGACGTATCATCATCTCACCGAAAGATCGGGAACACCCGTCCCCATCATTAGGACCCGTCGGCGAATCTATGAGCTGCTATAAACCTTCATGAATCTGTGTTTTTTTTAAAAAAAACGTAGCTATTTTTTTACGTAATCTGGGAAATTTGGTCGTATTTTCAATTTTCGTATTTTTTTTAAAAAAATGGGTAGTTAGGACTCGCCAGCGAATCAATGGGCTGTTATAAACCTTCAATGAATCTGTGTTTTTTTTTTGCGAAAACCACGGTTAGGACTCATCGGTGAATCTACGGACTGCTATAAACCTTTGACGAATCTGTGTTTTTTTAGAAAATCGCGGCTGCCTTTTTTTAATGTATTTTTGGTTTTTGTGTTTTTTAAAAAAATGTCGCTAGGACCCGTCGATGAATCCGTGGGCTGCTATAAACCTTCGACGAATCTATGTTTTTTTTAGACATATTTTTGTTTATGAGCCCGTTTCTCTAAAAACCGTTGAGATGAGCTAAACGTAAACCGTAGAGGGACCTAAAGTAATCTATTTTTTTCCGAGATCCGTTCCGCTAAAAACCACCAAGATAACCTAAATGTAAATCGTAGAGGGACCTAAACGTAATTTTAAATTTTGTGGGTCTATTTTATTAAAAAACTGAGCGGAGGATCTAAATGCAATTTCGCATTTCCCAAGGACCTTTTCGTAAACGTGCTGATGTAGCATGTCTGGGAGGCCTCTAATCCTCAGCGCTATAAAGATAGATATTATTGCTGGTTTTAGTTATCTTACCTTCAACGGCAAAACAGCTCAAGGTTAAGCCCCGGTACTGTAGGTGATCTAATATTTCGTTTTATGATCAGATTTGAGACACGCTACTAATGTCCATGGTGATGGCTTGGTGGCCCAAATGTCATATAATCATAAGCCATACTCAAATGCCAAGTTATGGCCACAAACAGTCCATAATAACATATCAAAGCCAAGCAAATGGCGATCATTATCATCAGAGGGCCCACCCCCAGGACGCAATTATTGGGGCTGCGATGATCCAACTTGCCGGGGCATAGCAAAGCAGCAGCCACTACCGTCTACAACACCACATCGGCATCAATGTCTGGGAAGTGCCGAGTCAACATCTGGACCGGCTCGCCGCCGCCCTCCTCTCCTCTCATATTAATTAGTCATAAGTCCATTCTACGCCTTCAAACTTTGCAAAAAGTCTGTATAACACCCTCAACTATAAAACCGGATATTTAACATCACAAACTTATAAAATCGGGTTAAATTGCACTCTAAGGCTGTTTTATATGATGATTTTTTTTTACATAGATCCCACTCAAGATGGTTTTTGCAATATTGATGATCATATCATTAGATTTTGCTTACGAGGATCCAACTCAAAAAATGTTGACATCCACAATATTGACTTTTTTCTTAGTCCTCTGTATCTATGTTATCTTTATTCTTCTTGTCATCCTCCCTCCTCTTATTTGAATTGCCATCGGTAAAAATCGATGATATGGCTGCTAACATGGCAAAACCCATCCTGGGTTGGATCCTCGTCAGCAAAACCACACTCCAAAACAACCTTAGGTGTAAGTTGATATGGTTTTTTAAGTTTAGTGTTAAATACTTGGTTTTGTGTTAAATAGACTTTTTTGTAAAGTTCAAGAGTGTAAAATAAACATATTCCATTGCTTAATTAATCACCTACTTAATTAATTACTTAATTAAAATCACTATTTTACAACTGGCCAAGCAATGCCTACCGAGCCTTAGCCTATGGCACCTACTGCTGAGTTCGTCATATGCAGTAGCTCTTCTACCACAGTGGGCTCGTCCTACCTGTTGTGATGGACTATGTTGTGGTCAAAGACGATACTAATTTTGTAGATTCATTTACTATGGGCCAAATTAGCAAAGAAAATATGTCATGGCAAGAAAAAAGGCGAAGAACTCGTTATTTAACATGTTGGTATCTCAACAACTGTTAGGGCTCTGATACTATTTGTTAAGATCGAAAGCATGGCAAAATAATTAGAGACAAAGATTTAACGTGGAAAAATCCTTGCGGGCAAAAACCACAAGAAACAATTTACTATAATACTTCAAAGATTACAAGTACAAGGGGTTGACTTATATAACCAAAAGAGTCCTAATTATTGAAGACTTGGCCGACTAACAACTATTTGGATAGAACCAAAAAGATATGATAAGTTAAGATACTAAGTTATCTCCAACAAACCACCCCTTAACTCAAAATATATAACAAAATTGTTTCCAAAAAACTACAAATGGTACAAAAGACTGGAACACTCTTATCAAAACTCTTTCCATGAAGCAAGATTGAGTAAATCGAGAGAAAGACTGGAACAATCAATCCAAACATACAACTATAACAAAGCAGCCGATGAAACCTGGGTCTTCAATGATTCATAACCCCAATAAAAGCCTAAGTCTGTGCAATTGTCCTCCCGAAACAAACACTTAATCATCAAACGGTATAAGCCAAGATATCACCTATGGTACTAGATAGATAACGAAGAACTCATATCATGGACATTTGATATGATCCATATGAAACATAAAATTCAACAAACTATCTATTGAAAATCCGCAATATTACTGAAACTACTCAAAAAATGTTAATACGAAGAAAAAATTCTTGTGCTGCCAAATGGAGTATAAATTATAATAGACCCCTTATATTGAGCAAAAACAACAAAGCAATGTTGTAGTATCCATACCGAAGAAAACACCTTCTTGCACTTCAAACCTTCATCTCAAATTGACAATGGAGTAAAAACTTCACTAGAAAAACTCCTAAAAGTATAATGCTACCAGCAGGGTGTCACCAAATTCCAAATAAACGTTGTCAAAACCTCCATAATAGCCAATGTATCCAAACGGCGAATAAACACTAAAATAATGATGATGCAACACCAAATTTTAATTAACAGTGATGGAAGAACCAAATTCAATTGTCTCCTCAACTGACATTATTATTATTTTCAAAGTTGAGAATAAAACGTCAAAGAAACTCAAGATGAAACTAAATTGCTAATAATCCGCCAATGATAAATTTCGTCTAAATATTGCTAATAATAGGCATAAAAGCCTAAATTGCATATGAAATCCCTCTAATAGTCGGTATGAACTATGAAGGCCTGAATCCACAATGAAAATCCACTGAAGTAGGCAACCAAGTCTGCAGGTAGAGGAGATGGAATGCTGTTTCGATGGATGCGGACGGCCATGATGCAAATCCATGTGTATGCATGCAATGCAAGAGAAGGCAACGCCCATGGCATGCATGCTTGGTAAATCAGCATCCATACTCCAGATGGAACGCTTAATTTATCAACTCAGTTTTCGCTCCTTGAGGCTTCAGCAAGAATTCCAGTTCTTGTGCGCGCTGATCAGCGCGGAGACAAGTTATGAAGATGTACAGCGGAGCCACTCCGCCGGTACGGTCCAGCAGATCGAACTGCCCATCAGCGTCGGTCTAGTGCTTGGCGTGCTTATTGACGGAGGCTGCACGCACGATCCGATCGGCGATCCGGTGGTGCACCGGGTGGTCAGAGTTCGACTCCACTAGCAATAACGACTACCAATAGAAATCCACCGACGCGTTGTGGTCGTTGATCTTGAAAGACATAAGCAATCCGGTAGAGTTCATGGTCTTGCGGAGGCCCGAGGAGGCGGTGTCGACGAGGCAGACCATGGACACCTACTGGTTTCGGTTCAGCGAGTCGCCGACGAAGGCCAGATCTAGGCGGGCGGGACAGAAGACGACGAGTAGATTGGAAACCTTCTAGGTGTGCTCTGATACTGCTTATTAGGATTAGCACAACACGAAAAATAAACCACTATAATGCTTCAAAGATTACAAATACAGGAGTTAGCTTGTATAGCCAAAAGAGTCTTAGTTATGAAAAATTTGGACTAATAACTATTTGGATCGAACTAAAAAGATATAGTAAATTGTGATATTGAGTTATCTCCAACAACAACAAATTTTGGTTTTGCTTGCCAGATCGTATGTGTATGTTCATGCTTGTTCAGGAGTTTTTTTTTAATTAAAAAAAAAAGCAAGATGATTGGATGAAAGCGGAAGTTGTATGCAAGATGTATGCATGGTGGTCATGTGATGTCAAAAGTAACATGTTTGCGTCTGCCAAAAGGATTTTAGACTTAGAGCTGTGTGCGCTGATTGGCTGATATTTCTGTGGACGCTGGCAAGCTGAGGACCTGAGGCTACGTAAGATCCTATTGCCTTGATTATGAATAATATTAACACAGTGGGTTTGTGGAAGTAGGTGAGATTTATATGGTGGACATGCATAACAAAGGCGGCAATGACGAACTGGGTTTGTGGAAGTAGTTCCGGTATAATCTTTACGAGGACCGTAATTTAAACAAAATTTTGCTACAGTTTTTGCTACAGTTTTGTAAACATTGTTGCTACATATTTGGGGGTGCCATTGAATCTACCATAACATGAGCAATCGATGTTGGGCAAGACGACAAATCAAATCCTAGAAATTTTAGTGAATATTCCACATAAATAACCATGGTTGACAATAATTAATCCTTGAAAAGCTGGAGCTCACAAGCAGATTAGCAGATGCGTGAGTGGGCAATATATCAAGTGTAATTAAAGTTTTGGTGTAACCACCGTGTAACCCTACTAAAAAAAGTTTCAAAAAATTCTGAAAAAAATCATGGATGCACATCTCAGCTTACCCCATCTACATATAAAATTTCATGATCAAATTCGTCCTATACTAGAAGTTACAAAAAAGACAAATTTGGGGTGCATTTGAACTATTCAAATTTTTCAGAAAATTTGTCTTTTTTATTACGCTTAACATAGGACGAATTTGATCATGAAATTTTATATGTAGATGGGGTAAGCTAAGATGTACATCCATGATTTTTTTCAGAATTTTTTGAAAATTTTTTAGTAGGGTTGCACGATGATTGCACCAAAACTTTAATTGCACTGGATATATTCCTGCGTGAGTGTGGCTAGTTGTTGTCGGAAGCTCGCCGGCCGGCCAGCGTGCGCACGCACGTAGCAGACACATCCACCACACGGTCCACACATGCTACAGCTACTCAATTCAATTGCGAGTCGCCTCTGCCGCCAACCCCGTACGCGTCGGCACGGCCACAGAGTAGCCCCGCTCGAGCATTTCCAGTACATTGATTACATATATTTTTTTTAAAAAAATACAAATACATAATATATTTCATATTTAAATGCAAATTAGTACTCCCTCCATCTAAATTTATAAGGCGTATAAATCAAAAAGATATTAAAAATGATTAGTTTGCCTCTAATTATTATTACTAAGCATTATATTCAATATATGCATATACAGAATATGAAGAAAAAATGGATATTTATTAAGAGTATAAAGGAAGCGACACACTAGTTTTACATTAGAATATAAATACATCTTATAAACTTAGTCAGAGGGAGTACAATGATTCTTTTATACCTGGAATAAATTCTCGCTTCGTTCAAATTTATGGAGCTATTTTCTCTTGATATGTAGACTGAGAAGATATTAATAATGACTACACTACCCCTAATTATTATCTCTGAGCAATGTAATTAATATATGCACGTAGAAAATATAAAGTAAAATTTGTTTATTAGAAGTATAGAGGGAACATCACACTAATTTTGTATTAGATTATGAAATACGCCGTATGTTTATGCACAAGACCATTCAAAATATATGGTTTATAAACTTGGATGGAAGAAATATCTAAATTTACTTAATATTCGCTACATGCACATATTAAATATAGTGGTTAGAAATAATAATTGGAGGTAGTCTAGTTGTTACACTCCGATACCCCTTCTCATGTACAACAGTTCTCCGAATCGAATCAAAGTTTTGTGAGATAGATATGAGCGTGCCCAGTCTTAATAACGACGAAGTTGAATCTCATAGAGAGAACCAAAATAATAATGTTGAATCAATCACGATGAGAGATAAAAGATTTAACGAAATTGACCACAAATTTTTTAAACACAACCTCAACAAAAGAGATTATTGCTCTCTCACAATATCTCAAACTTTTTGAACCATTCAATATTTACCCTATACAAGAATTAAGTGTTAATGAATAATTCACCTTTAATCCTCTCGTGCACCACATGCTTTGAATGAGTTGATTTATGGCTTCGTGGTTGCTTGAATTCTTTATGATCACTCATAGGTTTATTTAGCCCTCTTAATTCTTTTTCAAAGGAAAGTAAAAATCCTACTAAAAAAAATAAGAATCCTAATCCTATTAGGATTCATTTAGGATTTCTTATAGCACACATTTACAAATCCTAAAAGATCATAAATGAGTCACAATACTTAATCTCCATCTTGACTCTTATCCATTGAAGTCGTTGTGTGCTGCTTCAAGAACTCACTCCAAATCAACTCTGTATTTTCTGTTTTTTTTGTTTTTTTCTCCCACCTTTGAGAGTGCTCCCATCATAGTGGCCCATACAAATCACCACAATGTGCGTGTTGGTGTTCGGATTTAGCTTTCTAAACCCTCCACTTGAGAATTTTTCTTTATATAGTTTGTTAACCACACCTCTTGTTCTTACAACTCTATGTGCCATAGGTTTGTACCGCCTCTGAGCTCTATCTGCTCATTGGTAACATGTACTTGATCCCATTATGTCTACCTTCTTTTAACTGCTCGCACTTTTGCCTTTGCACCTACTAGATTTTGCAACCTTGTTTATAGTTCTGCACATGCCTTCAATTGAGATGTGATTACCTATCATTAATGACACTGTTTCCTTCTATTGATCACTATTTTTTCCAAATCTCACATTGGCTACCCTTCTTTTAGGTTTAATCATCTATCAGTATCATTCATTGCTTAAGATATTTTTCACAACTACCTGTCCTTTGCAAGTAACTCGCTTGACTCTACCTTGAAGTGATACCTCACAACCTTTAAGTTCAAGTGACATTACAGATGTTAAATTCTTCTTTAAGCCGGAAACATACCGAACTCCGGTCGATGTGCGAATTACTCCATCGTACTTCTCCAATGTAAATGTTTTTACTTAGTAATTTCATATTCCTTGCAATCCACTAAGTGAATAGTTTCACTATGTTGGACATAGAGATCATTTATCAAATATCTCTCTCGCCGAACATATGTAGAAATAACAACCTATCCATCCATAAAAAGTATCTAATTTACTGATGACAAGTACATCTGAATTATCTTTTGCTACTGTCATTGAACATGCACCTTTTGTTAGCTTTAAACTTGAATAGTCATTTTTATCATATGACATTCTTCATCACATAGATAGTATACACGTATGCCCTTAATTTTGCCTTTGCTCTTGCCCTTCTTCTTATAACTCTTACTTTTGCTTGCAACGCCTAATACAACCAATGCTTGATCATCTAAGGATGAAGATTCTGATGGATTTTTCAACAACTCTGTTTTCAGTAGATATGCAACTGCCTCATTAAAGTCATGAGTACTTTTTTCGATGAGAATATTCATCACTAATTACTTCTATGTTAGTGGTAGAGATATTGCCAACTTTGTTGTTCTACTCAATTTTCTCATCTACACTAAATAGCTATGTGATAAACTTGTTGAAGACATTGATTTGGCCAACGAACCATATACCTTCCTCTGTACACAATATGAATGGCTGTCGTTTTAGCACCCACCGATTTGTTAGTGACTTTACTATATGCAATTGTTATAAATCATTTAATAATTTATTTGGTGAATTCTTCTTAATCATTGAGTATTTTATATCATCGGAGAGATATAGACAGAACGTGCAGATAATCTTCCACTACATCACCTTCTAGTCTTCAGCGGACGTCGTTTTCGGTTTTTCCTCTTTAAGAGCAACGATTTACTCTTGTTGGACAATGACATCCTTCATCATACATTGCCATGCGCTGAAATTTTCTCTGCTATCTAATTTCTCTATTTGATTCCATATCGTCGATTTTGATCTTGATTTTATGCCACTTTGACACGTTACCAACCTTCTCACAAATCAAATTAATCTGGCATTGGCTCTGGTACTACTTGTTACACTGTGATACCCTTTCTTATATATAGAAGCTCCTAGTGAAGCATCTAAGTCCCTAAATTATTTTATTTTTGGTAATTAATGACAATCATGATTAAAAGACTAACAAATTCTCTTGAGGTTATGAAAATAGAGTGTTCCTAGACATTGAACATAAAGGGTGAAAGCATAAAGTACAAAGAAAATTAAGGTGTCAAGCTAAATTCTAACGTATAAAAATTTAACCTTTTCTAGCTTTTTTGCTGATTTTGGTGTTTTAGAGAAAAGATCGGGTTACTAGAATAGGCTTTGTACTATTAAGAGGGACTTTTGGCTAGTAGCTTGAAATTGATCAAAAATCATGGTTCAAATCATGCTCGTACTAAATCATATGCATTCCTTAAAAAAATCCTTTGAAAAAGTCTGAAAGTTTGTAAAACTGGCACTACCACCCTATAGGACTATAGGAGAGGCAGTACCGGCCCCTGAGACCGGTAGTTATTTTCCATAAAGAGATTCAAGATACACCGCATTGAGAAAATATGCCAGTATTACTGGATATCGGTTCTACATGGGTGGTAGTATCGGTGTATTGTAGCAACGGCTAGAAACTTTGCATTTAATGCACTATTTTCGACCATTGAGTTGGGGGCCAGTACTACCGGTTCTACATGAGCGGTAGTATCAGGTTTGTTGAATTTTTTTGTAGATGGTACTACCAGTTCTACTGAATGAAAAATTATTCAAACTACATTAAAAAAATTTTAAAATTTTTGTAGATGGTTCTGATGCAGCACTAATATTCCCATAAAATTTTTAGATGATTATGAAGTTTGATAAATTTTAAAAAATTCTAACAGTACTACTGTCCTGATAAAAGCTAAGTACATGTATTGCTTTTATAGATTTGATTGAGCAATCAAAATAAGTTTAGAATTTTTAAAATTTTTACAGTAGGGTGTTGAGGTAAGGATTAGGCTCTCCTAAAATTTTTGGATAATGATCATACTCAAACGAATTTATAAAATTCTGACACGGTTAATGTGTCATTTATGTTCTTCTGTTTTTATTTTTCAAAGATAAAAAATGAAGTTCAATTCTTTTTGAATTTTTTCTATATGATGATAGATGGTAAATATGGTACCATAAATTTTTCAGATTATGATAAAGCTCGTACATTTTTATAAAAAAACTTATAGTACTTCTGTTATTTTTATAAAACGTTTCAAAATTTTGGTTTTTCAAAAAAAAAATCTCATGAAAGATGTTTAAGAGGTATTGTCCTAAATCCGGTTCAGGAAAGTTGATATCTGATTATAATTTCTAAAATTACGGTAAAATTTGACATAAAATTTTTAAAATCACTGTAGCAATTTATTTTTTAATTTTTTTATTCCACCTAGATTTGTAATCTCATCCCCAACTAAAATGCATAATCTCCATCAAAATTTGAATTTATTACTGTTCTGGTATGGTTTGGTTTTTTCATAAATAGTCATTTAGCGAGGCGAAATTTGAAATAGCCTCTCATGATGACTTCGGTAACCCGTCTGTGAGAAATTTTTAAAATTTTTTTGCAGTCGAATCCAGCGGACCGGATCCACTAGAAAAATTTTTATTACCTCCAGCGGATCCAGTACGCTGGTTTATTTTATGTTATTTTCGCGAATGGAACGAACGATTTCTACTATTAAAAAATTCAGCACGCGGGAGCACAGTGACCTCCAGCCGATTGGGAGAGCTGGAGGTCACTGTGCCATAATTTTTTTGTTTTTTGTTTTTTTGGACGGAACGATTTTTTTTATTTTTTATTCGTCGCACGGGAATTTCGTCGTGACAATACCTATTTTTGAAAAAAATTATACACAATTAGTCGCAGCCGACGGTATCCACAACAAAACATTTTTTACTTCTTTCCAACGGAATTGATGTGCTTAAATTTTTTAGTGACAATAGACATCTGCGATTTTAGCGAGTCAAATTTATCGCACATCAAAAGAGAATGACAAACAACAAAATTTGAATTTTGTGTCAAAAACTTCAACTAACAAATAATTTTGTGAAATACTATATAAAATATCACTGACAAATATGAATTTTTCTGAATTTATCGAACGCTGGTTTGAACTCTAAATTTGTAACAAGTGTCAAAATAAAACTGACTTTTTTTGCGTTTTCGAAAAAATTTCATGGCCACAATTATTTTCGAAAAAATTATATGCAAAGGTCTATTACAATAAAAAAATTTCGTAGTCGATGGTATCCATGCCAAAATATTTTTTCGATGTGTCTAAATTTTTTAGCGAGAAGCGAGTTTCCAGTGGATCCAATCCGCTGGAAGTCACTTTGCCACTGGTTCTAGCGGTTCCGAACCGCTGGGTTATATTGTGCGATAAGTTTGACTCGTTAAAATCGCAGATGTTTATTGTCGCTAAAAAATTTAAGCACATCGATTCCGTTGGAAAGAAGTAAAAAAATATTTTGCTGTGGATACCGTCGGCTACGATTTTTTTAGTATAGTAGCCCTTATTTGTGTATAATTTTTTTCTAAAATAGATATGGTCGCGACAAAATTCCCGCGTGACGAATAAAATATATCAGAAATCATTTCGTTCGAAAAAAACAAAAAACAAAAAAAAATCACGGCACAGTGACCTCGACCTCTCCCAATCGGCGAGAAATTTGTCTATATGGCACCGAATTCGTTGGCAATTCACGGATTGACACTTCAATTCGTGTGGTTTATAAAATTGACACGAATCGACGAATTCTTTGCCCCGGTGACACTCTTGGTATTTTTCACAATTTTCAGATTTTTGAAATGATTTTCGCACTGTTAATGCCTGTTTTACCCTTACTCCTTCCCCTGTTAACGCCCGTCTCCTTCCTGTTTCCTCCTATGCCTTATTCTCATGCGTCGAGAGCGGGAGGAGGAAGAAGATGCCGGGCATGGGAGTCTTCACGGGAGCTCACGGGCATTAACAGAGAGCACGGGCCAGGGGCAAAATGGTAAACTACCCACTACACAATGCTAAAAACATTTGGAAAAAAAAGAAAAAAAGTGGAAAAATGCTGGAAATGTCGTTGGGGCAAAGAATTCGTCGATTCGTGTCAATTTTATGAACCGCTCGAATTAGAGTGTCAATCGGCTGGGGTCACTGTGCTCCTTCACGCTGAATTTTTTAATAGTAGAAATCATTCGTTCCGTTCGTGAAAAAAAAACAGCGGATCCAAGGATCCGCTGCGGTAATAAAAATTTTTTAAAAATTTTCCAACGATCTAGTCCACTGGATTCGACTGCAAAAAAAAAAATTAAAAAATTTCGCATGAATGGGTTGCGTTAGAAGTCACTATTGAGAAGCTATTTCTCAAATTTCTTCCGTTAAACAGCTATTAAAAAACCGCAAACCACGCTAGAACATTAAAACATTTTCAAAATTTCGTGAAAACTTTGAACCTTGATCGTAGCAGCCCAAGCCGTACTAGGCTAGAAACGCTCTTCGAGGGAAGGACAGCAGGAGTGCCAGCACTCCAGCAGTGCTACGTTTTAATGGCGAAAACGAGCCGAACGGTCTGTTGCGTACTTGCATTAATGGACGTTTCCGTCTGCGCGATGGGCTGACATGATGGCTCGTATAGTTGGCGAGCACTAGCTAGCTGTTTAATTATACTTCCTTTCCCTTTTTCAACGTGCAATTACTATAAAGCAATATAGATCAGTAGAGAGTTGCTTGGCTAGAATTTGCCTCTACTTTGGCGTCAACTCCACTTGTCTGAAGAGACACTGACTGGGATGGAGACGGGCAGGTTGGCGAAGTAACAGCAGCGACTCTGAGATGGAGACATGATATAATAAGCAAAAGCATTAGTCTTGAAGAATAAAAAGAAATAGAACAAGCTACTCTGAGGTGGAGACAAGATATAATAAAAAAGTAATAGTCTTGAAAATAAGAAAAAAACTAGAATAAAAGGTTGAGAGGTGTTTCCGTATTTTTCTTTTTAGCAGTTACATAAATATTAAAATATAAATAAATGGTACATGATAATTATTTATCCCTTTATATTAGTAAGATAAGATACGACGTGACCGAACCGTTTGTTTTTCTGAGAGAGAGTGGGCTGGACCCTGGCACGCGCGCCCTGTTGCTGCACTCCGATCTGAAGCCCAGGTGAGAAGAATCCCACTTGGCACGGCCGATCGCTTGCGCGCACTGCGGCCTATCTTCTCCCGGCACTTTATGGGCCGCCCTAGAACATCTGCAATCTGTCGATCCACTTTCTCAACGTTCCCGGATCGCGAACGCGATGCAATTTCTTAACCCCACCATTTCTTTTATTTTTTGTAAAAAAAATTTGAGAGCATATGTTACTGTTACAAGCCAAAACCCATCTATCCAGAGTCACCTTGTTGTCAAAGTTTTCCATTGGACCATGAAAAAGAAAATTAATTCATTAACCAACGGATCATCTCTGGAAGTAAAGCACAAATGAACCTTAATCTCTAGTGGAAATATCTACCGAAATGGTATCATCTGACGTATTGTGCCTTGCGTTGCATGGTTGCAAACTTGCATGCAGGAATTAAGGTGAGAGCCTGAGCCTGCATTATTCATGTATTCTCGGTCGGGAATTCGGGTCGCGGACACCGGCTGGTGTATGCAGACGGCGGCCGGCCGGCGGTGAGACTTACGGGAAAGCCACACGCGTGCTTGACGAAGTGTCAATAGAATTAATTACGCTGCTAACTAAGCAAAAATCTGATATGGCATAGGAATTAAGGAAGGGAGAGAAGTAAAAACAAAGAAACCGTGTCTCATGTAAGAAACTGGGTCGGTGCGGGAATCAAGACGCAAGAAACGAGCAAAATCGGGATTGAACGTTTCTACGCGCTGATTAAGGTGTGTTTGTGGTGCATGTATTAGTTTATTGATCTCTCTCTCCTCTTGACACTGCTCATGGAAACCATGGGTTGAGAAAGTGTGCATTGGTTTATTATTCTCTCTCCTTTAGACACTGCTTATAGAAATCATGGGTTGGAACTGTCCTTAAACTTATCTCTATGGAACTTGGTATTACATAGGGGGAGGTGAAAGGGAGGAGGTTACACGAACTGCTTGAGTTAACGTGCGTTAATCTGGAAACTTATAATTGCATTGGGAGT
This sequence comes from Guadua angustifolia, assembly GCA_036346375.1. NCBI lineage: Eukaryota > Viridiplantae > Streptophyta > Magnoliopsida > Poales > Poaceae > Guadua > Guadua angustifolia. The sequence continues at coordinate 20,728,274 of CM070515.1, forward strand.
TTATGGAGTTATTTTTTTTTAAAGAGCAGGCAGAAGCTCTGCCAAGTGCATTAAAGATGAGAGAAATTCCAAAAAAGTTTACAGAGGATTTAGATGAGAAAGCAAAGAACACATGAAACGAAGCGACTTAAAAGCGAAAAAGGAAGATACATTCTGGACAGGGAACGGACAACAGGAAGTTTACGGAGTTATTTCGTTCTAAACATGTATGTTACGACATTGCAGTAATACACTCTTATCATATCAGCTGTCCTAAACTCGATTGCATCTTCAGAACGTGGGTTATGGCCTTGGCTTTACATGATCCGACACAGGAAATTAAGGAGGTCATTTGTTATTTACTCCATTTAGACGGGCTGGCCCATTTTCTGTTAGGAAAAAACAGAGCCGATATCAATGTAAGATCAGAACGACACAAGGAGATACGATGTTTGGTAACGCAGTTCGGCTTGCGCCTACATCTGCGGGGCTCTGATTATGGGCGCTCCTCCCAATCAACAATACCATGACATCACCGGCTACATGGAGCACGACCACAGCAGGCCACGCCCCCTTCTTTGCCTATGCTACTATTGTTAGTCGTTATCTCTGTTACACCAGGGCTGCACCCTTTATATAGAGAACAAGGACATAGAGTCCGACTCCTACTCTATCTCCCCCTGCCTATTACAACACAGAGTCCAATTGTAATCATACTCGTACACATATTCGACACAAACCCTAACAAACTCCACCTTGACGAATATGGTCCGTCACCATGAAGTCGTCCCTGTTCACGTTGAACCCGCGTACCCGGACTCTGGTTGCCGCCTTTGTAGCTCACGCCAAGCCACCCGGCAAGTCTGATTTGACCTCGGACACCGCCTACGAGTAGAAGCTGCTAACACTGACTCAGTAACTCCACCTGCAAAAATCCCTCTCACCATGTCTGAGATGAGAACACATCAACTCTCCAACCATCACAGTCTCGCCGCCCTTCATGATCACCATGGTCTTCCCATCTCCACCTGATTGGAACATCATCCCTCCATCATGTAAAGCCCCAAGCGAAATCAGATTTCTCCTTAGCCCTGGCACATGCTTCACACCCTGAAGTATCATCTCTGTTCCATCTGTCATCTTGATCTTGATGTCACCTACACCAACGACACGACAACATGTGCCATCTCCCAAGTAGACTGAATCAAAATCACCAGGAGTGTACGAACAAAATACCTCCTTCCTGTGTGTTGCATGATAGGAGCTTCCAGAATCTAATATCCACTCTTCACTTGACTGCTTATTTGTCACCGAGAGAACTTCATAATTGTCGCTTTCTAAGTCATCTTTAGCCTTTGTCAAATTAGCGCTTCCACCTTTCAATGGATAGTTCTTCTTCACATGTCCCCACTCGTCACATCTGAAACACCGCACACCTTTACTCTTCCTGTTCTTTTTCCGTGTCCCCTGCCCGCTATCTTGATCACCTCTGATTAGCAAAGCATAGGACGGAGCCTCCTTCTCTGCACCTTTCTTCTTTCTCATCTCATGAGCAAGTAGAACCACAGTGATGTCCTCCGTCTTGATGCTATCCTTGCCGTACGTCAGCGTCGTGACCAGATGCTCATAGGACTGTGGCAGCGAACATAGAAGAATAATATCATTGTCTTCATCAGCAATCTTCACATCTAGCTGCCCTAGATCCGTGACCAACTGATTGAAAACATCCACGTGCTCCTTCAGATCAGCATCCTCATGCATCTTGACCCATACAATTTACGCTTGGATCTGACTTCTTTGGTAAGAGTTTTGGACATGGTAGGACCGCGGCTTATCCCAAATTTCCTTCGGTGTCGACAACCCCATGACATGGTACATGACGATCGAGAACACAATAGTATGGTAGCGGTACGTCAGATCTGCATCTCCTCCCGATCATCGTCTCCTACCTTCTCGGCTTAGTCTCCCCGAGTCGTCACAATCCCTATTGCACCAAGAGATCCTTGACCCTCATCGCCTGGCCGAAATTGCGTAACCGTCGAACTTCACGGTGAAATTTGTACCTGTCGGCCTCATCCTACCGACCTGCGATTCAACCGTCCCCTTGTCTTTGCCAGTTTATCGCCAGATCCGCCTGACATCTTGGACAGATCACCAACAACCTCCTCGAACGCCTGAAAAATTGCGCTCAAACGACTGCTCTTGCTTCTTGTGCAGATCTGAATTTTTCTCTCCTGAAAAATCCTCTTCTGCACCTTAGATTGTTTCCCTTTGGCTTCATTGGCTTTGATTATATACTGCTGCCCACGTCCCCGTCCTGTGACCACGGTGTCCAAATCAGAATCCACAAAAGAAACCGAAGCAAAAAACTCTCGGTCGAATTTTCCTTTTGCTGTCTCCGATTCCAACCCAAACAACCGTGTTCATCTTGGACACTGCCTTGCCATACGTCTTCACGCCTTCACCACGGAGCACTGCTTGGAAGGCGCCGCCGCTGCTCTTCGTCGCCCGCAGCGCCATCGCCTCGGCCTGAAGCCGCCGCCTCGGCTCCGCGCCTTAGCCCGCGTCTCGAAGACGCCAGCGATCCTCGGATGTACCGTCGCGCCGGCTCGTCTCGAAAGCACCGCCGCGCCGGCCGCCTCGCGCTGTCGCTCCACGCGCTCGTGCTTGAAGCCGCGTGCAGCTTCGGTCGCCGGCCGCTCGCCTTGCGTCCGCATCGGCTGCCGTCCCGGGCCAGCCGCGCGCCGCTCTGGCTGCTTCACCTCGCGCCTCCGTGCGCTTCGCTGGCTGGCTTGCCCCGGAGAAACCGGCCGCCCGACCCGCGCCTGAGGAGCTTCTTCGGCCATGGCCACTCCTGCCGACTGCATCGCCTGGGCCGGCTTGGTCCTCCGAACGGTGAAGATGAGAACGGATCGGCTTGCTTCAACGGATCCACCAGCCTCCAGCCTCCAAAATATCTCTCGCAAAAAATTTCTACATGCACACAAGCTTGTGCACCCAATTGTTTTTGCTTCCAGAGTAATTTTGTTGCTCGAACCCAGCCAATCCTCCGCCAAAACTTCATGTCACACCTGCACAACATCTATGGCACAAAAAAATACTCGCCGTGACATGATGTTTGCTCCGTGTAACATCCGGTTGCATCACTGCTCCCACCCGCTCCGATCTCGCGTCTGATCGAGAGCGCCGAAGTCGTCGCCTATAACGACCTCGCCGACCATGATGTTGGCCCGATTATCACGTCTGATCAATCCTCGCCAACTGTAGTCCATCGAACGGTTCAAGCCTCCGTCTCAAGTGTTCGACTCCACCGATCAAACGCCGATCGCCGCCATGCTCCACCTTGCACGGATCGAGTAATTTTCTGGCGCCCGTCGAGCATGAACCTCGTGTCTCCCCTTGATCTTGCGCATTGCAACCTCACTCGATACCACTTGTTAGGAAAAACAGGCCGATACCAATGTAAGATCGAACGACACAAGGAGACACGATGTTTAGTAACGCATTAAACTTGCGCCTACATCTGCGGGGCTCGATTATGGGCGCTCCTCCGAATCAACAATCTGCAAAGATATCGGCTACATGGAGCACGGCCACATCAGGCCACGCCCCCTTCTTTGCCTATGCTACTATTGTTAGTCGTTATCTCTGTTACATCAGGGCTGCACCCTTTATATAGAGAACAAGGACATAGAGTCCGACTCCTACTCTATCTCCCCCTGCCTATTACAACACAGAGTCCAATTGTAATCATACTTGTACACATATTCGACACAAACCCTAACATTTTGCATTCTAACTGCCGTTTTTGGATCGAGAGGTGCAGCTGCAGATGGGCCCGCATCGTGCGCTGGTCAACATTGGGCATCCCATTCCTTTTCTTTTCGACTGATCATATGCAGGGGATTGTTGCAGCTTGAGTGCTACAACGTGAATTGATACACTCACTTTCAAATGCGCCGTACTCCAAGCTTCAATACCAGTACATGCATAAAATACTACTCCCATATCATAAATAGTTGTTGTTTTAAATATCAACACGGCTGTAACATCCCAAAATTTGGTCATTTTGAATTTTATAAGTTATTTTGAATTTTTGGGAATTTCTTGAATTTATTTGTATTTAATTGGAATTTCTGGAAATTAATCTTTCTTTGGAAATTAATTAAATAATGAATAATTTTATGCAAAATATAAATGAAATTATTTTACTTGAGTTCAAAATGTTCCAAAATATTTTCTGGAATTTTTTAGAATTTTTCTGATAATTTACAAGGCCCAAATGATTTAATTTAATTTCTAGAATTATTTTTATTCGAAAATCCCGGAAAAAGCTGTTGAACAGTGTTGGGCCGGGCCCATTACTGTACCAACGCCAGCCCAAATCGATGGAACCCTAATCGTTTTAATTGGTGGCCATTGATTTCGGATCGGACGATCCTGGTGAAGCCACGTCGTGCGCTTTTCGGTGGTCGTTGATTCGTCGCCACGTGCACGGAAAAGCCACATCGCCTTGCTACTGTTTCCGGTAACGCCGCTGCCGCGCGTTACGACCGGGAACTACGCGCGCCATTAACGCCGCCGTGTCCACTCCTCGCCTTCATTACCTAGCGCATCGTGCAGAGCACCCTCTTCCGCACATTTTGCGTCATCTCACGCCTCCCGAGACACACCGTAGTGCCCACACGAGCTCGCCGAACTCCCGAGACCTTTCCGCCGTGTTTGCGTCACCGCCATTCACTCTCCGCCGCGTTCGAGGTCGTCGTCGAGTTGCCTGCGTCGAGCCACGTCCGAGGAGCCATCTCGTGTCACCGGAGGAAGCCCCAAACGTCGTCGCTGCCATCGTCTTCTACCTCTCCGGCAAGAACCACACCGCCGTGCTATCGTCGCCGAGCCAAGCTTCGTCTGCCGTTCGATCACCACCGAACGACTCCGATCTTGCCACGTCGTCACGGTAACAGTAAGAACCATCTTCACTCTGTAGCCGTTAGATTTAGATCCAACGATCCGTGTGATGCCATGTAGAGGTAGATAACTGCGTAGGATTGAATCATTGTGAGCCGTTGGATTTTAGTTGTGCGGCACAAATGCGTCCATGCGTCGCGCACCAGGGTAGCCGCGTAGTAGATCGTGATGCGCAAATTAGATTCAATCCGGGCCGTCGGATTTTGAATGGATGGTTCTTATTATGCCGCGCACCGGGCCAGTCTCGTGTCGACGCATGAAAATCGAGGAGTCGGCACAGCTGTCTCTGTCGACGTCGCCGATTAAATTCTAGCCGTCCGATTTGGAATCCAATGGGCGTGGTGAAGCCATGTGTCGGCTCCGGGGTAAACCAGTGCCGAATCGTCGCATCGATCTCGGCCGTTCATTTTGAATCAGACGATCGAGATTGAATCGAGTTTTGGTTGATAGTTTTGCGCCGCGTGTCGCATCCAGATCATGTCACGTGTCATGCTGACGTCAGCAGCTGACGTCATCAGTGGGACCCACATGTCAGACGTGGTACTGGGGATGCTGACGTCATCCGTGACGTCATCAGTGGGCCGATGTGTCAGTGGAGGTACTGTTCCGTAGACCGAGTTCACGGTGGACTAAATCCGAACGGTAGACTAAGTCTATGGACCGGCTGACGTCATGCTTGCGCAATAATTTGATTTTCTTTTAGAAAAATAATTCGGTGGAAATTCAATTTGGTGATGACGTCATGCTGAAATAAATAAAGAAATTCGGTTTATTCTTTTTAATTGATTTTTAAACTTCAAATGACTATAACTTTTGCGTTTTAACTCCGATTTGAGTGATTCTAATTTCTAAAAATTTGTAAAATCAAGATATATTTATTGGTGAAATTTATGGAATTTTTAGAGTTGATTTTACTCTCTATAAATTATGTTTATTGTGTGTATATTTATTTCGAGTAGACGTTGATTTGTCGGAGAGCTTCGAGAGGGAATTGCCAGCGCAAGACCAAGCTCCAGATCAGGATCAACAGCTGTTTCAAGGCAAGTTATGCGCTGATCATTTTGCTCCTAAGTTTTGAAAATGTATTTTGATTTAAACTATGCATGCTAAATTAATTAAAAGTGGATTTAATTAATTTGGGTAAATTAGTTAATCAACCTATCTGTTATTGCCACCTTGATTTTAATATTTGTATGCCATGATTCATTTGTTGCCCTAAGTGATGATAATAGTTGGATGTAATGATATGCTAACACGGAAGGCTAGACCGTGAATAGTTTCTTAGCTTTGCATATACCGTGAATAGTTTCTTAACTTTGCATATACCGTGAATAATCTTTTCAAATACAAAAGCAACATTGACTAAAGGAATAGTGAATGCATTTCGATAAAAGGTGGAATTTTGTTGGTAATGACGTTGGAATGTGGAGACCTGTGTGGTTCTACATGAAGGTTGATTTACAGGCATGTGTTGCACCGTAAAACAACTTTGGGTAAGAAATGATTTAGACTGAGGCAAGTGGACCGAGGCTTTGTGCTAGAAGGGGGGCCTGTGTGGCAATTGAGATGGCTATGTGCCAAATGTCGAGAGATGGAAGTCTTGCCTTGGTCAGTTAAGGACTTTACCTTGCAAGCCTTTGAACTGAGTCTACCGTACAACCATATGTCTGGTATGGGACAGACCTAGTTTAGTAAGGTTCTAACATCTTTCCTTTGATACCTCAGGGCGGCAGTTACACTAGGGTGTACCTGTATGGGGGAGCGTGCCTGTGCCACGGCTTGGTACCCATCCAACGGTATTCACCTGTCCTATACTTCGGCTCTGTGTGAGGGAAGTGATAGTGAAGGAAATACTGGAGAGGTTCATAGGTTTAGATGGGAGTTTCTGAAAGACTTTGTTACAATCAATCACCTGTGTGGTGAGCGACTGTATCTTGTGGGTAAAGTGTACAACCTCTGCAGAGTGTGTCAAAACTATTCAAATAGCCGAGTCCACGGAATTGGACAAAGCTCGGGGATTACAGTCAAGGGGTAGATCTTTGAAAATAAAATGGGATGAAAGGCTGTGTGCCATGTATAACGGTGAAATTTAATTAAGTACTGTGTGTCCAAAATTATGTGGAAATTGGAGAAACTTATTACATTATTATGGTTTTGCTGCTTTATATCTAAATAAATAGTAAGTTAAAATATTGATGCAATGCAAAATAACCAATTGGGTCATTCCTTTGTAACAAGCCATACATGTAGTAATAGAACTGCATTCTGTGCATGACTTGTTGAGTACGGTGTGTTGTAGGATCAAGGATACCGACTAGAGGGGGTGAATAGGAGGTTTTTAAATTTTCTGTACTAAAATCAAGTTTAGAGATTTCTAAGCACGGATGACAATTTTAGCACTTTTAATATCTAGCAATTCTAGTGATTTCCAAGGAATCTCCTATACTCAAATACCTCAACGGCTAAACTAATATTACACAAGATGATCAACAAGCTAGAATTAACACAAGAATATGAACAAAGCAAACCACAATTGAAGAGCACGTGAATTTTTATCCCATGGTCTCGGAGACTTGCCGGTCTCCCCTACTCCACGTTGAGGTGGCTTGAACTTCTTCAAGCCGGCTCCACTTGCTTGAGCCTTTCTCGATCACTCGTGGTAGCTCTTCCCCACTCCGGGTAGGCGAGCTCTTTGCCTTCACAACCGTTCGGGCCTTCACACAAGCTTCTTGTGAAGATCACCGAACTCACACACCTCCAAGCCGTCTATGAGGCGGCAACCTCCAAGAGTAATGAACTTGACGTAGACTTGAGACTCTAGAGTGCTTCCAATATGGTTCAACTAATGCAATGCACTCAATTTTCTTCTCCAAAACTCAAGAATCAAGAAATAAATGCACTTGTGAGTGGAGAGAGTTGCAAGGGCTCTAAATGTATTCAATGGAGTCACCAACCAACCCCCAACACAGGTGAGGGGGTATTTATAACCCCTCCACACTCAAACTAGCCGTTACACAAAAATTAATCAGGAAAAATCGTCTTGACTGGTACTACCGCCCTCTAGGGGCCGGTAGTACCGCCCATGGAGCCAACGGCTAGTACGGGCATTAAATGCACTGACACGTAGCCATTTTCTCGAATTCCCTCCAAGTCGGTATTACTCATGAGGTAGAGGTGCGATAATCCGCTTCATTGCCACCACAGCAAGCCCATCATTAAATATCTACCGCAGGTGTAGGTGCGGTAATCTTGACTTTCTTGATACTACGCCCAACCACACCGTAGTCTGCCTACTGCTCACTCAGGAAAAACCTCGTTCTGTTAAAAAGCTACCACCGTTAGAACTCCGGTACTACCGCATTTGCGGTACTACCGCCCAAGCATAGCGGTAGTGCTGGTTAACAATTTTGGGCAAAAACCTAAACTGATTTTTGAATGCATGCTTGAACTATTTCAATTTGAAATTGAGCCATATTGGTTGCACTCTTGATTTCAAGCACCTAACCAGGTCCCTCTTTATAGTATGGCATCTAACCTATTAATCCGATCTTTTCTTCAACACCAAGATCGGTAAAAAGACTAAAAATTAACCTTAAACTTTTATACCTTGGTTTCTTGCTCCTTTGATGCACATTCTTCCCTTTTTTTAATATATCAGCGACCCTCAAAGAAACTTGATTTTCCTGCTTTCAACTTTCTCATGCAAACAACGTCAGTCCTTTAGCCTTGATTGTCATTAATCACACGGGGGCCTAGATGCTTTCATGTGTACTCACCCTTGCGGGGCATCTCATAATACTCCCAAGCGAAACAATCCCTATAGTTTCTAAGTATTTCAACCAACTTGGCTTTGTATTCTACACCTAGCTTTGCACTTACAAAAGTTGGTCCTTTTCTGTCGCCTTCTCCTATATCGACTTCCTCAAGCATATCAGCAGAAGTGAAACCTTGACCCAATTTTCCTCTTGAAAATCTTCAATTGCTTCACAAGAGTTTATCTGCCGATAGCTTTGCACCTTGTCTTGTAGAGCTTGGACTATTTCTGGCTCCATCTCCTCAAGACTTCATTTGCCCGATCAAATGTGCCTGGCCTGACACTGATCGGCATTAAACCTGACTTACCAATGCATATAAAGTCACAATCGTCTAAAGTATTACCCGATATGCATTCGGCTTCCTCATGCGGCCAATTCGCGTCGGAACTAGCCATTGCTATATGAGCCGATGTATCGGCTGGGACAACTTCAACTTTATCCCCGTTCCACTGTACGAGCAACTGATGCATGGTTGAAGGTATACAACAATTGGCATGTATCCAGTCTCGCCAAGAAGTATGCTGTAATTCCCTTTTACTTCAATCACAAAAAATACAGTTGGTAAAGTTTTGCTGCCAACAGTTAATTCTGTAACCATCACACCTTTTGCTTCAGTGGGATCTCCTGTGAAATCATTTAACACCATGTTTGTTTTGATCAAATCCGCGTCGGTCTTGCCCAACTTTTTGCAGGTAGTGAACGGCATTAAATTCACAATAGCTACTCCATCCACTAACATCCTGAATATCGGCTTGCCGTTTATATGCCCTTTCAGATACAACGATTTTAAGTGCCGATGAGCATCCCGCGGCTTTTCAAAAACAGTGTCCTATGCGCCAAGACAGAGTTGGGCGAACGTGTCTTTGACCGATTCAGTTTTGATTCTGAACTTGGCCGGTAGAGTAAAGACCATGTTGATGTCCATGGGAGGAGTGTCATCACGGATCATTGGCGATAACAAGTCGTCTGAATCTATCTCCTCGTCGGCTTGCTCTTTTTTCCTCAACTCATATTTGACAGGTTTTAACGATCGCAACTCGTTGAACGCTTGATCTCTTTGTTTTTCTTCTTCAGCTTCCCTCATTTCCTGCGTCCTCAAGCACTGAAGTCGCCTACGTTGGGATTGGCTGAGTCCTGTCGGACACCATCTTGGCTTAGGTTCAATCGGCTTGCGAATTTTACCAGCCAGATTTTCATTCTTTGTAGGCTCTACATCCTTGGCCTGATTCGGCATAGATGACCTTTCCTTAACCAGCTTTCTTTCTCCTGAGCCCAGCCGATTTTGCATCGATCCAGATAGTCATTTCTCCATTGGCTGCCTTGGCCAATCTTTCTGGGGATAATGTTCCATTGGACATGTCCTTAGAGAAGGGAATGCTACACCCCTCTCTCGACAAAATTGCCAAAAGGGGCATCTCTGGAGAGCCTTCTCAATGTTGTCCGGCCAATACAAGTTATTTGGCCGGCGAGGTTGCTGCTTTTGTCGACGGCTTATTTTCTCATATTTCTCAAGTAGCTACGAAAAGGTTGGCTTAGGCCTAAATGCTGATTTTCGAGGCGGAGACCGCTCGGCTTTATACCAGTGTCCAACCTGTAATTCCCCTTTTGGTTTAATTGTCCTTGAATTTTTACCATCCTGATCGGCTTCTATCTAGAGTGAGCCGATCGTTATCTTCAGTGTTTCACCGCTTGAACTGGACTGCACATCGACTCGGCTGTCAAAGAACAATTTACAGGGTGCTTGCTCGGGAGCCTCAAGCCTCTCTCTTCTCTCCACTTCTTACAGGTGTGCTTGGGTGTTTGCTTTCTTTTACAACCTCTCCTCACGAGGGTCGTCCCCTGGAGTCCCAAAGTCCCAGAGTCCCAGAGAGTTTAGGGTCCCAGAGAGTTCAGAACGTCCAGGGTCCCAGCCCCCCTTTTTTCCTCTTTTTGGGTGTTACATGCAACGGGGGTATTTATAGACGATTATAGTCTTACATCATTTATAACTGAATGACAGGCCGCTATTATGCCCGAACGTGGGTGTAACTGCTGTTCTTGCTTTTCACCATGCCGTGACATGGGCGTAGTGGGCTTTAGAACGTGGCCGTACGATCCTTCAAGCCGCCGAGTGATTAATGCCACGTCATCTTTGTGGGCGTGCGACACATCGATCATGCGAGATCTTCCTTGACCTTGGTGGTCGCATCACGTCCCTCCGGCGAACGCGCTCGGGAGATGTGCACATGCTCGGGGACGAGCTTGATCGCGGTCAGGGCAGACCCATTGGTCATGCTGCCCAAAAGTCTTCCTTGGGGACACCGTCCAAGGGTAAGCAAGGCCAGCCGAGGATTAGTCGCCAGGGTACAATGGTCTTCATGGGAGTTATCTAATCCCCGACAGCTAGCCCCTGAGGCTCAAGCGGAAAGTTGCTCGACGGGGCCTTCCCCTTGAGCCTTTAGACTCACAGAAGGGATTGGGACTTCGCAGCAAAAAACTACTGCGGCATGGGGTTAGAACCTTGCAGCGAAACACTACTGCAGCATCCGAGCAACCCTTGCTCGCAGGTGAGCATGCTCTGGTGGGGACCGAGCATCTTGCTCTAGGCCCGACCAAAACGGGGATCGGGAATGGAATCGAAAGGTCGCGACGGTTCCTTTCCCGCGAAACCTTGCGGGTACGGTTCTAACAGTTTTTCAAAAACGGCGCCTTTATTGGATAGTTTTGGAAACCATGCCGCCGTGGGTCGGTTCACGAGCGATGGCGACTTCGATCGTTCACTTCTCGCCTATATATACTGGCGGGGCGATCTGAAGAATTTTTCTTCGCATCTCGCAGCCAAACTTCAAAATTTTTCCAACTCTCAAGCTCTTTCGCCTTTGTGCTCTTTTCTTCAAACTTTCTTCGTGTCGAAGTTCGGCCCGAGCAAGATCACAAAGGAGAGGCTGGAAGCGCTCGAGAACTTCGGTTACCTTGAGGCGGGTACCTGGCGGATCCCCCACGGTGAAGGAGCTCCTGAGCCGCATGACAACGAGGTTGTCACCTGCGACCTCTACACCATCAACGGGCTTAGAATGCCCGAGAGCGAGTTCCTAGAATCTGTACTCGCCCACTACGAGTGCGAGGTCACCAACTTGAACCCCAACTCCATCCTTGTCTTGACCATCTTCTCGCACCTTTAAGAGGGATACGTGGGCATCTTGCCCACGACGAGCCTCTTTTTTCACTTTTACTCTTTGTTCCGCACCGGTGGGGCTTCTCCCACCGGTTCCGCATATTTCTGTTTGCGGCCCAACCGACCGTACGGGTACCCTTTTTTCACGCTCAAAGACTCGGTGTCGGGATGGGCCGATTTTTGGTTTTATCTAAGGAAGGCGGAGGGAAGCACTCTCCGCTACTCCGGAACAGCGGCGCCCAGCGTCAAGACCCCGCGCCCGCCCGTGCAAGCCGAGGAGGAGCGGGTCTTGATGACGATCAGCGAGCTCACGAACATGGGGCTCACCAGTCGCGACATCGTCCGGGACTTCCTCAAGAACCGGGTGCCCCTCTGAGGAGGAGGGAGCACCCTTTCTTCAAGGTCTCAGGGTGGCAAGATCTCACCCGAGAGGCCGACTCCGGTAAGCTTCACGATCTTAATTAATTTCTGTTCTTTACGTATGATCTATGCTCGTGCTGACACTTTCTGTTGATCGGTTGCAGCCCGAGCTTCGACTGGGTGGACAAACAGGTCACCGAGATGTTCGGCACCCCGAAAGGCAAGGAACTCAAGTATGGGCGGTAGGTCCCGAAGAATGTGCTTGAGCGAGGTGAAGTGGTAAGTTTCTTTACAATCCATGCTCGAGGGAATGCATCCCGAGCATCTTTTGATATTCTTTTGCTTTTGGCAGGAGAAAGTTGCCCTCGAAGTGGCAGTGGCCGAGCTTAAGCCACTGTCGCACAGGGAGGGGGTGCTTGTTCCTGCCGCTAAGACCAAGAAGGCGAGGGGCAAGAGACAAGCTCCGCCGCCGCCCCGTACTAGGTCGATGAAGAGGCGAGTGACCTCGACTAAGAGCCCTCCTCAGCAACATTTGGAGTTCACCGACCGGAAGGAGGTAAGCGACCTGGAGGCCTGGACGAAAAGTTACATCGTGAGGAAACCGGGGTTGATCGCTCGCTTGCAGCAGCTCGCGGAGCATACGAAGCTGGTCGAGGAGGCAAGGAAGGCCGAGCGCGAGGCGCTGGAAGGGTAGCTTGCCGAGCTCAAGGCCAAGCTCGCCCAAGCTACTTCGGGCTCCCGAGCTGGGAGCCCGAGGAGGAGGACGAGGACACGGCGCCCCTCGTGACGAGGCGTCGGCGCTTGAAGAAGACGTTGGAGGAGGTTGACATGGAGGAATTCGACCCCCTCCTAGCGAAGATTAGCCACACCGCGGAGGAGAGAGCCGAGCTCATGGTCGCGGCGGCGGCCCCGTCGAGGATGACAGCGAGGAGCTCGCTCAAGGTAGCCTTCGACCTCCGTTTTTTCTTCCTGTTGCTCTTGTCGCCTACTTCTTTTGTTTGCCCTTTTCCGAGCTAACCCCACTCCGTTGACGTGGGCGTGATAGCTCCTAGGGTCTTTTTGGGTTACGGAGCAATGGTTGATGAAATACTTGGTCGTGTAATAGAGAGGCAGCTCACCCTCGTCTCCGACCGCGTGTTGGACGAGGCCGTCGACCTCGTGACGGCGGACGAGCTCATCGACGACACCGTCCAAGAGGCCACGGAGCTCCTCGCCCTGGGGGGCCAGCCCCCCTGGGCGCATACCTGGCCCTCCCCAGCACTACAGATGCTCGGGAGGGGGAGGAGGAAGACCTCGCGATCCTGGGCGAAAAGCCTGCCCAAGAGGGCACGAGGTCCCCGGGCGAATCACTTGCTCGGGACAAGAGCGCAGAGCCCCGAGCGGACAGCATGCCTGGGAGGACACCGCGCAGTCCTCGAGCAGACCACATGCTCGGGAGGGGGAAGACCTCGCGATCCTGGGCAAAAATCCTGCCCAAGAGAGCATGAGGTCCCCGGGCGAATCACCTGCCCAGACAAGAGCGCGGAGCCCTCGAGCAGACAGCATGCCCGGGAGGACACCGTGCAGTCCTCGAGCGGACCACATGCTTGGGAGGACAGCGAGAAGACCCTGAGCGAACCATCTGCTCAGGAGGGAGGCGCGACGTCCCCGGGCGAACTACATGCCCGGGGGAACAGCGAGGGGATCCCGGGCGAACTTCCTGCCCGGGAGGAAGGCAAAGTCTCACCACCGAAGTCCCCCGCGGGAAGTCTCACGGACCTTCGGGAGGCAGACGTCGCCAAGGCCTTCCGAGACAATCTTTGCGCGCGCCTTGGTCGGGTAAGTATACTTCTTTTTGGGCAGTTTCTTCCTTGGAGTCCGAGGGGTGTTTAAGACCTTATCGCCTGCAGGTTCTTCAAGAGACTATGAAGGACTTCTACTCGGTGTTGGTTCCGCCCGAGGTCTTGTCCAAGATGCACGCTGATCATGACACCAAGGTGCTTGATCTCGAGTAGCAGATGGTCGCCCTTAATGCTGGGGAATTGAAGATCTTGGAGAGGTGCCGCCAAGCCGAGGAAAACGCCACCGGGAATAGAGAGAGGATATGCAAGCTCGAGCTAGAGCTTGAGCAAGCACAGCAACACTCTCGAGTTCTGGAGTCAAAGGTGGCGGAGTTGGGCCGGGCCACGCTGGAGGCTGCCGAGCTCGCTGACCAAGATAAGGAGGAGATGGAGCGACTCCGCCAAGAAGCCCGCGAAGGACGGGAAGCTCAGCGGCAGGTGCTCGACCTTGAGACCAAGCTCGATGAGGCGAAGCAGAAGCTTTCTGCGACGCTCAGAGGAGCAAGGCCCGGGAGATAGTCCCCTCATCTAGGTCTTGGTGTAAAAAATTTTCTTTTGGTGTAAAAAATTTTCTTTCTTCTTTTCTTTGGTATTCCATGATGATGTGGATAAAGGATAATTCCTTCAAGATTTTTTCGCCTTGTGTCTTTGATGTTTTTTTGTCCTTTTCTGGTAACCACCTGCAAACAACAAAACATGAGATAAGCAGACGAAAGATAGGCAAATAGAGGTATAAGTTAGAACGAAATACGAGCGACACGAGCGTGTTTTCTGGAAAGACGTTAGTACGGTAGTTCGTTCCTACTAAGCCCCTGCTGCGAATGAAGGTTGTGCACCTAAGTTGTGAGCACGAGCTCATTCGCAGGAGAGTTAGAAAAATTGCGCGCTTTTCCCCCCGACCAGGCCACCGATTTCTCCGAGTTGCGAGCATGGGTTAGGTCGGGAGAAGGAAACGTGCGAGGCCTTAACTTTCTTAGCGTCTTGAACACATGCCCCTAGGTTGCGAGCATGGCCGTGGCGAGGAAGAATGCACGGTTACCCAACAGAGTGCACGACGACCAAATACACGTGAATCGAGCTAAGACTCTGGACCGATCGAGAGGGTGTCTGTATGCGACCGTGGACATGCAACGAAAAACTATTGCGGACGATAGTCGGCTTATTTAGACTGAAGCCTCTGGTGGCGAGTTTAGTGATTGGGCGTTGGTCGTGGCACTCTGTACATTCGTACCACATTAGTCGAACCTTAGAAAAAAGGAGGTTGAAGCGGATTGAGGCGAAAGTTCCTGCCCGGACGCGCCTGTCCCATCACCAAGATCGTGAGGAAAAAGGTATGCCCATGTGCGAGGCTGAGTCGGCTTACCGACGGGCAGTGACCTTGGGAGCATTCATGAAATCTTGGGGATAACGGACCTCGCGCGGGCGAAGGAACCGAATTTTTACAGAAAAAACCACTAGGCAAGCGCAAAACGTAAAAGTAAATGCGAGCTTAGACAAAGAACTTGCGCAGCTAGTCGATATTCCAGGAGCTTGTGAGCACCCGACCATCTTCCATTGCCAAGTGGACAGCCCCCGGGCGTGCCATCGAGACGACCGTGAACGAACCTTCCTATCTAGGGGAGAGCTTGTTGGCCTTTGATGTGTCCTGAATTCAACGTAGGACCAGGTCGCCAACTTGCAGGGTCCTTGGCCGAATCGATTTGGCCGCGTGCCTGCGAAGAGCTTGCAGGTAGACGGCGGATCACAGCAATGCCCGCCTGTGTGTCTCTTCAGCAAGGTCGAGGTCGAGGAGACGCTTGAGCTCTTGGTCGACACTATTGACTAGGTGCACTCTTTGGGATCCCAACACGATTTCGGTGGGCAGAATGGCCTCTTCACCATAGACAAGCTGGAAAGGGGTTTCGCCCGTAGCCTGGCTCGCCGTAGTGCGAACTGACTAGAGGATGGAAGGGAGCTCGTCCACCCACGATTGGCCATGCTGGGCGAGGTTTTTGAAAACCCTATTTTTGATCCCCTGAAGGATTTGGCCATTTGCTCGTTTGGCCGCTCCGTTGCTTTGCGGATGAGCTACAGAGGCGAAGTAGACCTTTGTCCCGATGTCCTCGCAGTAGGCTTGAAATAGTTCACTGGTGAACTGAGTGCCGTTATCCGTGATGAGGCGACCGGGGACTCCGAAATGCGTCACCACGTTACTGCGAAAAAATCTTCTGGCTGCTTGAGCCGAAATAGTTGATACGGGCTCGGCCTCGATCCACTTAGTGAAAGTGTCAACGGCCACGAGCAAGAATTTGCAACCTCTTCGACCACAGGGGAAAGGTCCGAGTATATCGACTCCCCAAGTCGAGAACGACCATGAGAGTGGGATAGTTTGAAGTGCATATGTCGGTTGGTGTGTCTTGTGGGCATGGAACTGGCATGCCCGGCAAGTCGCCACAATTGCCCGAGCGTCGGCTAAGGCCGTTGGCCAATAATATCCCAACCGGAAGGCTTTGCTCACGAGCGTCCTAAAGGACGAGTGAGCTCCGCACACCCCCTCATGGGTATCTCTAAGAAGGAAATCGCCCTCTTCTCGAGATATGCACTTGGAGAGAACTCCTAGTGCCCCTTTGCGGTATAAGGCGCCTTCGATCAACTTGTATGGAGACGACAGCCTTATAAGCTGGGAACGCTCGGCTTCTTCCACGGGCAGTGTCCCATGGGCAAGATACTGAATGAATAGCATCATCCAGTCTACACCATGCTCGAGGAGGAAGATGTTACCGCACATCTCCGGTGCCTCCTCTACAGAGGGAATGAAGGGCTTGTACAGATGCTCGACGAGCACCCCTGGCGGGGCGGGCATCTGGGAGGAACCAACCTTAGAGAGGTGGTCGGCCAGGGAATTGTGCTTCTTGGGGATGTAGAGTACTTCGAAATTTCTAAAGCACCTCTCCATCTTCCTCACTTCAACCAAGTAAAGTGCCACTGAGTTATTGGAACACTGATACTCCTTATTAACTTGGTTGACGACCAACTGCGAATCGCCTCTTACAGTTAGCCGCTGGACTCCGAGCGCTTTGCATGCTCGTAACCCGGCCAGAAGGCCTTCATATTCTGCCGCGTTGTTGGTTGTGGTGAAGTGTAATTGAACGATGTACTGGAGTTGATCCCCCTGGGGGGATACCAGCGCGACGCCAGCCCCCGAGTGTTCGTAAGCTCGGGACCTGTCGAAATACATGGTCCAACGACCATCTTCAGATCCGTCGAGCTTGGAAGCGGGTGGCATCGGATTCGTCCATTCCGCTACAAAATCTACCAGGATCTGGGATTTGATCGCTGTGCGGGCCGAGAAGTGGATATCGAACGCAGCGAGCTCCATAGCCCACTTCGCTATCCAACCACCGGCGTCCCGATTTCTTAGGATATCCCTAAGCGAAAAATTGGTTGAGACGACGACTTTATGAGCTTGAAAGTAGTGGTGCAGCTTCCTTGAAGCCACGAGTAGCGGATACAAGAGCTTCTGGACCTCAGGGTACCGCTCCTTCGGTCCGTGCAAGACCTCGCTAACGTAGTATATCGGTTGCTGCGCCCCGTCTTGTTCGACCGTCAACACCGCGCTTACGGCCTGGGGGGTCGCCGTGAGGTATATCAGAAGCTCCTCCCCCGACCTTGGCGTGGCTAAGACAGGCGGGCTGGACATGTACTGCTTTAGCTTTTCGAAGGAGCGGTCGGCTTCTTCCGTCCATGCGAAGCCATCGTGCCTGCGAAGCACCTTGAAGAAAGGCAGCCCGCGCTCGCCTGACCGGGAAATGAAGCGACTCAGAGCCGCCATGCGTCCGGTCAAGGCTTGGACCTCCTTCACGCAGCTGGGAGGCCGCATTCTCTCAATGGCTTTGATTTTTTCTAGGTTTGCCCTGATGCCTTGTGGCCCGATCATGTAGCCGAGCACTTTTCAGGATTAAGTTTTATTCGATGTCTGTTGAGGTTACAAAATGTTTCCTCAAGGTTGGATACATGACCCGAGGCGAGCCTACTTTTCACCACAATGTCATCTGCATATACCTCTAGATTTCAGCCTATCTGATCTGGGAAGGTCTTCTGCATCAGGCACTGGAAGGTTGCTCCAGCGTTCCTTAGACTGAAAGACATGGTCGTGTAGCAGAACGTGCCGAACAGCGTAATGAAGGAAGTTTTCTCTTCATCTTCAGGGGATAGGCTGATCTGGTGATAGCCTGAGTAGGCATCCAAAAAGCTCATCGCCTGGGACTCCGTCGTCACGTCGACCAACTAGTCTATGCGCGGCAGTGGGAAGTTATCTTTCGGACAGGTGGCGTTCAGGCCGGTGTGGTCGACACACATGCGCCACTTGCCACCTTTCTTTTTGACGATGACCGGGTTCGCCAGCCATTCAGAATGCTCGATTTCCCAGATGAAGTCGTCCTTAAGGAGTTTGTCGAGTTCATTCCGGATTATTGCTTGTTTTTTCAAGGAAAAACGCCTGAACTTCTGGTGCACAGGCTTTTTATAAGGCCGAATAGCTAGCCTGTGCTCAATTACTTCCCTTAGGACTCTGGGCATTTCGGACGGTTCCCAAGCGAACACATCCGCGCTCTTCCGGAGGAAAGTAATGAGCTCGAGTTCCTATTTGGGATCTAAGGAAGACCCTAAATGTAAGACCTTGGTCATCCGCGCTACTTAGCGGGACCACCTTGGTTTCTCCTCCGGGTTGGAGGGTAGCTTTTGGTCGGAATTTCTTCGGCCCCTGGTCGGGGCCGCGTTGAAGCAGCTGCCCAACCAGGTCGAGCGACTTCTCATCACAGTTCAAGACCGCCTTTTGGTCCCCCCTAATGGCGATGACACCCCTCGGGCCGGAAACCTTCAGACACTGATAAGCGTGGTGCGTGGCAACCATGAACTTAGAGAGAGCCAGCCTGCCGAGGATGGCATTGTAGGCCGACTCGAAGTCGACGACCATGAACGTGATCATCTCGATTCGAAAGTTGCTTGGACTCCCGAATGTGACGGGAAAAACGATCTGGCCAAGGGGCTCGACCGAAGTGCCTGGGATGATCCCGAAGAACGGGACCGCTATACTCTTGGTCTTGGACCGAGGGGCATCTCGTCCAGGACTTTAGCGGTTATGAGATCTAGGGAGCTCCCGCCGTCGATGAGAACCCACCCCACCTTAGCGTTGCTGATGGTCGGGCTCACGACCAACGGGAGCTTCTGAGGCTTGGTCATTCCAAGGGGACAATCATCCTTGGAGAAAGTAATAGACAGCTTGGACCACCTGAGCTGTTGCACGGGGGGCTTACCCTGGAATGTGGTGTACCTCTCGTGCTGCCTCCTTCTGGTCCCTGCAGGACTTGTACGCCGAGGAGCCCTTGAATATAACCGCTATGTGGTTATAGGGCTCCTGGTACTCCATGTCGTCGTCTTCGTCCGCGGGACCCTTGCCCTTGCCGCTCTTCCCTTTTCCTGGGAGCATAGGCATGGGGCCCTTGCCGTTATAGAACTTCTCTAGGCGGAGCACCCAGGTTCGACAATTGCGAAGGTCGTGCCCGTATGCCTGATGAAGCGAGCAAAAGCGATCGTCTGAAGGCGCAGCTCGGCCTTCGCGACCTTTGTCGTCGCGATCCCGGTCGTTAAGCCGCTGAGGTGGCCGGCTCCTTCCTCCCCAGGGCTGCTGAGCCGGCGGAGCCCGCGGCGGGCGATGCTCGATGGCCACCACCACGCCCGGTGCAAATGACCTCTTCTTCTTCTTGATCTTCTTCTCCACGGAGGCTGGGTACTTCTTGCTCGTGGAGTCTTCCAGGCCCGGTTGAGGCAGCAGCTTGCCCTCATCCAGCATCTTTTTCCATTGGACCGCCTCGTCGGCGTTCACATAATGGTCGGCCATATGGAACAGCTCGTTGGCTGTTAGATCTGGGTGAAGCTCCAGATCCTGCGTGAAGCGGACGTCCTAAACTCCGAACTTGAAAGCCCGGACGACCGCTTCATCCGAAATGCTCGGAATGGAATTCCTCACCTTGATGAACCTTTGGACGAAGTTCCTCAAAGACTCTTTTTCAGTCTGGATCAAACGCTCGAGGTCGCGCTCCTTACCCGGGCGAGTGTAGCAGATTTGGAAATTCGCCCGGAGCGCTTCACTGAGTTGCCTCCACGAGCGGATCGACCCCTCCTTCTGGTTGAAGAGCCACGTCCTGGCGGAACCGTCCAGGACCGTGGGGAGGAAGTTAGTCATAACTCCCTCGTCCCCTCCGGCTGCCAGGATAGCGGTGGAGTAGATCGAGAGGAATTCATCCGGATTTTGAGTTCCGTTGAACCTCTCGATGTGATCGGGCTTGAACTTTCTCAACCACGAGACATCACGGAGGGATGCTGAGAAGGCCCAGCACCCAAATGCCATGATGACCCCTCTGGGCACGGTGACCATGGCAGTTACCATCGCGATGGTCCCCTATGCGTGGACCAAGGCGAGAGAACACTCCTCCATGTCGGCGCGGCGAAGACCGCCCCGAGGTAGAGCACTCGGTGCACCCGTAACCGGACCGAGCGTGCCCACGATCCTACGAGGCCATCCGGGAACCGCTCCGAATGTCCTCGCGGCACCGATCATGCTTCCCACGGCTTTCCCGAGCAGGACTTCGGGAGTCGTCGTGGTGGGAGCGGACAGGGGAATGATGTTTATGTTCCCGAGAAACACTCCGGGCCTCTTCACCGCCAAGGGACCTCGAAAGCCTCATGTCGGCGGCGAGCTTTTACAGATTCTTGGCCATGACCGCGCCCATGGCCTCCAAGTCCGCCTGACCGGGGAAGTTCCAGAAGTTGCGCACGACTGTCGCCATGGCTCGCAGCCGCTCGGCGTCTGGGGAGCGGGAGGGAGTGACCATGGCCGGCGATCGCGCACATGCTCCGGAGAGCGGTGCTCGCGAGAATTTTCGCGAGCTGAATCTTCAGCCCTGGCATCCACCTTTCCACGGGTTTGGAGGCGGATGCTCGCCAGGGTCCTGTCCAGGGACGCCTCTGGACGATTCTTGGCCGCCTCGTGTCGATGATGACGGGCAACCCCCAAGGATTTGACCTCGGGATCTTCTCCTCTTCTCGCCATATTGATGTTGCGGGAGCACTGGGACTGCGAGGGCGGCATCGTGGTGTCCCTGCGTGATGCAGTCTCATGACTGAGCTCAGGACGGCCAGGGAGGTCCGGACCGTCATAGAGATCGTCATGTTCCTCCTCACTAGTGAGGGAATCACGCTGCACGCGGAGGAAATGCTCTCACACCGCAGCTACCGGGGAAAAACTCCCGGACTCGGTGTGGCCCTCCGGGTCAGCCACACCAGCTACGCCTTCATCGGCGTAGTACACACCGTCGTCCTCAATGTCGTCGAAGACACAGAGGTCTTGACTATCCTGAGAATTCAGCATCCTCAGAGATTCTTCGCGGAAGGACTAAGTCGCTCCCCACGGACGGTGCCAGCTGTTGACGATTCGGGAACAGATCCTCCATCGAGCTTACTTGTTGAATGAGGGATCAACCAGGGCCCTTTTCCCATGAAGGGTATAGCGTCCGAGGGCCTACCAAGCTAGGAGGATGGTCGGATGGTTCGAAATGAGACAACGGACAAGTGTCTTTTTTATCCTGGTTCGGGCCTCTCATGGGGGAGATAACGACCCTACGTCCAGTGGCTTCACTACTGTCAAAGAACAATTTACAGGTTGCTTGCTCGGGAGCCTTGAGCCTCTCTCTTCTCTCCGCTTCTTACAGGTGTGCTTGGGTGTTTGCTTTCTTTTACATCCTCTCCTCACGAGGGTCATCCCCCGGAGTCCCAAAGTCCTAGAGTCCCAGAGAGTTCAGAACGTCTAGGGTCCCAGCCCCCCTTTTTTCCTCTTTTTGGGTGTTACATGCAACGGGGGTATTTATAGACGATTACAGTCTTACATCAATTATAACTGAATGACAGGCCGCTACTGTGCCCGAACGTGGGTGTAACTGCTGTTCTTGCTTTTCACCATGCCGTGACGTGGGCATAGTGGGCTTTAGAACGTGGCCGTATGGTCTTTCAAGCCGCCGAGTGATTAATGCCACGTCGTCTTCGTGGGCCGTGCCCAACCTACCGATCATGCCCGAGATCTTCCTTCAGCCTTGGTCGTCCGTCACGTCCCTCCGAGCAGGCATGCTCGAGAGACAGAGGCAAATGCTCGGGGACGAGCTTGATCGTGGTTGGGGCAGATCCATTGGTCGTGCTGCCCGAAGGTCTTCCTTGGGGACACCGTCCAAGGGTAAACAAGGCCAATTGAGGATTGACCGCCAGGGTACGATGGTCTTCATGGGAGTTATCCAATCCCCGACAGCTTTGCTCTTTGGAAGGCGGGAGCTAGCACGGGCATTCTAGTCAGGTTTGCTTGAAGGGGTTTCTACTTGCCAATGCAACGGTGTACACCCTGCCGTGTTCAGAAACATTGTGTTGGGTGTGATGAAAGTGGATCCACGACTT
The DNA here is from genome assembly GCA_036346375.1 of Guadua angustifolia. Classification (NCBI taxonomy): domain Eukaryota; kingdom Viridiplantae; phylum Streptophyta; class Magnoliopsida; order Poales; family Poaceae; genus Guadua; species Guadua angustifolia. The sequence goes on from CM070515.1 coordinate 20,750,845, forward strand.
GGGTGTATCTACAGCGGGGGTTAACGTCCCGGGCTGGATCAAAGTCATTCCTAGGTAATGTAACGGTTATGTATGATCGCTTTGCCGGCACACCTAAGGAGGCATGTGTCGAAATGACCTCGCAAAAAGGTTGATCATTCCTTGTGGGTAAAGTTGTACACCTCTGCAGAGTGTAAAATCTAATCGATTAGCCGTGCCCGCGGTCATGGGCACTTGGTGAAGTCATTCCAATGCTAGACTTTGGTATTCTATGAAAATGGGTTTTGGTTTGAACTTATTTTAGCAACTGTTGCCTTATGTCGAAGGGCCGACATTGATGGATTTCAGGATTTGGATTGTTCGTCACTCACGTCATGGAGGACTGTGAGTATTACTTATGCTTTACTTATTTGTTATCAATTAAACTTGCTCTTACAAATTCCGTTTGCAAATAACTTGATTTACAAATTAAATTTCGCTTTATGAAAATTAACTGTAGTAGCCTCCTTTGACTTAGCCTGCATTTATGCATTTACAAATACCACCTAAGTCTTGCGGAGTAAGAAAGTACTCACTCTTGCTTAATTTGTTGTTTTCGGTGAATAAGTTAGTGAAGCTTCGAAAGTTTGTTTCGTTGCAGGATGCGGGATCTTTGTAACATCCCGAAAAATTCAAAAATGAGGAAAATAAAAAATTTTAAATTCAAAAATAGAATTGAATAAAAATTTCAATTTGAATCAAAATTTTAATTTAAAACAATACCTTTTCCTCATTTTCTTGCATTCTAAATTTTAAGAAAGGATAAATAGCATTATTAAAAACCATTTCTTCCAAAGCAAACAAACCATAAGAATAAATTTTAAATGTGATTTTTAATTTTAAATGTTTGTTTCCAGATTTTTCTTGAATTATTGGATTTTCTTGAGCTTTTGCTTTTAAAAGAAAAACCCAATAAAGTGAATTGGTTAAATGGTAAAAGTAAGAAAGTAAAAGTAAAATATCAACAAAAATAATATTAAAATTTCAGAGCTCTCAATATATCTCAAGAACCAAATCATAATGTTTGAGATAATCTGAACAATTAAATTAAAACAAAAACATGTGATAATCTTGAGATAAGGAAGTTGATTTAAACCATGTCAGATTTTTGTAGCAGTCTCTAGATCTTCCCTCAAGTTCATATTTTTACCATACCTTCCTAAGGACATTATAAATCCCTGGTAAAAAGAAAAGAAATAAAAACTTACATTTGTAGCTTTTAGAAATTAAAAAACAGCAAGCAAATAAAACTGAAAATGGGAATGTCAGAATTATTAAAATTTAAATATCAAATATAAAATTCTGAAAATTTTACAGAAGCATTATAAGCTCAAAATAATCTTAAAAACAAAGTTTAAAAAATAAAAAAGAGCTATTGGGACACTTTAGTAAATCAAAAACCGAATTAGAAATTTTGTGCATTGTACATTCTCAGAATTTTAATAAAATATCTACGTGGATTTTTTATCTGAAAATTTTACTGAGCCCTTAAATTCACCTGGTAAATCTCTGTAAAAAGTTTTATAAAAACCTGAGTCAGTTTGGTAGCTTCAATGAGAAGATTTAAGCTGACCTCAGCTTCTCCTTTTGAGTCACTCAAATCTTGAGCACAGAAATTGCCAAGTGTCAAACATCCAGCACAGCCTTTTCTCTTCTTATCCCTACTGAGTGGCCCCATGGACCACTTGCCAGACCCTTCTTCCTCACCTCTCCTCTGTTTCGCACGATCCCAGCTCAGCCATCCAAACTGCCTCACCGTTTTGTCTCTTCCCGCCGCAACTCTTCGCCCGAGACACCACCGACCTGCCATACCTCTTACAGCCCTCTGCCATGGCATCATCTCAGTGTTTGTGCCCCTGCCATGCATTGAATCCCCAACGAAATCCTTTGGCCGCCTTCACTGCTCTGCCGAATCGTTGCCATGGCAAAACCTCGACCGTCAGTTTTCTGCCATGGCACAATTCGGGCAACAGCTAGCAGCGCAACTGTAACATCCCAAAATTTCAGATTTTCAATTAATTAATATTATTTTATTGCTAAATATGAATTTTGTGAATTTATGGATTTATTCGGATTTTCTGGAAGTTATTGGAATTCTTGTGGATTAAAGAATAGTACTTTCTGTCAAAGATTAATTATAAGTATATAAAGATAAAATAAAGTTTTGTCAGAAATAATCTATGTAAGTTCGAACAAATATTTTACTATTTTAAAATAAATCAATTTATTTTCTCGAATTAGTTAGATGGAGGAAAATCTTGGAAGCGTATGGCTCATATTTGTATATTCTTGGAAAGACTAGATCGTGTTCCTTGGTTTTTGGAAAGGGCGGATCGGAGTTAGTAAGTTGAAACCAACCGCCGTTTATTATCGATCGATGGTTTCGCCCACTATCTTGCGATCGGTTTCCAAACTTTGCGTCGTCGTTCCCGCCACGGACTCTGGTTTCCATCTTTGCGCGTGAAGGACTATAAAAGCCGCCGTGAGGATTGTTTTCATCCGGACGTGGCCAACAAAGCGAGCTTCGCGTTCGTCGCCAGAATCGGCGCGCCACAAATTGTTCTCGTCGAGTCAAAGCCGCCGAAGCCTCGAGGGCCGCGCCATCGCCAGGAATTGAGCGGAAGGTCGCTGCGTGTCGACGATCGAAGAAGCGCGTGTTGGGGAAAAGCTCGAGAAGACCACGCGTGGTCGCCAGCATCGCCGAAGAGAACATCGCGGTAGCGTGTTGCCGATCGAAGGAACTCCGTCTGCGACGCTACCGACGCCGGATTCTCGATCGAAGGAAAAGAGAAGGACTCGCCGAGTGTTCAGCCGTCAATCGATCATTGCCGCTCGGGATTTTCTTTCTAGCCTCCAGATCATCCACAAACAAACACGATTGCGTCACGCCATACGGGTGAACAGGTAACACACGGTAATATATCCATCGTTAGATCTAGACCGTAGGGTTCCAATGTCGCCACATTATTTAATGAATAGGAAGTAAACTCGGTTGCATTAGCCGTCGATTACTAGATCAACGATCCATATTTAGTCACGTAAGCGTCCATACATTAGATCGGGAAAATTTGGATTTTTCTATATAAGAATTCGGGATTTATGAATTAGAGTTTATTTTCCGGAATTTCAAACTTCAAAACCTTATAACTTTCACATATGAACTCTGATTTGGGTAATTCGAATTCCGAAAGCTTTATAAAATTGAGATATTTCCAATGATGGTTTTTATTTGAATTTTTGAATTTGTTTGCTCTATGGTTTTGGTTTTTATTTGCTTTTCTCTCTCGATTCGCGCAGACGTTGAATTGTGCGAGGCTTCGGAAGGGGATTTCTCAGCTCAGGAATTATTTTCAGAACAAGACCAGGAGCTAAACGAAGGCAAGTTGTGCTTTGATCATGTTGCACCTATAAATTAGATTGCATGCTATTTTGGTTTACCTTATCACTTGTTATTTCATGAGTACAAATGATTTTAACCTAGTTTGGGATTTAGATATTATACCCTCTTGAATTACATCCTACCTTGTTAAGTTGTATGCCATGATCCACTTGTCACCCAAGGTTGGTTAATTATAGTTGGTTAATAGAAAATCAACATGGAGGGTTAGACCGAATTAGAGATGCTTAGCCATGCCACGTCATCACATGTTCATGAGATATTGTTAATAATCTTGACTAATGGAATATGAAACAATGGTGATAATTTGTGGGCCATGTGTGGTCGCACAAAGAGATTGAGTTGTTGTGACAGCGAAGTTACGCAACGAAGTTGATTTGTGAAGAGCACGTGGTGTTTGGTAACCAACCGGGAGGGTAATCACTTTAGATTGAAGCAAGTGGAAGGGGCAAGTGTGCCAGGGTGGGCTCAGAGGAGCTGAGGGTATGTGTAAGTCTTGCTTTGATCAATCCTAAGGACTTAATCTTGCGAGCCTTTGACCTGAGTCAAACTTGCAGCCACACGTCTGTTATGGGGCAGCCTAGCTGACTAATTTGCAAATGCTTAACTTAAGTGCTATCTTGGTGGTGTGAGTCCGGGGGTTACGGAGGAAACTCACATGGCGCAAGAGGGGGGCCCTGTTGCGGTGGTTTTAGCCCTTCAGTGTTGAAACCTTAGCGGGTAGCACTGGGTTAAGAGGATGCATTGTAAAGGCTTTGTTATAATCGTTCGCCTGTGTGGTGCATGGTTATATCATGTGGGTAAAGTGCATAACCTCTGCAGAGTGTACAATCTATTTGGATAGCCGTGCTCACGGTATTGAGCAATGCTCGGGAATTACAGTCAAGGGGTAGTTAATTAAAACTTGTCAACTGGATGGGATGACAGGATGCCATGTGGATAATGGAACTTGATTTAGGATGGAGAACTTGGGTTTGATTTGAGAAACAATGGAATCTATTTACTTGTTATTATTTGTTTTACTGTCTTTTCAATCTACATATTGCTTATGTTTGAAAATACTGCTTACTGCTTATGAACCACTTAGCCATTCCTTTGGAATAAGCCTGCATATAGCTATAATAGAATTGCATTCTGTGCACAACTTGTTGAGTACGTGTTGGTGTACTCACCCTTGCTTACAAACCAACAACAATGGAGGAGTCATCGCTTTGTGCTTGAGGAGGACTTTCGGTGGACGCGAGTCACTAGGCCAAGCCTTGTCAGTCGCCTGTGGTGTACTGATGAGTCACTACGTCTTCTACGATTTTCCGCTGCATTTGTCTTATTATGTTTTAGTCTTGCCCTATGAGGCCGAATAAATGTAAGTGATCATAAGATCATACACTAGTTATATTAAATAAATGAAGTCTTATTGCTATTATCGTTGTGTATGATGTGATGCTTACCGATGTTAAGCCGTGTGCACTAGCATTGATCCTGGGAATAGTGCGGCATACACGGTGGATCCGAGTTGGTGAATTCGGGTCACTACAGCAACTTGCCAACTCTTGCCAGACCTTGCCACGGCAAGATTTTCACAACATTTTCGCTGCCTCAGCAAAGACCTGCAGCACCACCAATCTTCCTTACGTTCAAACCATGCTCATCGCCTATTTAGACTTCTCATCACTTTGTCAAAACTCCCCTTAGCTTGCTTCATAGCCAAAACTCGTCACGGCCACCACCTTCTTCCCCAAACCTGGTGAGAACCAGTGAAAAGGGGAAAGCCGATTAGCCCTCTTTGGTGAACCTCCACTCGAATCACTAGACCTGAGGCCTCCTCATAGCACCTAGCACCCTTCCACACCCTTAATTGTAGCTCTTCTTCCCCGGCGAGCTGCTACTTCGAACTTCCCCTTCCACCGCTGCCCTCGCATGGTGAGAGCCCCTCTCCGGTACTCATCTTCCTAACAAAACTCGAAAATGGGATTCTCTAAGCTCACTGAGTCTCTTGGTGGTCAAATCACGTCGCGAAAACCTGCGCTTGAGCTTCGCCGCTTGCCGACCATGGCGTCTGCCGCCCCCCCTCGATGACGCGCCATTTCCCAATGCCTCCGACGGCCAAGAAGACTTCCATCGTGTGCGCAATCATCTGTTCAAGCTAACTCTGCTACCGATTCCTCTTCTCCGGTGTCCCTCACCGTCGGCGAGCCTCCGCGAGTCCCTCCTCTGCTCTGAGACGCTGCCAGGTGGGCCCTTGCCGTCAACGTCTGGGCGAACGCCGTCTCGTTGACATGCGGGACCGTCCAGTCAGCCTCCAAGGGCTCCCGTCCCTCTGCCGAGCGGGCCCAGTGTGCCAGTCACTGCCATCTGGGGCTCAGTCGCTAGCTCCTCAGTCCGGGCAAGCCAAAAACGGAAGGCACATTTCCTGTGAGAAAACGTAATTTCCTTTTATGGCAATTTCCCTATTTTCCAGTATTTTTCAAACCCAAAAATATTCAAATGCTTGTAACTTTTGAACTAACAGTCAAAATGAAATGAAATAAATTTTTAAAATCATATAAATTCATGTAGATTCAGAATATGCAAAAAGATTTTGAAGTTCAATTCTTTTTAGAATTTGAATTTGAATTTAAAGAAAGAATTCAAAAATATGTTACACATAGAATTTCTACAAAAAAACTCCAAATTAAATAGAGTAAATTTTGTTAGAATCTTTATGACCCTAAGAACTTGAATATGCAAAAATATTTAATTCTTATGATTGGTTTGATTTATTTGAAATAGAAATTCGAATAAACTCTAATATGGTCTCTTAACAAATACTATGCATCATGAATCCTAAAATGATAAAATAATTTATACATGCTCCTGAACCCATAAGAAACTCATTTGTGTAAAAATATTTAATTTTTGAACCTCATTTGATGTTATTTGAATTTAAAAGTTCAAACCAACCCTAATATGACACCATTATAAATATACAGATTGTAATTCTTTAAATCATGACATAAATTTATATATTCATCTAAACACATGAAGACTCCAAATATTCAAAAATATTAAAATACCAAACTCTGTTTGAATTATAAAGTTAAACTAAAAGAAGTAGATCAAGCATGTTATATACAAAGTGTACGCAAAAAAGCTCAACATTGAATAAGACCAAATTTGATGGAAACCTTAAATCCTCAAAACCCAAATATATAAAAATATTTAGATTCTAAATTAGTTTGAATGATTTTCTAAAATAGATTGCTTTCAATGTATTAAGTATTCAAATATGAATATCTTTTGAAAATAGAATGTAAATCATGTAAAATCAGTTTTGTAAGTTCCAAAAATCAGTAATGAACTTAAATATGTAAAAACATTTAGGGTTGAATCTAAATTGAATTATATTTGAAAATATATTGTCTTTCAAATACATAGAAGTTAAAATAGTTATTAACTTGAGTTCATGAGATCAAATAATGGTAAAATGAATTCATAAATATTAGTAAGACCATAAAGTCCCTGGTTATACAAAAATAACATATATTTGTGTAAATTTGAACTCAGTTCATGATAAACCTTAGTAATCATCCATAACAACTCGGATAAAAGTAAAATGTTGTGAAACTAGCTTTAACACATTCCTAGAGCTATCCTCTGCTAATGCCGGAAAAATGAATAAGAAATCATGTTAAATGTAGCCGCAAACATAAAATGAAACATTCTCGATTTAACATTAGCATTGTGATCATTCATACTATTTCATCAATTAATAAAATAACTCGTCTAAATGCTAAACTCAGTAAAACTAGTATAGAAACACTTTACAAGGTTCAAACTATTGTAATTCGAAGAAAGAATCATGCTTCACCTTGAATTGCATATTAATCTTGATAGCTTAATAACCCTAAGTGTTCACATTACTCTAGACCGCAATATGAATGAATGAATTTTAGGCATAAATGAGAAATCAATAATTATGAAGTTTGTATCACCAGAACCTTCTTAAATATCATGTAAATAAGGTTAGTAGCCTAAATCAATAGGTTAGCTTTTTATAACTAGAATACTAATTAAATGTTGCTTTGAATCTGAATCCTAGTTAAAGGTAAGAATTCACCTTAAGCCTGAAATGATCATATCTATTTAATCTTAAATAACTTTTGCATCTTGAATTCATAAAATAAAATTAATAAATTCATAAAGAACAATCCCTGTTTCTTGTGAAGAGTTTTATTTGTTCTTACTATCTATTTTCTTTTTGCTCTTATTGAAGTTTATTATTTTTTATATTTCTGTTGATCGACGTGTAGAACCCGACGTTGTTGATTCCATTGTCGCCTCCATCATCTTCGATTCCGACTTCGTCGTAAGCAGTGATTAATCAAGGCAAGCACCCCCTTTGACCATGTTGATCCCAGTTTTATAAATGTTTTCTTAAATATTTTTATTGCATATGCTATGTTCATTATATACTGCTACTTTATGGTTATTGGTAGTTATACCTGTAGCTGCATGGAACTTCCTTGATAAGTATGGATTGTGAACCTTAATAACCCTAGATTAAGATAGACAGTATCTAATGTCAACATGGGATACTTCACACTTAGATATCATGCTTAGCCATGCCTAAAAGAATCTAAAATTTTGATATGGTTAAAAATGTTAGACACAACAATATGATGGGTATGACATTTCTTTGAGATTGGTATTTTGATTTAAAAATGGAAAAACTATATTTTGATGCGGGCAATTATTGGCGATAGCCAGAGGTGCATGGACTTGCACGTAATGTAGGGGAAGATTATTGCTCGTGTCGGATTAAGGACCGAACTAATTGTACATTATATCCAAGTCTTTCCGTACAACCACAAGTGCTGGTATGGGATAGCCTTAAACCAATTAAGTTATCTAGTTTAACTTTGCACATTGGAAGGCTGGAGTAGTACGCGCTTCTTCAGTGACTAGTTGCTCGGAGGGGCGCCCACACCGAGGTGTTAGGAGCAACGTTTGCTGATACAACGATGTACGCCATACTATGGATATGCTTAATCATTTATTGTATAGTGACTGTAGAAACATTTACACCATAGTACGGGTTTGACGTCACCAGGTTGGTGCAAAGTTAACCTAGGTAATGTAAAGGTTTTCATCATGAATATTCTGGCCACTACGCCAAAGGTGAGTGAAATATGCAGCAAAAAGAAAAGGTCATGACTTGTGGGTAAAGTTGTACACCTCTACAAAGTGTAAATCTTTTCGAAAAGTCGTTCCCGCGGTCATGGGACACTTGGTGCGCCTGCATTAGTTAGAAGTTTTGATAATTTCTAAATGGTTTGGATTGGATACATTTGTTGGAAAGTATTTGTCTCAGATTTATGCCTTGTGTTGGCAATGGATGACCTGATGCTCACGTCGTGGAGGACTGTAAGTTATTACTTATACTTTACTTGTTTAATACTTTCATATCAGTCAATTGTTTTTATAAATTCTATTTTGCAATTAATACTTGTTTTACAAATTAAATTGGATTTATGCAAATTAACCGTAGAAGCCGTTCCTTTGAAATGGCCTGCATATATGGTAGGTTTTACAAAAATCTTGCTAAGTACGCAAGTACTCACCCTTGCTTATTCGTTGTTTTTAGGTGAAGAATCAAATTAGCTCGCTGAAACATAATTGACGCAGGATTTGGGGATGTTAACGAGTTTTTCTAGGGTTTATGCCTTGTCAGTTGCCTGAGGGATTGAATGGGTACACTACAAGACTCTTGATCCTTTCCGCTGCATTACTCTGAATTGTAAGACCTTATTGTGTATATTACCCTTATTATTTGTAATAAAGAGTATGGATGTGATATCAATTGTTGTAAATGTGCGTGCTATCTACTGATCATGGGACTAGCACTGTATGCACATGAGATTTCTATTTTTTTATTTATGTAAAAATGGGGGTCGCTACAATCTTCATTGAAGCGATCTTTCTAGAGATTTATGCCTCGTCAGTTGCCTGCGGATTGGATGGACACACTACGAGACTTTGCTTCTTTGCTGCTATATTCTCTGAGTTGTAAGATTTTATTGTATGTTAGTTTCCGCTTAATTAACAATGTAATGTATGGTCGTGGTTCCAATTGTTGTAAATGTGCATACTAGCTACTGATCCAGGGACTAGTACTGTATGCACATGAGATTTCTATTTTTGCATTGTATGTAAAAATGGGGGTCGTTACACAAATCTTAAATGTTTCTATATATTTGGGATCATTATATCCTCAGTAATGTAGCCAAATTGGTTTCACCAAATTTTGAGCACATTTGATTTACATTTTAACTATTTGTTTCTTGCATGCAGTGAGGCTTTCTACAATCGATTTTTGATTCAAATCACATTCAAATCTAAATGTTTTTACAAAAATGGTGTATCTAAGGTTGCAGGAACTTGTGTGAATAATTTCATGATTTTTGGAATTAGAGATTGCATAGTTGTTTCATAACATCTAAAAAGAGAGTTAATAAAACAGGATATGGTGGGATTTGAACTCACGATCGGTTAGTTCACGAATAACCATCTCTACCATTGCACCATGCTCTTATTTGTGATTAGAGGAAGTGGCAAATTATTTGAGCCTTATCCTCCTTACCCGAGAGCTTCACGACTCAACAATGGCGCTCGGCTGGGCTCAGTGATCTACGGCCAGTGGAAGCTAGGCGCTGTGCAGAAGGAAGGCGAATGGCTAGGAGGCGGCTTCGCTCAAGCTGTTCAGCGACTCGGTGGCGGTGAACTCGGCCGGCAGCTTCCGTTGGAGGAGCTGGAGTCCTAGTTTGGTCGGATCCGGATGGTGTGCGCGAGTGCGTGTGCGGCGACGAAATTCTAAAAAAAGATCGTTTAGGGCCTCAAAACGGCATCCGAAGTTTTGAATCTGTTTTGGCCGTTCTTTTCAATAATTGTAAATGGAATATTAGTTCCAATTATTTAAAATGTAATATTATTTAATTTTAATTCTTTCAAATTAGAAGGCTGGAGAGGTAATTAGGAATATTTAAAATTTTCTATTTTTATTATTTATGACGGTTTCAAATTGGGAGGGAGGAAGAAGTTTAAATTGGGAATTAGAGCTGATTGGAGTCACCAACCGGTTCTGATGCTCTAACATCAGACCCGGTTGGTGCCTCTAACCGGTACTAATAAGACCCTGTGCCAGCTGGCTTGCCGTGGCTCTTTAGTACCGGTTCATTACATGAACCGGTACTGATGTAACATCATCAGTACTGGTTGGTGCCTTGAACCGGTACTAAAGAGCCTCCACAGCCTAGTAGCCGTTAAACCGAAACTGTTGTAACTGTCAGTCCTGGTTCGAGCCCAACCGGCACTAACGGGCCAGTATCAAAGGCCAATTCTGTAGTAGTGCTCTCTCTTGTGAGTTTCTACTTATTTATCCCTGCAGACAAATTCAGTCCATACGCACTGCTGCTGACGAGAACTCGCAGACACTGACAGAATAGCTAGTGTAGAAGCGAACAACACGATGAGATATGTCTATATGTCGCGAGCAAGAAGTACATTGTAAAGGAACAAACAAGCCGCGCATTGGCCCTAGCTTCAGGTTATTGGTCCACAGTCATCGGTCACATGTATATCATGCATGTAATTGGACATGGCAACAGCATGACATGGCAACAGCATGACAGCAGTACGTCTACTCCTATTCTTCCAAATTGACTTGCAAGTGACTCGGCAGTCGCCACCAAGAAGAATTGAAACGATTATCCATGAAGTTTACTATACTGGAGAGGCAGCGAACGAGCGAGCAATGTCATCAGTTGCCATGAACATTGCAAGGCCAATGCCATGCAGCAGCTGTGGGCTGGTCTCATCGAGAGGATTAATTGCAGATACGAAATTAGTTAACTGGAGAAGCTAGCACCTGTACCGCTGGCCTGATCCATGCATGCATGCAGATTGTAGTGCGTCATTTAATAAGACTATGTATGATTATTTTTTGTCAAGTATTTATTAGATTTAGTGATTTCTTAGGCTATTCCCAATGCATAATATACCCATTTAATGCATGTCACATAAGCATTTTTGATGATGTGACAAGAGAGTTAAGAGAGAAGGGAAGAAAGCTGTATCTTGAGAAAGATACCACTTGGGCACGAAATCATAGACATTGAAATTTGAATCATCTAAGTGGCCCACAATTCATACTCTCATACACATCTAGCATTTAATTATCTTGTGGAGACTAAGAAACAATCTATGATACCATGCATTGGGATAGTTGTATCTTCTATAATATCATATGACAGGGCAGCTTTGGATATTGTGGCAAGATACATGCACTGTGAATAGCCTTAGTGGATGTGCATAGTGAGTTGTGAACAAATACGGTGAAATAGAGAGTAGTAGTTACCTCTGTTTCCGAACGTATGACAAATGCAATGAAACGGAGATAAGTAGCGTTACCTCTGTCCCCGATGCATTGATTGACAATTAACTATTAGGGTGCCTGCGTGTTGCAACGAAATCCTAAAAGGGGTGATACATATAAATAGAAATGGTCCTAAGGTATACAATAAAATATAATTTTTTCATATACACATCAAGCGAAGCATATCTCGGTAAGATAGTAAATTAATCAGATTATAAACAAATGTTTTATGTTGAGCATCGTCCAACATGAATACAAATAAAATATCTTTCTGTTGTATTATAAGATATCTATGATGTAAGAACTCTGTAAACGACATTCTTGGTAAATGTCTCATCTGAATTGAAGCGTCCATCCTTTGTAGCAAATCAAATATTTTAAGATTGCTCGTAGAAATAACTTGAGAGAGTGCGATGTAGAGATGACTATGTGAGAACCATATTAGGAAGATAGAGGCATACATTTAGGATAGTTTGGCTATGTGCCTTGCAAATGATCATAATGATTTGTTTTTTCAAAACCCTTAAAAATATCTGCTAAGCACATTTAGCTACACAGATTCAGATTCCCTATAGAAAAAGAAAGAAAGATCATTCATATGAAGACTATTACTTTGATTATCACTTTACGTTTTATTAGTTTTTCGGCAAAAAATCACTTTGAGAAATGTATTATTAACTATCAACCAAACTAATATATGTATTTTAGGAGGACAGTTAACTTCAAACTTATTGAATAATGACACTCCTAACACTAAAATTTTGCAAACCATTGAAAGTGAGCAACGAGACTGTCGACCCCCCATTTTCCACATGGAATGCGAAAATAAGGATCTATCTGCATACAGTACTAGTCCCTGAATCAGTAGCTAGTATGCATATTTACAAAAATTAGAATCACAACCATACATCATAGTTTTAGAGCGGAAGCTATTTATACATTGTATATTTACAATTCAGAGTATATAGCAGCAGAAAAAGTAAAAGTCTTGTAGTGTGCCCATCCAATCTTCAGGCAACTGACAAGGAATAATCCCTAGAAAGATCGCTTTATTGAAGTTCCCGCAACTTGCGACGAAAAGTAATCTTCGGAGCCTCATTTCTCTTCTACCTAAAAACAACATATTAAGCAAGGTTGAGTACTTTCATACTCAGCAAGACTTAAGGTGGTATTTGCAAAATGCAGAAATGCAGGCTATGTCAAAGGAGGCTTCTACGGTTAATTTGCATAAAGCGAATTTGATTTTGTAAATCACGTTGGAATTTGCAAACGAGATTTTTAAAAGTAAGTTTGACTGATATAAAAGTAACAAGTAAGTAAAGCATAAATAATAACTCACAGTCCTCCATGACATGAGCATCGGGACATCCAATTCCTGCCAATACCAATCTTTGCCAAAACAGATAAAACCAACCATTTTGAAAATAATAAAACATCTAACTATGTGCTGACCTTACCAAGTGTCCATAACCGTGGGCACGGTTAATCGATTAGATTTACACTACGCAGAGGTGTACAACTTTACCCACAAGTCATGACCTTTTTTTTGCCGCATATTTCACGCACCTTTGGCGTAGTGGCCAGAATGTTCATGACGAAAACCATTACATTACCTAGGTTAACTTTGCACCAACCTGGTGACGACAAAACCTTTAATATGGCGGCAGAAGAGGGTTGATTTCTTTAGCGCAGCAAGTGGTTTACTCCCCACTACCTTACTTCTCCCTATATTAAGGCGTACGCCATTATATTGGCAAGCGTTTCTCCCGTCACCGTGGTGTGGGCGTCCCTTCGAACAATCCATCATGGAACAACCCGTACTACTACAATCTTCCAAAATGCAAAGTTAAACTAGATAACTTAATTGATTTAAAGCTGACCCATACCAGCACTTGTGGTTGTATCTGTTTCTTGGCTTAAAACAACACAATAGTTCGATCCTTAATCCGACACGGGCGGCAATCTCCCCCTACACCACGTGCAAGTCCCCTATACCTCCGGCTATTGCTATAATCGCCCACGTCAAAACCATAGTTTTATTTTCATTTTTAACCAAAATACCAACCATCATCATCATGTCTCAATATCTCCAAAGACTAGTTTACCCAATTTGTTCATCCCAAATCTAAAGCATAGCCAAGCACGGTTATTAAATCGCATATACCCAAATTGACATTATATATTGTCTAACAATAATTTCTATGCTTATCAAGGTTCACATGTCAATACTTATCAAGGAGGTTTCATGAGACAACAGGTATATCTACCCGTACAACAATATAGCAAATTTATAGAAAATAAACGCATGCATAAATTGATTAGGTAAAACAAAATGAAAATTAAAATATTGGGATCAATATGATCAAAGGGGTGCTCTAACATCAGAACCAGTTGGTGCCTCCAACCGATACTAATAAGACCTTGTGCTAGCTGGCCTACCGTGGCTCTTTAGTACCGGTTCATTACACGAACCGGTTGGTGCCTTGAACCGGTATTAAAGAGCCCCCACAGCCCAGTAGCCGTTGAACCGGGACTGTTGTAACTGTCAGTCCCGGTTCAAGCCCAACCGACACTGATGGGTCGGTATCAAAGGCCAATTCTGTAGTAGTGCTCTCTCTTGTGAGTTTGTTCTTTTTTATCCCTGCAGACAAATTCAGTCCATACCCACTGCTGCTGACTAGAACTCGCAGACACTGATAGAATAGCTAGTGTAGCGATGAGAACAACACGATGAGATATGTCTATATGTCGCGAGCAAGAAGTACATTGTAAAGAAACAAACAAGCCGCGCATTGGCCCTAGCTTCAGGTTATTGGTCCACAATCATCGGTCACATGTATATCATGCATGTAATTGGACATGGCAACAGCATGACAGCAGTACGTCTACTCCTATTCTTCCAAATTGACTTGCAAGTGACTCGGCAGTCGCCACCAAGAAGAATTGAAACGATTATCCATGAAGTTTACTATATTGGAGAGGCAGCGAACGAGGGAGCAATGTCATCAGTTGCCATGAACATTGCAAGGCCAATGCCATGCAGCAGCTGTGGGCAGGTCTCATCGAGAGGATTAATTGCAGATACGAAATTAGTTAACTGGAGAATCTAGTACCGGTACCGCTGGCGTGATCCATGCATGCAAGCAGATTGTAGTGCGTCATTTAATAAGACTATGTATGGTTATTTTTTGTCAAGCATTTATTAGATTTAGTGATTTAATTTCTTGGTGGATGTGCATAGTGAGTTGTGAACAAATACGGTGAAATAGAGAGTAGTAGTTACCTCTGTTCCCGAATGTATGACAAATGCAGTGAAACGGAGATAAGTAGAGTTACCTCTGTCCCTGATGCATTGATTGACGATTAACTAGTAGGGTGCCTGTGTGTTGCAACGAAATTCTAAAAGGAGTGGTACATATAAATAGAAATGATCCTAAGCTATACAATAAAATATAAATTTTTTCATACACACATCAAGTGAAGCATATCTCATTAAGATAGTAAATTAATCAGATTATAAACAAATGTTTTATGTTGAGCATCGTCCAACATGAATACAAATAAAACATCTTTCAGTTGTATTATAAGATATCTATGATGTAAGAACTTTGTAAACGACATTCTTGGTAAACGTCTCATCTGAATTGATGCGTCCATCCTTTGCAGCAAATCAAATATTTTAAGATTGCTCGTAGAAGTAACTTGAGAGAGTGCGATGTAGAGTTGACTATGTGAGAACCAGATTAGGAAGATAGAGACATACATTTAGGATAGTTTGGCTATGTGCCTTGCAAATGATCAAAAAGATTTGGTTTTTTCAGAACCCTTAAAAATATCTGTCAAGCATATTTAGCTACACAGATTCAGGTTCCCCATAGAAAAAGAAAGAAAGATCATCCATATAACGACTATTACTTTGGTTATCACTTTAAGTTTTATTTGTTTTTGAGCAAAAAAATCACTTTGAGAAATGTATTGTTAACCATCAACCAAACTAATATATGTATTTTAGGAGGGCAATTAACTTCAAACCTATTGAATAATGACACTCCTAACACTAAATATTTTCAAACCATTGGAAATGAGCTTCAAGACTGTCGACCCCCCATTTTCCGCATGGAATGCGAAAATGAGGATCTATGTGCATACCGTACTAATCCTTGGATCAGTAGCTAGTATGCACATTTACAATAATTGAAATCACAACCATGCATCATATTTTTAGAGCGGAAGCTATTTGCATATTGTATATTTACAATTCAGAGTATATAGCAGCCGAAGAAGCAAAAGTTTTGTAGTGTGCCCATCCAACCCTCAGGCAACTGACAAGGAATAATCCCTAGAAAGATCGCTTTATTGAAGTTCCAGCAACTTGCGACGAAAAGTAATCTTCGGAGCCTCGTTTCTCTTCTACCTAAAAACAACGTATTAAGCAAGGTTGAGTATATTTGTACTCAGCAAGACTTAAGGTGGTATTTGCAAAAATGTAGGCTATGTCAAAGGAAGCTTCTACGGTTAATTTGCATAAAGCGAATTTGATTTTGTAAATCACGTTGGAATTTGCAAATGGGATTTTTAAAAGCAAGTTTGACTGATATAAAAGTAACAAGAAAGTAAAGCATAAATAATAATTCACAGTCCTCCATGACATGAGCTTCGGTATGTCCAATTCCTGCCAATACCAATCTTTGCCAAAACAGATGAAACCAATCATTTTGAAAATAATAAAACATCTAACTATGTGCTGACCTTACCAAGTGCCTATAACCGCAGGCACGGCTAATTGATTAGATTTACACTCTGCAGAGGCGTACAACTTTACCCACAAGTCATGACCTTTTCTTTTTGCCACATGTTTCACGCAACTTTGCCGTAGTGGCCAGAATGTTAATGACGAAAACCATTACATTACCTAGGTTAACTTTGCACCAACCTGGTGACGACAAACCCTTTAATATGGCGGTAGAAGAGGGTTGATTTCTTTAGCGCAGCAAGTGGTTTACTCCACACTGCCTT
Organism: Guadua angustifolia; assembly: GCA_036346375.1. Classification (NCBI taxonomy): domain Eukaryota; kingdom Viridiplantae; phylum Streptophyta; class Magnoliopsida; order Poales; family Poaceae; genus Guadua; species Guadua angustifolia. Next base: position 20,767,686 of record CM070515.1, read on the forward strand.
ACTTCTCCCCCATATTAAGGCGTACGCCGTTATATTGGCAAGCGTTGCTCCCATCACCGTGGTGTGGGCGTCCCTTCGAGCAATCTATCATGGAACAACCCATACTACTACAACCTTCCAAAATGCGAAGTTAAACTAGATAACTTAATTGATTTAAGATTGACCCATACTAGCACTTGTGGTTGTATGTGTTTCTTGGCTTAAAACAACACAATAGTTCGGTCCTTAATCCAACACGGGCGGCAATCTCCCCCTACACTACATGCAAGTCCCTTGTACCTAAATGTTTAGATTTACATTCAAATCTAAATTTTGGCAAAAACATTTAGATTTACATTCAAATCTAAATATTTTTGCAAAAATGGTGTATCTAAGGTTGCAGGAATATGTGTGATTAATTTCATAATTTTTGGAATTAGGGATTGCATAGTTGTTTCATAACACCTAAAAAGAGACTTTTATTCAAACTCTATTTAAACAACTATACTGCAAGTAACATATGATTTTTTATTGCATATTCCAAATCCTTATTGCCTAACACAAATTTAGAAACTGAGTTAAAAATAAAATAGGCTGGGGTGGGATTTGAACTCACGACCGGTTAGTTCGCGAATAACCAACTCCACCACGACACCATGCTCTTATTTGTGATTAGAGGAAGTGGCAAATTATTTGAGCCTTACCCTCCTTACCCTAGAGCTTCACGACTCAGTAATGGTGCTCGGTGATCTACGGCCAGCGGAAGCTAGGCGCTTGTAAGGACCCGAATTCACCAATTCGAATCCACTGTGTTTCTCCACACTAGTCCCAGGATCAACGCTAGTGCACACAACTTAACATCGGTAAGCATCACATCATACACAACGATAGGAATAGTAGGACTTCATTTATTAGTATAACTAGTGTATGATCTTATGATCACTTACATTATTCAGCCACGCAGGGCTAGACTAAGAATAAATTAAGACACATGCAACGGAAATAGCAAAAGACGTAGATGACTCATCAGCACACCACAGACGACTGACAAGGCTTGGCCTAGTGACTCGTATCCACCTGGGCGATGATTCCTCCACTGTTGATTTGTTGTTGATGGCAAGGGTGAGTACAAAAGCACTCAACAAGTTGTGCACAGAATGCATTTCTATCATAGCTATATGCAAGGCTTATTCCAAAGAATGGCTATGTGTTTTATTTGCAGTAAAGCAGCATTTATGAACACATACATTACATAGATTGAAAAGACAATAAAACAAATAATAACAATAAATAGTTTCAGAGATTCTCAAGTAAACTAAGTTTCCATCCTAAGCTAAGTTTCATCATACACATGGCAACCTGCCATCCCACTCAGTTGTCTAATTGAGTAACTAACCCTTAACTGTAATTCCTGAGCATTGCTCAATACCGCGAGCACGGCTATCCGAATAGATTGTACACTCTGCAGAGGTTATGCACTTTACCCACACGATACAACCATGCCCCACACAGGCGAATGATCATAACAAAGCCTTTACAATGCCCCGCCTTAACCCAGTACTACCCGCTAAGGTTTCAACACTGATGGGCTAAACCACCACAACAGGGCCCCCTTCTTGCGCCATCTAAGTTCATCCATACACCCGGACTCACACCACTAAAACTGTACCAAAGCTAAGACATTGCAAATTAGTCAGCTAGGCTGCCCCATAACAGACATGTGGTTGTATGATTGACTCAGGTCAAAGGCTCGCAAGGTTAAGTCCTTAGGGTGATCAAAGCAAGACTTGCACCTACCCTCTGCCCATCGGGCCCACCCTGGCACACTTGCCCTTACCACTTGCTTCAATCTAAATGATTACCAACCCAGTTGATTACCAAGCACCACGTGCTATCCACAAATCAACATCGTTGCGTGACCACCTCGCCACAACAACTCAATCTCTTTGTGACCACACATGGCACACAAGTTCACGTCATTGTTCCATAATCCATTAGTCAAGATTAATTATCCATGATTCAAGTACATGTGATGACGTGGCATGGCTAAGCAATCTAATCCGATCTAACCATCCCATGTTGATTTTATTATTAACCAACTATAGTGAACCAATCTAGGGTGACAAGTGGATCATGGCATAAAATCGACAAGGTAGGGTATAGTTCAAAGGGTATGATATCTAAATCCTAATTTAGATTGAAACCATTTGTACACATGAAATAATATGCAATATTGTAAAACAAAATAATGACTTTGTAAACATGGGTTAAACATGATCAAAGCACAACTTGCCTTGGTTAAGCTCCTGGTCCTGTTCTGGAAATTGATCTTGTGTTGCTAATTACTCCTCCGAAGCTTCACACACTTCAACGTCTAGGCGAATCGAAAAGTTAAAGCAAATAAATAACAAAAATTGAGATCAAATGAACTCAAAAAAAAGCCACCACTGGATAGATCTCAATTTTACAAATTTTTATAAATTTAAATCACCTCAATCGGAGTTCGTATGAGGGAGAACGAGCTCTCGGAAGATTCAAAATCCTAAAAATCAGAAAATTAGAAAAATCAAATAATATCCGAATTATTTTTTATGAAAGAAATTCTCTTTATTGCGTCATCATGATGTCATGCTGACATTAGCATCGGACCCGAGCCAACCAGACGCTGCCACGTGGCACTTGGCACTATGCTGTGGACTCGGTTCACCGTGAAATCGGTTCACCATGAACCCACATCACAGTGCCATGCACCGGCTGATGCCGGCACGACATTACGCGCCACGCGTCATCCTCCGATTAGTCCGGCCCGAGGCAAAATCTGATCCGCATGGTACTGATTCAACGGTGCGCGATGCACTCGGGTCAAGTACCATACCGATCAGATCCGACGGTCATGGTCATCGACCACGTGGTGAAGTGGTGGCCATCTGATCTAATCTAACAGTCCTAGCTTACCGGTGAGCTTCATTGTTGATAAGGGGGACGTGGCTTGATCTGGATTGCTCGTCTCGGATCAGATGGCGAAGAACCCATGGCGATTGCGCTCCCTCCCGACACGACGTGGACCGATCTACAGCTGTCGGGGACTGGTAAACCTCTGACAAGTCAACTCACGGTCAACAAGGTCCCTAGATCGAGGTGATGCAGCAAGGGGCCTTGACCAAGACCTAAGCAACGCTGATACCCACACGACCTCAAGCTCGGGCGGTAGGGGATCCCGTCGCCGCACGACCTCGACCTTGGCTCGAGGGAGTGCGTTTACTCGGCGGTTACCAAGACCTGGATGGTGGCATCAAGGCAGGCGTGGGCGGCATTTCCGGGGCAGTTACAACCCACCTTCAATGCGCACGAAGCCACTACCCCAGAAATCTCTCCCGTTCGTTACAGGCAGCGTCCGGGAGGATATAAGGTCTCGCAAGGCATGTGTATGGAGGCCATCAGCATACCAGCAGTAGACCACTAGACACACCAAAGACGCTCAAGCTCGAGTAGAACCACTCTCTGACTCAGCCTAGTGAATTCCTCCGCCTCAGGAGAAGACTGGAGTAGGGCTATTACCTTTGCGGGGGCTCGAACCTGTATAACTCACTGTCTCTTGCTCGTTGATGCCTCGCCCTGACCTACGTCTAATCCAACGTTGAGCGCAGGGCTTTCTGGGTCCCTCATTCACACTAACTCCGTTTTCATATTTGCGGCCAGGCGATCCCGATCGTCAACAGCTGGCACCCACTATGGGGCCCGATAGCTTCGCTCACTTGAAAGAAAAGTGATGAAGGTCTCAAGCGCATGGCATACTCCGTCGAGGGACGTTCCTCAAGCGTGGGCTCGGGCGCAGACCCCGAGCACGACGACTCTACATCCTTGTTTTTACCTTCACCCCTGCTACGCGGGCAGCATGTTCTCATGGCAGACAGCCACGGTGTGGGCGTGGCGGAGGGTGAACGTGACCCGTAGACCCCTGAAGACGCTCGTCGGATGGTGCATGTCGCCATCAACTGCTTATAACCGCCCTCGTGAGAAGATCGAGAAAAATGGCGCCATCATCCCACCCACCCAGGCTCCCTCCCTCGGGAGAGCGCCTCCATGCTATCGCCCGGGTCATGACTGATCCAAACCGGGTGAGGTCAGAACTCTTCGGTCGTGCTTTGCCGATGAGCTCGATCGTGCCGCGACAAAGGTCATACCTCCGCAGCACTAGAGTCACCGCTCAGGGACTCACTCCCTGAGAAGTGACGATAACTCTTCACGCCGACGCCGACGTGCTCACCGATCGCCTCCCTGGTAGGAAGCACCTTCTCGCCAGCAACTCCAGGATGTGTCCCTAACTCCGCCACGTCGCCACCCTGTGGACGCAGTTCCGAGTGGTGTTTGGCGCCAATCGAGCTATGTCAGCTCGCCCTCAAACGGCGGCAGGTTAGGAAGCCTTTCCTCGGATATCCCGCCTAGGCACCGCAGAGTCCAAGACCGCTTGGGATATCTCTCGGGTGACTCCCGCGTTCGACACCACGACCGTTCTCGCCGAAGGTCAGGGTGTCGAGGCAGCTTCGACCTTGAGTCCGGCAGTAGTGAGAGTCTCGCCGATGACGACCTCCCCAGGCGTGCTCCCGTTCCGACCTACGGCTGCGCGGCGTACTCCGACGACCTTCGGCGGGTGCGCTGGCCGGCTCATTTCAAGCCCGCCTTGATCGAGCGATTTGATGGAACAAAGAATCCCGATGAGTTCTTGTCGATCTACACCACTGCTATTTTGGCCGCAGGGGGAGACGGGTACGTGATGGCCAATTACCTCCCTACCGTTCTGGATGGTGCCGCTTGCACTTGGCTCTTCAACTAGAAGCCCGGCACCTTCTGCTCACGGCGCCAGATTCAGAGCGCGGTCCGTTCAAACTTTCAGAGCTGTTACGAGCGGCCCAGCAGAGAAAATGACCTGGACCGAGTGATCTAGGGGAAGAACGAACCTCTCCGCGACTTCGTGCGGCGGTTCATCCGCACCAGGAACTTGATCCCAAGTGTTTCCGACGAAGCCGTCATCAAGGCTTTCAAGTTTGGCGTCCGCGACCGGTGCCTCACCGAAGACCTGGAGATTACGACAAGGCTCATCGTCGGCAAGCTGTTTCGTATGGCGGAGCACTACGCGGACGCGGACGACGCGGTCCGCTGGAAGCTCGACTACGACCAAGGTAAGCTCGGCGTTAACTTGGGTGAGGCTGGCCCTTCCAACGCCAAGAGTACTGACCAAGGCTCGGCCGCCAAGAAGCGCAAGAGGGACCGCAAGCGCGATGGTGGCCAACCTCGGGTGACCGTTTCGGCGGACGGTCATCGCGAGGTCAAGGAGGTGCGAGATTCGGCCCAGGAGGGACCTCGCCCCCAGCGAAATCGACCTCGACCTCAGCAGGCACCGCGTCGACCTCGGCAGGAGGATCGCCGGTCTGGGTCACGGCAGGCAGACGGCCGCCCGCAGGGTCCCGAGGGGCGACCCCGGTTTGACAAAGGCAAGTTTTGTCTATTCCACAGGACTCCGGGCCACGACCTGTGAGGTTGCAGGGCCTAGCAAGCCAAGCTGGAGGTCTTCTACGACGGACGTGGGGAGATGCCCGTGCTCCCGAAGGAGGGAGAACAGCCCGATAGGGTTAACACCGGAGAGGACCCGGCCAACCTCGACTTGGATTTCCAGCAGGGCGACCGCCAGATCAACGTCATCTTCGACGGCTCTTCGACGTATTAGTCCCAGTGCGAGATCAAGGATGCCATGCGTATTGTCTATCAGGCCACCGTCGGGAAGCCCACGGACCAACCCTGCAAGTGGGCCGGGGCTACAATCACCTTCACGCCGGAGGATGCCCCCAAGGTATGTCCAAGGACCTCAAGACTGCCTTGGTTGTGACCCCGACCATTAGTAATACCTTGGTCGGGCGGGTCATGGTCGATGGGGGAAGCTCCCTCAACTTGCTGTTAGCCAGCGCACTCGATCGGATGTAGATCCCCGGTCGAAGGTCAAGAGCATCGCGATTCTGTTCTTCAGGATCGTTCCCGGCAGCTCGACAACACCGCTGGGGCAGGTAGTTCTACCCGTCACCTTCGGCGCCTCAGATAACTACCGCACCGAGCTGATCACCTTCGAGGTGGTCGAAGGAGACCTTCTCTACAATGCCATCCTTGGCCACCCGACTTTGGTCAAGTTCATGACGGCGAACCACTACGGCCACCGCTGCATGAAGCTCCCAGGACCTAGTGGAGTCATCACCGTGCGGGGCGACCTCAAGGTGGCGCACGGTTGCGAGACCTAGGCCTTGGCCCTCGCCGACATGTTGCCTCAGCAGGCCTCTGAAGTGACCACATAGGTCGCCTGCCAGAAGGCGGTCATCCAGCCTAGTGGGACTATGAAGGCTGTGCCGCTCGAGGAGGGGGAATCTGTAGGATCGGATGGCGTCAATCAGAGGAGGGGGGGTGAATGATTGCGCGGAAGCTAAAATCTTATTCTTAAACTCTTTGAAACACCCCAATTCAAACTCAAATTGCTTGAAGACCTGTTCACGGTTGGGAGACCATTTAGAACTCAGGCGACCAAGAGAGCACATGGGCGACCAAGAGCACACTTGGGCGACTCGCCGAGCACTGGCGACCAAGAGGACACTTAGGCGGCAGCTTGGGCACTGGCGACGAAGAGGATACTTGGGCGAGCAGGTAGAGCACCTGGGCGACCAGTAGGACACTTGGGCGAGCAGTTTGGGCACTTGGGCGAGCAGGTTGGCACTTGGGCGAGCAGGTTGGGCGACCACGTGAACAGTTGGGCGACCACGCGCACAGTCTGGGCGAGCAGACCGATACACGTCCACTAAAATAGAAAATCCTGAAGATCTAGCCGTTGGATTGACATGAAATTTGAACTGTAGAAACTAGACTCAATTCCTCAGCTAAAACAAAAAGAATCAGGTCAATCGGATCTACGGATCTAAAGTTATGTCCTTCGCAAGATGACAGAATCTGGGCGACCACGCGAGCAGTCAGGCGAGCAGGACACCAATCTGGGCGACCACAAATTACTGAAGATCTAACCGTTGGATTGATGTTAAATTTTAACTGTAGAAACTAGATTCAATTACGAATTAAACCCAATAAGAATCAATCCGATCGGATCTACGCATCAAAAGATATTACCTTCGCAAGATGATACCTTTGCAAAGAACCGAACTCCGTGATGAACTTCGTGACTGCTGTGATGAACAAAACTTCAAGCGATTGATCAATTATGTCGAAGCCAAGAGCAAATCACAACCGCAAGAAGAAGCTCTCTGGAAGATTGATTTTTATTTCATTGTCTAAAGTACTCCAACACAAGAGTACAAACCCTCAAACCTGAACGCTCTCACATCTTGCTCAAGAATAAACAGGGGACACCTCCCTCTATTTATACAGAGCAATCCTAACGAGATAGAATACAACTCCACTTCCAACATGGAAAGAGTCTGTATACATCTCAACTTGGCCCAACGTGGCCAAAAACAACTCTTGCATGTATGTACAACCCACCTGCTGTAATTACGTGACTAACCAGCAACCTTGCACGCATGAACAGCCCACCTGCTGCGCATACGTGACTAACTAGCCTTCATGTGCATGTTCTCTAGCCCGAACGTCCCGCATGACATTCTTGACCACCAAGACCTCGATTCCTCCCTGAATCTAGTCCCGAACCTTAGTTCCTCCATGAACCTAGTTCCGGTCCCGTCATCGACCACGTTCGCCCTCGAGCAACACCTGCACATGAATAAACACAGAAACCGTGCACGAGCACAAGTCCACGACTTGACTCAAAGTCAATCCATGCAACCACTCACACGAGTGCATTGCATCAAGCAGAAACCATCATGCTATCACCAGCATAATAATTATCTCATCATGGCACAAGCACAAGCACCACACATGCTATAATCAAAGTCACTATACAATGCCAATTTCACCATTCAACCAATTTTTCATCACATGATCTCACAATCTCCCCCTTGATGAAAACATTGGCAACACCCTTTGGACCTGAACATTGGCATTAACCTCACAAGAAAAGATTTTAAGAAATTTCATTTTAAAATACAAAGCAAAGTGATCAAAAAGCCAAGTGAAAAATCTCCCCCTAAAAGGAAACCAAATTGTGTGTGAACTCCAAAATTTCTCCCTTTTGACAATAAAACATTTTACTTCTCCCCCTGAATGTAAGCTTTCTTCTCCCCCTTTAACAATGATTTCAGCAAGGAAAAACAAATGAGTGCCAAGACAAGAACCAATGAGTTTCCTTGATCATATAACCTTATATATCACATAATAAGCATAATACATGAACTTAATATTATTTAACAAGTTAGGAAGTGACATGCATCTCAACCTCAATTTAATCAACTATAGCCAAGTACTAAGCAAAATCTTGACAGAAAACACTAGGCTAAAAAATGAAGCAACTAACAACCCAGGGCAAGCAAGTAGTTTCAACTCCAGTCTAGTAGACCAAATTAATCTTGATAACAAGAACTCATGTGGCATGCTTGAAGCATACTTTTTTATTTTCAATGAATGGCATGCTTGAAGCATACATCTTATCTTTTAGGGAATGGCATGCTTGTAGCATACATCTTATCTTTTAGGGAATGGCATGCTTGAAGCATACATCTTGAAGGTTTTGCACATTTTGATAATTTTGACAAGCTTCTTGCAGATTTGAGCCCCCTTTTTTATTCCCTTTTCTTTTATTGTAAACACGCAAAGTGATTAAATAGTCTATGAAAGAGTAAAGCTGAAAATACACATGCTTCATAGCCCAAATTTGTTAAGAAGATTCATTATCAAGCCTATAGAAGCAAGATATCACAAGGTATTAGCTATAGACAATCAAACCAAGGGATTCCGCAATGTCACTTTTAGTTCAAGTAAAACAATTTAGATTATCATATATAAACTCAATTACATATCATATAAAGAAATATGATAAAGCAAGCTCATCAAGTAACAAACTTGGCATAAAACTCCCCCTCAAAACAAGCATCTTAAAAAAAACTTTCTACAGAATATCACTTGAAGGGATTAAATTGAAAACAAAAGGCTGAAAGAACAAACCTCCCCAAAAGCAACCAAAAGAAACTTCCACAAAAAAACATTAACTCCCCCTCAAATGGATAACCAATGATATCAACAGAGAGGAGATGATGATATACATGTGCTTGAGTTATCATGATATGTTCAGTTAAGCATAAGCATGAATCATGACAAATAAGTTCTGAGCATGAAAGGCATGATATAAGATATAACATTATTGAACATGCCAGGGGATACATATGAGTATATGAACAAACATCTCATCTAATGTCACAATTAGATATCTGTGAGTGTAAAAGACATGAGTGTAAAAAAAATAGCTCACAAAGTAGATGAAGAATTATTGCACATGCCTCTTGAAAACCATTTCAAGGGTGAGAACTATCCAAGTCTTGATCCCATCTCGCAAAAGACCAAGATCCACTAAGCTTCTATTCTCCAACCCACTTCTGGAAAACCTACATAGCACAAGAAGATGTCGAGGTCTCGGTACTGGGGTTAGAAATAAAGCATTTAGGAATCCAGTACTGAGACACACGACGAGTAGGCACAACACGAGTATGCCTGTTCACAAAATCAGATTTGCCCTTTCCCGTATTTCTTGTAACAAAAGGTGTTTGCATCACCCTAGGCACAACACGAGTACGTTTGTTCACAAAATCATATTTGCTCTTTCTCGTGTTTCTTTCAACAAAAGGTGTTCGCATCACCTTAGGCACATAATGAGGAGTAAAGCGTGCCTGTCTGAAATTAGACCTAGCCTTAGCTTTTTCTTGCTTCTGTTGTTTGGCTAGCCTAAAGCAAAAATCTACTAGATGTCCATCTCTACCACAATGAGTGCAAGTGTGCTTAACAGAATGCTTAACTTTAGAAGTAGAAGCAATATTTGCATTCATCACAGTAGAAGATAAAATTCCAGCAGATTTAAAAATAATTTTCTTAGGCTCATTTGCAATTTCAAACTTTCCACTTTCAAGAACTTTGATAACAGTGGGAACATGTGTTTTATGATGAGCATAAGAATCAAAACCTAAACCTTTGTTATGAGTGCTGACTTTTGATTGATCCAAAATCATGTTTAGATTTTTCTTTCCTTTAGTGAAACGTTCTAACGATTTTTCCAAGTAATCAACCTTTCTAGACAAGGTTAAACAATTGTTACAGGAACGCCCACTATTCCTTTCTCATTTTCGACAATTTGAGCAGAAAGAATTTCATAGGTGAACAAGGCATCATCATTTGAGAAACTCTAGCATTTGCATCATGTAACTTCAATTCCAAAGATGGAGCATTTTGAACAAGAAGTTGAATCATGCAGATCAATGGTTGAACAAACTAGCACTTTTCATTTGTTTCTCATTTTCCCTATCTTGCTTTAACAGAGAAGCATGTTCTTTCCTAAGTGAAACAAGCTCATTGTGAATTAACTCACATGACTTATAGGCATCATCATCGTGAATCAAAGATCTAAGCTTTGCAATTTCGAATTAGAACTATCAATTTCTAGATCTTTTTCTTTAAGAGCCTTCTTAGATTTTTTAAGTTCGAAGATAATTTAACCATAGCATACTCAAGTTCATCATAAGAGGGTCCTACCTCATCAAAATCAGAATCACTGTCACCATCCCTTTTAGCCATAAAGCACATGCCAGTGAAGTCATCATCAGTATCTCCCTTCTTGTCCCGTGGCTCATTGTCACTCTCAAAGTTCACATCACTAAGATCACACTCCTCCAAGACAGCTAAGACTTTCTTAGCGACTTTTCAAAAATTGGAACGCCTAGGAGTAGTACGCCTTGAGTGCGTTGTCTTTGGTTCTTTTCTTCCTTCTTTTTCAACTTGGGACAATTTGCTTTGATATGCCCGGAAGACCACACTCAAAGCAGCTTGAAAGGCCACAAGTAGTGCCTCCACGCCTCCTCATCCTCACATTGTTGAGTGCTTTGACAAATACAGGAAGAAATGAGCACAAGATCTTCTTCAGGAGCATCTCAAACTGTTCATCTGAAAAGAAGCTAATGCGAGATAAGGAGACGAAGATGGTAATCCGGAAGACGTCTCAAGTTAGCAACAAGTGTATGTGTAGAGGTTTTATCACTCTAGGTGATAAAGAATCCATCTCATAAGTTTTCAACCTAGAATACGATCATCCATGGTCAACGATCCAAATCAACAGCTTGATTGATTTCAAGAATAACCATGCGCCATTCAAGAGTCGAGATCTCAAAATCTTACTAGCATTCTCCTCATCGGATTGTTAACTCCAACACCACGCAAATTGCACAAAATTTTCTCAAATCGAGAGTAAAGATCATCAATTGATTCACCTGGTCTCATAATAAAATCGAAAAAGTCCTTTTAGTAAATATTTTTACGCACTTTCTTAATCTTAGTTGAACCTTCATGATAGTCACATAATGTCTTCCAAACCTGAATGTGCGAACGTAAATGAGAAACTCGATCAAATTCTTTTTTCAGAGATTCCTTGAAAAATCAAGTTTTTAGCTTTAGCATTTAAATCAACGTCGCTTTATTATCATTAGTGACTATATCAGAACATCATATGTAGTAGAGACTTTGCGCCAAACATCATTACCTTGAGCTTCAATATAGGATTGCATGCGACTTTTCCAGTAAGAAAAATTTGAATCATTAAGCATAGGAGGTTGATTAACATACTTACCTGACGCCATACCTCAACCTTGCTCTGATACCACTTGTAGGATCGGATGGCGTCAATCAGAGGGGGGGTGAATGATTGCGCGGAAGCTAAAATCTTATTCTTAAACTCTTTGAAACACCCCAATTCAAACTCAAATTGCTTGAAGACCGGTTCACGGTTGGGAGACCAGCTTTAGAAGTGCAGGCGACCAAGAGAGCACATGGGCCACCAAGAGCACACTTGGGCGACCAGCTTGAGCACTGGGCGACTAGTAGGACACTTAGGCGGCAGTTTGGGCACCTAGGCGACGAAGAGGATACTTGGGCGGCAGTAGAGCACTGGCGACCAAGAGGGACACTTGGGCGAGCAAGAGGACACTTGGGCGAGCAGTTTGGGCACTTGGGCGAGCAGGTTGGCACTTGGGCGAGCAGGTTGGGCGACCACGTGAACAGTTGGGCGACCACGCGCACAGTCTGGGCGAGCAGACCGATACACATCCACTAAAATAGAAAATCCTGAAGATCTAGTCGTTGGATTGACGTGAAATTTGAACTGTAGAAACTAGACTCAATTCCTCAGCTAAAACAAAAAGAATCAGGTCAATCGGATCTACGGATCTAAAGTTATGTCCTTCGCAAGATGACAGAATCTGGGCGACCACGCGAGCAGTCAGGCGAGCAGGACACCAATCTGGGCGACCACAAATTACTGAAGATCTAACCATTGGATTGATGTTAAATTTTAACTGTAGAAACTAGATTCAATTACGAATCAAACCCAACAAGAATCAATCCGATCGGATCTACGCATCAAAAGATATTACCTTCGCAAGATGATACCTTTGCAAAGAACCGAACTCCGTGATGAACTTCGTGACTGCTGTGATGAACAAAACTTCAAGCGATTGATCAATTATGTCGAAGCCAAGAGCAAATCACAACCGCAAGAAGAAGCTCTCTAGAAGATTGATTTTTATTTCATTGTCAAAAGTACTCCAACACAAAAGTACAAACCCTCAAACCTGAACGCTCTCACATCTTGCTCAAGAATAAACAGGGGACACCTCCCTCTATTTATACAGAGCAATCCTAACGAGATAGAATACAACTCCACTTCCAACATGGAAAGAGTCTGTACACATCTCAACTTGGCCCAACGTGGCCAAAAACAACTCTCGCATGTATGTACAACCCACCTGCTGTAATTACGTGACTAACCAGCAACCTTGCACGCATGAACAGCCCACCTGCTGCGCATACGTGACTAACTAGCCTTCATGTGCATGTTCTCTAGCCCGAACGTCCCGCATGACATTCTTGACCACCAAGACCTCGATTCCTCCCTGAATCTAGTCCCGAACCTCACTTCCTCCATGAACCTAGTTCGGTCCGTCATCGACCACGTTCACCCTCGAGCAACACTCGCACATGAATAAACACAGAACTGCACGAGCACAAGTCCACGACTTGACTCAAAGTCAATCCATGCAACCACTCACACGAGTGCATTGCATCAAGCAGAAACCATCATGCTATCACCAGCATAATAATTATCTCATCATGGCACAAGCACAAGCACCACACATGCTATAATCAAAGTCACTATACAATGCCAATTTCACCATTCAACCAATTTTTCATCACATGATCTCACAGACTCATCCAAGTGCGTCCATATCTCGGCCGAGCTGAGTTCCAAATAGGAACTCAAGCTCGTCACCTTCCTCCGCGCCAACAAATATATATTCGCTTGGGAACTGGCGGACATGCCTGGTGTCCCGAGGGAGGTGGTCGAGCACAGACTGCAGGTGCGGCCCGACTGCCGGCCTGTGTGCCAGAAGTTGCGACGCTTCTCTCCCGAGAAGCTCGCCATAACCAAGGAGAATCTTGACAAGCTGCTGAAGGCCGGCTTCATTCGTGAGATCGATTACTCCCAATGGCTGGCCGGCTTCATTCGTGAGATCGATTACTCCGAATGGCTGGCCAATCCCGTCATTGTGCAGAAGAAGGGCGGGAAGTGGAGGATGTGCGTGGACCACACGGGATTGAACTCGGCGTGCCCGAAGGACAATTTCCCTCTCCCGCGCATCGACCAGATCGTCGACTCCATGGCGAATCTTGGTCGCTAAGCTTCTGGATGCTTATTCGGGTACCACGTAACAAAGTCGGCGGTTGACGACGAGAGCAAGGCGTCGTTCATCACACCGCGGGACCCATCTTGCTACGACCATGTCGTTCGGTCTCCGCAACGCTGGCGCGACCTTCCAGCACCTAATGACCAAGACATTCGAGCCTCAGATCGGCCGCAACCTCGAGGTCTACGTGGACGACATCATCATTAAGAGCTCTACCGAAGCCGACCACGTTCAAGACCTTGGGGAGACCTTCGCCAACCTGAACAAGAACAAGATCAAGCTCAACCCGGAGAAGTGCGTATTCGGCGCCGCCTCTGGGAAGGTGCTTGGCTATATGATCGGGGGCTCAGGGGTCGGCCCGAACCCGGAGAAGATCGAGGCAATAGAAAAGATGGCCCCTCCGAGTTCGGTAAAGCAGGTGCAGTGCCTCACCGGCCGCATGGTCGCCCTCAGCCGGTTCATCTCGAGGCTTAGCGAGCGCGGGCTTCCTTTCTTCAAGGCCTTGCGCAAGCACGGGGGCTTCGAGTGGACGCCCGAGGCTCAGCGGTCCTTCGACGAATTAAAAGGTATACCTATCGACCCCGCCCTTACTTACGACCCCGCAACCAGGCGAGAAGCTGCTGCTCTACCTCGCGGCCACCGCTCGAGCCGTCATGGCCCTGGTGGCGAACAGACGCACTGCAAAGACCCAATCTACTAAGTCAGCGAGGTTCTCCATGGGCCAAAAGAGCGCTACCCTCAGGTCCAGAAGCTCCTATATGCCCTCCTCATGGCTGCGCGCAAGCTCCGGCACTATTTCCAGGTTCACTCTGTGGTTGTCCCGAGCAACTTTTCGCTCGGGGAAATCTTGAGGAATCCGGAGGCCGAGGGTCACATCGCCAAGTGGGCCATGGAGCTGGCCGTTTCGACCTCTAGTTCGTGGCGCGTACGGCCATCAAGTGGCAGGTGCTCGCCGATTTCGTGGTCGAGCAGACCTCGCAGCCGGCTCCCGAGCTCGAGGTTAACGAGGAGAGGCCCTGGGTCATGTATTTCGACGGGCCACGGTCCTTCAAGCGCTCGGGGGTTGGGATCCTCATTCTTACCCCGTAGGGCGACAGGCTGAGGTATGTAGTTCGCTTCGGATTCCCAGCAACAAATAATGCAGCAGAGTACGAAGCCCTTCTGGCGGGGCTCCGGGCTTGCAAGGCGCTGGGTGTTCGCCGATTAGTCGTGAAGGGCGATTCACTGCTCGTCATCAACCAGTTCAACAAGGGCTACCAGTGCTCGGAGGACTCTATGGCCAAGTACCTTGCAGAGGCACGCAAGATGGAGAAGTGGTTCCAGAACCTAGAGATCACGCATGTGGCATGAAAGGACAACTCCGATGCGGACTTCCTCTCCAAGCTCAGGTCGTCCGACGACGCGATCCCTCCAGATGTGATCTTGGAGACCCTAGCGTCGCCCACGATCTCCGACCAAGGGCTCTCGGTCGCCTTCATCGAAGGTATTCCCTCGTGGGCCGAGCTAATTCACAATTACCTGGCGAAGGGAGAGCTTCCGACCGACCCTGCCGAGCGGAGTAGAATCAAGCGCCGAGCAAGCTCGTACAGACTTGTGGACGGCAAGTTTTATCGTCGGAACGTTTTTGACATCCTGACGAAGTGTGTCACCACGGAGGAGGGTAAGTACCTGCTAAATGACATTCATTTAGGTCTCTATGGGGCGCATTCTTCTTTCAGGACCATGGTCGGGAAAGCCTATCGTATGGGGTTCTACTGGCCAACGGCACTCCAGGACGCCCGCAACATCGTCCGCTCTTGTCGAGCTTGTCAGTTCCATGCCCGGAAGTCGCATCAGGCTGCCTACGCGCTCCAGACCATCTCGCTCGCTTGGCCTTTCTCGACCTGGGGGCTGGACATCCTCGGCCCCTTCTCGCAGGCGATCGGGGGGAAGAAGTTTTTGTTTGTTGCCATCGATACCTTCACCAAATGGATTGAAGCCGAGCCCGTCTCGACCATCACGGCTCGCGCGGCGGTCAAGTTCTTCCGCTTGTCCGTGGTCACCAGGTATGGCATTCCATGCAGAATCATCATCGACAATGGAACACGCTTTACGATGAGTCGTTCGGGAATCTGCGAAGACATCGGCACCAAAGTATGCTATGCTTCGGTGGCCCACCCGCAGAGTAATGGAGCAGTGGAGCGCGCCAATGGACAAATCATCCAAGGCGTCAAGAAGCAAGTGTCGGATGAGCTCAAACAACACGGCCAGACCTGGGTGGATGAACTTCCTACTGTCTTATGGTATATTCGTACCACAGTCAGCCGACCAACGGGGTCCACACCCTTCCGGCTCATGTTCGGTACTGTCGATGGTTGTGACCGACAATGAAGCAGAGAGAATGGGGCAAGGCGGAAGATCTAGGTCTGATGGTAATGCAAGACACAGAGCAATTTTTACCCAGGTTCGGGCTCTCCAATGCAGATAACACCCTAGTCCTGCATTCGTTGTTTCTAGTGTAAGTGTGAGTGTTCTTGTTTTACAAGCTCTCTAGTACAGATGATCCTCCCTTTTGTCTAGGGTTCCTTCTCTCTATATACACCGGCCAGGGCGTCGCCTGGGCACGGCAGCAGAGGCAGTTGGGGGCAGCAGGGAAGACCGTCCTGTAGCAGCCCGACCAGGCACAGTAGCATGCAGGAGTAGCGCCACCCGTTGCAGAGGTACTGGCGCTGTCTACCTACCCTTGTCGCTTGCACCTCCCGATCTTCTTTAAATGCAGTGCGGTGAGACCTTCCGGTTCCTCCTTTTTACATGGTTGGCCCGACCCACCCCCATGGGTTGATCCGGTCGGCCCGTTAACTAGATACCCAGTCTCATAGCTTCCACAGCAGCCCCCGAGTGCTTCGTGACCGAGCCATCCCTTTTAGGTCTGCCTTTTGCCCGCCGCAATGCTCTCCTGTCATCGTGTTGCTTGGAGGGGAGGTCGTGAAGGACTCTATTACCTCGCGCTAACTTTCCCGAGTGGTACGTAGCCCGGTTTGCCATGTCCTTGGGGATCGGTCTGCCCGTGGGGTGTATCCCTGTCCGTGAGTGGCAATCGGCTTAGCCTGGCGAACACCTTGGTTTGGTTTGAGGGCGCCCTTATCCGCTCATGTCGGGGCGTGGCGTGGCTCGCTATGGGGCGCTCCATTATTTGGCTCTTGGCCGAGCGGTACCCGTACATGTACGGTAGTTGGCTCATCATGGAGCATACCTAGGATTGGTTTAATGATGCCTACGCCCGATCTTGTCGGAGCGTAGCGTGGCCCGTCATGGAGCGCACCATTACTTGGCTCTTGGTCGAGCGGTACCCGTACATGTACGGCAGTCGGCTCATCATGGAGCGTACCTAGGATTGGTTTAATGATGCCTACACCCGATCTTGTCGGAGCGCAGCGTGGCCCGTCATGGAGCGCACCATTATTTGGCTCTTGGCCGAGTGGTACCCGTACATGTACGGCAGTCGGCTCATCATGGAGCGTACATAGGATTGGTTTGATGATGCCTACACCCGATCTTGTCGGAGCGCAGCGTGGCCCGTCATGGAGCGCACCATTATTTGGCTCTTGGCCGAGTGGTACCCGTACATGTACAGCAGTCGGCTCATCATGGAGCGTACCTAGGATTGGTTTGATGATGCCTACACCCGATCATGTCGGAGCGTAGCGTGGCCCGTCATGGAGCGCACCATCGTAATCCCTGAACCGACCCAGCACGGGGCGCATCATGCTCAAACCGGTTCTTGTCCCGGCAACGGCTGTCCGCCACGATCATAGCATTCGGTTGGCCAGGTCAGGATGAGTCGTGCCTCGGTCAAACCCGGCAGCAACGGGCGTGCTGAGGCACGATCCCCACCCCGAGCGGGATTTGTCGTCCTTTATAGTTTCCAGGAGCCGCGCTAGGCTAAGTCTTCCTTGTGCATCACGCCCCCGCTTCATCTCCAAAAAAGCTCATCGCCCTCCCTGCGAGTTCCATTGCTAGGGTTAGCCACCGCATGCGTCTCGGTCGGTACGACCTAGGGAGCTCCTTGTTGGGGACTTAGCCCTGAGATGGATTCAGGCTCCGTCCAACACCAACAAGTTATCCCCGCGGTGGGTGGGCCCTATAAAGTTGTTTCAACAGATCGCACGGGGGCTTACCGGCTAGCGCTGCCCGATGGTAGAGAGCTCTCTAGCTCGTGGAATATAGACCAGCTTCGAAAGTTCTATGTGTAACCCTTTTACCTCAAATTTCAATAAAGCTCTTGTTCAATTATCATGACTGGTCTTTGCGCACATTTTCGTTCTATATTTTGTGTTGGCTCGAGTTCGGGGCCTCTTTGAATCCGACCTACGGATGAGCGCGCTTGCTCTTGGCCCAGGTGTCGGGGGCTTACACTTCACCCCGAAGGTCGAAGTTACTTGTGTTTAACCTCTTCGCATCAATGCTCCCCCTACGCTAGGGTTCGAACTAAGCCCATGACTGGGTCCAACGAGCAAAGCGCAAATCATTGTCATGACTCAAGAGCCTCACTCTAGACCCTAAGTTTTTTCTCGTGCGACCATGTTATGCTCCCTGTGGGCCTTTTTCGATCTTGCAGGTCTTGGTCTCTGCAGGATTTCTAACTTGCGCCCAAGGCCGGCGTTGCTTGACCTTGAGCCCAACGGGGGCTGGACAGGATATACCACGGCCAGGAAAGGCTAAGTGCACGATTAGGAAAAATCTCTCGATCAAGCAAACCAAGACATTGAACTATTCTTGCCAAAATAACGTTGTTCCATTAAACCTTTTTGGTTTTTCAAAAAGTCTTGCTTACAGAAAATCTAGCCCTATTTACAGGTCAGCCATCTCACGCGCGAGCTTCTCCTGCTCAAGCTCGGCGACCTTGGCCCTTAGGGTCGAAAGCTCGCCCTGGAGTCGGAGGGCTTCGGTAGAGGCTTCGGCAGCGCGGCGTCGTTCTTCTTGAAGTTGGGCCAAGGCACTCTCGACCGCCTTGCTTGCTCGACCCAGCTTCTCCTCGAGCTCTTTCACCTTGGCCTCGAGATCGGGGGAGGCCCTCGATGAAATGGCTGCCTGGTCCGCAGCGGCCTTGCTTCGTTCTTCACCTTTGGCTCGTTCGGCCAACAGCGCCTTGGCCGACCTCGCACGCTCGTCCTCGACGGCTTTGTACGCATGGTCCCACTCCGAGGCGATGGCCCGCTCCAACTCGGCCTTATGTGTGGTCTTGAGCGTCTCCACCACCCTGCGGAGGCTGGCGATCTCGCTGGAGTCTTCTGCCGCCTTTTGCGCGGCCTCCTCCTGCTCGGCTTGCAGGTCCTCCACGAGCTTGGAGCGCGCCGTCTCCTGGTCCTCCAGCACGTCGAGCAAGGCCCTTAGCGCATCGGCGTGCGTTTGAAGGCCTTGCAGCCGTTGGGTGACTGAGCCGATGGCCTGCAGGGCTCGAAGGGTCAACACGGCACTCGCCGAAAGAAAGAGAAAGAAGAAGGAAAAAGGCTAAGTCTGAGCCAAGGTCTGGGGAGACTCAAGTACCTGGGTAAGACGACTCTCGAAGATCGCACGAGAGTACGTGGTGGAGCCGCAGCCCGACGTTCCTGGGGCGGTGTCATCCGCTACTGCCGCTGGGTCGTCGGGGGTGTGGCCTTCAGGCACTTTGTCATGGGCAGCTGCGTCTCGAGCTTCCTCCTCGAGGGGGCTCGATTCGCCCCCATGCTCGGCCCCGGTGGTGGCTTCGCCCTTACCCCTCGCAGCTGGGGGGTCTCTAACCCCCACCTCTGCGGTGGTCTTGGTCTGGTCCGCAACTCGGTCCTCCGTGCTTGTCGCGGACAGAACGTCTTCAGGGTCGGTGGCTTGGGGAGTTCCGACCGCCACGATCGGAGTGACCTCGGCGGTCGTATCAAGGGCATCTGCGGCACCGTCTACTTCGGTAGCCTCAGGTAGGTTGACGTTGTCTTCGGCGTCTACTTCGCCGGTGTCATAATCCTCGCTGGTCGCGGGGAGGACCTCCTCTTCATCCGGGTCGTCGAGCCCTTGGTCAAACTCGCCGACCAAAGCCCAACTCTGGGGGCTCGAAGGAATGCGTCCTTGGCCCGAGGATCGGCGGGGCACCAGCACGTAATTGGCCTCCCCCTCTTCGGACCCGGACTCACCCTGGACGATAGTCATTGTCAATACGGGCAGGTGTTGAGCTCGGGCGCTCAAGGTCTGCGATTAAGAGCAACTACTAAGCTAAAAGGGCACAGAGAGGGCTGAGCAAATGAAGGATTGGAGACCTACCTGGGTCGGCAGTCTCCGCTTCGTAGGAGGCTGGCAAGAACTCTGACCCCCTGAGGTCGGGGGGGCGCTCCGCTTTCGGGTCCCCCCGGTCTGGGACCTTAAGGCTCGCGGTGGCTTCAAGTCCCCTGCGGCGGAGGTCCTAGAGCCCCGCGGTTGGGACCCTTCAACCGCCTGAGGACTCGAAGTTCGGGCGGCAGCCGCCGCGCTCAGCTGCTGCAAGAAAGGCACATCAGGAGATGGGGAGGCATGAGCGTAAGTTTGAGGGCTCGACCATGAAGGCCCTTACCGTTGCGCAATCAGCCCATTCAACGTGGGGCTTTTTCGCCTCCCGGTCATCTGCTTTGCCCAGGGGTGGCATCTTCTTCCCCTTCTTACTCTTGCCCCCGCCGGGCAGCGGGAGCATCCTCCTGACTGTCTCGAGCAGCTCCTGATGATCCTGCAAGTGCAACGAACAATTAGAGATGGCGTTGATGGAATGTGAATTGAAGAACAGCTTGGGAGTGCCTACCTCGGCCTTCCGGCGTAGTACGTTTTTCGAGACAGGGTCATTGATGGAGTAATCATGCGCCCCTTTCCCGAACATCTCATTCATCCTGGCGGCGACCCAGGATTCCTTCGGTACTGCAAAGAAGCAAACCGTCAGGAGGGATTGAAGGTCAAGTTCGAGCAAGTCCTCAGGGCAAGAAGATGTACCGGACGTGCCCTCGCGGGTCATGTCGTCGCGCCCTTTGATCTCGTAGAACAGGTGTTCCCTCTTCCGAAGGGGGAAAACCCGATTCCGCAAGAAGTCGCAGGCGATCGCCTGCCCGGTAAGGCTGCGCAAGGCACAGATGTGGATGGCGGCAATGACCTCTTCGTCAACCTCCAGGTCGTTCACCTCTGGGGTCTCCTTCTTCCCGGTGATGGGGGTTCCATCGAACGACAGTGCGCTAGTCTTGCCCTTCTTCAAGTAGAACCACCGCTCGGTCCACGGGCTGAGGGAGTCTCGAGATTGGATTTTGGGGAAGGACCACGGGATCCCCGCCTGTAGCCGGAAGTAAAGGCATCCGACCACAGGGTCCTTTCCAGAGCGGAATAGGTTGAAGAAAAGAATAGCGAGGGGGTGGGAAGGATTCCAAGGAACCCCTCACACAAATGTGAGAAGATAGAAAGGAGAAGGACGGAATTGGGCACCAGGTTGATGAGCTCTATCTCGCGATGGGCAAGGACTGCAGCCATGAAGTCGCTCTCCGGTGTCTGCAGACCGAAGAGCGCATAATGCTCAGTGCATACGAGCTCGTCGTTCCTGGGATGAGGCTCGGTCTCGCCGTCTGGCAACCGCCACATCGCTGGGTCAAGCAGCCCCAGGCTCTCAAGCTCCTACATCCTTGCCAGCAACATGGTGCTTCTTCTGAGTTTTGCCATGGCGATCGCTTTCAAGCTTAGTCGAGGAAAGGAGGGTCGCTCAGGCAGAAGGCTAGGAGTCGACGAGCACGAGGAAATAGGGAGTTTCTTGAAGGTCGCAGAAGGCTTGGGTTTATAGGCCTGGATCGTTGTCAGTTTAGGGCTAAGACACCTCAAAAGGTGTGCTGGTGGTGATTTGACAGGTGCAATTAAAGATCGAGCGGTGGTTCCATGGCGTTGCAGGCACTCCCTCTAATCGATCAGGTTCGTACCAGCATCATGTAGTTCAAGGGGTGCCAGGTGTAACGTCTCTAGGGCCTGGCGATAGGTCTCCGCCCGACCTCGACCCCAGGCTCGAAAGTTCCAGAAGGAAGTCCCCTCTGTCCGTGTGAGGAGGCTCGAGGTCGACCCAAGTTCTTGCCACGACCTTGAGCCTCGGGGGCTAGCTGTCAGGGACTGGTAAACCTCTGACAAGTCAACTCACGGTCAACAGGGTCCCTAGCTCGGGGCGATGCAGCAAGGGGGCTCGACCAAGACCTAAGCAACGCTGATACCTGCACGACCTCAAGCTCGGGCGGTAGGGGATCCTGTCCCCGCACGACCTCGACCTTGGCTCGAGGGAGTGCGTTTACTCGACGGTTACCAAGACCTAGATGGTGGCGTCAAGGTAGACGTGGGCGGCATTTCCGGGGCGGTTACAACCCACCTTCAATGCGCACGAAGCCACTACCCCGGGAATCTCTCCCGTCCGTTACAGGCAGCGTCCGGGAGGATATAAGGTCTCGCAAAGCAAGTGTATGGAGGCCATCAGCATAACAGCAGTAGACCACTAGACACACCAAAGACGCTCAAGCTCGAGCTGTAAACCACTCTCTGTACTCACAGCTAGTGAATTCCTCCGCCTCAGCAGAAGACTGGAGTAGGGCTATTACCCTTGCGGGGGCTTGAACCAGTATAACTCACTGTCTCTTGCTCGTTGACGCCTCGCCCCGACCTACGTCTAATCCAACGTTGAGCGCAACGCTTTCTGGGTCCCTCATTCACACTAACCCCGTTTTCATATTTGCGGTCAGGCGATCCCGATCATCGACAACAACATTCGTGGAAGATCTGACGGTCGATGACGCTCGGCGTTGATGATGGCGTTGTGGCGGCGCAAGCTCACCGAGGCTGGAGACGATGACACGGCTTGCGGCGCTCCGACAAAATTCCGGTGATGAAGGACGGCGAAACGGGCGCGGTGCGATGAGACGAATTTGGATCTGGGCTCCGAACAGCGGAAGAGGATCACGACAGCGACAAAATGCGGTGCAAGGCTCCACGGACTCCGGTGATCTTTTGCACGAATCCTAGGGCTCCTCGGGCGACGGTGCTGTAAGTAAACGATGCGGAGGGCTCTAGCGATCCTCGGGTGCCCCGCCCCCTATTTATATCCTCAACAAACGTGAGGAATCTGGAACCCTAACGGCTTGTGGCGGTGCGACGTATCGGGCCTGGACTCCGACGGTGACTCGGAGAAGAACTCCGCTCAGCCGTCCGACTGACGATCAACGGCTGCGATGGACTCCTAGGGCGACACGATCCCACCCGATCATCACATCGAACGGTCGAGATGATCTAGGGTTCTGATCAACCACGGCAAACACTACTACAGAAAGGCTTATATTAGACGCACGATCACAGACGGTTTTGAAAAACCGTCTGTGATATGGAACATCACAGACGGTTATGTACTCAAACCGTCGGTGTAGATATCACGATTTATTTTATATTACGGTAAATGCATGATGCATTTAAATATCACGCACGGTTTTAAATATAACCGCTCAGTGATAGCTAAATACTCATTACATGCATTTTCTAAGTAAAACTGCTCAGGAAATCCTGACGGTTATATAACACAACCGCTCTGTAATATCTCTGATACTCATTACGAGCGGTTTCTAAGTAAAATCGTCAGGAAATCCTGACGGTTATATAACACAACCGCTCTGTAATATCTACATAGTCATTACTGCATCGTTATATTTAGAAACCGACTGTAATATAAAACCGTCTGTGATATCTCAAAGCCTCCAGCCACTTCGTTCACCACATCACAGACGGTTTTAATTTGAAACCGTCACAAATAATAAAAAATAGAAAATTTTAAATATTGATAATTACCTCTCTTGCCTTCTAATTTGAAAGAATTGAAATTAAATAATATTATATTTGAAATAATTGGAACTAATATTCCATTTGCAACAATTAAAAAAACGGTCGAAACAGATTCAAAACTTCGGAGGCCGTTTTGAGGCCCTAAACGACCTTTTTTTGGAATTTCGTCGCTGTGCACGCACTCACACAAACCAGCAGGATCCGACCATCTGATTTTGGCGCACTTTTCGTTATCTTTCAAACGAGCCAAAGAACGCCCCGATCGGAGTTACGAGTCAAAAGTTATGAACATTTTAACAAAAGTACTCGGAGATCTTATTTGCAAACTAGAATCGGTGCCCAAAAGAATATAATCGGAGAGCTCATCGTGTGATGATTCCAAAAAGCTCAAGAACACCAAAATCGAAGGTACGAGTCAAAAGTTATGGTGTTTTTACAAGTTCTGTGAATAGTAATAGCACATATATTGCAAGCATCATTAATAGTCAAAAGTATGGAAAATAAATTTGAAAGCTTTAAATTTTGCTAATTACCTCCATAGTTTGCTAATTTGAAATAATTGGAAATCGGTGTTCGGGTACTTCACGGGGTTAAAAGGATGAGGGAGGCATAATATGTCAGATGTTACCATACCACCACTAAAATACTGCATCTTATAAGAACTCTGAAGTTAAGCGTGCTTAGACGAGAGTAGTAATAGGATGGGTGACCTCTTGGGAAGACCATACATGTGGTGTTAAAAATGTCTGGGAAGACCACACGAGTAGTAATTAGACGAGAGTAGTATTAGTAGTATTAAGATGGATGAAATCTCCCCTAATTTAGTATTTTTAAATTACCAGTAAGAACAGTGTGCGATGACTTATCACAGACGGTTCTAGTCTAGAACCGTCTGTGATAAGGGCTCATCACAGACGGTTCTAGCCTAGAACCGTCTGTGATGAGCCCTTATCACAGACGGTTCTAGACTAGAACCGTCTGTGATATTAAATTTTACTGACGGTTCAGAAACCGTCTGTGATGACCTATTGTCATCACTGACGCTTTCATACAGACGGTTTACAAAACCGTCTGTGATGTGTTTTGTGAAACGTCTGTAATGTGGTGTTTTGTAGTAGTGAAACGATGCCCGTCTGATGCTGATCCAGCGGCACCAAGCGATTTAGGGTTTGGTGGCTGCGCAGCTTGCTATGATCCAACCGATTGAGATCCAACGGTCGAGGGCAAATCTTCTAGAAGGCGGGTTGCGTGGGCTAAGCTGCAGCATCGGCCAACACGCACAAAGGTCTTTGATAACCAAGATCGTTTCATTGCGAATTACTCGGGTTTTTCTTTTAAAATAAATATTGAAAATATTTTCGATTTATTTGGGCAAATAAAAACACCAAGAAAAATCCCAGAAAAATCTCAAAAATACTTTGAGATATTCTAGATCCAAAAAAAATATTTTTGGCAAAAATTTATTTTAAATTTATCTACTTATAATTAGTTTTTGGCAAAAAGGTTAATATACTTATTTGCAAATAATTCAAATAAATCTCATTAAAATCCAATAACTCTAGAAAATTCACAAAATTCACACATGGCAATAAAACACTATTAACTAAATTAAAAGGCCAAAAATTGGGATGTTACAACGTTGTGCAGAAGGAAGGCGAACGGCTAGGAGGTGGCTTCGCTCAAGCTATTCAACGACTCGGCGGCGGTGAACTCGGCCGGCAGCTTCTGTTGGAGGAGCTGGAGTCCTAGTTTGGCGGGGAGGTCGCGGCGAGTCCTCGGCCGACGGATGCTGCATGGAAAGCTAGGATGAGCTCGGGAGGGTGTGGAACACCCAGGAGTGGAAGAGGATGGCCGACGTGCTTACCTAGCTGCGATTTGCTTGAACTCGGGGCTTGCCTGCCTTGCTCGGGTCCGGCAAAGCTCTTGGCAGAATTGCAAGGGCAAGCAAGCAAAGAGGTAACGAGTGGCTATGGCAGGGCTTAAGTAGGGTGAAGAGAGGGGGCTCAGCGGCAAGGAGGAATGGGTGCACTGCTTGGCATTGTCTCTGCAAAAACCACAAGCACACACAGGCTCGACGGGGAGGCAGGGAAGTGATAGAAGTCTTCGGAGGGGGCGGCATGGGCAGAGCGCAATCAGCTGGCTCAAGTTATGTGGCAGTCTGACCTTGTCTAGGAGGTGGAAGCATGAGCCAGAGCTATCATGGCTAGGGATTGGCAAGGCTTGGCGGTGGTCTTGGTGTGGAATGGCAACACGATTGGCTTAAGTAGGGTGAAGAGAGGCAACGGTCGGCCGGTGGCAGAGAAAGTGAGGTCAAACCCTGTCGCGGCAAGGTATTGGTAGCATGAATGTAACATCCTAAAAATTTAAAATAAAGTAAGAAATTAAAATTCAGAATTAAATTATATTTATTGATGCTTTTTCTGAATTTCCGAAATTTTTTGGATTTTTTTATTTTTGCTTCAATGGAAAAATCTTTTCAAGTAATAGATGAATATTAAAAATGAAGTATAAAGTCAATAAAATCTATAAATCCTGGATAATCTCAAGAATTCACTAGAACCTCATATTTAAATTTTAAAAATGTCATATCCAACATTTATGCGCAAAATACAAACTCATTTATTGGACCATGACTAACAATAGTGAATTTGTCAGAATTTAATAAAAATAATCATGCCTTATATATAGCTGAACATTTTATATTATATTATGGAGTAACAAGTAAATCTTCATAAAAATTTCAGAAATTAATAAATTATTTTGTGATATTTAAAAATTCAAAAACCGAGAGATTAGAAAATAAGTAATCTGAGTGTCAAAATTTTAATAAATTAAATACAAAATATTTAAATATAAATTTTTTACTTAAGCCTAATTTGATCAGGTGGAACTTTCATAAAAAGTTTCAAAAAGTTTTGAAAATATTAAATTATCTGATAAATCAAAAACTGAAATATGAAAACTATGCAGAACAGCTTTTCAGAATTTTTATAAATTCTGTGAATAATATTTTTCTCTAAAATTTCTACAGTGATAAGATAACTTCCTTTCCATCACACAAAAAATTTTTGATAAATTTTTAAGTGACAGTTAACCGTGCCATTGAAACCCTTTCCTACTCTGACATATGGGTCCTATTATCTGTCCAGGCCCACACGTCAACATCCCACTCCCTATCATCTTCTTCCTCCAGCACTTGCGCCTCGAGCCAATTCCCTCCGCATGTGCTGTAGCAGCGTCATCACTGCAAACTGAAGACACTCAACCAATGTCGATCCACCATGACTCCTCCACGTGGCCACCGCCTCCGCAATCCACGCTGCCACAATAGTTACGTCCTACCTTCGAGCTTTGCCACGGCAGCCCAGCTACTTCCCCTGTGCAACGAATCATCCCATCAAGCTCACGCTTGAGGCCGGTTCATCCGTTCCTCGCAACTATAAATTGAGCCTAGAGATCACCTAAAGCCGCACCATCTTCCCCTCATCCCTCTTTTCTTCTCTTCTAGCTAGGTGCCCGAATTCTCACTCCTTTCCGCCATTGCTGAGAATCTCCAAGCTCAAAACAAAAGTCAATTTGCACAAAATAAGAATCCGTTTCCAAATTGCTTTCGGATACACCTTATACACCTTCTAGTGATCAAAAGCCCTCAAAATACTTCATCTATTTCCATGCCAAAACTCGCCGCCGCCATGCACCTCCTTCCTCAGCTTCGGTCATCCTATGGCAAAGCCCCTTGGCCACCCTCCGCTCAAAATAAGCCCAAAAATGGAATCACCATGACCTCTAGATGCTAAATCACTTACCCATTCGAGCTCATTTGTATTGGTAATTCACCTTCCCCGGCTAGCCGCTGCCATGGCCGCTGCCCCTCCTAGGTGGTAGCTCACTTGAGACCTCCTCAGGCTGAATCGGTTCCAGCACCGGTTGTGTCTCGTCGAGTTGGCCCCCCCCCCCGTGTCCTCGCCTTCGCCAGATCCTCGTCAAACGCTGCGTGCGCTGCCCTAAGCCCTCCTCATTACGTCTCCTGCGAATGGGTCCCGATCGGCGATGACACCAAAAGACTCCAGTGCATGTGGTAAAGGCGCTTTCCATTCACAGCAAACATATTTGAGATTTATTCATTTAATTTCCAGATCGAAATAAATTCAATTGTTAATATCTTGTGCATTTTTAATACAAAGCCAGTAAAAAAATCTATATTCATCTAAAATCGTGAAGATTCTAAATATACAAAAATATTGAATTTTTGAATTGCAAAACAATTATTAAAATTTTAAAATGAGATATATGCATTAGTATAGACATTCTTGCACATATGAAAAATATAACTTCTAAAATCATAAAATAAATTCTTATGTGCTTCTAGAATCATAATAAACCCAAATATTCAAAAACATTTAACTTTTAAATGAGTATATAGTAACTCACAAAATAATAAAACATTTTATTTAAATTCTTGGAATCAGTAAGGGCTAATGTATGTAAAAATCTTTAGAATAAGACTTAGTTTGTATTCTTTTAAAAAAAAAGGAATGCAAATTACAACAATAAATAAATAGATAACCTATTGCGGTTAAAATCAAAATAATGCAAAACCAACTTTAAAACACATCTAGGATTGCACCCTACAAATACCTAAAAAATGAATAAAAGGTCATGTATAATGTAACCACAAACTTAAAATGAAATCCGACTTGATATAACGTTCACACATGATCAATTATACTATTTCAATAGCAGATAAAATAACTCGTCTAATTACCAAAACTTATAAAGCCAGTTTAGAAACACTCTACAAAGTTCATACTACCATATTCCAAAGAAAGAATCTTGCTTCAACATGCTTTGCATATTTATCTTGTAGCACCATAAGCCTAAGTATTCACATTCCAGTAATCCGTAATATGAACGAACAAACTTTAATTATAAACGAGGAATTAATGGATATGACATTTGTATCACCAGAACCTTCTCAAATATCATGAAAATGAGACCGGTAGCCTAAACCAATAGATCTAACTTACGCGAAACTGATTCTATACAAAATCAATCAAAGAACAAGCAGTATTCATTCATAATACAATGTGATCACTTAAGCCTTTTCGGTAGCTTGCAAAACATCTCGTCTAAATACACATAGTGTGAAGAATAGACTAGAAATAATATTTAGTCTATAATAATCTAGAAAAATATTCTTATTTCAACTTGCTTTGCATCTGAATCTGTTAGTGCAAAACCTTTAAGCGATAGGGTTGCGAGAAACACATATAATGAATAGTAAAGTTTATAAACCCTGTAACTGATTATTAATTTTACCAATCCAAATGATTTTTGCATCTTGAATTCGATGTTTTAAATAAAAGGATACATAATTTTAACTTCTTGAATTCGTAAAACAAGAATAGATAATACATAAAAGATACCATGCATCGTTCAAACTGCTAACAATTTGAATGTATACATTTAAACGACTGAAACACGAGAACGTGAAATTATTGAATCCAACCCTAAGACGCACCAGCTTTTTGTAGCAAATATTTATTTGATTTACTATCTATTTTCTTTTTGCCTTTATTAAAGTTTATTATTTGCTATATTTCCGTTGGAACGACGTGTAGAACTCGACGTTGCTAACTCCGCCGTCAACGCCGCCAGCTGCAACTAGGATATCATCTTAGATGACAAATAAGCAAGGCAAGCACCCTTTTGATCATGTTGATCCCAGAGATTATTTTTCTTTTGTTTTATCAAGTGATTTCATGCATGCGCTTATTTTTAGTAAATTTGCAATTTTGTGGTTCTGGTAGTTATACCTGTTGTTTCATGGAACCTCCTTGATAAATATGAACATGTGAACCTTGATAACCATATAAAAGGGTTATACAATATATAATGTTAATTTGGGTATAAACGATTTAATAATCATGCTTAGCCATACTTTAGAATCAATAATGAATCGATGAATCAATGATGATGATCAGATCAAAAGATGTTTCTTGAAAAATGGAAAATGTGTTTGGGTATGATACTGTTGGATAATGGTTATTTTGGTTAAAAATCCCAAACAAAACTATGGTTTGGATGCTAGCAATTTTTGGCAATAGCTGGATGTACAACAGAAGTTGTACGTAGTGTAGGGTGAAGTATTGCCCGTGTCAGATTAAGGACCAAACGTCGTGTTGTATGATCCAAGAGAAATCCATGCAACCACAAGTGTTGGGATGGGGCAACCTTAAACTGATTAAGTTATCCAGTTTAACTTTGCATTTATGGAAGGCGGGAGATTGCACAGGCATTCCTTTCTAGGTCTACTTGTAGGGGTTTCTACTTACCAATGCAACGGTGTACGCCTTGTTAAGGGGAGAAACCTATAGTACAGGGGTACTCTCATTTTTCCATTTTCAAATAAATGATGGTATATACGCTATTCAAGTTTCTTCTCCTCGCAAGGGTTAACGTCCCGGGCTGGTGTAAAGTTAAACTGGGTAATGTAAAGGTTTTCGTCATGAATATTCTGGCCACACGCTAAAGGGAGCATGAAACATGCGACAAAAAGAAAAGGTCATGACTTGTGGGTAAAGTTGTACACCTCTGCAGAGAATAAATCTAATCGATTAGCCGTACCCACGGTTATGGGTGTCTTGGTGAACTGATGCGAGTTAGATTTTGATATTTTCTAAAAATGGTGTTGGGTTGGAACTTCTTTTGAAACTGGTTATGATTTCATATCAATGGGTTGATATTGTTGGATTTCACGAATTGAATTGTTGGATGAATGATTATATCATTATGTCAATGGGTTGACAATTGTTGGACTTCATGATTGAATTATGGATTTGATTATTGGATTATTGGACTACTGGATCTTTGGATTATTCAAAGCTTGGGAAAAGCTATGAGTATTTCTTATGCTTTACTTATTTTCTTATCAGTAGTCTTGCTCTTACAAATTCCATTTAAAAAATTAAAATTGATTTACAAATTAAATTCTGCTTTAAATTAACTATAGTAGCCTCCTTTGACTTGGCCTGCATTTATGCAATTGCAAATACCACCTTAAGTCTTGCGGAGTACGAAAGTACTCAACCTTACTTATTTTACTTTTTAGGTGATCACGAAATTTCGAAGAACATCTTTGTCACAGGTTGCGGGAAATTTATGAACGTGATCTTTCTAGGTTTTATGTCTTGGCAGTTGCCTAAGGGTCGGATGGGCACGCTACAAGATTTTGCTTCTTCTATGTATTGTTAAATACTCTGAATTGTAAATATAAATTGTAGATTTAGCTTCCGCATTAATAATATGACGTATAGTTGTGGTTCCAATTGTTGTAAATGTGTGTACTAGCTACTGATCCAAGGACTAGTACGGAATGCACATTAGATTTCTGTTTTGGCATTCTATGCTAAAACGGGGGTCGTTAAACTTCTTCACCGCTCCACATCCGAGCTTCGCTGGTAGCCAACGCATAGATATGATTTGGGACTCAGTTGCGAGTGCTTGCACTGTCCACTTGCCTCCACACCGATGCTGGTCCTTCTCCTCGCAACTTGTAAAGGGCGAATGTTGAGGGTGGTGGTGGAGATGGAGAATCAAGAGTGAGAGGCTGTGAGATTTGAAAGGGAGAGTTGAGCACGCCAGATCGAGGGATGGGGAGGTGGTGCAGCGCCGAGGTAGATTGAGATGGAAGACGTCTTTGCTGGAGCGGTTCGGGCTGTGTAAGCCTGTGCAAAGATGAGAGAAAGGGGCGAGACGATCAGATTAAATCCCCTTCTATCTCAACTGTTCATATCAGATTCAACAAATCAAGTGTTTAAAAAAATGGACAACCACCACTAACTTCTAATTAGAAGTAGTAGAGATTGGCATCGGGAGTTCTCGTACACATATACTTCTTCAAGGCCGAACCGATGGATGAGCTAGGGTTCTCCAATTTGAAGCATCCCCACTATGGTACTACTAGTATTTACATCATGGGCCTAGGCCAACAGCAGCAGTTGAATGACTCCCAAATCATCCAGCCCAAAACAGAGGCCATATTGGTCATTAGGCCCATACAGACAACAACCATAGGAAAAACATGTGCCACGCGATACCTCCTGAATTTGTTTGTGGGCTGTAATTGATGGGCCGTTTTTGTACTTTACCTCTTGACACTAAGCCCATGAAATTCTTTTTTTGACAAAGTTACCAAAGTTTCATTAATGAAACCAGATTATGGGGAGGAGAAAACAAAAACTACTACTACATAGAAGAACCGTAGGATTAATGTACTCCTCGACGTACAAAAGTCGTACTTGTGGAGCGTTCGCGAACATGGTAAGATCAATCCGAGCACGAGTTTTACGTTAATGCAATCGTCACGAGACAAATCGATCAGTCATTCTGTTGAATTGGATCGAAGAAGCTACAACAAAAGGCCCAACGGCTGCAGCCGTCACGGCAGTGTTCGTCTATATTTGTATCCTTTAGTTAAAATTTCTTCTATAGACATTCACGGAAGATGGTGGATGAAGAATCTCGCATATGCTTGTCATTCGTGAGTATCTGATACCTGCGGACATACCTGTGTGCCAACTGCTACTTCATGCAATTGATATCTCATCATAAAGGTAATGAACATATTAAAAGACGAATAGCAGTATACCCCTGGTTGACTACTACTTTCCACAATCGATATATATCTGAGAAACATGTAATATAGCTCACAGATATGGCATGTTCTATTAACATATATCGTGGGTTGATGGTGATCAGATTCTAGGTAGAGGTCACCAAATTATTCTTTCTCATATCTTGTGTCTATTTGTTCTCCTACTTTTGTTCTGTGTAATTATAATTGATCTTGCTTCTTGATTTTGATTGATTGTACATGGATAGCTAGACGAGAGTAGTTTCTCACCACGAACATTTATCGGATAAGTTCAATTTACAACTTAAACTTTGGTTTCGCTTTGAATTTCAAACTTAACTAAATCCGTTCAAATCAGGATCTCAAACTTACAAACCCACTCACGCACCCTTGGCTAGATACTGTAGCTAGCTATATCTCTTGATGGTTGATTGATGAGAATGACATGGACCTAATTTCGACCCCCGATATATATATGACCAGTTCTGTTAACATGTGTCTCACGTTGATGGTGATCAGATTCTAGTTAGAGGTCGAATTAAAAAAACAACATATATCCATCACATGATACTGCTACAAGAACTCACCTTGAGCTATCACTTTCTGTTTGAATGTAAGTATGTGTTTGATTTTCACATGTACATTTGATTCAGTGAAGTTGTTCAGAAGGGGAAGCCCCACGTTGCCTCTTCAAAAAAAACGCATGGCTATGCTTGTAGCTTATGGATTTCATGTAATTCCATACTCCCTTCTAGGATTCATGCTGTTTGGGTTTTGAATCTTTGAACATTAATACATGTTAAAGTGCAGTATAAATTGTTTGCATAAAATAAATGCCATCAGATCTATCATGCAAATACTGTCAAAATGTATAATTTCTTTTTGTTTGCTAGTATATTAATTGATTGATTGTGTGGATCGCTAGACGATAATAGTTTCTCGACACAAACATTTATGGGATAAGTCCAATCACAACCTTGAACTTTTGCTTGGTTCGATTTTCAAGCTTGAACATTGAAACCATTCGACTCAGGACTTTTAACTAACAAAACTGTCCACTTTACCACCATCGAACCAAATCGGGGTGGTTTCCATCGATGTATCATCCCAAGTGAAAACTAGATGTGACAGTAATCCTTGTCAACATCAACCTAACAACCATGGGTTCCACATGTTAGCCTCCTTTCTCTCTCCCGCTTCTTCTCTCGCATTCGCTCTCCTCCTTGTGAACTCCAACCTAACAATCTGAGCATGGCCATGAGGTGTTGAGATCCAACAACCTCTGTGGAGCTAGTGATGTGGCGGCATCCCAAGACAAAGTCCAGCATGGCGGCAGCCTAGGGCAAGAGAAGCCCAGTGCAGACGGCCCACTAGACGACAATGCAGTAGCATCCTAAAGTAGAGGAATCCCGGTGAAGGTGAGTAGATCCCATCGAGATCGAATCGAAGAAGAGGTAGGGCCGACAGAGACGATGAGATAGGTGGGGATGAGATGGCTCGATCTGGTGATGAATGAGGCTGACGATGACAAGGATCGACGGTTCCGTGGCCAACGGTGATGGAGATCAACGGATTCGACCCTAATGAGGCCAACGATGGTGGGGATCGATGGATCCATGGTCAGCAGTGAAGATGCGAGCAAGCCTCGAGCTACCACCGACCTTTTTCTCCTCATGCTAGGTGTGGTTGTGCCGCTATCATCACCTGTCTCACCAGGCTCAAGCTCCTCATCTCCTTATCCCCCACTGTCCACCCATCTCAACTCACCAGCACCGCCACCCAATCGAATCACTAACAACATCCTTAACGAGATCGCTGACCAGGTTGTCTCCAGGTTTTGCCATGCCATCAACATCCTTGATTGCACTGGCCACGCCCGCTTCTGCCATGGAGTTATCGGGGCTACCATCATGTCAATGCATACCCATCTTGCCTCACTTCCTTTGCCTTCGCCGGTGGCAACGTCGCAACAGGTACCTCATAAGAGTCTGACACCAAACTTCACAAAGCCGACCAGAGTGCCCACAATGGCATCGGTGACATCGATGTCGTTCTTCTTGTTGATGACATTTTGGGACAAGATGGTAGGGTGTCAAAAGGTTGGAGCAAGCTAGTCTCCTCCAGTGGCTGGTGGTTAGAGCACATATGACTTGAGCAAAGAAATCATGGAGAAGCAAGAGATAAAGGGTGGAGAGGAGGAAGAAGAAGAGTGCCACATCAGCTCTATATAGATACCAAGCCAGCGAAAAATGAGCACGTATGTGCCACATCATATAAAACTACCCTCGTTTGAGTCAAAGGGTAAATTGGACGGTTTAGATAATTCAAGATTCTGAAAATCGAACCAAGTGCAAAGTTTAAGATTGTAAATTAAACTTATTCCAATAGTTAATTTCCACATGTTTTACGCAAAGAGATTGTTGTTTGCCAAAATCCTCTTTCTCAATCTACAGAGAACAAAACTTTCACATCATACTTCCACTAGCTAGGTCCTAACCGATTGATAATGACGTGGATTTACATGAAGCCAGATGGGGTCAACCACCACGTTGTTGGTGATGACCCGAACTAGAGGCCGTAGAAAACTTCTATTGCAAACCGCAAATAATTTTTGGCGTGTTGATTTTACTGTTATGAGATAAGGACTTTAAACCGTATCCGTTTAGAACTCTATCTCTTTATGGTGTAGGCGAATCCGAACTCTTCTCTCGGACTACTATATATATCGGGTGCTTCCCATTATAAACAATGAATCAATAAAAAGCGAGAGAGAATTCCACCTATATTGTGTGCCTTTGCGTTCTTGCTCTTGGGATTGCATCTATGAAATCGGTGATTGATTGCGGGAGATCGACTATGTTTTATAACATGTTATCAGCACGAGTCTATACAACAAGAAAGAGGATCGTCGACTATCACGAACGATCTACTACTGGCGATTGATCGCCCGATCCGATCTGCAATCAACTCGCCATCACGCCGGCACCCACTCAGATTGCTGAAAAAGTCCTATGCGATAGTCTATAGAATTTTCCCTACGTAAGTTCAATCTACGATGATTGATCGCATACGAACTGTAAAATCATCTTATAGATTATTTCTGTTGATTAGAGTCTACTGTTAGTCTAATCTAGCATAGCAATCATTGAGTTACTTTCACCATTAAAAAAACCATCGCACCGGCTAAACCGCACATCTAGCAGGAGGCGGTGTAGGCTGTGCCTGCGCTCGAAGGTCCACCGAGCACTCCCGGACGCTACTGCTCCCGACCGCCCGCTATGGTCCTCGGCGATGCCTGGCTCCTATTCTCCAGCCAATTTTCCTAGTGTCGCCTCGTGCTTCGGCCCAGCCATCGCGTTTCCCGACGTGGCGCACAACCTGTAGTCGTGTGCTCCTCCCCGCCAGCCGGCTGCCGCACGTCCCATCGATGTGCGCATCGATCCCATCTTCGGCTTTTGCTCCTACCACCGACCTACGCACTCGGCCCGAAGCCGCACGAGTAGCTCACCGCATTGGCCTTCGTACCATGGCCGCTCCGAGCGCCGTCGCCTTGGATTCCCGCGGCACGCCGATGCCTTGGCTTCTCCACGCGCCCGCTGATGCCGTTGCCTGTAGAGACGACCGCAGACCGCCGCGCCTGAAGTGCCGCCGGCCTTCCTCGGCCGAGCCCGATGCGTCACCGCCGAAGCGTGCACTCGACCGACCGCAGATTGCCGCGCCTGAAGCGCCGCCGTCTTTCCTCGGCCGAGCCTAATGCGCCACCTTCCTCACCGCGCTCGTGCTTGACTCGATGGCTGCGCCCGCGCCTGCTCGTCTCTCGCATCGGAGGCACCACAGTGAGGAGCTTGATCAGCTTCAGTACCGGTGCTCGGTTCGGCGTGGTGCTAATAACCAGAGGCGGAGTCAAGGACGCAATGCGGCAGCTATGGTTTTCCGAAATGATTGGCTTCTTGGGCTAGTGGCAAAGCAAGTGCATGGGCCATTGGTCGAGTGGTGTAGGGGCCGGTTGGCCAAGTGACCAGATGGGCCGTCTTCGATCCAGAAAAAAAATAGCCTAGAGGGCCGTTCGGCCCATTTTATTAAAAAAAATCTAAAAATTGGTATTAGAATCTAGAAATTAGATTTCATTATTTATAGGATTCTAAAAATTCTGGAAAATTTCATATTGCATAGTATGAATTTATTGTCTCTGGATTAATTTTCTTACCATTATGCCATGTTCATATGTGCTAAAATTTTTTTTTCTGGTAATTAAGTAATTCTGAAAATTACTTAATAATTAACAAAAATGCTATAAAATTATGAAGTAATCGAGCTATCAAAACGGTTTTGGGCTTGAGGGTATAAGTGGTTGGGGCTTTTATTTCTGTTTTGAAGGAACGGATAAATGACAATTGGTGTCTAAGGAAAACACACATGAGGCTAGGTTTCTTAATTAGCGCCTGGAATCAGGATATGCTCCCTCCCTCATGTGAGCCCTCGGGGCGGGTTGACCTGGCTAAGAGTCATGTTGACGGAGGCATTCATTACATGATTTTATACCCAACCAACAAGAGTTACATAATATGTAATTATGACAAAGTTTAATTTTCTGTTAAATGGTAATTCTGGAAATTATTTAATAATTAGCAGAAAATTATAAAAATACTAGGAAAATCCTGGAGAATCTGTGATAATTATCTACTGAATAGATATAGACCATACTTTACTGATTCAATAAGAATCATGCAAAATAATATTTTATCTGAAGTAAAATCCCTGTTTTGTTTGCATATAGGATATGTCTGACATCGCAAAGAAAGAGTTTGCTGAGCTTGCCCTGAATGACAGCAATTACCTCACTTGTGTAATGGATGCCAAGATAAACTTGACAGCCCGATCTCTTGGAGCCACAATTTCCCAGCCTGAAGCTGGTGCCCCAGCTCTCCCTGAAACTGCTAAGTGTGCAGCTTTGCACTTCCTGAGGCACCATCTCCATGCGGACCTGAAGGCCGAATATTTGATGGAGGAGGACCCACTGGCCCTATGGAATTCCTGTTGTTGACAACAAAATAGAGTTGAATGACGATCAAGTCTCCGACCCCACAGAAGAATTCAAGAAGGGGCTCCTTGGTTATGATGATACTCCCATGGAAGAGGATGATCTAATTGGGGATGAGCTAAAAGCACTACTACAGAACCAACCATTGATACCAAATTTCATCGGGTTGGGCTGGCAACCCGGACCGATAGTTACAACAGCCCGGTTCAACGGCAACAAGGTCAGGGGGGCTCGATCACGGTTCAAGGCATCGACCGGTACTGATGATCTCACATCAGTACCGGTTCGTGTCACGAACCGGTACTATTTAGCGGAGGCTCAATAGTACTGGTCAGTGCTTCCAACCGCTACTAGGTCTACTAGGTTCCAATTTAAACTCCTTCGTCCTCCCGCTCTCTACCCGACCAAGAACAATGGAGCTTCGGCCAAGAGCTTCAAGGGAGGGGAGGTGCTGCCCAAATTTTAAAATGTTGGTCATTTTACCCGAAACCAAGGTAACTAAGGTTAGCAACATCATTCCTCACTACATTTGGTGTTAAATGGAGCCTCTTCTTTGCTTGAAATATGAAGAAAATTTGATCTTTTCCCATGATCGATAAAAGATTATGAATGTAGAGATCTAGCTCGATCTTTTCAAGTAGGTTGCAAAAACTTGTTGTGTAAGCTTGGAATTTGCTTGGATTATAATGTAGCTCGCATTGAAGGTGTGGATCTAGCTCAAATTTATGTTTTGGTTCCATCGATCGATGAAGAATTTTGAATCTAAACTCTGACGGACCAATTCTTTTTGTAGGTTGCAAAAACATGTTGTGTAAGTTTAGATTTTGCTTGGATTATGATGTAGCTCAAATTGAAGGTGTGGATCTAGCTAATATTTAGGTTTTGGTTCCATCGATCGATGAAGAATTTTGAATCTAGATTTTGATTAATCAATTCTTTTAGTAGGTTGCAAAAACTTGTCGAGTATGAATACCAGAGCAAATAATCATTTTATGAAAAATATGTAATGAAATATAGTCCTTTTAAAAACATGTAATGAAATAAAGTCGTTTTAAAAATATAGCTATCCTAAAATAATAATTTATATAGAAAAAATATGTTATGAAATATTGTCATTTTAAAAATATTATCTTTTTAAAGAAATTTCACCTAAAATTAAATTTATCAACCTAAAATTTTAAATAATTTTTAAATAAAAAAATATTAGTTTAATTTGGATTTTGGGAAATGTCCAACAATTCATTATCGAAAAATGAGCTAACAGTTACCTTGATGTAACATAATGTAGATGGACCGGCGATGGATGTACATGGATCGACGTTCCCGGAGTTCTTGCAGGGTTTGCAAGATTTTTTGTCGAATGGAACGTCATGTATGATCTATACCAGACAGACACCCTCGCCGCGGCCATGCTGGGTTGCTAGACTCTGTAAGTGTCTTATTTACAAAAAAACCATTGTGTGTGCCCTTGTACTATACTAACTTCAAGCCTAACTTATTTCTTCTTATGTAGAATGGAGATACAAAGATGCCGAAGGGATCGTATTTTTGATATGGGCTTCATGGACCCAGTAGTTATCAACGAGACAACTATTACAGACTACCAAAGTGAAACAGAGACTAACATATACAATGCACTAATGGGACAAAAATATAAGTCAAAGATATATCTACCCTACGCATTTGAGTACGTGTTTTCGTACCGCCTCGTTCTACTCCTTTTTCATAACACGATGTTAGAACTAATTAGTTATCTACGTTGATATATATATATGTACAGTTTTCACTGGATTCTTCTTATGATCGAGCTAGATCGTAGCCTGATCACAGTTATGGACTCAAAAGGAAACCAGTTAAAAAGTTTCAAAACTTTATTGACATGCTCAGCCGGTATTAATTCTTGTTCCTTTCATTATTGTACTAGTTCTATTTCCTTCCATTTGAAACAAATTCTAATCATGTACAATTCGTAATCACATGTGTAGTGCATTCACAAGTTCCGTGCTAAAAACAGGAGCGTATTCAAGGAGAAATTTGATATTACAATTGCCTCTCAAGTACGTATGTCATAATGCTATCTTTTTAGTTAGTTAACTTAATTTCCTTTCATCCATTTCACGCTTTCAACTTTTTTCACCGCAGATCTTGAGTTAGTCGCCGGGCAACAATTTATGTGGCTACTATGTACGTGAGTTTATGCACACCCAAACTGGAGCCACTGACCGCATGCTAAGAGGCAACAAGGGGGTGTGTAAATATAATTACTAGCTTTAAAGATGTTTAGATACTCCTTATATCTTGTACAAATTCAAGGATTGATTAGTTAATGACTTAATGACAGGTGCCTCAATATTTGGCGGAACAAGGTTCGGAACTCTCGCCGGCGCAAGTGAGAGCAATCCAAGAACAACTCATTAGCTTCATTTACGATGAGGTCATAAATCCGAAAGGCGAGTTTCACGAACCAAATGTAAATAGGTTGGGCCCTTTGATAAGGACCGGTGAACTGTCAGGGTCGACGGCTAGCAATAGCGATGCACGTAAAAGGTCCCGATGAACAGAAGGAAAGGAAAGACTAAAGTTGTAATTAAAGTTGCTAATGAATATTCTGTGATCCCGATGAATAGAAGAACTAATATGTGTACATATTATAATACATTAGTTGTAATTAAATTTGTTAATGAATGTTCAGTGATTTAATTATCAGTCAGATGTGCATGATTGATTATATGTGCTTTAATTAGTTGTGATTTAACACACACACATATATATAATAGCTAGTGGACACACACATAATATATATATTATATATATACAACACAACAATACCGGTTGGAGGCACCAACCGGTACTGATAAGGGCCTCAGGGGTTCACGATGCGCTGCCACATGTGACATCCAACCGGTACTGATACTCTATCAGTACCAGGTGAGGGAACCGGGACTGATGTCCTTGAGCATAGTCCCGGATGGCTTGTACCGGTTCAAAAACCGGTACTAAAGACCTTTTTAACCGGTACTGAAGATCCTTTCTGTAGTAGTGAAGAATTCCAGAAGAATAAAGATATGTCCTAGGAGGATGATATAAATGATTTATATGGAGACATAGAGTAGTCTCCCAGTTTTTCATTTAGAATCAATGTCGTATTATCCTTTTGAGTCTCCCTAAAGAGCCTAATTTATCAGTTTAGTCTTAATTTGTGTTCCTGAATGAACAATGGTCTACACTCCTGTTGAGTGATTATCAGTCAAATTTAATAAAGTGTGATTTTCTCAGGATATTTACTTAATCATGCTATGCTTGTTCTATATTATTTGTTCCCGATGCAACAAATGTTTGATTAATTTTACTTGTTTAATATAGAACACCATGAATAATCCAATGGCGGAGGAGGAAATCTGTCTTGTAGACAGTTGCACCACAAATACGATTCTTAGGAAAACTAAATATTTTCAGACATTGATTAAGAAAACTGGAAATATTATGACCATCGCCGGAAGCGATGCTTTTATTGTTGGAACCGGAAGAGCCATCATAGTTCTCCCTATGGGCACTCGTATAATTATAGAGAATGCCCTATTATACCCTGAGTTTCAAAGATATACGTCTAAATGGTTTCCATATAGAAACTGAAAATGAGGATGGTACTGAATACCTACGCATGACCAAGTTTAACGGGTGTAATAAACGTGTGGTCGAAAAACTTCCTTCCTTCTCCTCCGGGTTATATTACACACATATAAAACCAGAAGTTTATTTTGCGATGAAAACCATAGTTAAAACCCCAGAAATATTTAAGATCTGGTACGATCGTATGGTTCATCCTAGGTTGAATATGATGAGAAGAATAATAAATAATTCTGCTAGCCATAATATAAAAACTACAACCTTTTCTAGACCTGAAGATTTTATGTGCTCTGCATGTGCTAAAGGAAAGCTGATAGTACGTCCCTCTCATCTTAAAAATAGGGAAGAATCACTGAATTTCCTAGAGAGAATTCAAGGTGATATCTGTGGACCAATTCAGCCCCTGTCGGGCCTATTCAGATATTTTATGGTGTTAATAGATACTTCTACTAGATGGTCCCATGTATGTCTCTTATCTACTAGGAACCATGCTTTTGCTAAATTAATCACCCAAATCATTAAATTAAGATCCTCCATTCCAGAAGAAAGAATTAAGTCCATTCGAATGGATAATGCTGGCGAGTTTACCTCAAAAGCATTCAATGATTATTGTATGGCTCTAGGCATTAATGTAGAACATTTTGTACCCTATGTCCACACCCAAAATGGCCTTGCAGAGTCATTAAGTAAGAGAGTAAAGCTTATTGCTAGGCCACTCTTGCAGAATTGTAGGCTACCCATCAGTTGTTGGGCCATGCAGTGTTGCACGCTGCATCATTAATTCAACTCAGACCAACTACATACCATGAAATTTCCCCCTTGCAGCTAGTGCGTGGGAAAGAACTAAGTATTTCCCATCTACGAAAATTTTGTTGTGCTGTATACGTGCCAATCTCTCCAGCACAACGTACCACCATGGGACCTCACCGGAAGTTAGGGATCTATGTACGTTATGAATCTCCGTCAATAATTAAATACCTAGAGCCTATGATAGGAGATCTGTACACGGCTCGGTACGCTGATTCTATTTTTGATGAGGACAATTTCCTGGCATTAGGGGGAGATAAGTACCACATTGAAGAATGCCGCGAAATAGATTGGAATGCCACTAACATTCAGTCCTTAGACCCACGCACTAAAGAAGTCGAACTTGAAGTTCGGAGGATAATAAATCTGCAACAAATAGCCGATAATCTGTCAGATGCCTTCACTGATCATAAAAAAGTGACAAAATCTCATATACCTGCAGTAAATACACCTGAAAGAGTGGAAATACCCCAGAAGGTTACTAAACCCACTCTTGCCCCTCATGACAAAAAGAGGGGGAGGCCTCCAGGTGCACGGGACTCAGTTCCGCGGAGACATCCGCAGAAACGGAGAACCGAAAAAATGATATCACTACCAGAGATAGTTGAAGAAGCTCAACCTGTTGTTGAGAAAATCCCTGAAGTGAGTCATTCTGAAGATGGTAATCTCCCTGAAGTGAGCCATCCTAAAGATGGAAATCCCAGTGAACATTTACGCGCACAATCTGACACTGGGAAGTCGGAACACTCAGACTCCATTGTTGTGGGGAATCACGAGGAGCTGGAAGAAATGAATGAAGAAATATCCACCAATTATGTGGATTCAGGCGAATTATATAAAAAAGACTACAATTGTCGACATTTATTTCGCCTCCAAAATAGCTAAAACTCTTGAATTAGATCCAGAACCAAAGTCTATGGCAGAGTGCCAGAAGCGCTCAGATTGGGCCAAATGGAAAGAAGCAATTGAGGCGAAATTGCACTCGCTTAATAAAAGGAAAGTATTCGGCCCTGTTGACCGAACACCTCTTAAAGTGTTCCCTGTAGAATGAAAATGGTTTTTTATCAAGAAGAGAAATGAATACAACGAGGTGGTGAGATACAAAGCGAGGCTTGTAACACAAGGGTTCACGCAGAGACCCGGCATCGATTACGATGAAACATATTCTCCTGTAATGAGTGGAATAACGTTCTGATATCTAATATCAATGGCAGTTGGCTTAAATTTAGAAATGCAGTTGATGGATATGGTGACCGCATATTTATATGGGTCATTCATAAAGAAATCCCAGAATAGATTATGTATCATCTCAGTATATGTCGATGATCTGAATATCATCAGAACCACAGAGGAGATAAAGGAAGCTAGTGCTTACCTCACGACAGAGTTTGAGATGAAAGATTTGTGTAAAACCAAATTTTGCTTAGGTCTGCAACTAGAGCATTTCCTAGAAGAAATTCTTGTTCACCTGTCTTTCTATACCCGGAAGGTATTAGAGAGGTTTAATATGGATAAATCACATCCCTTGAAAACCCCCATGGTCGTAAGATCCCTTAAAGTGGATAAAGACCCTTTTAGACCGAGGATGGAAAATGAGGAAGTCTTAGGACATAAAGTCCCATATTTAAGTGTTATAGGAGCACTCATGTATCTTGCGAATTGCATAAGGCCTAACATTGCGTTCGCAGTAAATTTGCTAGCAAGACATAGTTCAGGTCCAACCAGAAGACATTGGGCTGGTGTAAAGACTTTACTCAGATACCTCCAAGGTACTCAAGATCTTGGGTTGTTTTCCAGAAGAACCAAGACTTGACCATGGTGGGATATACGGATGCTGGCTATCTGTCTGATCCCTACAATGCCAAATCTTAGACTGGTTTTGTGTTTCTCTACGGTGGTACAGCCATTTCCTAGCGGTCTTGTAAACAGACTCTGGTAGCAACTTCTACCAACCATTCAGAGATTATAGCCCTGTATGAAGCCTCACGTGAATGTGTTTGGCTACGACGTGTGATTAGCCATATCCAGAAGTCATCTGGTCTTAACACCGTCGATACCCCCACAATTATCTATGAAGATAATTCTGCTTGTGTTGCATAAATGCAATTGGGTTATGTAAAGAGCAACATCACAAAGCATATTGTTCCTAAGTTATTCTATCCTCACGAACTCCAGAAGAGTGGTGAGATA
Organism: Guadua angustifolia; assembly: GCA_036346375.1. Classification (NCBI taxonomy): domain Eukaryota; kingdom Viridiplantae; phylum Streptophyta; class Magnoliopsida; order Poales; family Poaceae; genus Guadua; species Guadua angustifolia. Next base: position 20,811,658 of record CM070515.1, read on the forward strand.
AAGATCTTACAAACTAGGTCATGTGAAAATCTCACAGATTTATTCACTAAGTCTTTGTCTAAATCCACATTTCAAAAATACGTTAAAGGAATTGGAATGAGAAGACTTAGAGAGGTGCAGAGTTCAGGGGGAGAAAACCCTTGAACCATAACCCTTATTGCAATTCTGAAAATCCTAATAAAACCCTGAAGATTACAAGTTGTACTCTTTTTCCCTCTGTGAGTTTTACTGAAGTTTTCTCACATGAAGGTTTTTAATGAGGCAACTAGTGCAACATAAAGAACGAATGCGATGTACTCTTTTCTCCATCTCCTTTTCCCACTGGTTTTTGAGTGGAGTTTTTAACAAGATATATGCATTACGCGGTATTCGCCCAAGGGGGAGTGTTATGAGATAAGGACTCTAAACCGTATCCGTTTAAGACTCTATCTCTTTATGGTGTGGATGAATCCGAACTCTTCTCTCGGGCTGCTATATATATCGGGTGCTTCCCATTGTAAACAATGAATTAATAAAAAGTGAGAGAGAATTCCACCTATATTGTGTGCCTTTACGTTCTTGCTCTTGAAATTACATCTACGAAATTGGTAATTGATTGTGGAAGATCGACTACGCTTTATAACATTTACATCGCTGCAACACCACTTTTCAGTTTTCCGTATCTATTGGCATTGATAATTGATTCACCACGGGGAATGCTATATGCCTCAAGCGCAGTAGTTTTTTATACTAGAATTTTGAAGGGGACGAAACGCAATTCCTTTGTTTCTTCTCATGAGAGAGCATCGCTATTTTTTCAACAAAAAAAAAGCAGCAAGTTGCTGTTGTTCTTCTTCTTCATTTTCTTTTTTTTTCTTTCTTCTTCTTTTTTTTTGTGAGGAACCGCATTGCAACTTTTTAAGTTCGTTGTATATTAATTCTACCGTGACCTTTTCTTTAGTGTTGTTTTACCCTGATTTTTTTTAGTTGTTCCGACAGATATTTTCATGATTAGATTGCAACCATTACCTTGCATATATACTCCATCTAATAGGCGCAAGAATTGCCGAGCAGCCAACGTGTCCAGCTGTCCCTCCACGCGATTTTGCGAAAAGGCCCCTCCGTTCTTCCGAATTACGGATAGGTCCCTGTAAATTACAGATAGGTCCTTTGTAATTTTTTGTGGGGGGAAGATTTTTATTTTTTATCGCGTTTAGGTCCCTCTCGCGCTATTTTGCAGGAAAAGCCTCCCATTAGATTCAAATCACGGGCAAGCCCTTTTCTAATTTTTCAGGATAGCGAACAGGTCCAAAAACATAACAAACAGGTCCTTGCTATTTACGTCTAGGTCATTTCTCCGTTTTTAGAGTAGAACAGACCCGATAAATTCCGAAATTCCGTTTAGGTCCCTACACGCGGTTTATAGCTAAATTAGAAATCGCGTTTAGGTCCTTTCGTTGATTTTTTTTCACACGGTTTTCTAAAAAATCGGGAAAAAAGGCTTTCTTAGAAAACGCAGATTCATCGAGTGTTTATAGCTGAATTGGAAATCGTGTTTATGCTTTTTTCGTCGCGGCGCGGTAACGCGCGCGACTCAACCTAGTATATATTGGGCCTGCAGAATTATATAACGTCCATTAACTTCTTAGGATTAACTGGCGAAGCTAGCTTGGGCCGTGAATGCTTAGTTTTTTTTTTATTATTATACTGGGAATAGGTCAAATATTCTAGAAACCAAATTAAGGCTATGGTACATTGCTTTCACAAAAAAAAAAGTCCAGCTTCGTCAAAAAACTACACAAGCACATTACGTACAGAACAGAACATGGAATGGCTGGCCGGTAGAACAAGCACATCCATTCCAGTCTTACTCTCTCGGTCCCAAACAGTCACAAACACGTCAACCATCAGATTCTGGCCAGCCTTCAGCTAGATAGCTATGTGTCCGTATGATACAACGGAAATTCAATTTACGATAAAAAATATATTTACAAAGAGTACTAATCTTATTTAAATAATAATATTCACTCTAAATGTACAATGGTTAAATATTTAAATCAATTCATCGAAACATACAAAAATCCAAGCACCTGTTTACAAACTAGAGCTTAAAATTATCTTTAATTTCACAAACTTAAATAATAACATCACAACACTTGGGGATTGTAAATTTGTAACGCCATAATTCGAGATCGATCGATCGACCGAAAGAGGCATCACATGCTACCTTATGGGCGCAAAAGCATTGAAGAGGTAGGCGTCATCCGTATGTGGCTGCCGCACCATCAGCGGCGTACGTGGCTCATACGCCTTGCTGTGGCCATACCATAGCCCCACCCTATCAACAAGCTCCACCACCTCCTCTCCTCCCCCCGCAAGCACCTCCCTCAACCTATTGACATCATCCATCACGGCGAGCTCCAGCAACACCGCTAGCCTATTTCGCCGCCCACCACTGACGATCTACCCCTTGCCGCATTGACGAGATCAGAAAGGTCGTCTATTACCTCCGCTCAATGAATAAGCTCAACACATTTTTAGGAGAGGTAAGAAGTGGTGGGGTTATATAGATTTAGCAACCGAGGAGATATCTATGGAATCCAAGTTAAGAAAATGTCGAATAAGGAAAGGTACAAAGGGGAAAGAGACGAGAAGAGACTCAACTCTATGAATCGGAGCTCTGCTTCCTTCAGAAGGGAATCAATCAATCCAATCCGAAAAGCACCGGAAGCAATCGCCGCTGATTCGAATGCCAGATCAATGGGAGAAAGGAAAGCAATAAATGAGTCATGCATATTCATTTACCTCCTGTGACGAGATGATCTAATCCAATCTACCAGGGTAGTCACTGCCCGCTTCCTACTCAACCACACGGGTTCGCACACGTATCGAGATGAGGGTGGAGAATGGACGTACCACCATCAACTCTTAATTATAATTAGTAAAGATAATTTATTATTGCATACAAATCACGTAGCCAGCCACACAGAAATATGTAATTTATAGCAGAGGAGAATCGATGTCTTCTTGTTTCATTTTAGTTCATCGGTGCTACTCTCTCCTACTATAAATAGTTATATGGTTTTCAAAAAATAATTTTGACCGCTAAATTCTATCATAACATATTTATAAAATTCAATAAAATTATAATATTATGATAATACTTTTGGAAACAAATCTATATATATAATTTTCATGTATCCAATTTAAATATTTAAAAATATGTTGTCAGTCAAAGTTTTAAAAGTCTAACTGCACCTATATTCAAAATAACATCTATTTGTGACAAGAGAGAGTACTACGATATAGCGCACTATTTATGGCACTTTAAAAATGCCATTAGTGATCGTAGGGTCTGTTTAAGAAGCTTTGCTTTAGTTTTAAATCAAAAGCTCTTCCAAACAAGTATGACTATAAAATAGAGGAAAACTTATTGAGTTCTATATTTAGTTCACTCAAAAACTTAAGTGATGAGGAAAGGTGAGCAATTTACTTATATTCAACTCCCCTCGCGTAGAGCTTCCTTGCTGGCGTGGAATAAGTGGATTGCAATTATTTTTTAATTAGCGTCAACAGAGTCTTGAACTCAAGACCTCTTGGCTCGATACCATATTGAGTTGCATCCACGACAGATTCACTCAAAAGCTTCGAATGAGAAAGGTGAGCAATTTACTTATACTTCAACAAAACTAAGCTATATTAACATAACCACCTCCAAAAGTTGTAACTTTAGGGAGGAGCTTTTCCATGTGCCTTCACTTGATCACCTCTCATCTCTGACGCTTTGCCTTCTCGACTCCACGGAGTTGGTGGAGCAGTATTTCTAACTCCGAAATTTATAGAGCTGGAGCTGTGGGTACATTAAGAGTGTTTAGGTAAATCATCTTGTTTACATTTTAGACTAAAAATATAAACTTAATTCACTTCATTTTAGCCTATAAGTTTCAGACCTGAGCTGGAGTTGAGAGCTGGAGCTCTCCCAAACAGGGCCTACATATGAGTATCAGCTTTCAATGGCACGCATGCACCGGACGATCTGGCCGGCTAGTCAAAATTCAAAAACCAGGACCATTCCTTGTTTTCGCTGAGCAGCTAGACAGTTAGGATATGTTTAGCAGAGATTCAGCTTCTCCAAATTTGTGAATCTGGTGAAGCTGAAAATTCTAGCTTCACCAGTTTCGTGAAGCTGAAGTTGTGAATACATTAAGAGTGTTTAGATAGATCATCTTATTTATATTTTAGACCAAAAATATAAACTTAATTCATTTTATTTTAGCCTATAAGTTTCAGATTTCAGGTGAAGCTGGAATCTGGAGCTCTGCTAAACAGGCCCTTGATCTAGCGTACACTACGTCTAGATGTAATGTGTTGTTTACCGTAGGGGAACAAGAGAGCATACGGGGATCATATTCCCTGTGTGAGTCATACGTGGGAAACCATACGTGCTATATATACACCTATCGAACAAATTAAGATGAGCTTCGCCAAACATCTAACATGCTCACACGTGATAATAAAATGGAAAAATTCAGGATATAGCACTCCATTTATTGGTACTTTAAAAAATACCATTTGTGACATGTAGTCTTTAGACCCATATATTATTAAGATAACAAGTGACAAAGCATTGTATGAAGAAGTACTGTGTTATCACACCCCGTTGGACATATATGTCATGCATGCATTTAGTTGCATTATTCATCACCTACATGCATGGCACAGTGATCTTTATGTGCAGGCATACGAGCTAAATTAATCTCATGCAAAATTCTCTAAAAAGAATCCTCATGCCAATTAAGGTGTGCAAACCGGCCATCAGGTGTGTGTGCTGATTGAGCATGCTAGCTTGCTCTCCATATGAGAAGTGGGTCCATATAAATGATCGAGGCCTCGCAAACAACAAGTTCCCATTTGGAGAATTGAAACCAAGAGAAAGAAGACAGCTTAGCTATCTATTCTAGACAAATCTTACAGTAGATAACATAGGTAGTAAGTAGTGGTAATAGAAATCAAATCTAGCTAACCATTCCTCAAAGATATTTTAGACTTTTTCTATTCATTCATCAAAGATATTTTAGGCTTTTTCTAATTCGTTCACAGTTTTAGATTCACCGAATACCTGGTGATCTTTAAAGACCTCTTATCCATTCATCCGCCATTTATCAGAATCACAAGACGTGTTTTACCGTAAAAGACAAATAGTATGACGGAATTTTTTACCTTTTTACATCTCTCTGAATTTTACTGCTAATATTATAGGTGGTAGTATAACTAGATTTAAATTAATTTTAACTATTAGATTCAAAGAAATGAATGATTTATATTAATTTTAATCTACCGTAAAAGAGCTCCTGTTCTATAAAACAAGGGATCCATTAAAGTCAAGGTACGAAGCCCCCTCTATCTGTACCCGGAGCTGATTTCATTCTAGTAGTTTCTTTTCAAAAGAACGGCGGATTCTCTTTTTGTCTCAAGTTTAATATTTGCCACTTCATATCCTAATGTTTCATGTAATTAACCAAGGTGTTTACGTTTTAAAAGCTTTTAGTTTTCTTCTTTCTTTTCCTTTTTCTAAAAACAACGTTTTGTACCTATCGACATGCACAGCAACGACCATAAGCTGGGCCTCAATTACTAATAGAGAATGAATCTCCTTCTTACATAAGTTTTCGATCAATTTGTCCTTATCCTTTTCTCGGTTTTTTTCGAGGGTTTTCTCAGTTTTCTGTTGCACATTTGTCATCACGTGCGTACGAGAGTTTCATCTGGATGAAACTCGATAAAAGCTAATATGACACTTTTGAAAACTGGGAAATGAAACTATGCATTGGAAATGGCCTTGTATATTCTTCTAGATCAACCTTATATTTTCTGTTTCACAACAGCAAGCATTAATTCCCCGATTAATTATAATCATCATAAAACTGCGCGCCAACATCTATGATTAAGATCTGTCCCTCCCCTGCTAACTGAAGTCGTGAACTGTCCTTGGACACAGTAAAAGTTCATCGGTAATTTCTCCGTTTAAGTTTATAAAACTTATTTTTTAAAATAATCTTATTTACAAATATAATACTTATATGTAGATTTAATGAGACATTTTTTTCTATACATCTATGTATATTCTCTCTCAACTATATATACATTTATTTATCACCACTCACACAAAGTTTATTTCTCATCTTCTATGACAATTAAATAGGGATATCTAAGTTATTTTCTTTCGTATCTTTTTCAATTTCAATGTAATCTTATTCCGTATACAAAATCAAAATACACCTAATATTTTTTGGACGAAGGGGGTAATTCCTAGTACCTAGTACGAAATCAAGAGAAATGCATCGCGGTGTCCAGTATATACAGAGGAGCAGCCACCGCCCCAGTTTCCTCAGGTGATCTGTCATCTTTAGCAAGTGATAATTAACTGATCAGTCAAGTGACAACCCTAGCTACTAGCTAGCTAGCTATAATGGATGAGCAGCTGGTCTCCCTCTTCTCCTGCTCCCCTCTGTCCCCGGCGGCCTACTCCTCCGCCGTCGCCGGCCACCCGAATCTCGAGTTCATGTCTTGCGACGTCCCCGAGCAATGGCTGATGGCCGACGACTCCGCGTGGTCCGTCGGGGGCTCTCTCTCGCCGGGCTCCCACATGTTGCTCCAGGGGAACGCTCCGCCGCTAGCGGCGAAGCGGCGCGGCCGGAAGCCCGGGACCCGCTTCGACGGCCCCACCATCAGCCACGTGGAGGCCGAGCGGCAGCGCCGGGACAAGCTCAATCGCCGGTTCTGCGACCTCCGGGCCGTCGTCCCCACGGTGTCCCGGATGGACAAGGCATCGCTCCTGGCCGACGCCGCCGCCTACATCGCCGAGCTGCGCGGCCGCGTGGAGCGGCTCGAGGCCGAATCCAAGGAGGCGTCCGCCGCGCGGAACGTCCCCACTGCCGCTGCCACCGCCGCAGAAGCATTCGGCCCGGAGGAGAAGCTCGAGGTGAGTATGGTCTGCCGGGAGGCGGCGGCGGTGCGTTTGACGACGGCTGCGCAGCACGCGCCCGCGCGCTTCATGGGCGCGCTCCGGGCTCTGGACTTGCCGGTGCGGCACGCGTGCGTGAGCCGCGTGGGCGCGGTGACGGTGCAGGACGCCGTCGTGGACGTGCCCGCCGCTCTGAAGGACGAGGGCTGCCTCCGCTCGGCATTGCTCCACAGGCTGCAGGGGAGCTAGAGCTAGCTAATACGCTACTTCAGTTCATGCTAAGCGTGAGCTTAATTAATCTGGCAGTTAATGAAACAAACTGCAGGCTTAATATGTTCCTAGATGTACTTAAGTTTGGTGTTAGGAGTACTCCCTCCGTGTAGAAATATAAGACATGTAATTTAAATGATCTTGCATGTAGGTTTAATGGGACTTTTTCTACTATACTTTTATTTATTCTCTCTTAGTTGTATGTATTTTTTCATTACTACCATACACAAACTATTATTTCTCATCTTCCAAAACAATTAAATAGGGGTATCAAGTCATTTTCACTTATATCTTTCTCAATTTCACCCCAACTTTAATCTTTATGCAAAGTCAAAATATGTCTTATATTTCCGAACAGAGAGAGTACATATTACGTGCGTGTTGATATATAGCTGGCTGCATGTAGTCATGTTAACATGTTTCAAAGCCATGTTTACTTTTACTTATTTTCAGTTGGCGTTGCCAATATTAAGCATATTATTCCCACTAATGTATCTGCATCCTCTACACAACTCCCCTGTTTGCCTGTTTGGATGTTTTTATTAGATTTGGTTCAAAAGGAGCTTGTAATCTCTTAGCAGTTGTGGTAGACTGCCACGAGTAACTGCATTTGATTTCCTTTTCAGTTCACTATTCATATCCTGCATGTCCAAACTCACTTTCCACTAAATATGCGAATGGACTCTTTACTTCTTGTAGGTCCATGATTATTTGTGTTCAATAATTGGCAAGTTTTGGAGTGTTGAAATTCCATTTTGTGAAAACTCAACAGTTATTCACAAAGACTAGCGGCCTAAATGGCTCTTCCTCCCGACGCTCCCCCTGCACCCCTCGCCGCGATCCCCTCCGGCTGCGGCGAACACCACCCCACCACCCACCACATCCAAATCGCCATGCTCTTCCCGACCACGCCACTCTTCAAATTTCTCCTATATGCAGCCTGCAGACCTCCCAACGGCAGATCTCTCCCCTAGATCTGGCAGCTCTGAGCTGCAGTTCTCCCCCAAATCTCCTGGAGATTCTGTGAAGCTCCTGTGGGATTTCTCTGATGATGACGAGGCTAGCGAGCCCAATGCTTCTCCTGCGGCGGATCTGGGATTTCCCACTCCTATTCAAGGCCTGGCGGATGTAGCGCCCCCCCTGTGTCAGCGAGCTTGCTTCGGGGCGCTGCTCATCCCTCTCGTCAAGCAAAAGATTTGGTGCGCCTCCCCGATGAAGATCTCCCGGAGTTGTTGGCCCCCAGCGCCTCCACCCACCAGCGATTCGAAGCTTTTACTGCTGGTGCGCCTTCCGCCCCCTCCCCTCCACATCCAGAAGCTTTTACTACTGGTGGCTCTCCCTCTGAAAAGGCTAGAGTTCCAAATCCTCCTCCGGCTCTTGTTAAAAATCATGCCCCTCTATCCGCCGCGCTGCCCGGTGCCGCGCAGTCCGGCGATGCCTGGCACCTCGTTAAACCCAAGTACTGGTGGAGGCATCGGCCTGCAATAGCTGCATCTTCCTAGCTTCATCACCCTTATAAATCCCCCCCTCCGACCAAAGGTCTCCATTCATTCAAGAATCCGCTTCCCTCCTACTCCAAAGCAGCGCTGCTCCCCGCTCTGAAAGGCCGGTGTTTCCACTGCCTTGCCCTTGACCACAAAATCAACAAGTGCCGGGACCCAGTCCGGTGTCTCAACTGCAGGTGCTCTGGTCATATTGCACGACAGTGCCCCCGTCCGGCTGCTTCCTCCCACCATCCACCCCGGCCAAACTTTCCCCCCCAAGCCATGGCTTTTGCCGGCTGCCCTGAAAACCGCCCAACTAGGAGCATCTGCACGTTAATCTGCTTGGAGGCAATGAACAGTGAGGCGATCAAGCTTAGCCAGCATGCTGCGCTCCTTGTTGCCACTGGTGACAGATCTTCCTCAGCGGTCTCCAACACCTACAAAGCGGCGAAGACCATCGAGACTGTGCTCGGTATCCCCTAGGCTGACATGCGCGTCACGCGCCACAGCCCGAAGATTTCCTCGCCTGGTTTGACTTTCCAGAGCAGAGGAACGCGGTGGTCCACGCCAGGCACATTGAGCTCGGCAACTACGCCTACGACGTCAAACCTTGGCTTCTCCACAGCAATGCGAGCCAGACTACCTTCTGGTTCTGGGCTCGCATTGGCTTTGAAGGCCTCCCGCTGAGCGCTTGGAACCAGACCTCTGCGGCTGAGATTCTCCAAGGCTGGGGCTGCCTCGACTGCATCGACTTGCAATCCCGGCGCCGCGAGGCCACAAACATCTTTTGGGTCTGGGTCTGGGTGCTTAGCCCGGACGTCATTCCAAAGTCTTGCACCTGCTCCTTATTTGCTGAAGACCGATGTGGCCGTGCTCCGCAATCTGGGGCTGGTCACCGGGATTCTCCGCCTCCGCGTTCAAACCCGCCGGAGGGCTTCTCCTACGAAATCCTCATTCACCTGGATCACACCGAAGACTTCTCCCTGGCTAGAGGTTCAAATGAAGACTGGCCTAAAGTTAGATCCTTCGACTGGTGCCTTGGCGTCTTGGACGGCTCCCACCCTCGCCCCACTCAATGTCCCGCTGTGCGCTGTCGTCTGGGCGACCGCCATGGTCCAAACCGTTCTGAGGATGATGACGACCGCGAGGGCGATGACCACACCGGGCCAAACCGCCAGGGTCGCCTGGCGAGGCGCTCCGGGGCGGACCGTGCTTCTGGTCGCAGCCGCACAAGGGGGTCCAACACCCGCGGCCGACAACTTGATCACCGCACTCACAGCCCACATCACCACCGAAGACACCACCCTGCCGACGTTGATCTGCGCGGCACCATCGCTTGCATCCGCCCCAGCCTCCATCAGCGCTCCAGGTCCCATGACCACGCGCCGCGGCGGTCTCTCAAGGGGCACGATGTGCTGCTGGACGACTCGCTGGAAAACGGCCAGCCTGTGCTACATGCTTGCCTCCAGCTTGCGGCATCGGGGCTGCACTCGGAGCATCCAGATGGCCCTGTCCCCATGGACATTTCTCCGCCTAGGAACATACTGGTCCATGCAGCAAGTGGAAACGATCCGTCGGCCTCCCTGTTGCTACACTTTTCAGCTCCAAGCTCCGAAAGGCGGGTTGACCCAATGCTGGAGGAGGCCGAGGCAAAAGCGCCCCAAGCGCCTGGAGGATCTTCATTTGGGTCCTCTCCAGTGTCTCTTCCCCTCCCGAATGCTGATCCCTCCCCTCAGGGTTCTCAACCATCTGAGTTTCATGCGCCGGCTGAGGAACTCTCCAGGCTGGGTGTCGATCTCCCAGTACAGTCACCCATGCCTGCTGAGGTCTTCCTTCGTGAGGTCTTTGCAAAACCGGCTGGTTCGATTCTTGGGGCTCGTCCGGCCACCTCCAACAACAGAAGGCCGCCACAAGAATACACAGACTGTCGCCAAAGAAGACCCGCAAGCCTCCGACTCGCATCCAAGACAAGAGTTGTTCCGACGGCAAAAATGGCAGAGGAGCTTCTCTCCCAGCGCCTTGGATTCTGCTCGCCATCTTCTGGCTGTGTTCGTCCTGAGGATGTACTCAACTTTCAGAACTTGTTCAAGGAGCCACTCCCGGACCAAGTCATCTCCGCTCTGCGGGCTATCAGTCGCCTCGACGATCCTACGCAACATGCTGTCCAGGCCATGGTGTCCCTGCCGGAGGCAGCACTAGCAGCCCAGAGCGTTTAATGCCTCGCGCCACTCGGACCCAGATGCTGCTGTTTCTGAACTCTGCATGTTGCTGTTGTCTTCTGAACTTTGCATGTTAGCCATCCCATTTGCTTCTAGTCAGGACCGTGGACACGGGGTGTCCCCTTTTGTTTTTAGCCAGGCTTGTGGACACGAGGTGTCCCCTTTTGCTGCGCCAACCTGTTTACTGCCTCTCCAAAGTTCTTATGTTTGCACTTCTAGACAATCCAGAGGACATGGGATGTCCCCTTCTGTTTGCACTGCTATGCTCCCCAAGAATTGTACTTCTGTTCGCTTGCTAATCAGAAATTTCTTCCTCCACTTGGTTGATGTCGACTTCTTCTCCTCTCGTGCCTGATTGCTCCATTTTTAGCTGGAATGTTCGTGGTCTTAATGGACCGGCCAGGCGAGCAACCTTGCGGCAGACAATTGATGCCGTCCGCCCGGATATTGCATGCTTCCAAGAAACAAAGCTACAGTCCATAGATCAACAACTAGCGTTACAAATTGGGGGTCAGCGATTGTCTAACGCCCACTGCCTTCCTGCCCATGGTACTAGAGGCGGTGTACTGTTACTTTGGGATAGTCAAAAGGTCCGAGTGACGTCTCCGCAATTCAACCGCTACTCCCTAACAATCCGAGTCTCTCTTCAGCATGAAGATTCCTCTTTTCTGCTGACGACTGTTTACGGACCGACCGAAGACATGGAAAAACAATCCTTCCTACAGGAGCTCGCTTCCCTGGCTCCTCAGTCGCAATCGCCTTGGCTTGTCCTCGGGGATTTCAATTTGATTTATGAAGCGAGAGACAAAAACAACAGCAATCTAAACTATCGTCTCATGTCCCATTTCTGAGGCACCCTCAACCGCTGCTCCCTCAAGGAGATCCCCTTACTAAATAGGAGGTTCACATGGAGCAACGAGTGAAGCGACCCAACTCTGGTTAAGTTTGATCGCTTCTTCTGCAACCAAGGGTGGGATCTCATGTTCTCCAACCATCTTCTACAAGCGCTCTCCTCCTCCATGTCCGACCACTGCCCGCTCCTCTTGATCAAAAAATGGCCCCCGAAAACCTCGGACCTTCAGGTTTGAAAATTTCTGGCCCCGCCTCCCGGGCTTCCACCAAGTCGTTCAGCTGGTCTGGGCTATGCCAAGCATGCACTCGGACCCAACAAAGCTCCTGACACATAAGCTCCACACTACTGCTAAAGCACTTCGCACTTGGAGCTCCTCAATCCTCGGTGATGCAAAGCTCCAGTCCCTAATTGCAAACGTGTTGATCCTACGCTTTGACATTGCTCAGGAGTCGAGAGAACTATCCCAGGCTGAATGCGATCTTCGAAAATCTCTAAAAATTCGGATCCTTGGTCTGGCAGCTGTTGAAAAAGCTCGAAAAAGACAGGCCTCTCGCATCGTTTGGCTCAAGGAAGGGATGCTAACACCCGGTTTTTTCACCTCAAGGCAAATGGAAGACGCCGAAAAAATTTCATCCAGTCGCTAAGCTCCCCTGACGGTCTAGTTACCAAGCATGAAGACAAGGAGCGCCTCTTGCTCGACTATTTCTCCTCCCTCCTGGGCAAAAACTCCTCGCGTCCTTCTGCTATAAATTGGCAAAGTCTAAACCTTCCTGCCCATGACGTTGCTGATCTTGACGCCCCCTTCTCAGAGCATGAAGTGCTACATGCAATTCCGACTTCACGAAAAAGCGCCCGACATGTATGGTTTCACAGCATTTTTTTCAGACATCTTGGGAAATTGTCAAGCAGACATCATGGCCGTCTTTCATCGCATTGAAAACTGTAATGCTCGAGCGCTCAACCTCTTAACACAGCCTTCCATTGCCCCGATCCCAAAAAAGAGGACTGGAACCGCCACGACTACTGCACTAATTAGCCTCATTCACTCATTCGCTAAAATCCTATCCAAGGTTTTAGCGCTATACCACCAAGCACATGGACGCTTAATCTCAAATTCACAAAGTGCCTTCATCAAAGGAAATGTATCCAAAGAAACTTCTTATGGGTTCAGAATTGCGCAAAAGCCTACCATCGGAAACGCACGCCGGTGCTCTTGCTCAAGCTCGACATCCAAAAAGCTTTTGACTCTGTCTCTTGGGAATACCTTCTAGAACTCCTACAAGCCCGTGGTTTCAGTCCCCGATGGCGAGATTGGCTGTCAATCTCCTTCGCTTCAACCACCTCCTCGGTCCTCCTCAACGGAATTCCTGGGCCAAAACTCAGTCACCGCCGTGGTTTGAGGCAGGGTGACCCGATATCACCCTACCTCTTCCTGTTGGCCATCGATCCAATCCACTACTTGCTCTCCAAAGCTACCAACGACGGATCCTCGTCCCCTTACAGGATGTGACCCATCGACTGAGTATCCCTATTTGCGAGATGATGTGGTTATATTCCTCAATCCGATCAAGGAAGAGCTAGAGGCAACCCTTGCCATCCTTAGATCCTTCGTGAAGCGCCCGTTTAAAAGTCAACATGCAAAGAGTACCATCGCCGCAATCGAGGCGAAGACCGAACCTTCAAGCAGCATCCCCGCAGCTTTTCAGGACAAATCTCGACCTTCCTTTCAAATACAGGGCATGCACCGCACTCGAAGATTGCGCCGAAATGACCTCCAACACATCATAGACAAAGCGGCCGACGGTTAGCGGGCAGCGTTTACCCTACTCTCAATAGGCGGCTGTCTCACTTTGGTAAAATCGGTTCTATCCTCGCTACCTATCTACCTGTTGACGGCAGTCAAGGTGCCAAAGAAATTTATCTCGGATCTTAACAAACTTAGAAGACGATTCCTCTGGGCAGGCAAAAATGATCTTCACGGTGGAAATTGCAAAGTCCGTTGGACAACAGCTTGCCGACCGCTCGAAAGGGGGGATTTGGCGTTCTTGACCTTCACAGATTCGCCAGAGCGCTCCGCCTTCGATGGCTTTGGTTCCAATGGATAGCTGAGGATAGGTCGCGGTTTGGGGAATCGACCCCTTGCGATTCTATTGACCGTCAACTCTTCTCCGCGGCCACTAGGATCACCATCGGAAATGGTCAGATGGTGTCATTTTGGACTGAAAGATGGCTACAAGGCTTTGCCCCTATGCAGCTGGCATCATCCCTGTTTAAGATCTCCAGACGCAAAACAAGGTCGGTTCAAAACGCCCTCCTAGAAAACAACTGGATGCGGGACATTAGGCAAAACCTAACTGCTCATCACCTTCCGGAATTGGTTAGCTTATGGTCATAATACAATCAGCCCCATCATGATCAAGAATATCGGACGCCATAACATGGACTCAAAGCCCGCCGAGTCTACTCATCCTCCTCGGATACCGCATGCAATTTGTAGGAAGCACCCTCACGCCCTTCCCCTCCCTCGTTTGGTCTGCATGGGGACCGTCGCGCTGCAAAATGTTTTTTTGGTTGGCACTCCAAGATCAACTTTGGACCGCACAGCGTTTGCAGCGGCGTGATTGGCCAAACCAGTACTTCTGCCAGATGTGCTATCGAAACCTTGAAACGGTCTACCATCTCTTCATAGACTGCACTCAAGCCAGAGCTCTATGGGCAGCTATAAGCCGATGGACCCTCACACCCTCTCTTCTCCCGGAACGATGGGATCCGACCAACGACCTAGAGGAATGGACCCTACACCAGTTGAACAACCAACAAAGGTCCCGAAAGGGCGTAAAAACCCTCATTATCTTAACTTGTTGGCAATGGTGGAGAGAGCGAAACAACAGAGTCTTCAGAAACGAATGCAAAACAAGCGACACGATCCTCCAGTCCATCAAGGATGAAGCGGCAAATTGGATCTTCGCGGGAGCAAAGAACCTAAAAAAACTCATCCAGCGACGTAGTTAATTACCTCCTGTGTTTTTCTCTTTTTCTCCTTTCTTTCTTTTCTTTTCTCTTTTTTCTCTTTTATCCCTCCCTTCCCTGTCCCCCCCCCCTTTTTTCTAATCTTCTCCCAATGGTGCAGCTTGTTGCACCATTGCACACTTGTTCTATCCTCTATCTAATATAATTGCAGCTCGCTGCCTTTCAAAAAAAAAGAAAACTCAAGAGTTCTTGTCAGTGCGCAACTAGTCTGACCAACCAGGTCACTTAGTCCGATCAATCATCAGTATCTGATCAGAAGATTGGCCAGTAATAAGGAATTTGGAGGTGGTCAGATCTACCCACTACTACATAAAGTGTCATCTCTAACGCATCATCTCACACAGTTTTAATATTTGCGTGAAAATCTAGTTGCGAGAGCCTAAGGAAAATTACACTGGAACTATCATAAACGGTTAGTTCTAAGCACCGTCTATGATAATCAAGCCGATCGAGATCATTTTTATGGACAACTCGAACATCTTAACATCTGTAATGAAACACAGACGAATCTTATTTCGTAGCCATCTATGATGAGTCAAACGTCCGTGATATTGCAGATGACATGATCATCATCCATTGAATTTATAGTTCTGATCTCGAGTTGCACCGCCAAAATGCTGAATATCTAGTATAGACTTATGGATAACATGTTTTTACTAGCTGTAGATGGTGGGGACTTTTATGGGTGTTCTTGGCCTCATGTGTTATTCATGCAAAGAACCATGAAAGCCCATTCAACCTCTCTGTGCATTATAATGGCCAGAACTTCGTCTCCTTACTGGATTCATCTCTTGTGAAGGTTCTGGATGGTTGTTGTGAGAGGTTTGCATGTGGATATATGACATTCAAATATGTCTATCAAGTGCTATCTTTTGAAGAGTCCAAAAAACCTGCAATCTCTAGTGCTATTAAGCGGCAGCCATCTGCTGCTATATTTCAGAAGACGAGACGAGGTGTGTGAGCACTTTTATAAACTGCAAAATGTGTTGTACTCTGTTGTAAACTTAGTATAATTGTTCATTTTTACATGTGTTTTGTTAACTATCCCTTGTAGCTTCATATGTGTTATGTTAATTGTATAGTGTTAACTTTATTATGTTGTTGTACATGGTTTTCAACTATGAAATGTTGTTGTCTTATGTTATATATGTACAGAGGATACAACTAGCGTGGTTTCAGAGGTTAGCTGTAAAATAGCAAACTTATATAAAATTTCAAATCACAGATGGGTATTACCTTAATACTTATCTGTGATAATCACGATCACATATGGTTATTACCTAAATAAACGTATGTGACATTCACTATCACAGATGGTTCATTTATTACAAATGTCTATAATTATCAAATATCACAGACGTTAACATATTTTGATCGTCTGTAATAATAAGAACATGACTATGTCTGTTTAACTTCTCAGTCAATTCAGATACTCACACCTAGTATCTCTCCATCAAAATCTAGGGTTTCTCTCCACACTATTGCCCTCGGCACCACGCCATTGCGCCTCATCACCTGCACCATCACCCTTGTCACTATGTCATCACCATCCCCGTCGTCTCCCCACCGCTTCATATCCCCACCGCTTATAGCCCTTGGCACCATGCCGTCATCGTTCCCATCTTCTTCACACTGTGTTGTCACCCTCCTCCACCTCTCAGGTATAGCCATCAGCCTAGAACTTCGTTGCTTTAGTTAAAAGTGAAGATATGGTAGGAGTATAATACTAGCAGTAGAAATTTAATGGTTGTGAGACTAAGGACTAGGAGTAGTCTAGTGTCCCAAGTATCTTGCATGTATTTAGTATTGACCAAGTATAAAAATTCTATATTTTTTCTTTTCTCTTCAAGGATTTTGCGAAGGTTCGAGGAAAGCCTGTAGCCTTCTTTCTGGCTGATGTAATTCGACTGTGAATTATGTAAAGTGTATGTAGATGTATTTGAATTGTGAATTTTAATTCATTTATTCTGTTTGAATGTGTTTTATGTGTGTGTATATCAAATGTGAATTGTGTATGTATCTTATGTCTATTTGAATACATGTGTGTATTTATCTCAACTGTGAATTATGTATCTTATATATGTTTCAATGTGTGTTGTGTATCTATACAGAGGTAGTGGTTAGCGTGATTCTTCAAGCTAGCCATAAAACTAAAATTATGTATAAAAAAATACATATCATATAGACGATTCATAGATACAAACCATATGTTATTTATCTTTATTGGAGGCGCTTCATAACTGAAACCGTATGTTATTTATCATTATTGTGGATGGTTCGTAATTGGAACAATATGTTATTTTTCATTATTATGGATGGTTCGTAATTGAAACTGTCTATTATTTATCATTCGATCAGATAGTCTAGACCTATGGGGACTACTTAAATTGCAGTCCCCACAAGGACTACACTGGATGTCCCTCCGAGGAGTTGGGGGTCTATCAAGTCTTGTGCTCATGAATAGGTTGAGAGAGTAAGCTAGAACATAGAAAAATCATGAGTTTTGTGTGCTCTTGAGTGAGTGTTGACACCAAATACTTGAAGTAGGGTTTATGATCACAACACACTAGACGAACACCGAGTTCAAGCGTGCCAATCGATTTGACCCTGCAATCGATAAGGAAAAAGTCGTAAAATTCACTCTGAGCCGATATCATAGAATAATCGGCTAAACCTGGATCAGCTAAAAGCCGATCAAAACACAAACAGATCAGCCGACTAAGGTTAATCAGAGGATAAAGGCAGATTAGCTCTGAGAAGGCGATGCGCGACAAAACAGAATAAATCAGACCTGAGACAAAATCGAAGGCGACCAATAATCAGCGATGCGCAACTTTATTGATTGGAATCGACTTACAAATGAAAGTATTACAAGAATAAAAACTAAAGAAAAATAAAACTGGCAGATGTGATTTTTACTACGGATGCCCCCTTCGAACGACCTGGGTTCGCCTTATATACCCATCAGCCGATTCGAGTCCTATTCTATTACGACAACAGAGTCTGAGTCAGCTAAAGTTTCCTAAACAATCTCCTGTTTCCAAATATTCTCCGTGCATTATCCAAACTCCCGTGAATCTACCGATTAGCTTCATACTTTCCAAAATCTGGTGCAAACATATGCCCCCCATTTTTGGAAGACAACTTGTTGTCTTTCAAAAAAAATTTATCGGCTTGAAGAATTTCTCTAGTAACTGCAGTATTAATTGCGCCGTAAAAATCTCAGTGTGTTTTAACTGCACATGTCGCTTCAAAATCCTTTCCCGCCGTTTTAACTTTTCACCGTGCTATAAATATGCAAGACCCCCACGGTCATTTTCACGCTCTCGAGCTCTCGAATCACCTGCGATCGGCTTACTTTGCTCTTGTGACCAGGCTTCCAACTCCCAAATCGGCTGAATGGATTCCTCCCAGGTACTCATCCCGATCCTAGAAAGTAATGATCAATATTACCTAGGACCGGTAGGGAATCTAGATGCCGATACAGTAATTAACGAAGAAATCCCTAGGCTCCCCCTATCGGCAAAAGGTTACAATGTAAAAGAGTGGGGCAAAAGTTTTAGAGCTTGGCCGACAGCACTGAAAGGATGGAGAAGTTGGTATATTCGAGTATCGGCCCAAAAGAAATCAGAGTGGGAGAGAATGGGCATAGCCGAATGTCTTCCCCTATGCTTAGCCAATCCAGAAGCCAATGAGCCCTTGGTGGCCGCGGCGTGCTACTTTTGGTTAGATACCTTCAATGCTTTTCTTTTTCGCCCTGGTCCGATTGGCCCGACTCTCCTGGATGTAGCTGAGCTATGCTGCCTGAGGCCTAATGGAGATCAGATATTGGCTTTCAGTGGTAAACCCAAATTTAAATTAATCCGATCCAAGGGCGAGGGATGGACGAAGTACATTAAGAATAACAACAAGGTAAATGGGCTGGTATCGGACGAAGAACATACAGCTTTTCTGAACCTTTGGTTAGAGAGATTTCTCTTTTGTGGTGCATCCCTCGGGCCAACACAAGTCTATCAGCAGGTGGCGGAGCAACTAGTAGAAGGCCGTCGGCTTGCCCTTGGAAAAATGCTTTTGGGCGCCGTCTATCAGATGATACATGTCATTAGAAGTCGGCTTTTCTCTAGTTTTGCCGAGTTTATTGTCGGCAATGTTGGAGGCCCATTATGGTTCATCCAGTTATGGCTGTATAGTATCTTCAGTCGATCACTTATTTCCGAGCCATTGGAAGATTCAGCCTTCCCCCGCGAAGACTATCCTGAGAATACCATTCTGCAGTATAGAGCTAGCCAATCACACAGAGAGAGGCTTATAATGTGCTCGAGTGGTGATACTAAAATTACCCCTGCTGGTTTGAAGAAATACTTATCCTTTTTCTTAAATTTGGACAATGTTATCTTTGGCCAACAAGACTTCTTTTCCTACAGCAATGTGGCCGATTTTCAATGGCCTTCTTTTCTTCGCCTAGATGCTAACAGTTCGTCAATGCTAGAATCGACCTTAGAGTTGTATCGGATTTTCATCTCCCCTTGCATTCTTCACGTCGGCTTAAACTCTAGGAACAGAACTTTCCAACCCTCATACGAATTCTATCATCCCTCAGTTTATGCCCGCCAGCTGGGTTTTGGCTAAGTAGTCCCTTGCTTGCCACTTCTTGATCGGCTTCAGCCTAGAGCTAGGGTGAGGAATGCAACAGCAGCCGAAATAGTCCTAGAAATAGCTGACGAACTTCAAGTCATTGATCTGCCACATTTCTTCCTGAATTCTCGTCGAGCTGGTCAGTTTTCCATTTGGTGGTTATCTGTGGCAGAGGCCCTTTATCTGGATCGTACTTCGTCGGCCATTATAGATAAATTTTTACCTGACTTTCATGAGCCGACAGTAGTCTCCAACAGTAGCAGCAGCTCAAGTGAGGATAGTTCCTTAGGTTATACGAACTCGTCAGTAGCTGTAGAGGTATCGGCTTTTCTGAGAAAAATCCTTTTGATTTTGACCTTGGCTCCCAATCTTCAATGACTAACCATCTTACTCCTTTTGTAGGATACTGCAACTGGCAAGAAGGCTGCCACGGGCCCATCGGATAGTGGGTCAAAAGGAAAGAGACCACACCAGTCGACAGGCCTGACTGGTTACACTTCAGGCAATCTCCGAGTGCAAAGTCCGTCTTTATCGGACAATGAAAATGAACAACTGCCGAGTGAGTATTTTTAACTGGTGAATACCTTTTTACATTACCTATTGCTAACCTTGCTGTCCGATTCCAGAGAAACCCAAGTCTACTAAAATTCCCGCCAAGAGGTATCCGAAGCGCAAGGAACAAAGCGCTGAGACTTCACATCATGCATCGGCCTTTATTGAGGTAAATTTTCTTTTTCCTTCTTGGTGCTATATTTTCTTTTGTTTTTGCAGTCCCAATTCTTATCTGCTTGTTTCTATGTAGCCGACATCGTCAGTCCAAGTGGCTAGCATTTTGGCCGACCTCCAAGTGACTTCGGCTCAACCGACGATCTCTCCAACTCGATCTTCGGCTCCTCCGTCGGCCCAATCGACTCTTCCAACATCTGAGGCAATGCCAGTGGATTTGTCTGATCTTTTTGGCTTTTACCTTGGACGAGCTGATTGACCCTGAGGTGGCCGCGACAGACAACTACCCAGAAGACATCCGTAAAATCATCGACATATCCATTGGGGCGTCTGTTTCAGTTGTCAAATCCGCGCCCAACATGCAGGAAAGACTGAATCGGCTGTTCTCCGAGATAACTCAACTAGAGGCTGTCATTCTTGCCAATTCCCAGCCTATCTGCGATGCAATGGCCGCCGTTGAAGCCGACCTACCGCCCGAAGCCATGAGCACACTTCTAAATGTGTGCCAACTAGACGAGAGGAAGGCAGAGGTCGATGCTGCTAACGCCAGGATAGCTCGGCGACAAGCCCAAGAAGCCGATCAGCGTCTCTTAGATAAGATGGTTGCTGACGCTAAAGCTAAGAAGAAGAAATATGATGAAGCCACAGCGTCACTTATAGCTGCCAAAGCTTCTATTCAAAAGCTAGAATCGGCCAAGAAGCAGCTTGAGGAAGAGTTAGCCAAAGTGAACCAGTAGCTAGCCGACAATCTTGCGACCGCGAATGCAACAGCTTCGTCCTTAAAAGGCCAGAAAGATGACGTCAGTTAGGCCGTTGCGAAGGTCAAGGATCAATCGGCTAAGGTAATCCTAGTGCCTGGTAATGCCAAAGATGATGAAAACCTCGTATATGGCATTACGCAGACGTTGGCCAAGGCTGCTGCGGCATTGTCGGGTTTAGGCGCTAGAATTCCGGGGTCTGGGCTGTAATTTGTCTGTTGTGCTTCTGATGTAACTTTGGGTGAAACTTATTAGTAACTTTTGTTTAATCTTCTTCTAATCGGCTGTTTAACCGATTAATTTTAACATGTGCTCTATCGGCTGCTCTGAAGCCTTTATGAATTATGCTCCCACCCACACGCTGGGGTAGTATTTTTTTCAAATATTTGCCGTTGATTGCCTTTGGTAGTACAAACCCTTCGAGAGTCTCAAGTATATACGAATTCCCATCAACAAGCCGATTAATTTTGTAAGGTCCTTCCCATGTTAGTGACCACTTACCAAATCGGTTATCTTTGGATCCAATCGGTAATATGGTTTTCCAAACCAAATCGGCTTCGCCAAACGACTTTGGCACAACTTTCTTGTTATAAGCTCTCACAACCCTCTCCTTATTCTTTTCCAGCCGATCTAATGTGATCAATCTTAACTCCTCCAAGTCGTCCAGATTACAAAGCATTAAGTCTTTATATTCATCAGCCGACAGATGATTTTGTCTAGCCACTCGCATTGAATCAATATTCACCTCTACGGGAAGAACGGCTTCTTGGCCATAGACCAACTGGTATGGCGATAGCTTAGTCGACCCGTGGAAAGCTAGCCGATACGCCCATAATGACTCTGATAACGTGGTGTGCCAATTCCTCGGCTTCTCATCAATTTTCCTTTTGATTAATTTGATCAACGTTTTGTTGGATCACTCAGCTTGTCCATTGGCCTGGGCATAATATGGTGATGAATTAAGCAACTTAATGCCTAAACTTCTTGCAAAGCTCCAAAACTCGTTAGACATGAACACAGCCCCTTGATCGGTTGTGATAGTCTGTGGGATACCAAACCGATGGATGATATGCTCATTGACAAAGTCAATAGCTTCTACACTCGTGACTTTCTTAAGGGGGGCAGCTTCAACCCATTTTGAGAAATAATCTATGGCTGCTAGGATAAACTTATGGCCTTTGCTTAATGCCGGAATTATTTGGCCGATTACATCCATCCCCCATCCTCTGAACGGCCATGGCTTGATGATCGGATGTAAAACTGATGCTGGCGCGAGTTGCACATTTCCAAACTTTTGATAGCTCTGACATCATTTATAATATTTAAAACAATCTTCTAACATTGTCAGCCAAAAAATATCTTGTTCTTCTCAGTATCCACTTCATTTTGTGAGCCAACTGATGCGAACCACAAATCCCTTCATGAACTTTGCCCATAGCCACTCTTGCTTCTTTATCCCCTAGGCATCTTAATAGTAAACCTTCCATCGTCCGATAATATAGTTCACCACTTAATACCACATACTTTAATGCTCGTCACCGAATTTTGCATTCAGTCGGCCTGGACGGGTTCATCAAATATGCCTTTATCTTTGTTCTCCAATCGGCAGTATCGGCGCACAACACCATTTTATCAACCGATTCTATTACTTCGTGTCGTAATATTTATAACCCAATGCTGCTTGTGCCAGCATATTGGCTCTCTCATTCATATCTTTGGGCACATGTCTGATAGAAAACGAAGTAAATGTGTTAATGGCATCAAGGCAATGTTCTAGGTACTTTGATAGTATTTCATCGTTACACCGAAATTCTCCTTTAACCTGTTGGCCAACCAACAATGAGTCGCCATAGGCTTCTACATTACTTATCCCGATACCATCCAACAGTTGAAGTCCCCTGAGTAATGCCTCGTATTCTGCTTGATCGTTAGAGCATCGGCTATTAAACCGATATGCAAATTCAAAGTTGTGCCTTTTAGGTGAAACCAGCACTATACCTATTCCACTGCCTTCTTGACGAACCGATCCATCGAAATACAATTGCCAAGGAACCACATCGACCAACCCCGCCATAGTGTCGTGTCCCATGATAAAATCGGTTATTACCTGCCCTTCAACGGCTTTAGCCAATTTGTACTGTAGAACGAACTCAGTTAGGGCATAAGCCCACTTACCGAGTTGCCCTCGTAAAATTAGTGCAGACAATATATATTTAATGATATCGGTCCTACACACTATTATGCAAAGCCGATGCCAATATATAATGCCTCAACTTGGTACAAGCAAAGTACAATGACAAGCATAATTTTTCCACCAGGGGGTACCTGATCTCAACTTCCAAGAGTCGTTGGCTTAAATAAAATATTACTCACTCCTTGCCATCAACCTCTTGAGCCAAAACTGCCCCAATAGTTTCGTTCTCAGCAGATACGTACAATTTGAATGGGATCCCCTTCTTTGGTGCAGTCAAAACTGGTGGTGTCGCTAAATACTGCTTGATATCCTCAAAAGCTTTTTGTTGATCGACTCCCCATACGAAATCCTAATGATCTTTCAACTTCAATAATGGGGTAAAAGATTGAATTCGACCGGACATATTTGAAATAAATCGTTGTAAATAATTAATTTTGCCGATCAGCTTTTGTATTTCATTTTTACACGTTGGCGGTTTCGTATTCACTATGGCCTTGACTCTCGCCTGATTGACCTCGATTCCTCTCTGGTGTACCATAAATCCGAGGAACTGGCCAGCCGACACGCCAAACACGCACTTAATGGGATTCATCTTTAGCCCAAGTGCCCTTGTATTTTGAAACATCCTTTCCAAATCGGCCAAATGCTGCCAATCATTCTTAGATTTTACCACTACATCATCAATGTATATTTCAACAATATGACCGATTAGATCATGCAAAATCAAATTCATCGCACGTTGATAAGTAGCACCTGCGTTTTTTAAGCCGAATGTCATTACAGCCCATTCGTATAGCCCTAGAGCACCAGAGCACCTGAAGGCGGTTTTGGGGACATCGGCTTTTGCCATAAATATCTGGTTCTATCCAGCATTCCCGTCAAGAAAGCTAGTAATCTTGTTACCTGACGCGGCATCGATAAGCATATCGGCTATAGGCATTGGGTATTTATCTTTTGGTGTAGCTTTATTCAAATATCTAAAGTCTACACATACCCGAAGCTTACTATTCTTCTTCATAATGGGAACAATGTTGGACACCCATTTAGTATATCGGCAAAGCCTTATAAACTTGGCCTTCAATAACCTCTCAATTTCTTCCTTAATAACATTGTAAGTTCTGGATTGAAACGTCGAGGATATTGCTTAAATGGTCGATTCTTGGTTTTATGGGTAGCCGCCGCGGTCCCCTGGCCGCACTCGGGGCGATTGGGGACGTCCGGACCGTCGCAGAGGCCGCCAGATTCCTCCTCGTCAACGAGGGTATCGTGCCGCGAGCGGAGGGAACGCTCTCGCGCTGCGGCTACCGGGGAAAGACTCCCGGTTTCGGTGTGGCCTTCCGGATCAGCCACACCGGCCACGCCTTCGCTGGCGTAGTACACGTCGTCGTCCTCCACGTCGTCGAAGACGCAGAGGTCTTGATTGTCTTAAGAATTCGGCATCCTCAGGGATTCTCCGCGAAAGGACTCAATCGATCCCCACGGACGGTGCCAACTGTCGACGATTCGAGAATTGGTCCCCCGCCAAGCTTACTTATTGAATGAGGGATCAACCTAGGGCCCCTTTTCCGCAGAGGGTATAGCGTCCGAGGGCCTGCCGAGCTATGGCCGAGGTGGTCGAGACAACACAGCGAACAGAGGGGGGTTTTTTGGCCTGGTTCGGGCCTCTCTCGGGGGAGATAACAACCCTATGTCCAGTAGTTGCAATATCTTCCAAAGATGGATTACAAGGTGCTTGCTTGGGGGCCCTAAGGAGGTTCTAAGGACAATCCTCCAGGCCACCAACCAGCAACAGCTATGTGTGAGGGGAAAATAAAAGGAGTCCAACCCCAAACTCTACGTGCAAGGGGATATTTATAGATGATTACAACGTTACAACATTTATTACGGAGTGACATGCCACTGTTTCCGGACGTGGGTGAAACTGTTTCCTCGCTTTTTGCCATACCGCTACGTCGGCGCAGTGGGTTCAGATCGTGGCCGTACAGTCCTTCAAGCCACCGAGTGATTAATGTCACGTCGCCTTTGTGGACCGTGCCCGGCTTTTTGGCGACGCCCGAGGCCTTTCCTTCGGACCCGGTCGTCGGTCGCGTACCCCCGAGCAAGCATGCTCGGGGGCGAGCTTAACTGAGGTCGGGGTAGGTCCAAGGGCCGACCTACCCGAGGATCTTCCCTGGGGGCACCATCCGAGGGCGTGCATGGTCGGTGGTCGGCTGACCACCGAGGTACGGTGGTCGCCGTGGGGAATGCCCAATCCCCGACACTTACCATTTCATCTTAATACGCTCCCTCTTAAGAGAATTAGCTTCTGTTTGGAGGGTTTAAAGCCAGGTTTAGCTTCTAAAAAGCCAGTAAACCCTCCAAATAGTTCAGCTTTTAAACGGCTTTTAACATAAATCAAACGTCATATATAACTAACAAAAAGCAAAAGATAAAAGTTGAACTGGACCTATTTTTACAGCTTATTACTGTGAGACATTAACTATTTATTAAATGATCATTTATAAAAAAAACTATAATTATTTTAATTAAAAAAATAAAAATAACTTTATAGAAAAACTACCGCTCCTCCGAAACATACCCTCAGCAGGGTGATTTTTTTCGCATGGCAGATCTGCCATTTATTACTTGCCCGGCCCGGCCGCCACACGCTTCATTGACGTACATAGTGGGTGTCTGCCAGCACATTTAAGTACAGATGGGCAAGGATTAAATTTTCGTTTGAACAAAAATTTCGTCAACCCTCGAAATCCAAAATTTCGGCCGAAATTTCAGAATTTCGGCCGGAGGAGATTCAAAATTCAAATTTCAAAATTCAAATCCGGTTTGATTCCCACCGAAATTACCCGAAATTCGCCGAAAATCACCCGAAATTCGCCGAAAAATCCCGAAATTTCGGTCAAATTGAACTGACTGAAAATTGGTTCAAACGATATCGAAAAATTTTGAAATTTTTTTGTAGGTTCCTGACACCTTAGACATGTTCTCATAAAAATTTCAGATGATTATCAGATCTGTGCAATTTTAAAAAATTCAAACACTGATACTATGTAGATGAAACGTTGATTGGCAAGTTTGAACCGGATGAAAAATAGTACAAACGATGTTAGAAAGTTTTGAAATTTTTTATGGAGATTCCTAACATATTTATGATATATCTGGAAAAATTTCAGATGATTATCAAATGTGAGCAATTTTTAAAAATTCAAACACAGAGAGAGTTGAAAACTAGTACTTTGAATGTCAGAATTTTTATAAGTTCCTGGAGAAATATTTTGAGCTGAAAATTTTACATAAGAATCCTTAGCTCAAATGAATTTCAAAAACAAAATTTCAAAAAGTTATAAAAATATTTGGATTGCCTGATAAATCCAAAACATAAATATGTACAATCTAAATTTCAAAAAGTATAATCAAGAAATAAAAGAATAACAAAAATGAAATCTAAAGCAAATAAAATTAGAAAATCATGGATAATCTTGAGAATAACCTGGAATCCCAATTTGAAATGATAAAATGTTATATCCAACATTGATGCTTAAAATCCAAACTCATTTATTGCACCAAGACTAGAAATAGTAGCATTGTCAGAATTAAATGAAAATAATGATGACTTATCTCCAGCTAAAAATTTTATATTATCTTCTCAAGCCATTAATTCACCTACAGTAAAACTTTCATAAATTAATAAATTATTTTAGAATATTTAAAAATTAAAAAACAGAGAGAATTGAAAATTAGTACTCTGAATGTCAGAATTTTTATAAATTCCTGGAATAATATTTGGAGCTAAAAATTTTAAATAAGGATCCTTAGGTGAAATAAACTTGAAAAACAAATTTTCGAAAAGTTTACAAAATATTTTAATTGTCTAATAAATCAAAATCCGAAATCTGAAAACTGTTCCGAGCAGATTTTGGCACATAAGTTCAGTGCTTACCACGTTCATAGATTTTATTGAGCAAACAAATAAGGTTGAAATTTTTTGAAACTTTTATAGAATGGTACTGAGGAAATTATTAATCTTTCATAAAAGTTTTAGATGATGATCACACTGGAGAAAATTTAAAAAAATCTAACAAATTTACTGTCCCAATTATGTCCATTCTGTTTTTGATTTTTTAAAGATAACAAATGATGTTAAATTATTTTTAAAATTTTTTTCTATGATCCCAAACAACAAGGAATGGTACCATAATTTTTCCAGATGATGACCAGGCTTGTAAAGTTTTTTAAAAAGATGACAGTGTTTCTGCCCAAAGTTTAAAAAATCTCAAAAAATTAGTTTTTCATCAAATTTTAATGTAGCAAGACTTTGTTAAGGGTTATTGGACCTATTCCGTTCAAATCCGGCCAAAAAATTTGAAAATCCGGACTCAAAACACGAAATTTCGCCGAAATTTGCTCGAATTTCGCCGAAATTTCCCGAAATTACTGTAGCAGTTACTGTAGCAAATCAAATTTTTTTTAAAATTTTGAATTTGGCCGGTAGATATAAATTCGGGGGAGGGGGGGGGGCCGAAAATTCGGCGAATTTCGGCCGAATTTCGCTGAAAATTCTATCCCTGCATATGGGATGCACCGTGCGTGCCAGTCACTTCACCTGCTGGCACACATACAGCAGCTGATTAGACTAACGCACTAGCAAACGTCCAGAAGACCAGTACTGGTCGGCTGAGGTAAGGCCAGCAGGTTACGATACCCGCAATCAGGGTTCAAATTTTCGCCGAAATTCGGCAAAATTTTGGATTTTGGACCCTCCGAGATTTCATAAGCCGGGTAAATTCAAAAAATCAAAAAAAAATAAAAAATGCTACAGTAATTTCGGAAATTTCAGATTTTTAATCCGGATTTTGAATTTTGAGCACCGGATTTGGTCCAATAACCTACTAGAAAGTGATCTTCCATGAAAATTTGATGAAAAACTAATTTTTTGAGTTTTTTTAAATTTTAGGCAGAAACACTGTTAGATTTTAAAAAAAATTTAAAAGCTTTATAATGATATGAAAAATTTATGGTACCATCCATAGTAGTTTGGGATCATAGAAAAAAAATTTAAAATAATTTAACATCATTTTTTATCTTTAAAAAATCAAAAACAGAATGGACATAATTGGGACAGTAAACTTGTTAGATTTTTCTAAATTTTTTCGTGTGTGATCATCATCTAAAAAGTTTATGACAGATTAATAATTTCCTCAGTACCATTTTATAAAATTTTCAAAAATTTTTAACTTTCTTTATTTGCTGAATAAAATCTATGAATGCAGTAAGCACTGAACTTAATTTGTTGTATTATATTTCAAAAATCAAACAGAGAAAGAACATAAATGGTACTGTGCCTTCTATGAATTTTATAAATTCGCTGGAGCGTGATCATGATTCAAAATTTTTATGAGATATTAACCATTTCCTTGTCACCCTTATGTAAAATTGTTAAAAAATTTAAACCTTTCTTATTGCTAAAGTAAATCTATTATTGATCATCGGCCTTTTAACAGGATAGTACCACTGTTCGAATTTTTAAAAATTCATGACACCTGATCATCATATGAAAATTTTATGATAATATTACAGATGTGTCAGAACCATCCAGAAAAATGTTCAACATTTTATAACCTCGTTTGTTCTAATTTTCATTCGGATGAAACTTGCCGCTCAGCGCTTTACCGAGACAGTACCAATGTTTGAATTTTTTAAAATTCCTCACATTTTATCATCATCTTAAATTTTTACATAAATATCATAAATATTTCAGGAATCTTCACAAAAAATTTCAAAATTTTCTAACATCGTTTGTACTATTTTTCATCCGCTTCAAACTTGCCGATCAACGTTTCATCTACATAGTATCAATGTTTGAATTTTGAAAATTTCCACAAACCTGATAATCCCCTGAAATTTTTATGATAATATCTCTAATTTGTCAGGAACCTACAAAAAAATTTCAAAATTTTTTGACATCGTTTGAACCAATTTTCAGTCAGTACAATTTGGGCGAAATTTCGGTACCAAACAAACCGGATTTGAATTTTGCTTTTTGAATTTTGAATGTACTCCGGCCGAATTTCGGATTTCGGAGGGGTCCAAAATTTTCTTCAAAACGAAAAGTTTAACCTGCCCGCAATAGCGCTCTACAACTGGCAAGCCCAACTTGCCCAAAAAGTAATATTCTCCCCCAATCACTTGATGTTGCATTGGGGTGTATACTTGACCAAGATCGATCGATCTAGCAGATAGTTATTATTATATCTATCCAAGAATTAAGCTAGGCGGCTAACTAAGGCTCTTTTTATACGTTGATACTAATCTAAAATCAATCCTTAATGAAGAAAAAACTCAGTGACATTTCATTTTTAGTTATATAGAGGTTTATGTTTTCTTAAACCAGTTAAGGCCTGAACTTTTAAACTATAGAAAAAGCCTAACCAAATAGAGTTTAAGATAAATAGCCAATATGCTAAGTAGGTAGCTAGCTCCCTTTTCTGAATTAATTAATTTACTGTTGCTGTCGATCTTGGATTAGGACGGCTGCAAGTTGCGGCGAGATCCAAACACTGCAGCCGGTAGTGCAAACTGACCCATCACTCGTGAGCTCGGCCGACAGCATTCGATACCCTGCGACCGAAAACAAAACCAGATTATTTTCTGCCTTTCCTGAACTGGTCCAGCGCGGTCCGTCGATCTCGTGCCCTGGAGCAACTTGCGCCACCCGTGCACGGCCGACTAACAAAAGGAGCTGAGATGCTCGCTAGCCGGTTCAATTCTCTCCGTGTAAGCTCCTGTGCTGGCGCGTGTGTAATCAACGCATCAGATACTATTTCACCTGCAAACTAATCGGCTGTCTCTTGAAATAATCTGGGATTTTGTTCGTATTGCAACTGGATTTCCAAAGCTTGTGCATTTTAAGCTTCATTTTTTCGATAAAGGAAGCTATTATTAATCTTAGTAAATTACATCAAGGTGATACAATTATACTAAGAAGACTCCCGGTCTCTACACAGCTAGGGTGTACACAGCCAAACACACACGCAAAAAAAAAGACAAAGGAACCGTCTTGGCAAGCTATATCACGTAATATTGTCTTCAAGGCTATCTACCATCATAGCAACACTTGGACCGCGATAAAAGCTCTCCAATGACAACGCCTCCAAGAAGGACTCGATACGCACACGCACCGCCATTGCCATGATCCAACCAGACAAACAATTTTTATATGTTCAACTCTATGATGACAGATTCGCGAGCTAGCCAATAGGCACACGATCATCAAGTCCATAGAGTGCATCTAAAAAATGAGTTGTGTCGCCTAAGAAAGCGAATCCATGAATCGATGCTAAGATGACATATGTCAAAAGAAATGTATGAACAACGCTAGTAAGAGATGAAGACGCTGAAGCGAAGAATAGTCACCTAGAGAGTAGTCCCTCATCTCAGCAATGGCGCTGCCACAATACGCGTCTGGCGCCCGATGCCGTGCCCTCACTCGCGACAAGAGTGACGCAGCCCAAGGGCACGGGCGATGGCGCAGCTTCCTCCCGCACATCCACTCGCCGGGCGGCATGGCCACCGACGCGCAAGTATCGTGATATATTTTTTACATTATCTGGAGTCCCCGTCTGCCCGGCCAACTGATAGGCTAAGAATGAAGATGCACATGATCGATCGACGGAATTAGAATTACTGAGCTGTGCCCGTGCTACCGACATACTTACAGCATTTCAATCTTCATATAGGTTTCAATGCAAGAACATTTCGATCGTCTTATAGGTTGGGGATTCGGAGCTGTGCCTGTGCTACAACGACATTGGTACACTTTTCGTCTTTAGGGCCAGCTGTTTGGAGGAGTACCTAGCTGGTCGGAATTTAGGGTACGTTTGGTTGGAAACCTTATTTTATCAAATTTTCCGTGACAATATGTGGCATGCTATAATTTTTGTGGCCAAGAAATTCTTAGCCACAAGTACGGCAAAATTTAGCTAGGATTTATGTATACAACATGTGAGACATAAGGCTAAGAAGTGTCGCATGCCATAAGTACGGCAATTAATCAAACAATGACTTATAAAAGTTAAGCTCGGCTATTCAAAGTGTGACAAGTTGTGGCTATAAACCAAGCACCCCTTAGCGTAGAGGTAACCCAAAGAGAAACAGGTCCAGTTTTGTAATTAAGCACCAGCTAGTAGCGGTGCTCTTTAGGCGGATAACCTAAATGTATATTTCTCAATGCAGTCTCACGCGCATTGTGTGCACGCATATTACTCTATCCGCAGAAACATGTAGTGTTATAGAATAGTACTAGATAAGTGACCGCGGCGTGCTACACCACGATCATCGCTCCCCTACACAAGCAAATCGAGAAATCGCGTGAAACGGTTGAAAGGATATAAACGTAATTACGCTCTTTTTTGCATTTATTTAGGGTCCTTTCACGAAGAATCGTGATTTGTCAGGAACCTACAAAAAATTTCAAAATTTTTGACATCGTTTGAACCAATTTTCATCGGTACAATTTGGTAAAATTTCGTACCAAACAAACCGGATTTGAATTTTGCTTTTGAATTTTGAATGTACTCGGCGAATTTCGGATTTCGGAGGGGTCCAAAATTTTCTTCAAAACGAAAAGTTTAACCTGCCCGCAATAGCGCTCTACAACTGGCAAGCCCAACTTGCCCAAAAAGTAATATTCTCCCCCAATCACTTGATGTTGCATTGGGGTGTATACTTGACCAAGATCGATCGATCTAGCAGATAGTTATTATTATATCTATCCAAGAATTAAGCTAGGCGGCTAACTAAGGCTCTTTTTATACGTTGATACTAATCTAAAATCAATCCTTAATGAAGAAAAAAACTCAGTGACATTTCATTTTTAGTTATATAGAGGTTTATGTTTTCTTAAACCAGTTAAGGCCTGAACTTTTAAACTATAGAAAAAGCCTAACCAAATAGAGTTTAAGATAAATAGCCAATATGCTAAGTAGGTAGCTAGCTCCCTTTTCTGAATTAATTAATTTACTGTTGCTGTCGATCTTGGATTAGGACGGCTGCAAGTTGCGGCGAGATCCAAACACTGCAGCCGGTAGTGCAAACTGACCCATCACTCGTGAGCTCGGCCGACAGCATTCGATACCCTGCGACCGAAAACAAAACCAGATTATTTTCTGCCTTTCCTGAACTGGTCCAGCGCGGTCCGTCGATCTCGTGCCCTGGAGCAACTTGCGCCACCCGTGCACGGCCGACTAACAAAAGGAGCTGAGATGCTCGCTAGCCGGTTCAATTCTCTCCGTGTAAGCTCCTGTGCTGGCGCGTGTGTAATCAACGCATCAGATACTATTTCACCTGCAAACTAATCGGCTGTCTCTTGAAATAATCTGGGATTTTGTTCGTATTGCAACTGGATTTCCAAAGCTTGTGCATTTTAAGCTTCATTTTTTCGATAAAGGAAGTTATTATTAATCTTAGTAAATTACATCAAGGTGATCTGATTATACTAAAGAAGACTCGTCTCTACACAATGCAGGGTGTCTGCCAAACACACACACAAAAAAAAAAAGACAAAGGAACCGTCTTGGCAAGCTATATCACGTAATATTGTCTTCAAGGCTATCTACCATCATAGCAACACTTGGACCGCGATAAAAGCTCTCCAATGACAACGCCTCCAAGAAGGACTCGTCGCTGCACGCACCGCCATTGCCATGATCCAACCAGACAAACAATTTTTATATGTTCAACTCTATGATGACAGATTCGCGAGCTAGCCAATAGGCACACGATCATCAAGTCCATAGAGTGCATCTAAAAATGAGTTGTGTCGCCTAAGCGAATCCATGAATCGATGCTAAGATGACATATGTCAAAAGAAATGTATGAACAACGCTAGTAAGAGATGAAAACGAAGCGAAGAATAGTCACCTAGAGAGTAGTCCCTCATCTCAGCAATGGCGCTGCCTCACTGCTGTGCGACGGCGCCCGATGCGTGCCCTCACTCTGCACAGTAGTGACGCAGCCCAAGGGCACGGCGATGGCGCAGCTTCCTCCCGGCACATCCACTCGGCCGGCGGCATGGCCACTCGACGCGCAAGTATCGCATATTTTTTTACATTATCTGGAGTCCCCGTCTGCCCGGCCAACTGATAGGCTAAGAATGAAGATGCACATGATCGATCGACGGAATTAGAATTACTGAGCTGTGCCCGTGCTACCGACATACTTACAGCATTTCAATCTTCATATAGGTTTCAATGCAAGAACATTTCGATCGTCTTATAGGTTGGGGATTCGGAGCTGTGCCTGTGCTACAACGACATTGGTACACTTTTCGTCTTTAGGGCCAGCTGTTTGGAGGAGTACCTAGCTGGTCGGAATTTAGGGTACGTTTGGTTGGAAACCTTATTTTATCAAATTTTCCGTGACAATATGTGGCATGCTATAATTTTTGTGGCCAAGAAATTCTTAGCCACAAGTACGGCAAAATTTAGCTAGGATTTATGTATACAACATGTGAGACATAAGGCTAAGAAGTGTCGCATGCCATAAGTACGGCAATTAATCAAACAATGACTTATAAAAGTTAAGCTCGGCTATTCAAAGTGTGACAAGTTGTGGCTATAAACCAAGCACCCCTTAGCGTAGAGGTAACCCAAAGAGAAACAGGTCCAGTTTTGTAATTAAGCACCAGCTAGTAGCGGTGCTCTTTAGGCGGATAACCTAAATGTATATTTCTCAATGCAGTCTCACGCGCATTGTGTGCACGCATATTACTCTATCCGCAGAAACATGTAGTGTTATAGAATAGTACTAGATAAGTGACATGGCGTGCTACACCACGATCATCGCTCCCTACACAAGCAAATCGAGAAATCGCGTGAAACGGTTGAAAGGATATAAACGTAATTACGCTCTTTTTTGCATTTATTTAGGGTCCTTTCACGAAGAATCTGTGATTTTACTTAACTGAAAGGTCCTTTTTGTAAAAAACGGTTAAAAGTATCTAAACGTAATTACGTGTTTTTTGCATTTATCTGGAGTCCTTTCACAAAGGATTCACGATTTCGCTGAATCGAAAAGTCCTTTTCATGTTATGCCGGTCCGACACGATCCACTTCGTGTCGGATCGGGTTTCGAACTGTGCCGTGCCCGCCGTATCTCGAGCCGATCCAAAAACTTCGGCCCGAGCGCTCACCTCTATTCCCGACCGAGCTTCAGGCTCACTGGCTGAGCGCTCGGGTTAACATGATAATAATTTCTTGTCATGTTGATCAAACGGCTCGACCGGAGAGAGAGTTTACAGAGTTGCACCCAAAAGCGAGTTCAGAGGAAGTACGGCCACACGATTCTGAAACTGTACGCCCAGATCGAGAACCACCCAGATTTGGGACCGAGTATTGTCTACCTATAAACAGCCCTCTACATGCAGGATGCCGCCGTGGTTATTGGGGTTACAGGTCGTTACTGCTCTGGATCATCAGTACGTCGACGTAGCTTATCTGAAACAGCTCTCGGCATAATAACCAGCTTGTGGCCTAGGTTCGTGCTTGCGACTTAAGCACGAATAAACGGACGAAACATCTTGCACCTTCTTCTCCACGCCCTTCTCTTCTACTTTCTTCCAGCCCTTCCGATCTTGGACGACTTTCCAGCGTCATCCTGCTGCAAGTAAACAGATACAGAAACGCAGAATTCTAGTGAGTCCATCGGAATGTCATGTACGGAGGAGTTGGCTCCTAGCTTAGTGATCAGCTTTTCGATAAGTTTCTCATGGACGGGAATCCAATGCATCGAGACAAGCGGCCAGGGCGCGCGTCAGAAATCTCTAAATATTGCCGGAGGAGGCTGAGGACGATCGACAAGGAACCCGTTCCACATATATGGTCCTGATTGGCCCAGGTCCTTAATTTCATGCCGCTAAAACCTAACTAACCATGCATTTGGCTATGTGATCAGCGATTGGTATCATATATTCCATATGCGACAGTTTGTACTGCCCGCCGGACAAGCTCCACTTGTCGGAAAGCGACACGCAAAAGTTGAAAGCCTAAGTTAACCATTTCAGATCGCCAGATGACGCACGGTCCAGTGTCCAGGAGCATCTGTATGTACAGGAATGGCTAGTCCTAGGCCAATGTTTACAGGTCATAACTCGTAAGCAGCTTAGAAGGGACACGCACGATTAGTGTGCTGGTCTCATCGCATCACAGAGAAAGAAACTACTGTAATTTGGGTGGGCCCATGCACGTACGTACCCCGGAGCTGAAGGACGTCGTCGACGACGGCCTGGACGACCGCGCGTAGGCGTCCGGTCTCAGGAAGAGCTCCTCGAACTGCCTCTGCAGATCCTCCAAGCTCTCCCCCTTGCCATTTTCCTGTGAAAGTACATGTCGAATTCAATGTCAACTTTGAATTCATGGAGTAGAATCTAACGGGATCTGATTGTCCAGATAAAAAAAAAGCAAGTTCTTACGTGTGGGCCTGTTTGGTTCATTGCGTCGAGGATGTCGCCGAGTATCTCGCCTGCACCCTGTGGACAGATTGACATGGAGAACAGAGCAATCGGCAAAGAGAACGACCGCGGATTGGAACATCTCACCGTCGATCAATATATAAAAATGGAAAAAAGAATAAAGAAAAGTGAAAAGGCGTACGTCATCGTCGCCATCGCTGTCGTAGGCTCCAGCGTCGTAGAGGATCCTCTTGTTGGGGTCCGAGAGAACTGTTCAGTTCAAATCACATCACTCTCATTGGTAACAAAACAGCCAGACGTTCCACGAGTAGGAATAGAATTCCAACGATTAATGGCGGTAAGGCTCAGCAATAGTATGTGCAGCGTGCACAGGTTGAGAATCGGAAGAAGACGACACAGATGATTGATTTACCAGCGTAGGCCCCCTGGATTTTCTGAAACCTAGCCTTCGCCGCCTCCGCGCCCCCGGAGCTCCCCGTGGCGGCGCACTTGTCCGGGTGCCATTTCTGCCCAAGAGCGCGCAAATAACCAGTGAGCGCCGGGGAGCGGATGCCGAGCCAACAAACAGAGGATTCGAGCAGAGCAAACAGAAGAGAAGGAACCGATCAAGGACACGGACCATGGCGAGCTTCCGGTAGGCGCTGCGTAGCTCGGCGTCGGAGCAGTCGCTGGCCACGCCGAGCACCGTGTAGAGGCTGCTGCCGTCCTTCCCTCCACCGCCGGCCATCGCAACCAGCACTTCTCGGACCAGTAAAACGAGTGTGCGCTGGAGTGTGCTATCAGTGAATGAAGTGCGCAGTGCATGGGAGCTAGCTACTTATAGCCGCGCGGGGGGGTTGTATTTGACTATTCGCTGCACCTGCACCAGGAATCGCGGAGCCCAAAGTGGCAACCAGTGCAACTTGCAGCAGGCCGCGATATTTTTGTTGTGCACCGGCGTCGTCCGCGGCATGTGGCCATTGCGTCCGGCTAAAAGGCACAGCGCAGGTGTGGACCAGGTCCGTACATGAGGCAGGTGCAGTCTGCCCAACTTCACAGCCCTCACCCCAAATTAGGGACCCATAATTTTTACTTAACTCTTAATTATATATACTAATTATTATTCAATCTATGTATTAGCAACAGTTAAATAATAAATATCATTTCATTGTCTTAGCTGAAAACTTTCCATGCTGTGAAGGCCCTAGCATGCATGTCGTTTACTTTTCCCAATCACTTTCCCCATTGCACTCACTTTCCCAGGCATTCACTTTCCCCACCTCTCTTTCTTATCTCTCTCCATTTCGTCTTTGCAGCAGAATGTCTACTAGTTTCTTACGAAAATTAAGTCCTCTTGATTCTCCTCCTAATTAATTCACGATTCCCTCAAAATAATCCCGTTGGTGGCTATGAATCTATCCACTGCACTGTCATCTATTTATTTTGTGTTTATTTGTGAGCTCAAGCACTTGAGTTTTCTTCTCACTCTAGTGTTCTTGTTTTGTTCTTGTACATCGATTTGGTGTCACTTGGTCGCCGCCGAAGTAGCCCATCCTTGCCGCGCCAGGGCCGCCAGGAGGGATCCACATATGCTGATCAATCAAGTCGATTCATCCCTTTTCATTTCCACATTGCAAAGTTTGGGACTTTGATATTGTTCATCGGATTTAAATACCTACTATTGTTGTTGTTCCAAGTCTTCTTGTATTCTGTGCATCTGACCATCTAGGTAGTGTTCCTTTTTTTAAGTTATGTCTTCTAGAAATAGAAAATATGAATCTGGTTGTGACAAGCGTAAGAAGAAGAAAAGAATTGAAGAGCTAACTCAATCCCAAAAAGGAGCTCTTGATAGATTTATTAGAAAGGAATCACATGTTTCTTCTCAAAATCATATTCTTTATGCTAATGTTGATGAGGGTTGTGATGATGATACTAATGATTCTGAGACACCTCAAGTCAGAGAAATTAACTTTGATAACAACACTGATGAGGCTCATATTGATAGTACTAATGCCGAGGAGGCTAACCTTACTAGTAATGTTGACAACACTAGTGTTGATGCTAACATGAATAGTCTACCAAATGTTGAAAATAATAATGACATTGATGTAGCTACTAATGTTAATGTTTCTTCTCAGCCTGATATATTTGATCCAAGAAATTGGGATGCTCTTGATCCTAAAGCGGTTGACATTTTAGAACAAAAAGGTCCTAAAAGAGATTTATATATTCAAAAAGGTCCTAAAGATAATTTTTATAGAAGATTTTCTGCAGATATTATACACTAGAATTCTATCAAATGGAGAGAAGTGTGATAGAGATTGGCTTGTATATTCTAAAGAGCTTGATAAAGTATTTTGTTTTTGTTGCAAATTATTTAGAAACAGGTACGGAAAAGGTCAATTGGCTAATGAGGGTTTTAGTGACTATGCACATCTTAGCATTAGACTTAGAGAGCATGAAGTGGGTGTAGAACATGTTTTGAAAATGGCCACTTGGTATGAATTGTGTCTGAGGTTGCAAAAGAATCAAACTGGAAAAGTTTAGCGACAACATGTTTTGAAAATGGCCACTTGGTATGAATTGCCACTATTGATAGAGTGGCTCAGCGACAACATGAAAAAGAAAAGGAACACTGGAGAAAAGTTCTGTTTAGAATTCTTTTGATTGTAAATTTTTTTGCAGAACATATCTAGCATTTCGTGGTACTAATGGGAGATTGTATCAAGATAGCAATGGAAATTTCTTAGGGATGGTTGAAATGTTGGCTGAATTTGACCTTGTTATTCAAGAGCATGTTCATCGCATCACAAATGATGAAACTCACATTCATTACCTTGGTCATGGGATTCAAAATGAGTTAACACATTTGCTTGCTTCTGCAATTAAGTCTGAAATCATTAAAAAAAATAGAACAAGCAAAGTATTTCTCAGTGATACTTGATTGTACCCCTGATACAAGCCACCAAGAACAAATGTCTTTGATTATAAGATATGTTAGTGCATCTTCGAATTATGTTTGTATTGAAGAATCATTTTTAGGATTTTTGGATGTAAATGATACAACTGGGCAGGGAATTTTTAACATTTTACAAAATGAATTGAAGCATCTTGATCTTGATAGAGATAATGTGAGAAGACAAGGCTATGATAATGGGTACAAAAAAAACTTTTGGATATAAATCCTAGAGCTTTTATACAGCATGTAGTTGTCATAGCCTTAATTTAACGTTGTGTGATATGGCCAAAACTTGTGGTAAAGCTAAAGATTTTTTTGGGATCATACAACATATCTACACAATATTTGCTATTTCTACTAAGAAATGGAAAATTTTGAAAGACAATATAACAGGATTAACTCTTAAGTCATTGTTATTTCATATCATCCATCGGGAGAGTCACATTGATAGTGTTAAAGCTATAAGATTTCAAATTCAGGAAATATGAGAAGCTTTATTCCAAGTAGTGAAGCTAGATCTTTAGCGAATGATGAACTTGGTGATTTTGAATTTTTAGTAGCAATAGTCATTTGGTATGAAATACTATTTGCCATAAATTTAGTTAGCAAGAACTTACAATCAAAAGATATGCTTATTAATGTTGCTATTGAGAAAGTGTAGGGGTTGATTTCTTTCTTTCAATGGGTATAGAGAAATTGGTTTTCTGAATGCGTTGGAAATAGCAAAAGAAATTTCACTTGAGATGGATATTGATCCAACATTTCATAGAAAGGTGAAATTCGAAGAAAGAGACATTTCGATGAGAACTCAGATGATGTGTCGTTTGCATCACAATCTGCACAAGAGTCATTTAGGATAAATTATTTTGTAACTATTGTTGATCAAGCTATCGCTTCACTTACGAGAAGGTTTGAGCAATATCACGGATATCAAAATACTTTTGGTTTCTTGTTTAGTTCCCATATATTGCACTCATTAGATGATAAGAGCTTAAAGTCTTCTTGTAATCGTCTTGAGGCCGCGCTTAAGAGTAGTGAACACTTTGACATTGATGGTAATGAATTGTATGTGGAGTTGAAATTACTCCAAGATTTCATTCCAAAGGAACATATGGGCCCTGTTGATATTTTAAGTTTTTTGAAACGATTAGATTGTTTCCCTAATGCAATTATTGCATATAGAATTTTGTTGACTATTTCTATGATTGTGGCATCTGCAGAGAGAAGTTTTTCTTAACTAAAGTTGTTGAATTCCTATTTGCGTTCTACAATGACACAAGAAAGACTTAGTGGATTGGCTATGATAGCACTTGAGAATGATGTTTTGCAGAAGATTGCTTACGAAGATCTAATTGAAGATTTCATTTCAAAGAATGCTAGAAGGATGACTCGTTTCAAGTAAAAATTAGATACTAGTTTAGAGTTTCAAGACTTGTTTTTTAGCAAGATTAATTCTAAGAGAAATTGTATTACTGCAATAATATTCAATGATTTTTTTCAATAATTAGCTCTTCTTAAGTGTGAGCCCTAATTTCAAATTTGGAACTAGACCCCCAATTTCTCAGGTACGGCCCTGGTGTGGACGTGTGGTTGCCTCGCCTTTCTCTGTGTTCGTACTGTGTTTGTCGGTGTAACCTGCTGCGGCTCATCAGTTCAGTCGTTCAGGCGACTTACTCTGTTTGATTGGGGCCGTACGGGTGGCCCGATTCTGGCAAGAAGGGTCTCCGCCTTTTTGGGTATGGAATACGAGTGAACGAGGACTGGCTAGTACGTATGGGGATAAAAGGACGAAGTAAACAGTCGCCTCAAAAAAGTGCTCAAGTTCAGTGAATTTCCAGTACGTTCTTTGAGGTACTTGTAATCCTTACTCTGTTGCCATAGAGACCACGTGGATATTCTGGAGCTATTTTTATTTATACTTTGTCTGATAGAAAAGTAGGAGGAATACTCTTCCATTATATATTTACTAGCCATGTATCCGTGCATTGCAACGGAAACTCAATTTGCGATAAAAAGTTTATTTACAAAGAGCACTAACAGTGGCAAAGATGGGTAATTAAAGAATAGTAGCAAAGGTGGGTAATTTTAATGAAGCGGCGGAAAAAAACTCTTACTTTATATAGTAAAGAGTAATATAATTCATTGTAAATTATTTTCTATCTACTGACCTAAATGGGTATGTGCTCTAACTATCGTGTTATTTAATCGTGACTGACACGTGCTAAAAACAGTAAATATAGGATATTTCCATATTTTAAATAGTTGCGAGTAACTTGGACGCACATCTTGATATTTTCAGTACCCCAAAAAGGGACCATGCGGTCTCAATCCATGAAAGGAGCCAAGCTTAGCTAGCATATATAGGGCATATAACATAGATCATATATTCGTTAATCTTTTCACATCGCCCTGCAGATAATAATCTCTGACGCAAGTTGCTCATGACTCAGGAGTGAATCGTGACGATGCCAGCAACTTGCGCCGGTAACTACGGGATACCGATCGTCAAGATTACGTTTTTTGCTACTACTTTCGCATCCACCATGATTTGTGCGTCCAGTTCGTCTTCTCAAATTGTTGTTGTTTTTCCGCAAGGATTCTTAAAATAGTTCCAGAAGCAATTAGACCTTGGATGAAGTATGTCATGTCGCGGTCAGGTCGAAACCAGAATGGAACTCTGCAAAACCAATACGTGGGCTTCTTCTATGGCCGGATTCGCATCGAACATGGGTTTCTTGGCAAAATCATAGTAACAGAAGGATTGGAGATAAACGGTCCAGATTACGTTATGGGCCTGTATGCATTTTGGACCTGAGTAGCGATAGGTCAAAAAATAAAAAAAAAAACAGAAAAAAAAATAAAAACACATGTGTGGTCATAAAACTCACGTGATACATACTCCAAAGTAAAAATCCTGCAAACTCAATCCAAAATTGAGGCACGACAGTTTTTTTAGCAGCAGAAAGCAAGAAACAAAAGGAAAGCAAGTGTTTTCCCTCTCTTGTTTTGCATCAGCCGTGCACTATGGCATCGTTCGTTTTAGCATGTTTTTCTTGCATGCAATGCAATGCTAGCAGTTCATGAAAGGACGACAGGGCCTGCGTCATCATGCAGCCAATCAATCTCGTCTAAGCATGCCATTTCAGAAAACTATGGACGAACGAACTAACAACTAATGATGGGGAACAGGAGCTATATATCCTCTCCTTCCAAGTCGTGGCGACGAGATCATTACGACAACTGTCTAAACACATTTGGGCGATATTTCGCAGTACACACACGGCCTATTATTATTATTATTGCACAGCAAAGAAGCATTATGGAGTGACCCATCTGTGGTAGGGCAGCCCTAATTTCGTCGTGTTTGTAGGAAAGGAAGAAAGAATCGAAGAAAAGGACCTACTAGTGCTCACTGAATCGAGTACTGTGGACACAAGTTTCATACCCATAGAATTGGTCCCATTATAATTGTTTCAGAAAACCGGCGGGCTAATGGAAACTCATGCTGTCTGCAGGATTTCCTATCTATAGGCCCCGTTTGAAATGTAGGGTTACAGTACAGCAAAGATCGAGAGTTACAGAATTATAATTTTTTTTTTGTATAATTAGGCACATTTCTTGGGTTTCAAGCACATCATTAGATCCTGTTTAAAACACATGAATTTAACAGGAAACAGTTCAATTCCCCGTTAGGGTTTTTTGGATTAGGGATATTTAATTAGAATGTTTTAGAATCTAGTTTAAATTTGAATTGAATTTCAAAATCTTTCAACGAATTACCACTCATCTAAAAAGGACCTTAGTAGTATGTTTTCCCCTTGTTTTACGAAGAACTTAAGGTGCCAATATTATTTTTAGGACCGTGCTGTATCACAAGCTAACAGGTACCATTGCAATACCGCGTCCGATGCTCTCGATCTCTTAATTATTCAGTACTAGCTGGTTTGTCAAAGATGTCAATCAAGAGTGTAACTTGGGCCGACCGTACTGTACTCCGGTGTGTGGCGACCCGGGCCAATTCAAGGATGTGCATGATCAAAACAGCCAATTAATTCAAGTGTAATGTTCCTGGTTCGTACCCACAAAGGCTATAATTATGCTGACTCAAAAGAAGAAAGAAACAATCAACACAGTGCGCACTTGTTCTTGTTGCTTACAGGTGTGGTAGCCGTACGTACAGATATTGGTTAGGCCACGAACCATTAGTTATTAGCCGCCAATGCACAACGTTTCCGTTCTTTAATCGAGGAGCGTCGCTGTCGTGCATACATACATGCTTAGAGAGCATCACGGTTCACAACTGGCTCAGAGCCGTTGCCTAGTCTCAACGGTGTCAATGTGGCACCTCGGTTAGCAAATCACGTAATGGTTTGCACGTTATCTTTCTTGACATTCGTACGTAGATTTTGGATCGAAGGGTCCTGGTGTGAACCCCCAAAACCAGCACTTGATTGGTTGGATTAGGCACTCGACAGTCCACCTACTACCAGCAGCCAACTAACTCGGATAGATAAGCGGGCCGGCACCTAAAGTAAAATCAAATAATCATCCAATTTGATCATAATTTAACCAATCCTTCGTTTCGGTGCAAGTTAAGAACTATCCTAGCTAGTTGTACACTTCAATTCTTTAATCGCCGGCTGGCCAACCGTCTCTTGCCGTGCCTGCCATTGCCGTCCTTTTAGGAGGCAAACCCAAGCTGTCAAATATTGAACACCTTGAAGCTGGCTTCTGTTCTGAAAGGGAAGATGAAAGGAACTTACAGATTGGTGGGCGTGGTCCTGATAGGATGGTGAAGCTATTGTTAATTGGAGTGCTTGTCAGTTGTTACTATATCATTGCAATGGATGCTGAACAGGAGAAAGACAGCATGCGACTTCGAAGTGAGCTTGAACATTTTGCAGCTGCAGCATCGAGTACTAAAAATGCATGGTCCTCCTCACCTTTTGTGTTACCGTTCTTGCTGTGAGCTTAATCGGCAGCACGTCTTCCAGTGCCGCTGTTGCAGCGGAGCCATCTCGGAGCATCAACAGGAGGGGTGAGAGTTCCTGCTTGGGGCGGTGTGTTTTCTTCTTCCCCTGTTTGCCGGCGCCGAAGCGACAGATGTACTTAAATAGACAATGCAAATCGTAGTAGCACAATATAGTAGCATGTACAACCTACCCTGGACAAAGTACAAGCCACAACAATGACAGTTCGGTGAACAAGCTTAGGGATGTGATTGAAGTATAGCTATTCCACAGGAATTCCGTAGAAAATAGGTCGGAGCATTGGGCTGAGTTTTTTTTTTACCGATCCGTGACACTATAGGCACGTCACGGTTGAAGCACAGTACAATACGTATGTG
The DNA here is from genome assembly GCA_036346375.1 of Guadua angustifolia. Lineage (NCBI taxonomy): Eukaryota > Viridiplantae > Streptophyta > Magnoliopsida > Poales > Poaceae > Guadua > Guadua angustifolia. The sequence continues at coordinate 20,855,518 of CM070515.1, forward strand.
CAGAGGTCAGATCGGCACGGTACAAACAGTGACGGATCTAGGATTTTAAGTTAGGGTATGCCGAGCTAATACTATAATATACAATTCGGTAAAATCCAATTAACAAATCGGTAAACAACTAAAAATGTTGTTGAGAAATTCGGTATACAAGTATAAAATAACTAGAAACATGATAATATAAGTATAAATTACAGTATAAATAATTCGAACATTTTAAGTATGAAATATGCATAAAAGAAGTTTACGCACCTACAATAGTTTAAAGAATACAATATTACTTATTGTCCTTCTTATCTAGCCTCCGCCTTCTAATAGCCATGAAACTCTTGATTATATCATTTTCATCAACATGGAAAAAAATATCTCGCTCAATAAACGTTTCTGGAAAAGAGATGTAATGTTTCCGGAAAAGAGATAAAGTAGCAGCCTTCTTTGCTTCTCGTTTTGCAATGTTTCCGGAAAAGAGATGAAGCAGCAGCAGCCTTCTTTGCTGCATGTTTCTGGAAAAGAGATGCAATGCATGTTTCCGGAAAAGAGATGCAATGTCTTTGTTCCTCTTCATAATTCAACAACTCTACAAACAAAAAAAGCAATGCATCAACAAGCAACTCTCTAGTTTCTAGCAAAATAGTAATTATATTTGTTTCTACTCTATAAATCAACTAGCAATCTTGCACTCAAATCATATGTAGAATTGATATACACTAATATAGCAATCAGAGGGGGGTGAATGATTGCACGGAAGCTAAAACAATTTTTTATTGATTCTCAAATCACCCCTAAACAAATTATAAAAAGCTGCTTCGGTTTCAGAAAAACAGACTGACACATGTTAACTAAAACAGTAATTCCTAAAGATCCAACCATTGGATTGATGTGAAATTTTAGTTGTAGAAACTAGATTCAATTTCGAAACTAACCTAAGAAAATCAGCTCAATCGGATTTACGGATCTAAAGTTATGATCTTTACAAGCTGACCGTATAAGATAATGACAACATTATAGACTGTATTGGGCCGAATCTGCAGAGTATGCCGTGGCCCACCCGGCATACCCTTTAGATCCGCCCCTGGGTACAAATGATAGGGCCATGCCGGGCCTAGCGGTTAGGCTAGATGGATGGCACAACACGACATGCCTGAATAGGCCATGCTTGGGTCGGCACAACATGAAACAGGTCTGATGGGCCCGAAGCAAGCACAACATGTGACACGGCACTCTGCCGCTACAATGTGTCATGTTGTGACCCGCCTTATAGCAGGGCCTTTTGCGGTCCTTGCATGTGGAGAAAGAGGAGACAATGAAGATGCTAAAAGGTGAAGAATGGAGACTGGAGAGTGCATGCTCACTAACACTGAACTCGTGCACTGAGCCACTTCGCACTAGGGTAGCCCATAGTGGGTGTAAAGTTTTTAACGAATCAGTAACTCTGCACCTATTCAAGTGAATAAAATTTAGTTCTTTTTTTCAATATTTGTGTCCATTTGTCTCAGCTCCACGCATCTCTGGCTCCTTTCCTCTTGTTGTAATAGTATAAATGGGCCAGACCTAGGATGGCACAGCACGACGCCAGCACGAATTGCAAATAGGTTATACCTAGGCTCGTCGAATACGATCCGGGTCATCATAGCACTCCATGATGGGCCTACTGGGCCATGACGGCACGACACAGTTTAGGTATGTATCCCGACGGACCCGTGCCATGTGCCATGCCAGCCCAGCATGGCACGACGCCCACCTCCGATAGAAAACGACGGGAAATCTTCTGAATTCTCTCCATTCGTTCCAAACAAAGTTTTTTTGAGAGTAAGGATGCACATTTTACTCACGTTATACTTATGCAGACATTTACCATACATGCAATGAGCCTATATGCCACCCTTTTACTGGTTGTGAATACGTCAAAGCTGTTACAAATAACGACCTAAGCTAAAACCTATAGCTTTGTAATACAACATTTAAATTTTTTTTTGTTGTTTTACGAAATAGATCTTTAAACTTGTAGTATCTCGATAGTCTGTACAACTCACGGGTAGTTTTGCGAAATTTGAATTTTTTTTTAAATAATATTATTTTAATTCGAAATTGCGACATTAATACACGTATTTTAAAAATTGCAGAAATAATATCCGTTAGCCAAACCGTTTGGCGATAATAGGTCGTCGCCAAACGGTTTGGCGATAATAGGTAGTCGCCACACGGTTTGGCGACTATCCGTAATCCAGCGTGTCGGCCGGTGACGACCGGTTGTCGCCAAAGTCGAGTGGTCGCCACACGCTGGCGACTCTTGAGTAGTAGTATAAGCCGTTTGGCGACTACTAGTAGTCGCCGAAGCGGTGTATGGCGATATCTGATACATTTTTAATTTTCGGGTAAATTTTGTTGTGAATTTTATGCAATAATTGTTATATTAAACCGAAAAAACTAAAAAACTCTTGTCATGTAATAAGCGGGAAGAATTATTTTAGTTAGTTAGTGATCGCATCTCACTTGCGTATTTTCATAGCCCCGCCGGATAGGCGGTTCACGGTCTAAAAAAGCGAGAATAAATGAAGGCGGTCTCGCGGTGCGGGCTACCACTTACGTATGGGCGAGATAGCAAGAGCGTTCCTCCGGCATTTTGTTGCGAAAGTCGGAAAAGGCACTTCGGCTACAAACCACGGAAATCGTGGGCACTAAGGGGTTTCGTTGCCCAGGACGGCAGGCGGAACACGGTCCAAAAATTACGGAAAAATTCTAAAGGCGGCCTCACGCAATGCGGGCTACCACTTACGTATGGGCGAGATAGCGGACGTTGGCCGGCCATTTGTTGCGAAAATCGGAAAAGGCACTTTCGCGGGTAGAATCGGCGAAACGCACGTATAAAAATTAAATTGGACAACCACGACGTCGGAAAATTTTGAAATTTTTATGGAGGTTCTGATAAATCAGTGATATTACCATAAAATTTCAAATAATTTGAAGATCTGAACAATGTTTTAAATTAAAACAATAAAATTTGATTGTTATGAACATTTGAAAATTTCATTTTATTGTTATGAACATCACAGATGAGGAATTTTCAAAATTTTATGGTCGACAACAACTCATGTTATGAACACTTAAATTATTTGTTGAACATATATAAGGGCACATACAATCGAAAGTTACGATGAGAAAATAAACAATAGATTAGATTATATTAGAAGGGCATTACAACAAGTGGCGAAATTGCTTGACGAACTAACTAACTGAAAGCAATTATTGCGTCATGGTGGAACAAATGATCGTTCCGCCTATCGAGAATACAGCGAGAATGATGTCATACATTTTACGCATATTACGACCGTTCTAATTTTGCGATTTGTCCTCGGATACCGCTCAATCCCTACTATGAAAGAACTCCATGGGGTTCCGCGGTGCTCCCAAATATGCGCCGATTGGGTGGCCTATGCCGTGCGTCTCGGTGTATAAGACTTAAATTTTGGTTGTTCTTTATGTGGATTTCGCCTCCCATATGGGCATGTCATCCCGATTCCGGCGTCCCTATGTTAATACCACGGGTTCCCGGATGGTCCGCATAGCGTCGAGGATTTGTTGCGTGGTGCGGACCTCGGCATTGCTTCCCCTTGTCCCTTCTTCTTGAGAGGAGGAACCTCTTGCGCCTCTCTTTGTGTTGGCGTTATCGGAGACATGCGGGCGCTGCTCTGTTCGGCTCACACTCCACTATATGGTGCGGGGAGGTGTGTGTTGGGCTTATGCTTGGACAACCGAAGCGTGCCTGCGATCAATCACGATATGCCCGCTGGTGGTTGCATAACACCGTGAGGCGTGCTAAAGTCCGGCTTTTACAGGCGGTAGTGGCACCACGGAGAGGGTTGCTCCCCCCAGTTATCCCATGCCGGTTGCCTGAGATGTGGGTGGTACGTCTCCGGGTCCACCCAGTTGAAGTAGCCGCACCATTCATTCTCGAGCAAGGGGCACCGGTAGAATCTCCGGTCCGCTAGATCACCGTGGCAGGTATCAACCACTGCCTCCAGGCCATGTTCGCAAACGTCGGGGCTTTCGGGTGGCCCTGGAGGAGGTTCCTCCTTTGACTTGTTGATGTTAAAGTGTCTTTTGAACTCCTGTATGCGATGAACTGTTTAGAACTACTAATTTGTGAGACTAACATGAGTATAACGCATGAAACTCACCGATTGGTTGGCCCCTCGCACACCGCCCCGAGCTCAGTCGATCTAGAAAAGGACATATCTGGCCTCTCCCACCGGTGAAGTTCTCGGCGAAGGGGTGGTTGTCGTGGCGATTGTTGAGAAATTCGTAATCACGTCGTTCCGGCCCGTCGATCCATTGGAAGAAGCAACACCGCCCTCGTCTTTGAGAAAAGAAAGAACGATGCATGAGATGGTAGTGTTACCTGTACAGTGTGGACACCAATAGGTTTACCTTGTAGGTGCGAACACAGCGATGAGTGAGGCGTGGCGCGTCGCTCCATGGGTAGATTGCTCAATCTTCGCCGGTGAGGTTGCGATCGCATTTTGGTCGGGCAACTCCGCAGAAGCTGAAGCGTCGCCATCTTGGCATCCGGATATTGGCGGGATGAAACTTGTAAATGTAGTGCAACTCACCGGCGTAGAAAGCTGGGTGGAGCCGCCAAGGTCTCGGCACACGGACCCATGATGAAACACGTGCTCAAGGCCCGTGTGGTGTGGATTTAACGCATGCAGTGCCGTCGGTCCAACGAAGAGTCAAGGAGTGACTCGGGCTCGGGTGCTCCATCCTACAAGTAAACAGAAAAAGCATGCGATTAGTAATGTAAATCAAAAGATGAAAAGTTGGGCGTAAATAAACAAGCGACAAACATATTACGCAATTCAATAGAAAAACATGACGAAGGTACAATCATAGATAAAAGCGATACACGTTCATGAATTCAATACAAATTACATAATTCAAGACATAAACATGATGGAAGGTCCAACATACTGCAAATACCTAACATAGGATAAAATGGTACATATTACACAATTGAATACACATTACATAATTAAATACATAACACTAATGGCATTGCGTTGCCTTGTGCCCGTACTCACCTTGCCGAGAACACCTCCTAACAGGGCCACCCACTTCAGATTCATCCATGTCATTGCGAATGCGCCCTAGGCGTGGACGACCACCTGCTGGTGCACACCTCCGCAAATTTGCATCCGTGAGACATATCGCTTTGCATCATGTTAATGGCGGTGAAATCACCATGTGCTCGAAAACCACGGAACTCACCGGACGGTATTGACAAAGATGACCCTTCAAGTAGAAAGTGGACACGTATTACGCCGTGTTCATCCCAATTTGCCCACAAGCTGCGATCACATGCGGCGGGGAATATGAAGAAGTCTTGGCTTGTTGCGGTGCATTCACACCATCCAAAGGCCCCTTGGCCTAAGTTAACCTCGTGTGTAATAACCGCCGTGTCGGTTCCCAATCCCCTTACACGGAGAGTCACTTGACGGTACTCGGTGACTCGGCTACGCACCATATGCGGTGAGCTTTCTTGGTGCGTTCCTCCATATAGGCCATCATCCGCGCCGATCGGCGTTTGCAATGTCGTGGCATGCGATCTGACCTCGCATGCCTTTTCGGAAGTACCCAACGATGCCGTGAAGCATGCCTTCGGGATGGCCACAAGTGGTAGCGACGCGAGCCTCGATGACCCAATTGTAAACCTCGGCTATATTCGTTGTCATGACACCGAACCTGTTCAAACATATCAGTTACCACGATAACTCTAATTGTTCAATCGTCACAGCTATGTTAATTTAGTATACTAACCTGGCGCCTCTAGTGTCATGGAGCAATGCCCACTTCTCCAACGGCTCCGCCTCTATCCAGTGCGAGAAACACTTAATGTTTCTTGACGATCGTCTCCTCAAATTTGGAGGATCGAGCGCTCCGAGGGGTGATAGCCTTTTGGGTGGGCAATCGTTCGGCGTTGCTGGTTGCTTCTTCAGCTCTTCAATCTGTGCGGTAGTGTGCTTGTCCAACTCGGCCAATATCGCGTTGAACTTACGTGCCTGGTTCTGCTTGCATAACCTCTTAAATAGGTTCATCAGCTTCTTACTCTTGAACTGCCTGAAAAAATTTGCTCCCAAATGTCTCATGCACCACATTACGCATGTCACGCCATGGAAAAAGGCTCATCAAGGTCCTCTGTAGAGTCTTAATTGCGAAATGATACCTTTATGGCGGTCATGGATGATGCACCGTTGGGCGATCACGAACTACCCGAACTTCAAATGTCGAAAAACCACACCCGGCTATCCGGTTCTCACCCTCAACAAATGCAAAGGCCAATGGAAGTATGTGGTTGTTCCCATCAATTGCAATTGCCGTTAGAATCGCCTTTGTATTTCCAGTCAAGAATGTACCATCGGCGCTTGACAATGGACGGCGATGCACTGAATGACGCAATGCAAGGACCCAAAGAAAAAAGCTCGACGAAATATCGAGACCCGTTACCATCCGCTTCACTTTCTTCAAAAGCGATTATGCGTGCGGTTGGTTTCCTTCAAGACATCAAGCACCACGAGGTAGGTTACAATCTGAAGCCTCATATGTGCCAAACCTCTTCTCTAATGCCTTTTTAGCCGCGCGACGCCGAGCCATCGAGTAACTTATCCGGTACTTAAATGTTCTCAAGATTGCTTTCGAATATAAGAACACTCAATGTCCGCTTCTCGATGATCTCATTGAACATCACGCTAGCGATTCAGACCGCATTCAAGTTGCGGTGTTTCACGAACATTTTCTAGTCGCATGTGTGCCCATCTACTCGTGATGCAATCCAAAATGTCTCGCGACTTGACATAAGCATGTACTGAATTCACATCCTTCGGTTCGCACTTCACTTTATGTATCTATCTCGATGGACAAAACAACTCGGAACTCTCTCTGCTGCGATAGTGCCCATAGCCTCACCGCCAACTTCAACTCGAAATTGTTTGCGAAAACTTGATTCAATTAACGGCATTGCTACCATACTCCCAACGCGACTCATGCCCCCACAAAACTTCCATACTAGCTTTGTTTTCTGTTCCACTCGTCGGGGATGGGTACATCCGTTGCCCAGATTACTATGCATTTCATCATCTCCTCCTCTTCCTCATCTTCGTCGATGTCATCATCACACTCCAACATTTCAGCTTCATCTTGTCTCGCCATATGGTCCACCAACTCCAATTGATCAACAATTTTCTCGATTTCCTCCTTCATCTCGCCTCGACCTTCGCGTGTCTTGCATCCTCATTATCATCTTCCGCCGCTACCTCGGCGCCACCACTACTGAACTTGTTCATTTGAGTGCCGACGTCTTTGCTTTACCACGTCGCTAATAATCACCTCTTCTCTAGAGGCACTTTGCACCAAACATTACACACTCAAGGCTAGATCCCTTGCACCACCTTAACCATTTACGCCACAAGTCGTCCGATCTATTTTCTTCAACTCCCGAGAGCGGGTCACCCTTACTACGCGTGAATCGACTTGAATGGTAACAGAGTAAACACTTGCATCCAGGAAAAATATTTGGTCAACCAAAGCTTTATATCACGGATGCTAACTCTATCGAGGACATAAGTGTTCCGCCATTGTGATCGCAAAAGCGCTCAAATCAACACCATTACGCCTAATTTTATTTCACCATCGCTATAATATACCCTAAATTTCCTTTGCATCCCAGCATTCTTTGCGACGACATAAACAAAATTAATTTCTATATCACCACTAACGTTTAATATCACTAGCTAAAGAAAATTTATTTTTATATTGCATCAATATCTAAATTAACGATTCCTCCTAAATAAGAAAATTATCATCTTTGGCATTTTGTGCGAACAATCTAAAATCGCTATATTGCATCAAAATCTAAATTCTCTAATATTGCATCTAAAATTTCTAATATCGATATTGCATCAATATCTAAACTCTCTAATATTGCATCAATATCTAAAATCTCTAGTATCGACATTGCATTAATATCTAAAATTTCTAATATTGCATAAACATCGATATTGTATCAATATCTAATATTTCTATTATCTCAAAATTCTAATATCTAAAATCTCTAATATCTAACATTTCTAAATTCTTAATTTTCTAATATCTCAAATTCCTAAAATTTCTAAAATCTACAATTTCTAAAATTCCTAAAATTTCTAAAATTTTCTAATATCTAAATTCCTAAAATTTCTAACATTTTCTAATATCTAAAATTTCTACATTTTCTAATATGACAAAATATCTAAATTATTTTACACTACACAAATTTAATAACAAAATTACAAAAAAATACCTTTTTCTTTTTTTTTCCTCCTTCCTCCTTCCTCCTCCTCTCCCTCCTCTCTCTCTCTCTCTCTCTCTCTCTCAGGCGATCTCTCTCTCTCTCCTCCTCCAGCGCCTCCTCTCTCCTCTCTCTCCTCTCTCTCCTCTCTCCTCTCTCCTCTCCTCCCCTTCCTCCTCTCTCTCTCTCCTTCTGCCTCTCGCCTCAGCCGCCGCTCATTCTTTTTCTTTGTTTTCGCGGCCAGCCAGTGGCGGCTGCTTCGCAGAAACAGTGTCGGCGATGGTCGCCACACAGCTCGGCGACTCTTGAGTAGTCGCCACACCGCTCGGCGACTACTAGTAGTCGCCAAGCGGCAACTACTACTCGATGGTCGCCGGCGGTGTGGCGACCACTCCTGACTGGCGACAACCGGTGTCACCGCCGACACGCGGATTACGGTATTATGCGCCAAACCGTTTGGCGGCGACCTATTATCGCCAAACGGTTTGGCGACGGATATTATTTCTGCAATTTTTAAAATACATGTATTAATGTCGCAATTTCGAATTAAAATAATATTATTTAAAAAAAAATTCTGCGCAATTTAGGCAAATTTGTGGAGCCGCCGTGGCCAAAACCAACAGCGCGCAGCCGCGCACCCTTGGTGGACTCTGTTTCAGCCGCACGCACGGGTCAAGTCGACGGACTGGGCCTGCAGGCTTGGCCCATATCCTGGGGACCAGATGCTTTTCTCCCAACGCGCACCAGCTGCTTAGCCGGGGGCCGGGGCCGGCGCCGGGCGTCCGAAAAGATGTCATCATCCAGTCAAACGACGTGATTAACTGTACCGGATATGATTAGGCTGCAGGCCCTGCCGACCAAACTACCAAACAGCGCCCGTGCCAGCCAGGACTCGGCGAGCTCCACGCCCAGACGTGCGCCGGCGTACTGCATGCCGAATTGAAACACTTGTCATTGTCACAGCGCACGCTGTCGCTGTTTTGGCGGATTGGGAGTCCCCGACCTTCAAAAATTCGGTCGAGCACTACACCTGAGATGGCTCCGGCACGACGAATCTTCGCCACGGAAACCTTGCATAGGACCTGCGCTTCCTTGCGATCTGACATACGGGGACCTCTTCGCCATGGCCCATCACCCTGCAAGGCGCCCAATCAATGTCCTTTTGGCTATAACGGTGGCTGTTCCAGTGTCAACGCCAAAGGCCCTAGCACGTTTCTGGAAATGATCACTTTTTTTAGCTCCATTATTTTTATCAAATCTAATCTCCTCCCACACCAGAGAGTGCAGGAGCGACGAGCCGACGCGGCAGGCGGCGAGGAGCGCAGAGCAGCGTCAAGGTAGTGTGGAAGTGGTCTGGAGTGCGGGAGTCATGTTCCGCAATAGGAAGAGGATTAAATTTGTAATTCCGTTTAAGAAAAGATTAGATTAAAAAAAGATAATAAGGACTAAAAAAAGCGATCCCTTCCCGTTTAGGAAAGAACCCGAAAGGGGAGGGCAGAACAGTTGCTGACCCCCTTAGTAGCAGTAACTGGATTTGAGACACCCGCGGTGATATTCTGCCTTCGATGCTGCAGGAGTACGTTCAGCTTTGGACGCTTGTCTCCTCCATCCAGCTCACGCCAGTGACGCCACGCGCCTGCGACACAATTTCTTGGCGCTTTACCGCGGATGGATGCTTCTCAACCAGCTCAGCCTACCAGGCTACCAGCTTCAATGGGTCGGCGCGCACCAATCGCAATTCCAGGACTTGGTTTAGAAAGCCTAGGAGGTTCGTGTGATACAATGTGTTATGTGAAATGGATTGCTCAAGTAGCAGGCGGCCACGGATTCATTTGGCGAAGAAATGAGCGATTTATACAACGAAATGAACATGGATACACTTGTCCATAGTTCTTATTGGAGGAAAAATAAAAATGAAAAGCCAATATCTGTTTCATGAAACCATTAGAGAGAATTAACAGCGCCCAAGGAACAGCATATCTGGGCGCACGGTGACAACGGTGGTAAATTGGTAATTCCAGATTAGCACCGACACCGGGGTTATATTAAGCAAATGGAACCCCATGGTTTCTTGCGTCGCCCCTGGCGTTGGGCGTTTATCACGATTCTACCCCCGCCAAAACACATATTGCCGAACAATTACCGCAGCTTTTGGAAGCTTCCACCTCCGGCGCGCCTCCGCCGTCACGGCCGGGGCGGGTTTCAGCACGCGTAGTACTCCACGAGCTCGTCGAGGGACTCCGGCTGCGGGTCGGCGTTCTCCAGCATCCAGAGCAGATGCTCGAACAGCACGACCTCGCAGCCGACGACAGTGCCGGCGTCCCCGCCGCTGCCGCCGGAGCGGTCGACGAGGTTCTGGAACAGCGGGTGGCCCACGAGCTCCTCGGCGATGAGGTACCGTCGGCGCGACTTGCCGACGTACACCGGGTGCAGGCCCTTGGGCACCTCGTCCGCGCCGTGGAACGACGCGACGCGACGCGCAGCGCCGTCTTCGCCGTGGGCGACGCGGGCCAAGCCGACGACGTCGTCGTCGCCGCCGGCCGACGGTGCCCGGGAAATGCGGCTCGATGAGTGCCACCTCCTGATCATGCATCTGAGCTTGCTCAGCCCGCCCTTGGCCATTGCCTCCTCCGCCGCCGATGGGACGCAACAAGCACAACACCACAATCCAAGAAGTAGAGAGAGAAACAAAGGGAACAGTTTTAAAGAGAGAATTGAGGAAGGCGATGATGATTGGGAAGGTAGGGGAGGCGAGGGGTCAGCTTATATAGGAGGGAGGAGAGAATTGAAGGAGAGGGGAGGTGGGGCCGCATGTCGGTGAGCGGTAACACCAGTGATTTAAATAGCATTATATAGCTTCTGATAGTTTTTTATACATAAAACGCCATATGATTAAATAAAATTTCGCAAACACATCTACAGCTGGTATAGCCGATATATTGACCACTATTTTTGCTATATTTTAGTTGCGATAGCTCTGTTATGCTAATGTATCAATTTTCTTTATATATTTTTCTTGTTTATGATCTTCTTCTATTATCATATTTATTATACTTAAATTGAATTAATTTAACTCCTAGAAATAATAAATATTAGTTAAAATTAAATCCATATTTTAAATTTGCATGATTATATAGATTATTTTCTATTACACATTATGCGACTAATATATAACAACTGTTACGTATACTTCGAATTCAAATATAGTTCATTACATATAAATTACTGATATCGTATACCTGAAATAGTAAAAATATTTATATTATAGTAAACCACGATATGTAGCATAGTATCTGCAATAAGCCGCTATAGCCGTGGTAGTTTTTTCATATCTTTCACCACGATTTAAATTCTCGGGTAAAACTTAAAACTGGCAACAGAGCAGAGGCAACTGGAGCGTTTTGTCCGGAGCGGATGGGCTGTATTCTCTTGTGCATGTGTGCATGCATGTATCCTCCTGCTCCATCCAGTGCGCAAAAATGGAGCAGGGCAAGATAGGCTGGCTCGGCTGGCTGGCCAAGCCTGCTGATTCTCTGGGGTGATAATACTAGTAAATTGCTAATATCACGGTGAACCGGCGAGTAGCCGAACCAGTATTAGCACCTCGGTTTTCTTGCTGGCTGACGCCGAAGTTACTTATTTTGACATCAAACCCTGGTGACATACGAGAGACAGTTAGGAAAATCAAACTGTGTGGTTAATTGTTTTTTAAGTTTAATAAAATTACAAATTTCTTACACAAACTATCAGAAATCTAAATGTTGTAGCTTCTATTTTATAAAACAATAGATGTTACGAGAATTTGTGTCACAAAACATATTTTTCAGAATTGACCTTTTTTATGATGGTTCTGATAATGCGGACCCACGTAACAGCCTCACACGTCCCCATTTTCCATTTTACTTGTGCGTGAGGTTGCTATGTGGGTCCACATTATTAGACCCGTTATAAGAAATAGCTAAATTACCTTTGAAGATTAAGATCTTCTTATGGTACATGAAGAAAAGGGTGTTATTAACTAAAGATAATTTAGTTAAGCGCAATTGACGTGGGGATAAGTTCTGTTGTTATTGCAGAACAATTGAAACCATCCAACACCTCTTCATAGAGTGTAGTTATGCGAAATTTATGTGGCGATTAGTATACATGACTTTGGGTTTGGCTCCGCCTCATAATACCCATCATTTTTTTCATGGGTGGGTGAAACAAAGGGGATCAGATCAGGTTCCTGTATTACTATTAGGCGTTGCCGGGATTTGTTGGGCTTTATGGCGTACAAGGAATGATACTGTTTTTGACAATTGCATACCTAAATCTTTCTTGCAGGTTTTGTTCAGAGGAACGTACTGGTTTCGCACATGGGTCAAATTACAGCGAAGTGGATCGATCAAAGAGGGTCTCCTCAATGTTTGCCGTCTGCTGGAGACAGTTGCTTTGCAGTTATTTGCTTCATTTGGTTGGCTTCTAGTGCGCAGGATTGGTTATCCTGTTTGATTTGTTTTGGTTCCTTTGTCGAAACAGTGATTGGGTCTAAAGTTTGTAATAAGTTTGGATTGATTCTCTTCAAGAGAGATAAAGCCGGAATTTTGTTTCCATTATCTAAAAAAATTATTAAATCTATAGTTTTGTGATACACGTTTTTCTTAAATTTGTAGATTTGTGAAATGGAAGTTAAAAGATAGTTTTCTAATAGTTTGAAAAAAAAACTTATAGTTTTATGAAATTTACACTTGTTTTTTGACGTTCGTGTTGTAGAACAGCTGATATCCTTCAGCGTTCTGCCAACGGATCCGGCTCCTCGGCCAGTGGCTCAGAAAAACCTTCGCTGATGTGCTCGGCCTTCGTGTGAATTGTGATGTACTGCTACCAAAAATCCAAGAACACGCCAACTGGCAGTACGCAGAGTGAGATCAGTAAAAATGTTCGGTGGCCTGCACAAGTTCGCTGTAGGCTTGTAGCAACACAACAAATGTGACCGACTTGGGCATGCAGCTAAGCTTGTGTGCAAATGTATAGCTGTATATATCCAACAGTAGTAGTACTATGAAACAGCAGTCAATGACCAACTAGTCAGTAAAAATCTTTTGGTTGGGAGAAATGGAAGGGAGTTTGTATTTGTACTGGTATGAATTAGTCGGGAAATCATGCGGGTGCCATTTTGAGCTCCATTATCACTACTACAGATGTAATTCGCACACCACATAAATGTTACTAGCTTTCGACTGATGAGTGCTTTTGCCCATGAAATCTCTCGGATCTTAGCCGCAGCGCCGCGTAACGATGCAGCGGGTCCCTTGGGGTGGTCGTCTCGGTTGGCCAAGCCCGACCGACTTGGTCGGCCGGTCTCGACCGGGTGCGCTCCCAAGGTGGTCGTCTCGGTTGGCCAAACCCGACCGACTTGGTCGGTCGGTCTCGACGAGTCTTGTGGCCTTCCGGTGGTAGTCTAACCCGAGCGGTCGGAGAGTTGGTCGGGGGTTACTTTGGTCGGCAAAAAATCCGACTGGGTGAATCGAGTAGACTCCGCTGGCCCTGAGCCCCCGAGTGGATCGGAAGGCTGCTTTAGTTGGTAGAGCCCGACCGACTTGGTTGGCGGTTTCGGCCGGTCTTGTATGGCCTTCCGGTGGTGTAACCTCGGCGGTCGGAGAGCTGGTTGGGGGGTTACACTTGCTAGCTGAGCCCGACCGACTGGGTCGGGGGGCCTGACTCGACACCGCTTCGATCGGCGTGGACGCCCAGATGCCTTTATATAAGGTTCTAGCATCCGAGCGCTAGTTTTACGTCATAGCCGGATGCGGCCTTAGTCGGCAGGGATGCCCGGATGCCTCGGCAAGGTTACGGTTTCGAGTGCTCGTTTTACGTCGTAGCCGACGCCGCCTTAGTCGGCGAGGATGCCCGAATACCCCAAATGAGGTTCGGTTTCCGAGTGCTCGTTTTCGTCAGAATCGGCGCGGCCTTAGTCGGCGAGATGCCCGAATGCCTTCACGAGGTTACGGTTTCCGAGTGCTCGTTTTACGTCGTACTGGGCGTGGCCTCGGTCGGCGAGGATGCCCGAATGCCTTCGCCGAGGTTACGGTTTCAGTGCTCGTTTTACGTCGTACTGGGCGTGGCCTCGATCGGCGAGGATGCCCGATGCCTTGGCGAGTTACGGTTTCGAATGCTCATTTTACGTCGTGGTGGGCGCGTTCATAAAAAATTGGTTTCTGGCGGAGCTAAGCGGCGTTCATCGAGTCCTCGTCGGGCGAGGCTATCTGCGAGAGGAGTGGCCGCTGTCTGCACTCCGAGTTGCATGACGCTCGGGAAGCCCTGGCGCGCGAGTGGACGGAGGCGGAGGGGGCCCGCCAAGAGCTGGGTCAATCCTCCAAGGCGCTGTTCGAGGAACGTCGGATAACCAAGTCCCAGGAGACGAGGATATCCGAGCTTGAGTCCCTCCTGGCGGCGCGCGCCAGAGGCCTGCCGTTGCCTTGAGAAACCGCGATCGGAGGTGACCCGCCTTCAGGGTGAGCGCGACCATGCCCGGGAAGAGTTGGATTCTGCGATGAGGGACGCCGCGCGCGACCAGGAGGCCCGGGCTAAGGCTGACGAGGGTCTCCAGCGTTTGGTGGCCTCTGTGGCTGGTAAGCAGCCCAATACTGGCTTTGTCTTCGCCATCATGGATTGCCGGGCATGCCTTCTGATATTGCTTCGATCTGCAGAGTTGCAGAAAAATCTCTACGACGCCGTGGAGGCGCAGAAACTGGCGGTGGGGGAGCGCGACATGGCGACCACGTCGCTGGAAGTGGCTATGTCGGCGAAGGGGCTGGCGGAGAAGGAGCTGTCCGAGCAAACCGCCGAGCTGGCGACCCTTCGGAGGGTCGGCCAGGAGGTCTGCAACTGAGTGTTCAAAACTGTCGTGCAGGGTCCAAGCTCGCTTGCCGCTGCCTTGGCCCGCTTGCCGGAGCACGTCGAGCGTTCGATGAGCGAGGGGATCGACCTCGGAGCTTCTTCGGAGCTCGTTTTCGTCATCTCCCATTATGACGGCATTGACCTTGCCGCCGTTAGCAGTGGGGTCGCCACGGACCGGACCGATGGGGAGGTCGACGAGTTCAACACCCAGGTCGACCCGCACGCCTCGGTGATCGCCGGCCGGATATCGCCACAGAGCATCCTCCACCGGAAGCGGGAAGAACGCCAACTGTCGGTGTTTTGTACAACCGGCAAGTAAATTTGTAAGTATAGGGGTCACGCGTTCCCTCTCTTTGAATGGTTAGACTACGGGAGTCCAAGATGTATACTGGTTCGGGTCGAATATCCCTACGTCCAGTTTGTGGTGGTGGTTTTGTATTGCTCGAGGTGCGATGAGCTACCTTTGGATTACAAGCGGGAGCTAAGGCGAGACCTTTAGCGTTCGTCCGAGTGAAGGGGCTCGGGAGTGTTCGTTTAAGTCGGAATGACTCGAATGTGAATGCGAATCCGAATGCGACTGCGAATATGAATGCGAATGCGAATGCCCTTCCTTAGGGGTCCTGCCTCCCTTTATATAAGCGGAGGGGGCAGGTTACACGGGAGTTTGGAGAAAAATGGTAGGGGTATGCTACGCCCAGGAGTCCCGTCTTCGGTCTCGATGACTGATAGGTCCTGTTTATCCCACGCCGGGTTGGTAGACACAACGGACGGCGTTCCGTCGGGAAGGTGCGCATCTGCCCTCTGAGTGCTTGTCAGGTGCTGATGTCGTTACGCTGTGCTCTGGTACCGCCTCGGGATGGAGCGCGTCTTTCCACTGCGCAGGACGGAGTGAAGGGACGGGTGCTTGACTTTGGCGGCCCCTTGGCCACCTTGGAAAGGAGCCACCTGCTCCAGCAAGGCCGTCACGTCCATGGGGCAGGCGACCTGCTTGAGGTCGACCGGGGGCGTGGCGGAAGTCGCTGAGTTGGAGGTCGTTTGGGATCCGACCTGAGGCCAAGTCGAACTGCGAGGCGTCAGGCCAGTGGCCATATCGAACTGCGAGAGCGTCAGACCCGAGGCAGTCGGACCGCCTCTGGCGAGGCTGGCCGGTGAGGTCCTTTAATGGCCACGAGGCCTAGAGCCGGGCCCAAGAAGGATCATTTGGTGTTCCAGCCAATATTTAGTGATAATCCCATCTGTGAGGGACGGATACTTTGGTAATACCCTCTCTAGCACTCTGCATCGCTGCCAATCTTGCCGCCGTGTCCGTATGACTGAGAGAGAGATGATCTTGAAGTAGATGTATACCTTACTGTGGGGTACCACCGGTATAAGTATTCGTCATTGCCCTAGGTAGATATCGATCTTCTATGTACTTTGTTTACTATTATGCTTAATCGCCAGATATGGATATGAGTTAATTCGATTTTGCCATCTTCCAATCTGCATTTTTCTATTTATCTACAACCGTACTGTGCAGTATGGCTTATTTTTTTGATCTGAATTAAGATCAAATGATAAAATTGAAGCTCACAGTGAAACAATATTGAAGAATAAACCAAAATATGCATGCATACTTTAGGTAGAGATCGATCTTTTATGTACTTTGTTTACTATTTTACATCCATACAAATCACAGGATAAGGATTTACAGGTCGTTAGGAGGAGGTCACCGAGAAGGAAGACGCCAAGGGGCTAGGGTCTGGGGGAAGCGAAACACGTTAGGTGTTAAGATCTGCGCGAGGAATCTCGGTATGTTTATATAGTTGTCTCAGTCGTAAATTATATCATAGATAGTTCTACCCATGAACTGTCTATGATATCAACATTTCTAAAACTTAGACGGTTGTGCTTGAAAACCGTCTATGGTTATCTTTAACACAGATGGTTTTTTAAAACTGTCTATGACGAAGTATCTAATATTAGACCTTTCTGTAACAGTGGATGGACGTTACAATCTGCGGAGGGCTTGACGACGCTATCAATACGTTCTGTTATGGTCATATATTACTATTACCAGACATCATATTGCACTGATGTTCTTTTCTGTCTCTTCCTCAGCATATCTGCGTCATTTTCTTTCCTTTCTTTCTTCGACCTACTGTTTTCAAGTAGCCCAAAAGAATTACCACATCTCACAAACTCGTACAGTTTTCTTTTGGACGTAGAGCACTTCTCGAATTAAAGGACACCGCATAAGACAATCACATCTAACTGCAAGAGTTGTTGAGATTATAGAGGGCAGAAATAAAAGATGTGGGGAATTTTAATACATGAATGCAACACAGCACCATCGATCAGTTGAATTCTGGGGGCTGTTCAGTTATGCAGACCACAAAAGTCCTCATGAATGGAGAAACGTGATCTATGCATTTTTTTCCCCTTGTGAGGAGTGATTTATGCATTGTTTACAATTCCTCTGGTCAATGGAGTACTGTTCTATAAGCACCAACCACACTAAGAGGGCCCCTGTAGGTCTAAAAAATTCCAAGACATGAATATAATACAATTTGTATTCCATTTGTGATTGATCAAATGAAGAAATAAGATTGCTGAAAGTGATAGACATGTGCATGGAAGTTGGGCGAGGGTCCCCATCCCTGGCCAAATCCCCTGGTCTAGTGTTAATTCAGCAAAGATATATACTCTGGTGATTAGGTTTCCACTAATGAAATGGATTAGTTTTGTTGTTATGCATGGTGTTTGATCGGCCGGAGCTAGGAGATTTGATCCGGATGCGCTCTTCATTGTACCGTAGCTAATGTAGATTGACGTGAGATGATCATGGGATCGCTTGGGGGTATCTGCCCTTGTGGCGCAAGATTGTATTAGTGATTTCGATCGGCAGATTCCGTGGCCATCTAATTAAGAAAGTGCTTAATTAATCAACCGCTACACAGGCGACACAACAAGGAATTAGCCGGATTATTCTTTGTTTTCAGGCTGGTAGCCAGCTCTCTGTTTCTACTCTTATTGACAAGGTAATATTAGGACCTGTCTAGCAGTGACGAATCTAGAATGAAAATAGAGGTGGGGTTTCTATATCAAAGTTGTAACTCAATATAAATATACTAATGATATATCTACCGATCTATTGCCAACCAAATTTCAAATTCATACATATTAAATCAGAGACAAAAATATCAATCAGTCAATAGAATATAGACTTGGGTAATAAAATACAAAAATCAGACATCAGTTATCACAACAAAAGGCATTTTAGGCTTTTAGCATGAGGCACTGCATTAGGGCTTGGGGCAATTTTTTTATATCGAGCAAAGCAATTAGTGACACTAGCGAATTAGTCTAGCTTTGGTGTCCTCGTCCTAGCGATCAATACGAAGCTGAGAGGCTCCTCGTCCTCGGTCGCTTCTCCTTGTCGATCGTCTCGGTTCCTATTTGTGCTCTGGCGATGTGCGTTTAATCGCTGGCTGGACAGAGCAAGCCTCGGTTCCTCTTTGGGCTTTGAGATGCGTGTTCAGTCGCCAGCTAGACGGCGCTCTGAGCGGTCGATTTGTCTTCTCTGGTGATGCGCGTTCCGCCCAGCTCCCGACAATGCGTGTTCCACCCAACGCTCCGGCTAGCGATGCGCGTTACGCCCGGCGCTCTGAGTGGCTGATAACTCTTATCGGGCCTCTAGGCCTCTGCCCGCTTATCGGCTACCTGCCCTGGCCCTGGTGCATGCCTGGCGCCCTCGACTCCGGGTCTCTGGCGCCCGTCAGTGCCGGTGTGCCACAGCGAGTTCTAGCAAATTGGCCACCCGCCGCGTGGTCACGCCCGCCCGTGTGTCGGTCTATCGCCTGCGAGACGACATCGACACTGTTCATCTCTTAGACTCCTGGTGCTACGTTATAATAAAGGATGACGGATACTGTACCAGGTGAAAGCCTATGAGAGTAAGAGAGCCTATGACTAATTTTGATGGCCCACTTGCCTGACAGTATTATTTTCTACTTGTCTTCTTACATCTTACTCCAAGTTACCAGTTTCTAAACCTACCGATTTGCCACTATATCTCTGCTTCTTTCTAGCGTTAGGATACTGGAGGAAGGGGGTTCGACCGGCCGGAGGTGGGGCTGGCGCCCCAACCAGCCCCGAGGGTGGATCCGTCCCTGCTGTCTAGAACACATAAATTTATAAGAATTTTCTGAGAAAATTGCAGTACTACTCTAGTAATATTCCATCGTTCCAAAACTGTCTTAAACTTGTCTATGGAGTTGCATATCTGACCACCGGCTTTATTCACCACCGTTCCAAACTGTCCTTAAACTTGTCTGTCAAGTTGCATATTGGACTACCGGTTTGGCCGTGAAATTGCGTACAGTGTGGTTAACGGCTACACAGTAGTGGAGCTGGTTGGTTCCTTGTTGGAACAATCAACCAGCATGCACCGATGTGACATTTCCATGATACTAGTACATTAAAACAGTGACAAAATTCAGAAATAAGCTAAGTATTCAAGCAATTACAAAGTGATACTGTTCCGGCCCTTATTATACATTGCATGTCAGTATCTTACTGAAATTTTCTGTAGTTTGATACCAGTGTAGTGTTCTGCTAGCTGCAATACCTGTCTCTCTTTGGCATCCATTTGCCAAATTAATTAGCACATATAGTCGTAACGTCATCAGTCAGGACCCAGGTTACGTATCAAATTGCGCCATTTAAGGTTTTCAGATTGCGTAATGCACGTTACGCAGCTCCTAATCAATACTCTGTCCTGCTATACAAATGAAACACAATTTTTTTTTTTTTGAAAACGGCGGACGCCGTGCATATATTAAGATGAGGAGAAAACCCTTACAAAGAAGGAGAGTAACGTGCATTACGCAATCTGATTGTATACACAATTTTTTGGCTTCTGATTGTACTACTAAATATATTTTGTTCACAACCAACCAGGAGTTGATTTGTTGCACGTACGATGGGGCTTCGCTTTTGCATCCCAGCTGTCCCAAAGTCTCCATGGTGGTTGGTTTCTAATTAACTTGCCACCTTACATGGATGCATGCGTCAATCTTCTTCTGTTTTAATTAATCAAGCAAGTAATCATTTGATCTCCTTGCAAGAATTAAGGGAGCTATAACAATCATAAGACAAAATGTCCAAAGGAAGCAACAAAAGGTCACCACTCCATTTGCATTACTTTGTAGCCGTCTTATATATATCATCATCTTCTTTCTCGTCTTCGTCTTCGTCTTCCTCCCTAGCTACCTCTCTCTGCTCAATGATATATAGAGGCATTCAACAGTGCCGTTTTAGATCCTTCTCTAACTGACCCCTAAGCTCATTTTTTATATTTGAGGTCCACACTCTAATATTCAAAGTTTATATGTTAGAAGAGTGGTTAAAGATAACTTCGTCAAATGGGCAACATTATGCCCATGTTTGTCAACTAGTAGGATTTTATTTCCATGGAAGGCACGCATCAACATTGCAATCATGGGACATGCAACGCCACATCAATGCCTCAACATAGCTTTTCTGTTATATATAAAAAAGGGAAGGGGGGAGGAGTACAATATATTGAAGGAAAAAACGTAGGAATTCTGTTCTTTTAGGGCTTGTTTGGATGTTAGGAGAAAAAATCCCAGGGAATAAAATCCCAAGGAGGATTTTGAAGGGTACATAGAATCCCTCTCATTCCCACAGGGAAATAATCCCTCTGGAGAAATTTTCCCTGCCACCATTTGGAAGACATGGGATAAAAATCCCGAGCATTAAAAATAATCTCAAAAAAATCAGAAAAAATCAGAAAAATTCAAAATATATAATAGATCCTCTGTTTTGCTAATATTGCACAGAAGTGACTTGAGCATTGAACATGGGTAAACAAAAAATTCAGACACTCGAACACTCGAACTAACAGAGCTATGAATTTGTCCATATGTGGCATGCGGTACTCAGAACATTGACAGATGAATGTGTCCATATATGTAGATAAACCATAGCAGTTCTATAAGAAACCAAAGATCCATGGAAGAAACTTCACCAGATAGCGAATTGATCTTCTGCACTTCAGAATCACATTGAGATGTTCACTATGTCGATGGCTCATGTCCCTCTTGCAAAAGTTTCGAAGAGCTCTGCTATGTAGTCCTTGGTCTTCATCTTCCCGTATCGCCTCGGTCTCTTCTCATCCACCAGCTCTGGCACCGGCTCAATCTCTTTCTCCATGTCCATCGAGTAGAACATCGCCTACGACACCCGCTCTTTCTCTGCGTTGGTCACAACCCGGTGCATTGGGCTCTTGAAGAACTCATTGCTCAGTATCTGCATGCATCAAATGATTAGACAACTGCAATGGCAACTCATCAAACTCCTTACCGTTCACCAAGTTGGAGTACTTCTGCTTCTCTTCCAGTGGGAGCTTGTAAAATTCTCTCGTCACTTCACCTAAACCAAGAAAACTTGGCTCCATTCCAGTTTAGCTATGGAGAAAACCATACAATCATTTGTCAGCCATTTGACTAGAGGAAAAAAAGAAACATACAAAAACATGAAAGTTCAGAATTACCTCCCCGCAATTCCATCGGCAGGACTTGGGTAGGGGTAATGATGCTCTGACTGCCAGGAGGAGAAGCTTGGGAATCGCTGGCATCGTCATCATCAGAGAAATCCCAAGGAAGCTTTTCAGGATCTTGGGGATTTGAAGACGGGGGCGACAGGTCAAAGCGGCGCACCGAGCGATGGGCGGACTGACACACCTTGGAGGCACAGCAGCTACCAGATCTGGCGCTGGAAGCAGGAGATCCAGCACCGGGCTTACTGAGGGAAGCGGGATCTGCGGCACCGGAGGCTCCATGGGGCTAGCGATGGGGAGAGCCGGAGCTGGGGCGTGAACCAGAGCAGGGACGTGAGAGTGGTCGCCGAGATCGGAGTGAATCGCGGCGATTTGGGTCTGTGGTTGGTGGATGCCGCGGCCAGGAGGAGTCGCGGCGATGGAGACGGGAGCGAACTCAGGCGGAGCCATCGTTTCCTGCAGCCGCTCTTGATGAAGTCCTTGAGGGCGGCGGCGCGCTGGGTGTTCTTGGCGCGGCGGCGAAGGCGTTACGGCCCGTCGGGATAGCGCTCTTCCCGCTGCGCGGAGCGGAGAAAAAGGGCATCAAGGATCTGTAGTGGGGAGAGGGGAGGGGGCTAGGGTTTCTCGAGAGCGTCTTGCCGTTCGGCGGTGATGAAGTTGGCGTGGTCACCGAAGTTCGATCTGGAGGCTGGAGTGGCACATGAAGTTCTCGGTAGGATCACGGGAGATCGTCCCCGCCATCGCCAATCCCCGCCAGTCGGGGAGGAGCGTTGGAGGGCGGTGCGGTCAGCCATGGGGAGGGTGGGGGGAGCAACCGCCGGCGCTGGAGGGAGCAGCCGTGGGGAGTGGGGACCGGATTGGAAGGAGCGGCCACCGGCGCCTGGAGCAGATTGGGGGGAGCAGCCGCCGATCGACTCGGCGATGGAGAGAGACCGCGGTGTTGCACAATGCGGCAGGGAGAAGAATCCACGAGTGGCGAGGCGATTTTTTCTTCCACGAGGATTTCGCACGAATATGGCTGGAAAACCCCGCCTCCATGGACTCCCAAATGGAGCTTCTACCTGCCCCACGAAAACTTTCCCCATGGAACTCTAGCCCAGGGATTTGGCGGGGATCCCGGCCGGGATTATGGTTTCCAAACAAGCCCTTAGATTTGATCTTAAGCCCAGCGGTGATTAGAAAATATTTACGGCAGTGAGAGGCATCCTGTTTTTAATTAATCTATATATACTACTAGTCTTAGAGATGTACGGAGAATATCCGCCTACCGCCACGCGAGCCCAGCATTGTAGTTCCTACAGTGCCACATCAGCAGTGTTTTCTTTTGAAAATTTATTTATTTATTTTTTTGGAAAAGCTTGCATCTTTCTGTTAAAATTGTGCTACAATATTTTTGTTTGTTTTTTTTTTAAAAAAATTCCCTCCCTCTTCGTTAAAGTTCAGGTATTCGTCTATGGTAGCACGGAATCCTATCTAGTTCTAATTTACTAGCCAGGATCACGTGCTACATTATGCCGTGCGAAATTGGTCACGTGATGCTATGCCATGCGAAATTCGATCTGATGGCTATTTCTGAAAAAAAATAGCTAGGGTCGCGCGCTACGCTGCGCCGTTCGAAGTTTGGTCCAATGGATATTTTTGAAAAAAGGGTATGAGGACGTAAATGGGATTCATTTTTTCTCGGAGTTTTTTGAAAAATAAGCTAACCAAAAGTCATCGACGAATTTGCGTCATTACAGGTTCTCCTTGTGTGATGTGAAACTTAGTCTGGCGGGTTCCTACGGAAAAAGGTACGAGGACATGAACATATTTTCGTTTTTTCTGGGGGATTTTTAAAAAATATGATTGTGTAATTTCGGTTTCCTTTTTTAAAAAATGTGTTGTTAGGAGCCATCGGCTAATCTATGAAATTTGTTTTCGGAGAAAACTGTGGAAGGATCTAAACGTATTTTCATTTTTTTTTTGCGAATTTCGGTTTTCTTAGTTATTTTAAAGAACGTGTTGATAGGAGCCGTCGGCGAATCTATGGATTTCTATAAGCCATCGGTTAACCTGTGGGATTTTTTGTTGGAAAGAACCGCAGAGGGATCTAAACGTATTTTTGTTTTTTCGATTCATTCTGCTAAAAATAGAGCCATCGGCGAATCTTTAATTTTTTTAAAGAACATCCTCGTGAGGATTCTGACGTAGCGTCCTTGATTGGCCGGCAATCCTCTCCAACTTAATATAAGACTAGGTAGAAAAACGTGCTACGCTGCGCCGGTTGAATTTCGATAGCATGCGCTCGGAAAAATAAACTTTTTTTATTTTCGCAAAACCACTAACCGGGCAAAAATAGTCCAGGGGAAAAAGGGGAAAAATTATCAGAGATGACAACATTCTTTTGTCGAGCCTAATACTCTACGTGTTCACTGTAAGTTGATACAAACCTTGATGAATCCGTGTTTTTGGTGACGAAAACATTGTTTTCGTTTTTTTATCTTTGAAAACATTTTTTCGGGTTTTTGTTGCGTTTGTTAAAAAAATGAGTCGTTAGGACCCACCGGCGAATCCATGGGGCGAAAACATTGTTTCCGTTTTTGGGTGTCGAAAATATTTTTTCCGGTTTTTTGTTGCGTTTGCTAAAAAATGGGTCGTTAGGACCCACCGTCGAATCCACAGTCGCTATAAATCTGCAGACGAATCTACATTTTTAAAAAACCCATGATTCTGATCCGTTAGCAAATACATAAGTTGCTATAAAACTCGATGAATCTGCATTTTTTGGTGACGAAAATATTTTTTTCGGGTTTTTGGTGGCGAAAAAATTGTTTCCGGTTTTTCCGTGGCGAAAACATTTTTCCGGAAAAAGCGGAGAAAGGACACGAACGTAAGCGAGGACCCGGATGTTATTTTTTGGACCCGTTCGCTATCCCGAAAAAATTAGAAAAGGGCTTGTTCGCGATTTGAAACTAACGGGAGGCTTTTTAAGTAAAAATACCGGCCGAGGACCCAAAGCGAAGTGAAAAAAATATCTTTGTCTCTTAGGAAATTGCACAGGGACCTATCCGTAATTTCAAAGAAATGGAAGAGCTTTTTTGCAAAAGTGCAAGGTGACAGGTGGCTATGCCGGTTGCTCTCCAATTCTTTTACATATAGATATGTTAATGATATACATTATTAGAGGAACCAACGACAGAGCTATGGTACATGCTTCCTTGTCGTATATATCTCACAACTTTCGCGTCGTTAATTAGTACTCCCACGTTTTAAAAACTAAGCACGGATTAGTTGGTGGCTAATCAGGGTTGCAGGGAAAGATAGAGACAGCAAAGAAAAAGATTAGGTCGAAGTATATAGCGAGACTTTTGCTTGACAGCAACGCACGTATGTATGATTTTTTTTTCTTCTAATGTGCACTTTGAACGGGCCTGTAGCTAGCAGGTCCTCAAGTGAGTCAATTCCACACAAGTAACTCCAATTTTGATCCTAACTATGCATAGCCTTGCAGTTCGGCACCGTGTAACGCACAATGCGTTAGCTTCAAATACCATTGTTTTGACCCGATGACAATCTTCACTAATCACTATAGACGTTGGTTGTCTCACCAATTTGACTACTAATTAGTTAGTTCAGCGAAAGGAATTAAATTTTGTCAAAATTCACCGAATTTTCGCTAAAATTTTGGATTTGGGACTTCACGAAATCCAAACTACTGGCCGTTTTTTTTGAAAATTGCTACAGTTTAAAAACGAACTTTCATTTTTTTGGGGTGAAATTTCAGTAAATTTCACCGAAATTTGAACTTTTAGGGCCGGATTTGATTGGATTTGGTCCAATAACCCATAAGAAAGTGATCTTTTATGAAAATTTGTTGAAAAAAAATGAATTTTTGAGATATTTTTAAATTTTGATAGAAACACTGTTAGATTTTTATAAAATTTTACAAGCTTGATAATGAGCTGAAAATTTTATAATACAATCTTGAGCATGTAGAATCATACAGAAAAATTTAAGTTCATTTTTTATCTTTAAAAAATCAAAAATAGAATGAATATAATTGAGACAGTTACCTTGTCAGAATTTTTTAAATTTTTTTAAATGTGATCATGATCTAAAATTTTTACGAGAGA
Organism: Guadua angustifolia; assembly: GCA_036346375.1. Classification (NCBI taxonomy): domain Eukaryota; kingdom Viridiplantae; phylum Streptophyta; class Magnoliopsida; order Poales; family Poaceae; genus Guadua; species Guadua angustifolia. The sequence continues at coordinate 20,881,391 of CM070515.1, forward strand.
TTACTAATTGTCTCAGTATCATTATAAAATATTTTCAAAAAATTTTAACTTTTTTTGTTTGCTCAATCAAATCTATGTAAGCATTGAACTTTATTTGTTATATTATATTTTAAAAATCAAACAGAGAAAGAACATAAATGGTATTATGCTTTCTAAGAATTTCATAAATTCACTTGAGGGTACTCATGATTCAAAATTTTTATGAGATATTAAGCATTTCCTTATCAACCTTCTGTAAAATTTTCAAAAATTTTAAACCTTTTTTTGTTACTAAAGCAAATCTATGTATTGATCATTAGGCTTTTATTAAGACATAGCACTGTCAGAATTTTTAAAAATTATTTAAGCATGATAATCATGTAAAAATTTTATATAACCATTAATGCTACATCAAGACCATCCAAATTTTTTTTCAAAATTTTATAACATGGTTTGGACAATTTTTCATTTCGTTCCAATTTGCTGCTAAGCCTTTTAATAGGACAGTAGCACTGTTCGAATTTTTAAAAATTCATGACATTTGATCATCATCTGAAAATTTTATAGGAATATTATAGATATGTCAGGACTATCCAAATAAAAATTCAAAATTTTATAACCTCGTTTGTTCTAATTTTCATTTTGTTCAAACTAACTGGTTAGCGTTTTATCAGGATAGTAGCAATATTTGAATTTTTAAAAATTCCTAAGATTTGATAATCATCTGAAAATTTAATGTGAACATCTCTGATGTGTCAGGAACCTTCAAAAAAAATTCAAAATTTTTTTACATCGTTTGAACCATTTTTTAGTCGGTGAAATTTCGCCGAAATTTTTCGGATTTTTGGCCAAAATTTCGGTAGAAAAAAACCGGATTTGAATTTGTCTTTTTGAATGGATTTCGTCCAAAATGATGAAATTTCACTGAAATTTTGGATTTCGGCCGTGGACGAAATTTTGTTCAAAACGAAATTCGAATCCTTGGTTCAGCGTTTGCAGGTTGCCCAGACGACTTGTCACAATCCTGGCCGGGCCAAAAATTTGACGGATGTTAGCTCGATCGGTAGGACGCAGCAGGGCCGCAGGGGTAGGCCAAAACATTAGGTTAGCAACGCATATATACGTCCATACGCCCTCGTAGACAGGTGAATCTAAATCTGATGCAATCCGTGCTGCGCTCTGTCGATCGGTAGGCATGCAGAGCGAGCGCAAGTGGCCGGCGTAGCCGCGATGGCTTCATGGCCCAGCGCGCTAGCTGCTGCCGACGATTGATTCGTGTTTTTGGCACGTATCGCACGGCGTTTTCCCCTTCCTGTGTGCTGTGCTCCGGTGGGCCGCCTGACACTGCTGCGCGGTGTGAGCTAGGTAGGGGTGCAATCGGATCGGATTCGGACGGATATCGCTCTTTCCGTATCCTAAACCATATTTTTTATCGGATTCGAATCGGATTCAGATAGTGTCGGATCTGAATCTGGCACGGATAATATCGATTCGCGGATTCAATCGAATCTGGAGCGGAATCGTCTGATATCGAATAATTTTATCGGATAACGTCGCAAAACAGATATCACAAAAAGCACACATATAGTACCAATTAACCAACCGTATGAGTACAACATACAACAAGATTATCGCACTCTAGTAAGTTATTTTATCGGGCAATCCAAAAAGTTGAAAAAGTATGTTCAATTTTAACGGTACACAAATGAAAAGTTACAAAACATAATAAACAAGAAATTTAATAGAACTAAATAAGGTGATTAAGTCTATAAACTTCACATGACACAAATCAAAAGGATTATCAAAGGGCTGTTGCCTAACTTAACAACCAGATTAACACTGTCATCAATGCAAAACCAATACACACCTAATTCCAATAGAAAACAACATGAGCTGCTATAATTCTGAATTTCCTAATAGTAGGAAATGAGGAGCAAAGCTTCAAGAACATCAATAATAGACCTAAGAAAACAAGGACATTCCAGACATGCCTCTCAACAGTCACACCAGGCATCGACAATCAATGAGTTTAAGCAATAAAGCGAGTAAACAATGTTATCATCTTACTGTCAAAGAACAATCAACATCCTCACAGGTACATTGATCATTCAGCGATTCCGACCAATGTTGTATAGGATAAACCTCCATGCGGTAGCTAACATTAAATGATCTGTTATAGTATGGAGATTGCCCCCTAAACAAATTCCCAAACGTTAATCACGACATAGTCCTCCTGCTCGACATAGTCCTCCTGCTCGTCGTACGCGACGCCGAGCTCGTCGAGGAACAGGTGCGCCGGCTTGCGGACGACCATGGCGGAAAAGAGCGAGACAGTGGACTCCTTGATGGGGCTGAACTTGATGGCGTTGAGGTCGCAGGGAGGGGTGGAGGAGGAGATGGAGTTGCAGATGGCGCCGGCGCGCGGCGAGGCGACGGAGGAGGGGCAGCACGCGCCGGCGAAGGAGGACTTGAGGAGGCTGGAGGCGGTGGTGGCCATGGCTGCCATGTGGAGGCGGCTCTGGGCTTGGCTCAGGAGGAGAGCTAGGAGCGCCTTGGATCTGGATTGGGGATCGCTGGTGCTGGAGCGGAGCCTGGAGGGCTGGTCCGGCTGGAGGTATAGAATATTAGATCGGAGATATATCCGTCGGTCGGATATCCGATTAATGAAATCCGGATATATCCGAAAATTTTCTCGGAATATACCGATCCGACGGATAGTTCTCTCCCGAATCCGAATCCGAATCCGAAATAAAATATCCGAAACCGAATCCGAATCCGAAAATTATCCGAAAAAAATATCCGAATCCGATCCGAATCTATCCGGTCGGTCGGTCGGTCGGAAAATATCCGATCCGATTGCTACCCTAGAGCTAGGCGCGCGCGTTTGTTAGGGTTTATCCCAACCCCACAAGCTAAACACGCCCTTACACCGAGTATTTACCCGCATGCGTGCGGACAGCAGCAAAATCAACGAGCACGTGCCGCGTTTTTAACTGGAAAGAAGTACGTACAAGTGGTGGATCGTTTCTCGAGATTAAGCGGTGCGTCGTTAAAACTGTTCACGCGTACACTGGCTAGCTTGCTTGGCACTTGTCAGGGGTGAGGCCAGATTGTCCAGCTTACTTAAAGATTAGTCAAGGGCGAGGTTTGTCCAGCTCGAAGGCAACCTATTGCATGAGTTGGTTCGGCGGAGGCGAGATCGGTCGGTCCGAACAGTTGTCCGAAAAGCACCATACATGCACGCGTAGCGATACGACCCGGATTCGACCCTTGTTGTCTTGGATAAAACCAGAGCTGATCAAGACTGGACTAGTATAATGCAGGTGCCACGTCGGATGCATGCGATAAATCGATCATATGCGCTCTGATGTTATTATACATACTCGATGATGAGCACGTACTAGATAGTAGATACTCAGGAACGTCCCCTCGTTGGGCGCGCACACGTGCCGGCCGCGCTGCGTCATATAGCCCGGTCATGTGCCATGGCAGTGGCACAGTGTGTTACTCCAGTTAATTAATTAGCACGGCGATAGGTACAGTACAATCCAACAGAGTGTGCCAGGTAGGGGTGAAAACAGGACAGGAAATATCCGTCAGATCCGATCCTGAATTCGTTTAAAATCCGTACCGATGTTATCCGTATCCGTATTCGGAAAATCCGATGTAATATGGATTAGGATATAGGAAGAGCAATATTCGATCCGTATCCGAAAAATCTCATGTAATATGGGTTAGGATATGAGAAGAGCAATATCCGACCCGATATCCGGTAAATATCCGACCCGATATCCGGATAAAATCAGTTATTCATCCATTAATTTGGTTCATTATTGGATAGATAGAATAGTTGTTTGATACTGGCACTAAAAAACACTACTTTGTAATTAAGCGTGAACTTCAACAAACAAATAGAGTGATGACATAATGCTTTTACCTAAATTGATTTGTTCAACTTATTTGATAAACTTCTTTTCTATTCAAATTACTGGAATTAGTTGAGTCACTAAATTGCACCTCTAACTATACTACTATCCTACGTTGAACTAATTATGACTTGAAGCTAATGTTGTAAGGTTAATGCTTCATTTGTTCTTTTACGTACACAATTATGTACCATACTACTATCCGATTATGATATCCGATCCCGACTCGAATCCGTCAGGTATCCGCTCCGTATCCGAATTCCGAATAATCCGAATTCGTATCCGTATCCGAGACATCCGTATCCGACTTCGAATCCTGAAAAAAAAATATGGGTTAGGATACGGGACGAGCAATATCCGCCCGTATCCGACCCGGTTTCACCCCTAGTGCCAGGCAAGGCATAGAGATAGCTAGCAAGCTAGGTACGTACGTCTGGGCAGCGATATCGGTAGTAACACCGGTCAATAAACTGATTAAAGTTAAAAAAATTTATGTGACATAAAATACACGATAATGATTAAATATCGCTTGATTTTTTATGAATATCGAGCGAAAATTACTTACAAAATTTTGATTGATAATTGAGCGATTATCGAGACATATCAAGAGATTATCGAGGCATATTAAGGATTATCGCTGAAAATCGATTTTTTTGAATTTTTCTTCAAATGTTTGATTTCAAAACCATTCGATTTCTACCAATTTTCGACCTAATTTTTTCGATTTTTGAAAGTCTTGATATGATCGATTATCGCAATATTGATATTGTGAACCCTAGCGACAGCAATGTTTCAAATTTCGTTTTCGGTTGACATCTCGGAGGTGGCCAGAATCCGAAATTTCACCATGATATTAGGATTTCAGACAAATTCCAGATGAAATATAAAAACAAAATTTCAAAATATTTTTTGCACCGAAATTTCTAAGATTTCGCACAGAATTGCCGAAATCTCAACAAGATTTGTTAAGATTTCGTTGAAATTGAACAGAGCGAAAAATAATTCAAATGGCGTCGAAAATTTTTTATTTTTTTTGGAGGGTCCTGACACATCAGTAATATTCTCATAAAAATTTTAGATAATTATCAGCCTAAGAAATTTTTAAAAATTCAAAAAGTGCTACTGTCTTGATAAAATGCTAACCAGTAAATTTTAATTGATTGAAAAATAGAACAAACCATGTTAGACAATTTTTAAAATTTTTTTGCATAGTTATGATGCATCACTAATATTTCTATAAAATTTTTGGATGATGATCAAGAATTAGGAATTTTTATAAATTCAAATAGTACTATTGTACTGATAAAGTCTTACCTGCGAACTTTAATCAAATGAAAAATGGTCCAAACTATACGAGAATATTTTAAAACTTTTTGTGAATGTTTCTAATGTATCTTCAATGTTTTTATAAAATTTTTAGATGATCATCAAGCTTAAAAAATTATAAAAATTTCTGATAGTACTACATCTTGATAAAAGCCTGATGATCAATACATAGATATGCTTGAGCAACGAAAAAAGAGTTAGAATTTTTGAAACTTTTAGAGAAGAGTGCTGAGGTAATTATTAAGCTCTCATAAAAATTTTGGATCACGATCACATGCCAGTGAATTTATAAAATTCTTATAATGGTATTGTACCATTTGTATTCCTTCTGTTTTTGATTTTTGAAAGATAACCAATGAAATTCAATGCATCCATAAATTTGATTGAGCAAACAAATAAAATTTAATTTTTAAAAAATTTTATTGAAGTATTATTAGGTAATTATTAAGCTCTCATAAATTTTGGATCATGATCACACTCGAGCAAATTTATAAAATTCTGACAATGTTACTATCTCAATTCTGTTTATTTTGTTTTTGGTTTTTTAAAGATAACAAATGAAGTTCAATTTTGTTGAAGTTTTTTTGTATGATTCTACTCTTCTAAAGATAGTACCATAATTTTTTGAGAGTATGATCAAACTTATAGAATTTTGTAAAAATCTAATAGTTTTTTTATCAAAATTTTAAAACATCACAAAAAATGGATTTTTCAACCAGTTTTCATGAAGATGACTTTCTTAAGGTTATTGGGCCAAATCCGATAAAAAAAATCAAATTCTGATCAAATTACTCGAGATTTCAACGAGATTTGGTGAAATCTCGCCGAGATTTCTAAAATTACTATAGTAATTTATTGTTTTTTCAATTTTTTTATACAACCTGAATCCGAGATATCCACTAAGATTTCTAAAATCTCGCCGGTTTTTTGAACCTTGGACTAGAGATAACTAACACAAAGATGGTGATGGGCCGCAGTCGCTACCGTGACCACGGAGTTAAGTCACCGCATGTGATCTTGTTGCCATTTCTCCTATGAATAGCTCAAATTCTTTGCAACAGTATAAATTTTGTAGTAATAACCGGTGCATGAATAGTACGGAAAAAACTTCGACCTTTGGATTCGGCTCTAATGATCTACAGTAACTGCTTATTAAGTTACAGTCACGTAATCCGGATCCTAACGCACGCGCTTGATTTAAATAAAAACCCTTGACGGCCCTTTTTTTTTTCGTTGTGTCAAATGTAACTTAACGGGACATACAGGCACGCATGTAAAATAGTCCATCATTAATCGGATCCATCTTGACGCACTGTTCATCCGACAAGCGCACTGTATCATATTAGTGATACAGTGGCATATTACGTTGCTTCCTACCGTCACAACCAACCGACACATAGCTAACCGCGCATTAGCACGCGTCCTTTCGCCAAGGAAAGCGAAAGGATGTATACGAATATACGACCGATCTTGCCAAAGAAACGAGCGTTGGTCAGCAAGGAGCCGGGGAGCTGTTTTAAAACGTGCATGCAAATCCAAATAGAGAAGAAGCGTGCAGCTAGTTAGCTATAGCTAGCATGGTGATTACAGCAATACTCAGGCACTCCCTTCACTCATAAATAATTATTATTTTAGATTTTAATATAGTCTCTAAAATATATTTTGACTACTAATTTCTATTGTAACATATTTATAAAACCCTCTGAAATTATAATATTATGAAAGTAGTTTTTGAGACAAATATATAGGTATAATTATCATGTATCCAATTTACATATTTCAAAAGATATTGAAAGTGAAAATTTTCAAAAGTTTGACTGCACCTGTCCAAAACAACAACTATTTTGTGTGACGCCCTTATGTGATTGTGCAGTAGCAGTACCACTGTAGCTTCACGTAGGTACTTGTTGCCGTTAGAGGTGGGTGTCGTGTCATACTGAGCGGACATGGCACGAACCCGTCGGCCCAGATGCCTAAACTGTATCGTGCCTTTATGGTCCGGCCGATTCACCGTGTCGTGCCAGCTCGGCTCTCCTTCGATGAGACAAGAATAGCCCATTTACACTATTGCAACGAGAGGAAAGAAGTTAAAGGCGTACGGAGTTGAGGAGATAGACACAAATATTAGAGAAAAAAGAGCTAAATTTTATTCATTCTTGAATGGGTATAGAGTTATTATCTTATTAAAAATCTTACATTTAGTGTGGGGTACCCCAATGCGGAGTGGTTCGGTGTGCGTGCTCGGTGTCAGTGAGCATGTATTTTCTAGTCCCCATTCTCCACCATTTAGTATCTCTGTTGTCTCTCATTTTTTGTATGCGAGGACTGCGTAAGGTACCGGTCATAGGGCGAGCCACAATATGGTGCAATGTCGCATCAGAATGTCCTGCCACATGCCATGCCTACTTCAGGCCCATTGGAACTGTTTCGTGCCGTGCCGGGACAAGCACAACCCATGCTGACGTGTTGTGTTATTCATCGTGCCCGACTGTGAAGCCTGGCACGACCCTATCATTCGAGTTATGCTGATTCGACTCGTGCATGTGCAGTTCAGTGATTACCTTGCTATGGATCGGCCCAATGCTTAGATCTAGTCTCAGAGCGATGCATAGAGGCCATTATAGAAGCTTTGCCTTTTTTTCTCTCGTACACTTTGGTTTCAAATCTAGCCTAGTATAAACAAATTTGCAAAAATAACTTTCTTTCCAACCGTGAAAAGCGCAATAAGCAACGTGTATTGTCTGCCATGCTTCCATACCGTAGCAGTATCGTGTGGTGGTAGCTCGACATCTATGGCTCAGTAGGTTAGGTAAGCCACTAATTAGATGATTTAATTAAGTAAAGCGGGTAATTTGGTGGTTAATTAAGTGATTAATTAGTTGATTTTGATAGGTATATTACTATCGAGGAAAGGAGCTCGATAGGACTTTTTCGCGGTATTAAAGCGAGATAGGTGACACATATTATATGCAAATGTTTTTGCGGCGAGAAAAAAGTTATTTTTATAATTATATTTGTATTAGACTAGATTTTTTTTAAAAAAAAAATACGCGAGGACCAACAAAACTTGGATTCGCCATGGTACACATGCTTTAGGCCATGTTTGGATCACCTAGGACTAACTGTTAGTTGGCTAAAAATTAGTTCTACCATTAGCCAGCTAAAAATTAGTCAACCTATTAGTCTTCCTGTTTGGATGGGCTAATTGTTAGCTCACTCTCACTAGCTAATGGGCTAATTGTTAGCTAGAGGTTAACAATTAGTCCAAGATCCAAACATGCCCTTAATCCCCTTTCGCTTTTCGCTTTTCCCTTTCTCTGCAGTCTCCACCGAGAAAACTGTGTGCGTACGTGCTAGCAGACACGCAGATCGAGCACGTCTAGTTACCTGGCTCGATTGCGTAGAGCTGCCTGGCCCTGACGGCAGTAGGGATATCTTTTAAGTCGCATTATCACCCGTTACATTCGATTGACTCTGACTTTTTAGGAGGGGTAGTATCCTATCGAGCCAGGCATGTCTATACGTGTGATGGTGCGGGCCGTGCGGCAATCAGGGGTAAAAACAGGACAGGAAATATCTGTTCGATCTGATTCTAAATCTGTACCGATGTTATCTGTATCTATATCCGAAAAATCCGATGTAATATAGGTTAGGATATAGGAAGAACAATATTCGATCCGTATCCGAAAAATCTCATGTAATATGGGTTAGGATATGGGAAGAGCAATATCCGATCCGATATCCGGTAAATATCCGACCCGATATCTGGATAAAATCAATTATTCTTCCATTAATATGGTTCATTATTGGATAGATAGAATAGTTGTTTGATACTGGCACTAAAAAACACTACTTTGTTATTAAGCGTGAACTTCAATAAATCTATCAATAAACAAATAGAGTGATGACATAATACTTTTACCTAAATTGATTTGTTCTATTCAAATTACTACAATTAGTTGAGTCACTAAATTGCACCTCTAACTATACTACTATTCTACGTTGAAATAATTATGACTTGAAGCTAATGTTGTAAGGTTAATGCTTCATTCGTTCTTTTAGGTACACAATTATGTACTATACTACTATCCGATTATAATATCCGATCCTGACCCGAATCCGTCAGGTATCCGCTCCGTATGCGAATCCCGAATAATCCGAATTCGTATTCGTATCCGAAACATCCGTATCCGACTTCGAATCTTGAAAAAAATATAGATTAAAATACGGAACAAACAATATCCGTCTGTATCCGACCCGGTTTCACCCCTGCCGGCAATGCACGTTGCTCGCGAGCGCTAAAGCCGGCGAGCGCACACAGGAACTCTTGCACGAATGTTTCCCGCGGCAGCTCTCGTTGCTCGGATTTCGATGCGCCTGTCACGTCCAACGGCATGGCATGCATCAACAACTTGGGTGCACTGTTCCTTTCACAGTGGCACTGGCATGGGCAGCACCCTTTCCAGATATCGTAATTCGTAAGTACTACTAAAGTACTCTGTTCTTGCCTCTTGCAAGTCGCAGCAGGTCGAGTCATGGCCTGTTCTTAGCAATGCTGCAAGTGAGGCAGGCCAAGTGTGTCCGAGCTGGTCGAAATCCAATAAGGCGGCACGGCCCGGGCTGTACGTCATGCGTCCGAACAGGCCTGGCTGGTGACAAATCCCGGCTTTTTCTAGTGTTGATGGACTGCGCACAGCCCTAAACAGCCGGTCTGGCCCTAGTTTTTGGTTTGTGGGCTTAGTAGGACGAAACTTTCTACGAAAGTCGCAACAACATGGCTATTCATTTTCGAGATAAGCTTCTGTACGCACCTTCCGGCTTCACACAATTCATTGTATAGCTTGTGACAGAAAATAATGGACAATACAGGAATCTGAATATGATGGCCACGGAGTTTCGATATAAAAAAGTTGGAACCGGAGCCCAGCTGTAGAAAAAGAACATTCAATGCTATGTTCATCTAGAAAAGCATCTGAATATGGTACTGTTTGAAACGACTTTAGGTTTGTCTTCTTCTGTTTGGAAGCCAGAAACGGTTCTAAATAGTTGATTTTTCATAGCTGGAAGTCAAAACCAACCGTCTATTTGTACTAGGGGAAGTCGAAAGCTGATCTGAGGTAACTTCTCACGGTTTCGGTGAATTTGGATTTTGACTTTGCTACTAGAGTTGAAGAAAATTACCCTCTCCTACCATGTATAAAATTCTAAACGCCACCCCTCTCACCCTTATTCCCAACCCACAACCTCACACCTAAAAGCTAGACTACCAAACATCAAACCTCTTCAGTTTAACTATTCAGTCGTACAGCCTAGCCAAAGGCTACTTCTCAAAAACCACTACCATACCAAATAGGGCCTATAAGTGAACAGTGCAACAGACCAGGATACTATTGTCCTATTTGTTTAGGCTTTTTTACTAGTATAAAAGCTAAAAAGTTAAAACCTAAACAAATGGGTGACTTTTATCTAGACTTTTAAAAAGTCATAAATCTTTATATAATTAAAAACCAAAAGCCACTAGAGATGTGTGTGTGTGTGTTTTTTTTTGCTTATTGGGGGGTTGATTTTAAAATAATATCATTGAAGTTAGAGTTAAATCACCTACCTCTGTCACATAAAAATCTGATTACTTTTAAGTTGTTTTAGCCAAAAACTAGCTTTAAGCTGTAAGGTAAAAAATATAAGACTAAACAAACAAGACCTACAATGAGCATCACCAGAATCCGAAGGGAACTTTAGCGCGAGTCTGCCACCCTAAGACAACAACGGAACAGTCTTTTTCACAAATTCGAACACCACAATGTTGATAGCTACTTATTCAGGGCCCAAACATATAAGATAGTAGCAAGTTGCCACATTTGTTTTTTGAAATTTAGTCAGGAGCTTTGATATTTACTGAAGAAGAATAAGCACCTGTGTGACTCCAAGGACTCAAACCTAGATAGACGCGAGGTCTAAGGATTGAAATCTCGATATCGCTCTAAATATCGTTAGTGATTAGAGAACGAAATCACAGCGAGATCTCGGCATAGAATTTTATAAAAAATCTATAAAATTTGATTTATAATTAATGTTTTTATAAAATTTTCATCTGATTATCAAGCTTCAAGTAATTCTAAAAATTCTAATAGTGCTACATCCTCATAAAAGCCTGATGATCAATACATAGATTTGCTTTAGCAATAAAAAAATATTTAAAATTTTTGAAAATTTTGCATAAGGGTCATAAGGAAATTCTTAATATCTCATAAAAATTTTGAATTGTGATCACAGTCCAATGAATTTGTAAAATTCTTACAAATATAGTGTACCATTTATGTTTTTTCTGTTTTTGATTTTTGAAATATAACAAATGAAGTTCAATACATATATAGATTTGATTGAGCAAAAAATAAAGTTTATTTTTTTAAATTTTATATAATGTTACTGAGCCAATTATTAATCTATCATAAAAATTTTGGATCATGATCACACGAGAAAATTAATAAAATTCTGACAATGTTACTGTCCCAATTGCGTTCATTCTATTTTTGATTTTTTAAAGATAATAAATGAAGTTAAATTATTTTAAAAAAATTTATGTATGATCCTACCGATCTTACAATGGTACCATAAATTTTTTATGTCGGTATAAAGCATGTAAAATTTTATAAAAATCTGACAGTATTTCTACAGTTTTTAAAAAATATATCAAAAAAATGGTTTTTCGACAAATTATCATGGAATATCACTTTTTCCAGGGTAATTGACCTAAATCCGGTCAAATCTGGGTATTAAACTTTAAATTCTGAGCTCAAACCCTGAGATACTGAGCGGTAAGGACGAAATCTCGCCGAAAAAACGAGATTACTATAGCAAAACGATTTTTTTTTCAATTTTTGAATTCAACCGACAATCAAAATTTCGTTCAGCTCCGGAGAACGAGATCTCGGTGAGATCTCGCCGAGCTTTCTAACCTTGGCGAGGCCAACGCTCACTCCTTGCCAGCGGAGCTCTCCTCAGTTCTAGCAGGTTGCCGCATTTGCTGTCTTCTTTTCTCTTTTAGCTACTGGTCCTGCGGGCTGGCATACCACATTGGCATGTAAAATGAAGGCAATTCCGTAACAATACTGGTTAGTGTACGCCTTTTATGTCAGTGCTAGGTACATACCATTGCTATTTTAACAAAGGAAACCTAGACATCAAATTTAATGCTCAGGCTAACTTACAACCCCTATTCTCGCCCCTCCTTACCATTTTGTGTAGAACATCTCTTCAAGATTGCACCATCGAGTGTCAAAAAACCATAACATTAGAGATTTTTTGTGGTACATAAGACTGGTAGTATACAGCGAGTAGTAAAAATTAGATCTAGTCATTAATTTGTTAGAGGTATTCTTACTACTCTATTAATTACCAGATGAAGTATAAATAAATACTAGCTAATATGATCAATTAGATCGAAAAGAATGAATAGTCTATATTGAATTTAGTGTACCATAAAATAGATATAATATTAATTCTCAAATGATCACTTATCAGTAATCCTACAAAATCTATTTCACGGACACAAATTATTCTTAGAATCTGACCAAATAACCAAGTACAATGTGAATCCATCAACTTGATTGCTCTTTCTTCTTTCGATCCTTTGATGCACACATAATATGCTAGCACTTCAACAAATGAGAGGACAAAAGACGACAATACTTGAGAATCGTCTGATTGCAATCGGCATAATCCAACGAAATTTCCGGAGGAGTTTCACATTCATCACTCACAACATAACATACTTATTTTATAAAATAAAATAGGATAGCTATGGTTCAAGGATGACTGAAAATACTAGCTGAAGACATGTTTTTTACACCTTCACCTTCCTCACGATGCATGCATTCAACCTGAAATGCAGATCGTACATGATATAAATCCTTTGTTCTGCACAGAGAAAGAACTTGGCAATTGAAAGTACGTGAGGCACCAATCACCTGAACAATGGTCCCTGAAAAGGCACCACTACCAAAGTGCACCTCATCATCTAAGTTCCAAAGGATGGCTGCTGCCACATCATGGATCTAGCATAAGGCTAAGCGTTGGTTCATCTAGGATCTCCTGAAGAGGAGGAAAGTTTGGCTTCATCTCATCATCAAAAGCATATCGATCCAGTGGAAGAGTAGGCATGCTATCGCCCACGATAGGCCCAACAAAACCACCATTGTTCTTCGAATCTTCGCCCTCTTCAGCGTTCCATTAGAAGCGGGCTCACACTATCGCATCCCGAGCAAACCATGGATCAGATACTCGGGGGAAAAAGATTAGCATGTCACGAGTGAACTCGTACAACCTCATCTCGGGTATGGATCAGAAGTCTAGAGAAACTAGACAAGGATCAGATGTCTAGGGACAAGGTAACTAGCAGATTGTGAATGAACTCACACTGTCGCATCTCATGTATTGATCAGATGCACAGGGGAAACTAGACATGGATCAGATGTCTAGGGACAAGGTAACTAGCAGATTATGAACGAACTCACACTGCCGCATCCCATGCATTGATCAGATGCACAGGGGAAACTAGACAGGGATTAGATGTCTAGGGACAAGGTAACTAGCAGATTGTGAATGAACTCACCTTTGCCGCATCCGTGCATTGATCGGATGCGGGGAAACTAGACATGGATCAGATGTCTAGGTATTGGCTGGTCATGAGAGGACTTATGCCATCACATCCCGAGCATGGATCGAATGCTTGAGGAACTGATAGGCGAGACTCACTTAAGCGCCACTTTCTGGAAGGCGCACTAGAACCGTCGCACCTTGCTTGGAAGACTCGTGCTCAGCGCAGAACTCACTTGGCACGAATAGCATAAGTCCCCAAATGCAATGCTTGCTTGGAGGCATTTAAGCGTGTCCCGAAGCGAAGAACATGCTCGGGCAGCTTGCTCGATTAATGAAGAAACACGCGTCCGAGCTAAAAATTTACTCGGCACAGATCCGAGCGGAACGCTTGCTCGGGCAAGGGGATGAAATTTGTGTCCGAGCGAAGAACGTGCTCGGTGCAAAACAGAAATGATTCTTGAAAGCACAATTTGCTTAAGGTAAAGAACTTATTTTCAATCTTACCTCATCATAATTTGTGTAGTATCGGTCATCAGATGTGGAAGATGACGCCTTCGGGATTCCTTTGGCAAAGAATTCGTCGATCCCCACGGACAGCGCCAACTGTCGACGTTTGGGAAACAGGTCCCCGCTAAACTTACTTGTTGAGTTGAAGGATCAACAAGCCCTCTTTCTGCTGAAGGTGTTGCATCGAAGACGTGGAAGATTCTCGATAAGAACACGAAGAACCCAAGGATTTTATCCTGGTTTGGGCCTCTCATGGTCGGGATAATAGCCCTACATCCGATTAGCCTAGTGGTGTTTTCGTATTGAAATGTTGAACACAAGTACATGGATGTTACAGCGGGTGATCGAATGAGATCCTCCTCCTACTCCCCGTGTAGGGGGTTTTTATACCACAACCACGTGGTGTAACCACTAATTACGCGCCCCAATAAGTGCACTAATTACACAATAATGGGCACTGATTATTGCGCCGGTAATTATGGCCATAAAGTGGTCATAACCGTCAATTAAGTGGAGTTAGTGCGCCTTCATGCTAGGCTTGACCATCCGGGCCACGGACATCCGGGTAGCCTACATCCGGATAACCTGATATAATCCGAGAACTGCCAGGGGTAAAGGATTTACTAGTCCCCGACAGTATCAATGTCAAAAACGATAACTATTTGTGACTAGAGGGAGTAGTATAGAAGACTCAAGTGGATGTGGACCCATATGTCATCAAATCCTTAACTAATAGATTAAATAGTTAACGAAGTATTAACTCATGATTTCATGCATGTGTTTATTTTTCTCATATTTGACTGTGGTATTCACCTACATATGTCCAACCTATGTATTACTTAAGCATTATTAAGTATGTAGCTACATCAACATTTTATTGCCGGAGGATATTGATCGTCAGACTATTTGTTGGTCTTATGGTCCATGTATATCATAGTGATTGTTATTTAAGAAAAATAATTCATGACCTTTTAGTTATATTGGCGGTAAGGGGCGAAATCTTAAAAAACGAGATTACTATAGCAAAACGATTTTTTTTCAATTTTTGAATTCAACCGACAATCAAAATTTCGTCAGCTCGGAGAACGAGATCTCGGTGAGATCTCGCCGAGCTTTCTAACCTTGGCGAGGCCAACGCCACCCTTGCCAGCGGAGCTCTCCTCAGTTCTAGCAGGTTGCCGCATTTGCTGTCTTCTTTTTTCTTTTTAGCTACTGGTCCTGCGGGCTGGCATACCACATTGGCATGTAAAATGAAGGCAATTCCGTAACAATACTGGTTAGTGTACGCCTTTTATGTCAGTGCTAGGTACATACCATTGCTATTTTAACAAAGGAAACCTAGACATCAAATTCAATGCTCAGGCTAACTTACAACCCCTATTCTCGCCCCTCCTTACCATTTTGTGTAGAACATCTCTTCAAGCTTGCACCATAGAGTGTCAAAAAACCATAACATTAGAGAATTTTTGTGGTACATAAGACTGGTAGTATACAGTGAGTAGTAAAAATCAGATATAGTAATTGATTTGTTAGAGATATTCTTACTACTCTATTACCGAATGAAGTATAAATAAATACTAGTTAATATGATCAATTAGATCGAAAAGAATGAATAGTCTATATTGAATTTAGTGTACCATAAAATAGATATAATATTAATTCTCAAATGATCACTTATCAGTAATCCTACAAAATCTATTTCACGGACACAAATTATTCTTAGAATCTGACCAAATAACCAAGTACAATGTGAATCCATCAACTTGATTGCTCTTTCTTCTTTCGATCCTTTGATGCACACATAATATGCTAGCACTTCAACAAATGAGAGGACAAAAGACGACAATACTTGAGAATCGTCTGATTGCAATCGGCATAAATCCAACGAAATTTCCGGAGGAGTTTCACATTCATCACTCACAACATAACATACTTATTTTATAAAATAAAATAGGATAGCTATGGTTCAAGGATGACTGAAAATAGACATGTTTTTCACATCTTCACCTTCCTCACGATGCATGCATTCAACCTGAAATGCAGATCGTACATGATATAAATCCTTTGTTCTGCACAGAGAAAGAACTTGGCAATTGAAAGTACGTGAGGCACCAATCACCTGAAGGTCCTGAACAATGGTCCCTGAAAAGGCACCACTACCAAAGTGCACCTCGTCATCTAAGTTCCAAAGGATGGCTGCTGCCACATCATCTAGCATAAGGCTAAGCGTTGGTTCATCTAGGATCTCCTCAAGAGGAGGAAAGTTTGGCTTCATCTCATCATCAAAAGCATATCGATCCAGTGGAAGAGTAGGCATGCTATCGCCCATGATAGGCCCAACAAAACCACCATTGTTCTTCGAATCTTCGCTCTCTTCAGCGTTCCATTAGAAGCGGGCTCACACTATCGCATCCCGAGCAAACCATGGATCGACATCGGGAAAAAGATTAGCATGTCACGAGTGAACTCGTACAACCTCATCTCGGGTATGGATCAGAAGTCTAGAGAAACTAGACAAGGATCAGATGTCTAGGGACAAGGTAACTAGCAGATTGTGAATGAACTCACACTCATGATCTCATGTATTGATCGGATGCACAGGGAAACTAGACATGGATCGATGTCTAGGGACAAGGTAACTAGCAGATTATGAACGAACTCACACTGCCGCATCCCATGCATTGATCAGATGCACAGGGGAAACTAGACAGGGATTAGATGTCTAGGGACAAGGTAACTAGCAGATTGTGAATGAACTCACACTGCCGCATCCCGTGCATTGATCAGATGCACAGGGGAAACTAGACATGGATCAGATGTCTAGGTATTGACTGGTCATGAGAGGACTTATGCCATCACATCCCGAGCATGGATCGAATGCTTGAGGAACTGATAGACGAGACTCACTTAAACTGCCACTTTCCTGGAAGGCGCACTAGAACCGTCGCACCTTGCTTGGGAAGACTCGTGCTCAAGCGCAGAACTCACTTGGCACGGAATAGCATAAGTCCCCAAATGCAATGCTTGCTTGGAGGCATTTAAGCGTGTCCCCGAGCGAAGAACATGCTCGGAACGCTTGCTCAGTGTGAAGAAACACGCGTCCGAGCTAAAATTTACTCGGCATGATCCGAGCGAACGCTTGCTTTCGCAAGGATGAAATTTGTGTCCGAAGCGAAGAACGTGTTTCTGCAAAGCAGAAATGATTCTTGAAAGCACAATTTGCTTAAGGTAAAGAACTTATTTTCAATCTTACCTCATCATAATTTGTGTAGTATCGGTCATCAGATGTGGAAGATGACGCCTTCGGGATTCCTTTGGCAAAGAATTCGTCGATCCCCACGGACAGCGCCAACTGTCGACGTTTGGGAAACAGGTCCCCGCTAAACTTACTTGTTGAGTTGAAGGATCAACAAGCCCTCTTTCTGCTGAAGGTGTTGCATCGAAGACGTGGAAGATTCTCGATAAGAACACGAAGAACCCAAGGATTTTATCCTGGTTTGGGCCTCTCATGGTCGGGATAATAGCCCTACATCCAGTCGCCTAGTGGTGTTTTCTGTATTGAAATGTTGAACACAAGTACATGGATGTTACAACGGGGTGATCGAATGAGATCCCTCCCTCCTACTCCCCGTGTAGGGGGTTTTTATACCACAACCACGTGGTGTAACCACTAATTACGCGCCCCAATAAGTGCACTAATTACACAATAATGGGCATCGATTATTGCGCCAAAATTATGGCCATAAAGTGGTCATAACCGTCAATTATGGGAGTTAGTGCGCCTTCATGCTAGGCTTGACCATCCTGCCACGGACATCCGGTAGCCTACATCCGGATAACTGATATAATCCGAGAACCGCCAGGGGTAAAGGATTTACTAGTCCCCGACAGTATCAATGTCAAAAACGATAACTATTTGTGACTAGAGGGAGTAGTATAGAAGACTCAAGTGGATGTGGACCCATATGTCATCAAATCCTTAACTAATAGATTAAATAGTTAACGAAGTATTAACTCATGATTTCATGCATGTTTATTTTTTCTCATATTTGACTGTGGTATTCACCTACATATGTCCAACCTATGTATTACTTAAGCATTATTAAGTATGTAGCTACATCAACATTTTATTGCCGGAGGATATTGATCGTCAGACTATTTGTTGGTCTTATGGTCCATGTATATCATAGTGATTGTTATTTAAGAAAAATAATTCATGACCTTTTAGTTGTTTTTTTATGTTGTAAGAGATTTTAGCCGGTAGTGTAATTTATTAATTTGATTATTTTTTACATAATTATTGTCGGTGTCAACAACCTCGGTGCCAGAAATTCCATGCAACTGAACTAGAGTTGTAGTGAGTATACCATCTACATTCAAGAGTTATATATCATGCATATTGAAAGAAAAGAAGTTTGAACAGAATGATTCATGTAGATTTACATTCCTTTCTTCTTAAAATAAACACTTATTAATAATAAGGTACAAAAGACTATCGCTTTTAATATAGAACATGTACTAAATAATTATATGCGAATTATAGTGTCTCAGAATCAAACCATCCATTGCTCGTAAGATCTAGTTCTAAAAAGGTTGTGACAAAATATAGAACAATATGTCCTAAAATTATTGCTTCTGATAATCATCACCTAGATCTAATCATGAAAACTATCGAAGTCACACCTTTATTGTGCTATCTTTTGCAATACCAGGCAGCAAGAATACTCTAAGTCACATATCTGAATGCAAAGCTACTTATGTAGGCATCTACGCCCATAATTTTAGTGATATATGTGCTTTGGTGATTAATAATGTTTGATTGCGAAGACTAATGATGTTTAAATATTTCAAGATGAGTTAGTGCTTGACTTTGGCCTAATGCGAGTTCTTGGTATTCATGGATCCCCAAAAAGTTATAATTGATTGCAAAGCATGAGAATCAAGGATATTGTGTTTAAAAATGATTCAAATTGTCAATGATGAATTATTGTCGTGCTAGGTATTTATTTTGCTTTGGCCCTACTATTAAAGGGGGTCTAGGCTAGTAGATTGAGCTTCATTAGGTTAAGTAGCTAGTGGTGATGCACGTTAGGCTTGTCTAGCTCATCTATAGTCAAAGGAAGCCCTTAAAATGTTGAAGTTAGCAATGAAATCAAAGTTGGAGCAATATTTTCTTAGTTTAAAATTTTTCAATGCATTTCAGATGATCCTATAGTTTTCAGACAAGAGAGAGGATCATTGTAGCTGAATGTGGTTTTTTTCAACATTTTGAAAAATTACACATTTTGGATGATCATTGGAGCTGAAGGTAGTACTTTTCAATGTGACGGAAAGTTACATATTCCGTATGATCTTATAGCTACCAAACAAGTAAGCGGACTGTTGGAGTCGAAGGTGGTGATTTTCAAGGTATTGGAAAGTTACAACTTCTGGATGAGCCTATAGCTACCGGACAAGCAAGCGGATCATTAAGATAGAGAGTTGCTTTTTGGTATAGGCTAAAATTTTTGTACATTCTGGATAATTCAGATAAAGAGGATCAACTAGATGTAAGGATAATCTATAAGCTACCGAATGATACTTTAGGCCTATAACAACTTTTTTTCAACAGTTGGACTTTAAGTTGTAGGATGATCTATAAAAGCTTAGGATGATCTGGAAGGTGTTGATTTCTCAAGAAAGTAAATGTAACTATTAGTTTCTTCAAGGGGGCTATAAATACTTGGCATGGATATCTTTGTGGGTCTCTTGACCACTCTACAGGGTCATCTCATACCAAAGGAAGGGCAAGGGTGAAGCAACCCTAAAGATTAGCAAACGCAAAAGGGACAGTAAACCAAGTAACAACACACTTAATTAAAACATATAATAGAAGTAATCTCCATTTCATTATTCAACAAGTGTCATATAGTAAAAATAGAACTTCATACATCAAAATCATATACAACATTAATTACAACAGTTGAAATACAATAATGTCTCAAATGACCTACAATCTAATCTCCGGAAGACCATCAGCTTCAACCACCTGAAATCATTAGTTGTTATAAATATAAATGGGAGCCAAACAATAAGGACCATAAAAGAAAAAGTGAGTGCCATCAGACCTATTGTGAGTGCTCATCAAGATACCAGACCATCTAGGGCTAGTCAGCACCTCTCGCTAAAATGGGTTTCATCATCTGGTAGGACACAAAATTATTTTCATCAGGTAACCATAGCCATATAGGAATAGTGCCAAAATATTACCCAGTAAAAAGATAAGCATGCACATGGTAAAAATATAAAGATGGCACGATTAAAAGGGGAAAGAAGCCTGAACCAACCCACCTTAGTCCATTTCCTCCCACATTCGGAAGTCACCGATGCCCAAACCTCCAAAACCTACCCCAAGCCAAATAGCCTGGCCAAGATCAAGCAAGCCAAGCAACCAGGCCAAGACCAAGCAAGTCGAGCAAGCAAGGAGCTGCTAGGAGTTACAAGCAGCTAGAAGGAAGAAGCTCCATCCATTCCACCAAGGAGGAGCAAGAAGCCCCATCAATTGACTGAGCCAGATCCAAGGGACCTAGCTACCACCACCGACCTCACCATCTAGCATCATCCCATCCCCGCAATACCCCCATTTCACGTAATCACCATACACCTTGTCATAGCTCAAAGAACCTAGGATAGATGACAAAGATAGTTCTAGACATGAATCAAATAACCAGTGCATCACAATAGAGATTACGCACAGTCGCAGGAGGATGACCGCCATAGGGGCAATGCCATGCATGCCCGAGAACCACCTCGTACTCCCTGGCATTGGGAAGTCATGGGTATCGTCGCAGCACTGCCAAACCTAAGCATATCAATCCTTGAATCATCATCAACCAACTAGAAAAATTCAACATAGGAAGCATGTAATAGAACATTAGTAAGAAGCATGGGAGCCGATTGTGGCTAAGGCCAAAACCCTAGTCTAGGAGTCGGTAGGGAGCCGCATTGGTGGTGGGGACCACGGCTGAGGCAAGGAGCCGATGGGGTCGGTGGACTAGGGGACGAGGCAATGGAGGCGGTGACGGGAGATCACGAAATCGAGCAGATGGGAGGCGACGTCGAGAGGCCGAGCTGACAGCGTGACGGGGTGGGGAACCGAGATGGCATGACAGGGTGAAAAGCTCAGGTGGTGTGGCCTGGGAAGCCGAGTGGTGGTCAGCCCGAGGGGTGGCGTCAACGGCAAAGACCCGAGAGCTAGAAGGCGGTGACCTAGGGAAGGAGAGGGGGAGAAGTAGATATAGAATGGGGATGAGAAGGTGAGGATAAGGACCATCGGTGGGGAAAAGAAAAAGGGAACAAATAAAAAGGAAAATTAAATAATAATAATAATAATAGCAAAATCATAATAAGGATAAGTAGGATTAGATAAATAAATATTGCTAGCAACCACCATGATGATTTAAAATGAGGAAAACCATACATAGGCCAATACGTGATGTAAATTGAAATACATGTAAAAATTTAAGGAAAAGGCTGGACACCATAAAACATGTAATAATCAAATAGCCCTCTGAAATATAGTATTTCATAATTTCAAGAAGTAAATTAAATCCGATAGGAGGTCATACACAGAACGTGAGTGTGGATGCTTATTTCTACACAATTCCAGGCGATCATTTCTTGATCATATTTGGAATAATTTTTAATTAAATGTATTTGGTTTTACTTGTTATCATCGATGCATTGGAAAAGCTCTTTTCAATAAAAGCACTAAATCGAAAACTGATGGGAAAATGGATTAAAAGAAAACTGCTAAGGTAATGATTATTGATATGCATGGGATGGCTTGCACAATGATTTGAGTCGGTGATGTATATATAAGTGTAGAGGGTGCCTTGAGATGGGTAGTGCTGGTGGGTTACTCTACATGGGCTAGAACATAAGGATAAACAACCATTCGAGCAATGAGTCATATTTATTGTATCAACTATAGTGTGTGAAAACGTCTATATAAGGTTGTCCTATGAAGGTGTTATGATCTCTACATTTGGTATGAGTAGATAACTTGATAGCATCTAGGCCCCCTAATTCTTTTATCATGTTTATTTATGTGATTTTGGTGTTGATGACTAAGTCAATAATCTCTAAGTTATGAAGAATATTGGTTGAAGCATCAAAAGAAGTCTACCGAAAGGACAAGATTAAGGCTCTTTGTTTCTAGTTTTTAGCTTGGGAGATGATTCAAGCCAAGTAGCTAGGATTATTTTAGTTTGGCCGTACTATAAAGGGGATTATGCATAAGTTAGAAAATTGGTTCATAAAGCTAACACAAATTTGACTGTTTGGAGTTAAAACTCTTTAGTCATTCTGTCCTTGAATCAAACCCTCTCCCTATGCAAAGTCTAAATAATTCCCTGGACTAAACTTCACTTGTTCTCTCCTTCAGTCCGGCACAAACTTAGCCAAAAATCCATTTTTGCCAGACCATTCCATTTTTAGTCCGGCGCCAAAACTTACACTCTAACCGAGCCTACCGCTTTCTCGCCGGACCAAATTTCCGCTAACTCAAAAGTTAGTCCGGCGCAGTTGTATTCCTCTTGGTTAGACTTCCCTAGCACTAAAAAAGGTCCGCTGGTGTAAACTCTTTAGAACCCCTTTTGCGGTGGACCAAATATTTTAGTCCGGTATACTTGATCAAATACTCATAATCCTCACCGAACCATATTCTGATTAAGTCCGTGGTAAAAGCCACATTTGTTGAGAGATAACCGAGCGCACACTTTTCACGTCGGACCAAAGTTCGCAAACTCAAAATTCAGTCCGGCGCAAAAGCATTTCTATCGGTTAAATCCTTGTGTTACTTCAAAAAGTCCGTTGCTGTAAACTTCTTTGAAATACATCTACAGCGGACCAGATTATTCGGTCTGGCACGCATGTAAATCTCACACTTCTTTGACGGACCAAAACATCCAAACTTCCTATGTACGGCGGACCAAAATTTTCAGTCCGGTGCAAATAGTCCAAATTGGTCCGGATTACATAGGACAAGTATCGCTAGATTATTTTGCTAAGTTCGTTGCAAACGTATAATCCTGATGTTTCATGCATCGATCTATGAGGTACTTAGCACTCATGTATTTCTTTCCTATTGTACTTAAGATATTGTATATGGTTAACTATGTAGGGGACTTTTAGCTCTGCGTGGCAATGGATGTAATAAGTTTTTATTTCAGTATCTAATTATTATTCTGCTGCTACGTACACTCTAAACATTGTGTATTAATGAATAAAATATCGAGATCCCAGTGTTTTGTTAGCTAATATGCTAAGATTAGTGTAATTACCTCAAAGTAATGGTGGTGCTACTGTCGTTAGCCTGAGTTAATTATGTAGGTCACCACAAAGAGCACTCAAAAGCATTCAAGAGCATATTTGAGAGATTTGAGAGGTTGTATAGGCCTTTGGTGTGTATCATTCTAGGTGCTTGACCTCTCTAGGTTCAAGTGATGGTCTAAGCTTATTACATTTGGAGATTCGCGTATCCTAGACAGCTTGTAGGCATGATTCTTATTGACCTTCCAAGGAGGAGCTTGTGGAAAATGACATCAGAAGGTTTGTAAAAGTTTGGTGTCCACCTATCCAGAGCATATAAGGATTATCTCCAGTAGATGACTTGATTCCTTGCACTATTTAAAGTCAGAGTAATACTCTTGTGAGAGTTCTCCAACAAAGAGTAGGGGAGATCGTGAATCTCTGAGACCTCGGTAGAAAATTAGTTGTGCTCCTTGTCGCTTTTACGTTTCCACATTTACTTCTATATCATTTAATTCCTAGATACTAGACTTGTGTACGATTGGTACTTAGGTTGCGAAACTTCACTAGACTTATTTAGGAGTTGTGTTGGCTACACTAGAAACTATAGGCACATTGGTTGGGCTAGGAAAGCTTAAGTTTTTAATTTGATCATTAGCGAAAAAATCCCAATGCACCCCCTCTGAGGCATCCGATCCACTTCAACATGATTGATACATACGTAAAATACATAACCTTAATGCATCACTAACCTTTTCTTAGGAGAAGAGGTAGCACTCTCCTTTGATGGTGGTGAAGAATTTAGAAAGCTATCACCAAGGCTGCAGAATGCTAGCAAGTTTCCACTATAGGTGTGTCGGAGGTCTAGATGATCAAGGATCGCCAGAAGATGATTAGAGACAGAGTCACTGCGAGCCTGGAAGATAAGGAATGGTTGAGATGCTAACTTGGAGCTATTCGTATCGCGGTCTAGGTGATAGAGTAGCGGGTCTAGTTAGTAAGCTTTGAAAAGCGTGCAAAACCGGTATATGTGTGGGTTTTGGGTTAGCCCATGTATAAGTGAGTGGGTCATTCTTAGCCCTTGATTTTGATCCTTAGGGTTGAAAGAACTCATCCAAGGGTGGAGGATTGTAGGATCAAGGATAATCGACTAGAGGATGGGTGAATAGGAGGTTTCTAAATTTTTTGATTCTAAATTCAATTAATAAAATCAATAAGCAAGAATTGCAATTTCCTTCAATTTTACAACTAAGTTCTCTAGTGATTATCAAGCACTTTAACAATTCAAGAATAAACAAGAAGTGAATCTAAATATAAATAATATACTCAACAGTTAGAAGAATAAATTGAGCACTAGAATTGTAAATGCAAATCACAAGAGAGCAAGAGATAAGATTTTTATCCCGTGGCCTCGGAGACTTACCAGTCTCCTCTAATCCATGTTGAGGTGACTTGAACAACTTCAAGCCGGCTCCACCTGCTTGAACCTTCCTCGATGACTGAGGTAGTTCTTCCCCACTCCGGGTAGGCGAACTCCGACCTTCACAACTTGCCAGGGCATCTCACAATCTTCGTCGAGAAGCTCATCACGCACAAACTCCTCCAAGCCATCTAGGAGGCAGCAACCTCCAAGGGAATAGAGTAATGACGCTTACTTGAAGATGAATCAAGTGTCTAAATGGCTCAAATCTATATGCAACAGTTGAATACTTCTTACTCACTCAAAATGAGAATTTTAATGCATTTGTGAGTAGAAAGGACTTGCTAGAGCTCAATATGTATTCAATGAGTCACCAAGAGCTTCTACTATGCATGTGTGGGGGTATTTATATTCCCCACCCACTATTCCAACCGTTGGGGGGTAAGATCCTAAAAATTAGGAAATTCGGTATTACCGGCGTGCAAATCCCAATAGTACCAGGCTAGTCTCAATGGTCAATTTTGAGCAATTAATGCAGCGGGAAAGAGCCGTTGGAAATGGTTTGGTACTATCACCACACAAAGTGCGGTAGTATTGACTTTTCTAGAGGAATCGGCTCAAAATAGACTAGTTCTGAAAAAAGAGTATCGCTGCATAAATCACGGTACTACCGTGATTCTGGTACTACTAGATTTTAGCCTGCAATAGTACTACCCAGGATAGATTGCTCAAAAACACCCCTTTCTGGAAAAAGACTACCGGCCATCAGATCGGTACTTTAGCATTTGCGGTAGTACCGCAGTTTTAACTCCGGTAGCTCCGACTTTGAAAATCCAAGAAAAATTAGAAAAGAGCTTCTCTATATAAAAGGTAACACTGAACAAAATGTGGTACTACTGATTATGTGGTACTACCAATGTTATGCCTACGGTAGTACCAACTTTACCAAAAATGCAATCTTTTGCTTTGAAGCACAAAACCAAATGACTCTAGATATGATTTTTCAACATGTGAGCCATAAAACACTTTAATCAGCTTCAACCTAATAGTCAACACTCCCACTTGATATTACAACATTTAACTTATAAATCCGATCTTTTTACTTCTACCTCTGTGATTGGTAAAAACAAGATAAAATATCCTTAGACTACATATACCTTGTCCTTGATCTTTTAGTTCCTCTCATGAACTTCAAACTTCTTAAGGTGCCAGCGCGAGAACCAACCTATTCTTACAAGCTTAAAAAAATTGTTAGTCCTTTAGCACAATTGTCATAAATTATCAAAAACTTAATTAAAATAGGGGCCTAGATGCTTCAAGGATGACTCAAGAGCAATATAAATAGAGGGGTAACGGTAGCTCTCTCCTCTTAAAGGTTTTGAGGTTTTTGTGCTTATTTGAGTTTTACACACTTTGTTGTGAGGCTTTGTAAATCTCTCTTCTAGGAATGAAATATTTATTTTCTCAAGTCTAAATTTACTTTTTGCATTTACATTATGTCTTAAATTTAACATTTTAAATTCTTGCAATTTTCGTTCTGCACATTTGGATTTTCCTCCCCTCCTTCTAAATGCTTGTGGATCTTGTGCCAAGGATATGTGATTGATGGATGAATCTTCTTCAGATCATAACCCAATCAACTAGGTAAACCTTGTGTGTTCTTTGCAAGAAACTATATTTTGTTCTTGATAGAATAATTCTTGTTAGACTAGATTTGTGTGGTTCTTATCTTGTGTTCTTACTTGCCTAGACGTGTGGGAGGTTATTCAAGATCACCTTGATTATCAAAATCCTACGAGCAAGATCAAGACCAAGATTTTGAATTTTGCTCAAACTCAGTGCATTCTTCCTTCAATTCAAAAAAGGTCAGAACTTTGACATCAATCTCTTGGATTGAAGGTTGGAATGGGTTCTTGACTACCATATGGAGGTGCATTTTAAGTTTCATGGTGTTTGGTGTAGCCGATCAAAAGTTTGATTAATTTTTTTTGAGTTTGCGGCTATTGTTGCTCTGTTCATCTAGGCCTGGTAATACCGCCCATCTGAGCGGTAGCACCGCCCCTCCGGTACTACCGGCCCTGTTGTGGTAGTACCAGCCAGCAGAATAGCCTCTTCTAGTTTTGTTTGGTTGTTTGAGTGAGGTTTTGGTTGAATCCTTTTTGAGTGGGGAATAAATTTATTTTTGGATCATTCACCCTCCTCTAGTCACCATTTCAGTGTTTCAAAAGGGCAATACATACTATAAGAAAAATGAAACATGTCAATATTCAACCAAATACTTTAGGTCTTTGGCCAAGTGAAGAATCTAGACCCTCCATTATGCATTAATGGTGAGTTTTTGGTAATTATGGCAACAAAATTGTGGCAAAAAATATGTTCCATGAGTTGTGAAATTGGTTAGGTCCCATGATGACGGATGACTTTATGTGTTGATAACAATCAAGTCAAGCGAATGGCACCATGAGCTGGTGCTCAAGTTAGGAACCTGATCTTGGAGAGGAGATGTGAGTCATCAACCAAAAACTCCAAGCGGACAAGCAAGGCAAAGGTACAAATAGTGTTGTTAGCGTACTTTACGCTAGGGTACCCTCTCCGCCGTAGACAAGTAAGACCACGTGGTGGCCTGGCGTGCAGGCGGGCGATCGGGCCCCACTCGCCAGGCCACGCGGATGACCAAAAGGATGAGAAGGAGGTTCACCTCAAGTCTTCCTTCACACGCCTGTCGTGGCCATTGATTGCGAAGAGTTCTGCTGTCGACATGACGACGGCCCATCCCTCTAACGCCTCACACCTACCCCGTCGTAGGAAAGTCACATCTTGGGCGGACCAGGCGAAGCCATACAGCGGCACGGAGAATGAGGCTTGGGGGACAGGACTACAGTGATGGGTTTCATAAATGAATCATAGATTAGTATGATGTCACCTTCTCACCTGCCTGAGCCAGCCCAGTCTATATAAGGGAGCTTTGGTGCATGGAAGAAGGGGGACGGAGCAGAACAAACTGAGAGGAAAAGAAAGGGAAAAAGAGAGAGAGCAAAAAACAAGCAGAAAACCTGAGGGAAAAGCATTGTAACCGGCTCAATATACACTAACAAAGATCTAGCAGGACGTAGGGCTGTTACCCACAATGGGGGCCCGAACCTGGGTACATTGGTGTGTTCTTTGATCTGTTGACCCCCGGATCCCTCGAGGGAGAGCCATTAGGATGTCCGACCGCGAAGACGCCCTCTACCGAACCTTATTCTCCGTCTTGGGAGAAATCCTGCCGGTGAAATAAACCGACAAGTGTAGGTTAAGGATGTGTTTTTTACAGTCTCAGTGTTTGGTTGAGATACCAAATTGTTAGTGTAGGTTGTCATACTATTAAGAGTGGTCTTGAATAATAGCTTGAATGTGTCATGTGTTGACAGCTCAGTATGCTTGCTCTAGCTCTCCTTGGCATGTTGCCGATATTTGCGAATGTGTTTTACAAATAGTTAAGTCTCATGCGTTATATCCTTGTAGTATGTGACAAGAGTTTACAAATATGTTGTGCAAGTGGTCAAAGTCCATGCGCCTTTCCTTGTTGCATGATTCTAAATTTGCGAATATGTTTTGAAACTTGTTGAGGATCATGTTTTACTCCTTGTCCACATAGTACTAGGTTTGGCAAATGTGTTTCACAAAATCATTGAATGCATTCTTGACCTTGTTGGAAAATTGGCAGCGATTAGACTATCAGGTGTTGGCCGGTCTAACCAGTGGAGAGGTCTGGCACGGCAATAACTTTTGGCTAACCAACCAAATTAAGATTGCCATAATTTGGTGTTTTGGACATTCTTACAGAAATTGTGATCATAGGGTGTTCTCTAATTTTCCTGGAGTGATCTAACTAGCTATATGTTAGTGGCCTAATCGGCACAGCAGTCCAACAAGGTATTAATTTGTTGTCAATTGCTTTTTTCCAAAGAGCTATTTTTTAGCTCCATCTAGATTTTGTCCAGCTTATTGTGAGTAGTTAGACTAGCTGAGCAGTAATTGGCACATGTGTTGGCGGTCTGACTGGTGGCCTCTGTAACAGATAGTTTTCTAGCTGTTACACGACAAGCTGGTCTAATCGACCATGTGTTGGTGGTTAGACCGATTTGGCTATTTTTGTGCTAGAACATTGCCGAATGGCTAGTTTTTAGGTATGGGGTATAAATACCCTCTAGTAGCTGGTTGGAGGTTGTTGGTGCATTGTTTCATTTCCTTGAGCTAAGAGCAAGCACTCTTATCTCTTGTGTGCATGTATTGCAGTTCGTTAACTTAAAGAGGCAAATCCTTGTGCATATATTGTATTCAGTGGTGGATTGTGTACCCATCAAGCTTTGACACTTGATTTATTGAAGTGAGTGTCTTCGACTTTTTACTCTTGGAGGTTGTAGTCTCCTAGACTACTTTGAGGAGTTGTGACAGTTATCTTCTCAAGAAGCTTGTGAGAAGGTCCGGTCGCTTGCCACCTCCAGAGTGGAGGAAGGGCAACCCTAGTGGATTCGAGGTTTTAATTTAATTTGTGGAGTCAGTTCAATTCATTTGGGCTAATCTTAATGTGGATCAGGTGAGATCGACAAGTCTCCAAACACTATGGTGCCATTGTGGTTTGCTCTCTTATGCATATTTATATTCATACAATTGAATTGATTGCTTATCACCCTATGATTGCAAACCTTTAAATAGACTTAGATTGTTGGTGCATATAGTTGAGATTAAACATGTTAGGCCTTAATTGTGCAAAAACTGTTTTGATTCATGATTTTGTGTATAAAACCAGTTTTGGCCAAAGAGAATGTTTTAAACGCACCTACTAACCACCAACGTAGAAATAGGCATCGCATATTCAAAACGTACTATCGATACCATATATAATACTTAACAAGCATCTTGTTACAAAAGGCATAAAACCAATCAAGTTACCACAACAAATAGAGCACAAAACCTAGCATAGGGAAAAGTCAAGATGATACACAATCTAAGGTAGACGCAAACCACACAAAACACAATACATACTTGTCATGAAATAGGTAATAGCACAATAAAGTTCGACCAACAATTGAAAATAATTAAAAAAGCTAAGTCTTTTGTCTTCTTTCCCAACCTCGCCATGCTTGCATAAAACCTAAAAATGTATACGAAGTAAGATAAAAATTCATTGTTTGCACCAAAATAGAAATTAATTAATAGTAAAACACACATAAAATTGATAGAGTAGCCAATATAAATAATGATTAAAGTATACCTTACCACTTAGTATGTATAAGACACCAACCACTTGAATAATTGTCCTTCAATAGGCACCAGTGAAGGGTAGCTGGTCATCAAAGTTCCACATATTGATATCAGCTACCGCATCCTTGGTAATATCACCGTGTAAAAAGGTAGGAATTGGTTTGTTTGGGATCTCCTCAATGGAAGGCAAGTTTTGTTTACTCCCAACACCATCAACAGACATATCCAAGGGAAGATTGGGCAGTGCATTTCCCAAAACATGATAATCTACACCATCTTCATTGCTCATTAGCCTCGGTAGATCGTAAAATGATAGCTCATTTACCACTGGAACATTAGCAGGTGGGCCATAAAAAGCTAGTTCATTGAATATTGGCATGTTAGCAAGTGGAAAGAAAGAGCTGGTATCTAGTGCCCTAGCCTCATTTGCCAATTCAGTGCTAAAAGAACCATTTGAAAAGCTATTGGGATATGGGAACGTGCTCATCCCCAAGATCTCAAAAGGCACATGAGGCTTTGTCGTAGCAAGGAAGCCAAAGTTCTCTACAGGCATGAATGGAGCATTGTTGCTATTGTAGTTCACCATTGAGAACAAGTGATTATTGGAATTGTTCACAATGCTCCGGATTGGTTGATGTTTATATTATCAGCTGGAATTAGCATTGTTTGCTTTGCAGCAACAATTTCCTTAGGAATTGTGTTTGCCATCTCTAGCAGGCCTTCATAAGGGAAGTTAACCTTTGCCTTCTTGCCTCGTATTTTGCGGGCCTCAGCATCATATGCTTTAGCTGCATCTTCTGGCGTGTTAAAGGTACCTAACCAAACACGAACACCCTTTCTAGGATCACGGATTTCGGCAGCCCATTTTCCCCAAGGGCGTTGGCGAATGCCCTTATACTGACTCTTGCGCTTGCGCTTTGGCCTACTAGCGGTTGACCCATCAAATTGAATTGTATTTGGCATGATTACACCATCTACATACAAAAGTGTCAATGATATATTAGTGCATTTCATCTGGAAATAAAAGGTTAGGAGCAAAAAGGTAGATAACGATATCCTAAAGAGCAAACAATAATAGCTTATTAATGGGAACAACTCGTTAGATATGAATCCCATTAATTATTAATGGACTAAAGTCTCAAAAATTAGAGTGCTCATGTAAATTGGGCTAG
Organism: Guadua angustifolia; assembly: GCA_036346375.1. Classification (NCBI taxonomy): domain Eukaryota; kingdom Viridiplantae; phylum Streptophyta; class Magnoliopsida; order Poales; family Poaceae; genus Guadua; species Guadua angustifolia. The sequence continues at coordinate 20,912,857 of CM070515.1, forward strand.
GTTGGGATCACATTAATGGAATAAACTCTTAAAAGTTGACTCTCAATACTTTAGTTGGGTTAGGTTGGGCTTTAGTAAGATTTTCTTATTACATTTAAATTGAAATTTACTGGGCTAACCTAGCCTAAAAAGTAAATGGCCAAACATTTCAACCCCATGTTTGCCCACATCTATAGAGAAGATATGAATACCTACTTAATAGCCAAGATTAGTAGACACACCAAACGACACCAAGATCAAAAATAGATGATCTATTACTTTCTAGTTTCCACTCCTATATATTCCACCTAGATCAAATAAAAAAGCCAAATATAATAGAAAACCCAACCTAACCATCAGCTAAGCCAACCTCTATTCCGCGAGATCATCAACAACCCTAAATTTTCCTTGGATCACCTAATAAAACCATGGAATTGCCTACCTTTACACAAGAATTAGCACTATGGGGGCAACAATCACACCCTAAACAAATGCACATGCACACACACAGTGTTTACATACAAGAAACACACATAAAAGATAAAACTTTAGTACACCACTAACCTTTGTCTGGAACAGTGATACCAGCATTCTCCATGACAGGTGTCGGGATGTCCAATAGGCCATCCTTGATGCCACAAAGGGCTAGAAACTCATAGTGGTTCTCATCCTCCTTGTCGAACGCCTTTGAGAATGCTTGAAAGTCAGCCTCAAAATCCTCCCCATATTCATCGAGCTTCTTCGCTTTCCTTAGCCCCCACTCACTATGGGTCACGGTCCTCCTTTGCTCGGTATTTCTTCTGCCCCTTCTCCACAACATACTTAGATGTCTCCATGGATTGTGGTGGCCCGGTGGTTAAGTCGGAGATGACCAAACCATGACACATTGTGAACTCAATGGAACACTTTGGAACTCTCTAGAATTCAGCTTGGTGGGAGTGCGATGTGGTGTGGGTAGAGAATTGAGTAGTCACATGGTATTTATAGCTCCCAAGAGGAGAGTATTCTAGAGGATTTAAGAACCTTTTTTTACCTCAACTAGTAATTGGATTTCGTCACTCATTTAGATGCTACGCTTACACAACTTAGCGTGTAATCTGTTTACACTTGTTAAGATTTTCCAACTATACTAAGGCACGATGGAGACTTTTTAAGAAGTGTGCAACATTAATAGGTAGAAGAATGCCAAACCAATTTTTGTTATTATTGTAATGTGTGTCTCTGGTAACCAAGGACTTCTGTTATTAAAACAACTTTGTTTAATAAGGTAATTTTGGGTTCAAGTTTTTGTTTATATTGGGAAAATTTTACGTTGGTATGTTTGGTGTACAGATGCCATTCTCTATGACATCTACAAAGGCGCTAGCAAACATTACTGATTTCTGACACACAAAAAATGTCCTTTCTAAAATATTAAGGTGTTGTTGGTAGCAAATGTATGGCTTTTAAAAAAACGAAGTTTGGCAAGAAGTGTGAAATGTGCTTTAAGGGCGATGAAACATGTGATTGTAAGCATTAATCATGTAAGGAAGTACTTATTGTTCATACCTTTAATTTTGTATTTTGGCACATAGGCTCCTTTTCTGTTTAGCTTTATTGTCCTTTAATTAGGTGTTTCGTGTTGTGAAAGTCAAGTGATGCATGCATGGTGATGATGCTAGGAGGAATTGATTGTTTCCACAATTTGCTTCTCTAATTTGATCCATTTGTTCCTACTTTTTTGTATTTATTGTGTATCCTTATTTAGCATTTGTGTCAGAAAAAGCAAGTGATGCATGACAGACTGTCTATTGATGTGGCTATTTGGATTTCTTGGTATGCAAAAAGGTAATCAAACAACTTTCAAAGGATTCAAAAAAATAAAAAAAAGTGCGATGTGTTATAGCTAGATATTTACGTAAGGTTCCACAGGAAGCATTGCATGTCACAACTATATTAGGTGTTAACGCCAATATAAATGAGAAGTATGTAAGGGTTTGTTTTCTCTTTTAATTTATTTTTTAGACGAAGGCAAGGATTTTAATCATCATTGTTTGAAGTTACATTGACATTAACAAAACAAGGTGCTTCCAAAAACTATACTTATCACCCTACATCCAGGGTACAAGCTTGTTTTGCTAAATTTTGGACATCCCATTGAAACCTTTGCCTTTATGTTGGATTTCCTGCAATGGGTTTCATTTATCGATCATCATTGGTTTGCATTGTACCCTTCGAGAAAAAGTGATACAACTCTCTCTATCTATTTTATTTTTGAAAATATTGGCAAGAATTGCTTAGCTTGGTGTGAGAATAGGTTAGGCGAGGTCAAGGCCCAAAACAAATTAGGTCCTTTGTGGCCCTACTCGTATTTTGCTGAGATTATATCTTTAAAGATGCATAGTAGGCCTAAACCGAATCCATGAATCAAGAAATTAGCCAATTGGCCCAATTTGACCTTAGTTGGCTGGTCATATATAGTCCAACCCAACTATGTTGATTTAGGCCAATACGGCCTATCCCTACCTTTTTTAACATTCATCGTAATCAAATACATTCCTTGCCCAACAGATACATGGCAATTTTTGGTCCCATGGAAACGGTAGCTGGTCCCTTTATTTCGAGAAAGAGAAAAACAACTCTCCTATAGGCTTGAATTTTCTTTCGATGAACAACACTGTTACTGAGGCATATACCATACACATCAAACAAAATCATCAATATTCTACTTTATATTGCCGTATTGTTGGCAGTGATGATACTATTGCAATATATGGAGTCTACAATGAGGAAGATAAAGAAGTCTAGCAAGTTCATCAACTCAATGTAGGGGTGCAATCTGTTCAAATTCGCTCGGATTTTGTATCCTAAACTATATTTTTATCGGATTCAGATCAGATATGGATAGTGCCGGATACGAATACAGCGTGGATAATTCAGTCATGAATTCAAAGCGAATACAGAGCGGAATCAATATGGTATCGAATATATTTTATCAGATATTGTGCAGAAATAGATATTGCATATAGGACACATATATCAATGATTAATCAATCATATGAATTCAACATGCAATAGGATTATCGTAATTTAACAAGTCATTTTAACGGGTAGTCCAACAAAGTTGCAAAAGTATCAAATATTCCTTTATATTTTGCAAAAGAATACTAGGTATTCACGTAGACAAGTGGAAGCATATTCTTGTATGTCAAGCTTTGTTGGCAGTGGAACCGGACGACGGGATGAAGGATAGGATGGTAGTAGGAGGGTGGAGTCGTAGAGGGAGGCCTAGCTTGGGTTTTAGGTTGGACCTAATTAAAGCTGCTAGAATATGTGCTATAAATATCCAAATCCAAATATCCGAATAGAGTTATCTAGAATTATCTGAGAATATAATCAGAATATTCTGATCCGATGGATAGTGATCTCTTAAATCAAATATCGAATCCAAAACCAATGCTAAATCTAAAAATTACCCAACACGACTATCCAAATTTGATCTAGATAGATCCAATCGGTTGGCTAGTCAACATCTATCTGATCCAACTGCACCCCTACTTATGGTGACATGTTGTTAACTAGAATATTCAATGTAAAAGTTTGGTCTTTATGTAAATAACAACAAATATTTTTCTAAGAAAATTAGGTTTTATGGTGGGAGCCAGTAGGAACCTCATGTAGGGATCACCAAATCATGGCACATTCTCCATTCTAGAAGCTCCTAAACCTTGGAAACAAAACCATATGCATGACCATGAGGCCCCTAAACTTGCAAATTTTTACGCCCATCTATGTAAGACCCTAGCCTAAAATTTGTTTAAAGCCCGATCCACCGTGGGATGGACCCACATATGCATGGTGCCCCACTTATACCTACGTCCTTGCTTCATGTAATAGGGTTAACTCGAAGGTGCTATATTTGGAACTAAAATGCATTATATGCTTCTACAAGTCATTTTAGATAAGCAATGCAGGACTAATCCAACCACCTCTCCACATAGGCCATATGGGTCTTCATATTAATGGGATGGGGTATTACATTCACCCCTTAAGGGCTGACACCCTTGGTAGCACATCGTATATATGGCAAATGCCCAGAACTCCTCCCCATGATACACGTCTGTGCATCTAGTGCCAACACATATGCCATTTGTATGGTCACTCTAGGCCCACATGCACCATGCACCATATGTCCACACCTCTATCACACATGCACCCGTGTGAGTGAAGGTTGATGCTCTAATACCATCTGTAACACCCTGGCTAAAAAGCCACTCAAAGCTTAGTCCATCATGGGGCAGACCCACGTATGCATAACACCCTACTTACACTTTTGTCCTAACTTCGTATAAAAGGGTTAACTCGAAGATACTATGTTTGGACATAACATGCATTATATACTACTATAAGTAATGTGGGATTAATCCCACTACCACTCCATATGGGCTACATGAGTCTTCACATTAATAGGCTAGGTATTATAGGTCGGTTATTGCAAGAACATAGAATGCTTGAGCCAACGTGTCCATGTGCTGCCCCTGTCCTGCTGCATTCTTGCTGACCTGTAGATGAAGCACGGGAAGGAATCATCTCCTCATGTGTCTAGTACCTATTTACCCAGCATTAACACACTACAATCCACACGAACGATTTTGGCTACAGAGATACCAATAGGGTGGCAGTGGCATTAGAGGCCTTGGCCTATTTATCTCTTTTGCACATTTGGTTTTTCATATATGGTCCTTGTTCAAACAAAATTGCAAATCTGGATTACTTCCTAACCACAGTAGCAGTGACAAATGATGCATGTCACCTATTGCTCTCCATTACCACAGCAGAACGCAAGCACTGTACTACCATCGTTGACCACGACAACCCACAGGCGAACACGATAGGTGGCATGCCCCATGTACCTACTACAGTATGGGACCGCAATAAGACTTGCCGCACAAGAGGACCGCAACAGGACATGTTGCAGTGCTATACCGCAATAGGTGCCACTTGCCCTATTTAGTTGTTATAGTATTTTTTTTAATTTTATATAAATAAACCATATGGTTTAGAGAAAATTAGAAGCACAGAAATTAGCTAAGTGTTCTATTATGTGATCCAATTGGACTAATATTTTGTAAGCTCGATTTGAGTGAGTGGAGCTCAACATAACAATTCATAATTAAGGTGTGAATTATATGGTGTGTAGGGTATGGTTAAGTGCATGTGTTTGTCTAGCTACTCCTATGTTACAAATGGCAACATGCATGAACTGTGAACATGAACCACAACTAAGATACATACGTGCCATGTGGAATAAAAAAGGAAGGGGATGAAAAAGAAGTCCGACTTACGGTCATACATCATATGCATTAGGGTTCATCGGTGCCTTTCCCTTGTCTCCCCTGTGGACATAGGTTTTGGCCTTCCTCCATTGATTATCGTATAAGAAAATTAAATACTCGTCTTCTAGGTCTTGTTCAATCTTTCCCTTCTCTTCCCCCTTGTCGGTTGGGCCCTTCGCTAGGGCCACAATAGGATAGTTCAACATATATCTTTGCTAGATTAATGCCTTGTCATACTTCTACAGGACGTCGGTCCATTGGAAGAAGTAACAGCTCTCCAACGGTTGCCATTATGCATGGATAAAGTTAGTGATATGTAAGATGCAACATACGATGTGAAATATGGATGTGTGTAATTCACTTACGTGTATACCATGGAATGTGTAGTAAGCATGGGTGGTGGTATCTAGATGTGTGGATTGAATGATCCATGCTAGCTTACCGCAGTTGCACTGCAGACATGGAAATTCTGGCGATACAGATGCATCATTCCAAGAAAAATCTAGGTAGGTTCCTTTCTTATTTCTAACCCACTTCCTCTTTCAGAGCATCTCTCTAAAGTATGATATCCCCAAACCTAGGGAGTGACCTCCTCTACCTCTCTTCTACCTCCATTTACCTCTATTTCCCCTCCCCTCTCTTTGTTTTCAAAATTGATTGGAGTGTTAGTTGTGGTGGTGGAGTGTGCCCCCATTTTATAGGCAGTCAAGGTATAGTGTGAGTGACTACATTTTGGCTAATGGAGGTGGACTCTTGTCCACAAAAGGGAATCTTCTGCCCATGATTGCTTAACATGTTGTCAATCAATTGAAGAAAGCCATTGCATGTTATCAATTCACTAAGGAAAGCCATTGCGTGTTGTCTATTCGTTAAGAAAAGTTTGTTAGTGGTGTCAAGTCAGTCTGAAAAGGTGGCAGGGCATTGTGTGGTCAATTCAATCTAAAAAGGTGGTAGGGCATTGTGTGGTCAATTCAGTCGGGAAAGGTGGCATGGTTTGGTCAATTCAATTCGAAAAGTTGGCAGTGCATGGTTTGATGGAGGCACATCATTTTCATTATGAAGCTACAGAACTCGCTCTATAGGAGATGCAGTGCATAGCTATGTGTTATGATGTGTTTGAGTCGCATGATGTGGCCATGAAGCATGAGTACATATTAACCCAGTAAATTGTGAGGCAAAGCAATTTTTGGATAAACAACCAATTAGTTCAACACATAAGACCACAGTGAAACATAAATGCTAACAAGTTACAGCCACAGGCTTCATAGAATTAGAAATAATAGGTCCAACTACAAATAACACTAACATGTGAAACACTAAAATAACATGAAATTACAACTCCAATAGGTTTGATACATAAAAAACTACTATGAGGCACACCACACACATCACACTTGATTAGCTATATGCCATCAAATAGATCACAAAGCCTATGAACGGGTTGATGAAGTTGGCTTGTTGGGACAGTCCTTCATCCTATTGTCTTGCATATCCTACACTTTCACGGTCTAGCCTGTTGTCTATGCTGACTTGTATATATGTCTTCAAGGTGCACCAAGACTATCATTGTCCATGACTGATCTACTTCAGAGCATCATTCATCACTTATTTCACCTAGCCTAGCCAAAGCTCCCAGTAATGCATATCCACCATGTACAAGTTGAACTCAGCACTTAATGTCCCAAACAAATGATGCACATTGAAATACTCAGTGATGTAGTGTGTTGAAGACTGCCAAAACATAGTGCACACTGCTTACACATGCGAGCATGGCTTGTGAAAGAGCTTTGGCTTTCTACATGTGCATATCGCTACCTCGCAAATGGTGCACATATGTTTCCGATCCCCTCTAATGTGTCTATTGATGTACTTCTCCCTGAGATGGATCTCGAACCTCCTCCTGATTCCATCCATTGTGTGAGCAATGTGGGAGCGAGCTTTCTTTATTTTCTTGTCAATGTATGCATATATACATCCCGAGAACATCCTTCCCTCATCTAAGTTTTTCTTGGCAATCGTTCCTCTATTAACGAAGTACCCAATGTCTAGTTCCAAGCTTCTTCCAATATGGCAGTGACTGGTAGGGATTGCACGCCTTTTATCACACTATTGTACACCTCCAACATGTTCATCGTCCTTATTCAGTACCTCGCACTGTTTGTGTCATAAAGTTGTGACTATTTCTTTATCTTGATAGCATCCAAATTGATCCATTTCGAGAAGTTGTTGACCAGCCTCAATGCAACACTCTCTATCTACATACCCTCATATTCAACTAGTTGCGCTTGTTGTGATTCCCTCATATGCTTTGAGGTCACCTTGTCTAGTTCTTTCTATATCACCCCGAACTTGCACCTCTGGTTTTGCATGTAGAGCTTCTTGAATGTCTTCATCAAGTCTTAGTTGCAGAATCGAATATGTAAGTTTGTTACAAGATGCCTTATACACCAACAGGTCTGCACATTGTTCCATTGATACAATGGTTTTGTTTCATTTTGCATGGTGGTTAGTGAGGAAAAATAACCTAGCATTGTCGTCCAAGATGAGGCAGACATATGGCTGGTCTTAGACAACCACTTGCTTCGCATTAGTTAGGAATCACAACTGGTTCTTTGTGTTCTCATTTTCGACAATTGTGAATGCCATAGGGAGCAATTGGTCGTTGATATCAATGACGACCGCCATTAACATAGTTCCCTTGTACTTCCTAGATAAGAAAGTGCAATCTATTGTCAACATTGTCTGATAATACTTGAACCCCCTATATAGCATGTTGAAATGCTCAAAACACATGATCCAGGATGAAACAATTCGATCCTTTTGAGGGGTATAGTCTATCCATTTAGTTTATGTACATCCCGAGATATGCTTCGATAATTTGGTCATGTGCCTCCTCATATGTGCCATATATCCTCTTTATCACCTTCCTCTTTGCTTGTCATACCTTGCTATAGCTGACCGGATATCCCACTATGTTGACCACATCCGCCATCAATAGCTTTGACAAAAATGTTACGTCCACAAAGACCTAGTGATAAATTAGGTTTGCCATGTATGATGATGTTACATTTATGTGTTTGTGTAATGGCTTAGCAAGCTCATATGTGTGATCCTTTAACACTGTGATACTAAAGTCTATAGTTGTGCTTTTAATTTTTATGCACGGACCTTGCCAGGATGTTTGGCATCGACATACTTCACTATGCATGTCTCTTGGTTCGACATGTATATCCGATATGAGCTGCTAAAGTTTACAGTATATCTCGCTATAACTTGTCGAATGACACACTCATTAGAGAAGCATTGCCCTACTAACAAAATGTCCTAATTAAATTCCCATTCAAACTCACCTTCTAATAGCAAAACAAGGGAGACCACTGCCATCTCATCCAATCTTGATGACACATACTTCATGTTGGTGGATACAATGCGACCAACTTGAACACCACCACCTGTATCTTTGTCCCCCTTGCCTCAACTACTATATATTTCTGTCCACCTCATCATCGGATTGCATTGCATCCGTTAGGCCCTCCAAATATTCATGGCAGTCAATGCGCATGGCCCACCACTTCCCTACGCCTTTGTTAGGCTGAAAATCCTCATCACATCTCTTATGGTGTTTATCATCCCCAACACTAGGATCTACCAGGCCACCGCCATCCAACCCCTCAATTTCCACGCCACCACCCCTACTAGTCTAGCCTTGCTTGATGATTTGCCCTTCTCCAAAAGTTGCATGTACACCATTAGCCTGCTGTGTATTCAGCACTTGGATTCATTGCAATCTGCATAAATTGCCCCCACAAGACACTGCCTGTCACCTTGATAAGCTACTAAACATACTCTAATGACCCTCGAACCATTTTAGCATTTAATACCTCAATGACATGCCTTGCAATCTCACTATCAAATACATCATGTATTCACCTTTGGAGCTCAGCCAAACCCATCTCCTTCCGACTCGGTACCTGAATCACCTTGGTATGTCATGGACGACACCATCCCCATAGAACACAAATGAATCTTTATATCTAAAATCACATATCTACCATAATACTTTAGGAACAATCATTACATATGTTAATTTCCAATTATTAACCATCAAATTAACCAATATTTCCTTTCACGTACAAGTCTACTATGACCAATATTGTACCATTCAACATTGCTGATTAAACTTATTACGTACAATACATCCCAAATTGATTACAACAACACGTATAATTTAAAAAATTTAGTATGCCCAATTCCAATTATTAACTAATAAGTCACATACAAATAGTTAAAATTATTCCATCAATAAAAACAAAATTGAAAGTTTAATAATGTTATCTTCCTACCATAGTTTACTAAAAAATTTATATATACACCAAAAAAAATTTCTACTTCACCAATGCTACTTATTTTTGCACCAAAATTATTTTTGCACTTTGCCCGAAGCGAAAGCGGCGTGCTCGCCCACCGCCGCCGGGTGCCACGTGGATCTGTCATGTTGACCGCTATGTTGGCGCTTTTGTGCGGCGAAGAGGTACCTCGGTAAATCTGTTGACATAGCCGGGCCCGCCGGAGCACGTACCAACGCTTCCCTTAGAACCTTCATTAAATGTTTAGCGTGCTCTGGGTGGGGCCACCACTCATGAGATCGACGCCTCGGTCCCTCCCGTATCCACAGATTTTTTCGGGACCCGCGGCGACGACGATTTTTGTCCCTTCGCGAACCGTCGGTGTGGGGCGCATATATAGGTTCATCTGAATCAAGTGGTTTCGCCTTCTTCTTCCTTGCGCACCCCTAACTTTCGCTTCTTGACCTTCTTGCTTTAAGTCCCTCGGCCTTTTGCCCTTTCGCTCTCATGGCTTCTTGGGCTCGCCTTCCTTTCCTGCTTCCACGGTGGACTCCTACACGGTGGGGAGACTCCACACCATCGTGCCGGAGGGCCCTCTCCATTTCCGGGCCGGGACCCCCACACCACAGTGCCCCGCCGACGAGATCGTCATCTTCGTGTGAGGCATCATGGCGGGTCTCGTGCTGCCTTTCTCTGACTTTTTCCTCACCGTCCTTCACTTCTACGAAATCCATCACCTTCATCTCACCCCCAACTCCATTCTTTTCCTCGCTGTCTTCGCACACCTCTGTGAAAGGTTCATGGGGGTGATGCTGAACCTTCCACTCTTTTCGCTATTTCTTCCTCTGCGCGCCTCCTCCGACGGTGAATGGCTGAGGCTGCCACTTCGCCTTCGGGATGGGATGGCACATTCGCTACATTCCTTCGGCCCGCTCAAAGCTGGAAGGCTGGCGCGATGAATGGTCAGTCGTCAATGACGACAATGAGTCGAGCGCTGGAGGTGCCGCCGAGCCGGCGGCCACCGAGCTCGAACTTCGCCGTCGAAGAGCGGCGAGCTTCTACGCAATGGCGGCCCGCATCAACAACCTGCGAGACGCCGGGTTGACAGGGGCGCTGATCGTCAGGGATTTCGTATCCCGAAGATTGAGCCCTCTTCATCGCCGTATTCGCTCGGCATGGCAATACACGGACGACAACGACATCACCCGTACCTTCCCCGGCCGTAAGTCTTCACTGCTACCCTTTGGCTTTTTCCTATATTCGCGCTCCTTTTGAGTCGCTTCCTACCAACCAGCATTCTGTGTTGCTTCTTAATCTTGGCCAGGCGCGGGAAACCGGGATGGGCCACGCATCAGCAGGTGGCTCTCCGGGCTTATGCCGCCGATTCCCGCCGGCCTGGACTTCCCCTCATCGGCCCGGCCACTCGCCGATTTGGAGCTGCGGGCGCTGAGATCGTCGAGTTGCCGCCATGGACTCCACCGGCCGCCGTGTAATGTGTCGTCGCGCCCGACGCGATCGGGGCGCATCTCCTCTGTTGATCGGGCGCGGGCAGCGACCACTCATCCGGACACCTCAAGTCCGGGTGCGAAAAAGGCTCGCCAGCGAGGCGAAACTTCGCCGCCACCGGCCCAAGGGCGGTGGGGATCTCACATGGGCGGCCACGCCGCCTAATCGCAGAAAGCATCAAGCCGGCCGCCGCCATGGCGCCAACATCTCCACCTCGGCGCCGCACCTCGCCACCGGTGCCAACGCAATCAGATGCTCGAGGGCGATGGCGCCCAACCGCCGCAGCGCCGGTCTCATCATCTCCCCTTCTCGACTCCTCTGTGGCACCGATCTCACCCTCTCTGGCGCCACCACCTCGCCACGGGACCCATGCCGCCACTCGACAAGGCGGGCTCGAGGTCCCAGGGCGGCTTTCAACAAGGCGGCGCCAAGGCGACCTCGAGATGCTTCAAGGGATGACGCCACCGCACTGCAGGCGGCGGATACTCCCGCCAGCGCCGCCGACGCCGCCACCGCAGATCCGGGCGGTCGGCCGACACCGACGCCGCCCACTCGCCCCCCATCGCCACCACGCCCGGCTGCTTCGCCATCTTGAGCTTTCACTGAGCTCGGCAATCTACAACAAGACACTTGGCGACCTCACCACGGCCACGGACACGGCCCGGACGGCGAGTGGTACCGACGGGCGTCGGCGAGTTGACGCGGAGCGGTGAGGGCGACGCGATTATAAGCGCAAGAAAGGGCCACCGCGACCTACCTGGCCGCCATGCAGCAGCGGGCGGAGAGGGCCGAGGCGGCGCAGAGGGCCTCGGAGTACGAGGCTGACCGCCTCAAGCGCAACCTCACCACCATGCTCAAGGGAGCTTTCTTGCGCATCAGAAGATGCCTGGAACCTTTGGGCGTGGTGCTGGAGACGCCCCTTCAGGACACCGCCTGCATGACGCCTCTGCGACTAACCAAAGCCGCGGAGGCACTCCGGATGCCCGACGCCCTAGCCGCCACGCTCCACGGGGAGGGGCAAGAGGTTGCGGCGGTGATCGCAACCGTCTTTGGCGTCTTTGCCACCGCGGCGCCTCCACGACCCGATGGCGACAATGGAGACCGTCATCGTGGGGGCGCCGCCAAAGGAGGCACGCGCATGGCGGCCGCCGAACACTTGGCCGGACAAGCGCATGTGCAGAGCCGGTCATGAATGTCTCCACCCGGTGGCGGAGGAAGGGCGTCGGCGACATCGGCGTGGGCGACGAGTGAAGGGCTGGGCCACCGCCTTACTTCTTTTGTTTTTATTTCTTTTGTTGATCAGCCTGCTCTGCCTGTATAAACACTTTAATCAATTTTAGCAGTAATGGATGTTTCTTGGTTTTACCTTCATGCTTGTTTGCTGTGCTTAATTGATGTTGCGTGTTGGAACTGCTAGACGGCCAACTTGAAACTCAGTTGAGGCGCCAGTTAGGTTTTTGAGTTCAGCAATGTCCTGTGATTCTGTAGAGGTAGTATGCAACTAACCACAAATGTAAGCACAATGCGCATAAATCGCATGTAACTTGGGCAAAGACGGCTTTGGGCGCCATAGCCGTGCTTAAGCACAAAGTAATTTGTCGTTAGGGTTTCACGCAGGTTGTCACGGCTCAAACCTTTACGGAACTTAAATCCTCGTGATCTCTTAGAACTGTGCCCCGATGTGGCGCATAAGATGATAAGGTCCCAGGTGGTCTTGGACGGCGGCATTCAACGGTGACAACCAGCGGTGCTTCTGAGAGCCAACCCGAGGTGTACGAGCCGTGTTTGAATACCGTGCCAAGCTTGCACTCTGGTCACTTAACCTTACTGGACGCTCACACTGAAGACTTTCCTTTTTATCACTAAGGAGTCGTCAGGTTTGCGATGTCTATGATAACCATGCATAATTTGATCAATTTCAACATACGCATAAGCAAAAAATAGAAGTGTCACTTTAAACACTTATCTGGCTTGTGCGCTAGCTGGTTCCCAACTTAGGCAGATGGGCGACCAGCCGAAGCATCTCGGGCGACCAGCCTCCAAGCGCTGGGTGACCACGAAGAAGATTCGGGGCGACCACGAAGGAGCTTAGGGCGACCAGCCCCCGAGCTCCTGGGCGACCACGAAGAGGCTTGGAGATTTCATGCCTTGGTGCCTGACTACTAACGTAATGAGTAGGCATATGCAAAATAAAACCCGAGCGATCTGAGGTCCCATGGAATGAGCCCTGGTCCCTTATTGACTTCTAAGTCCTTGCGATTTTTTGGAGATCGAACCATGGTGCTGTGCGTCAAAGCTGCGGGCTTCCGGGAGGGGTACTAGACTAACGATGCTCGCGGTGACAACCAGCGGTGCTTCAGAGAGCCATCCCGAGGCGTGCGAGCCACGTTCGAGCACCGCATCTAGCCCGCCCCCCGGTCGCCCGTCTTTGTCGGACACGGACACCAGGTGACCCAGTAGATCACCAAGGATTTAGCAAACATACGGAACCAGCGACATTCATGCAAAAAACTTGCCGCTAAGGGCATAGAAAGGGACAACAATGGTAAATTGAAAGTCTTCTAGGCAACAACTTTACTAATCGCCAGAAGCCACCAATCAGCCAAGGGAGAATCTTACCTCATGGCTGATCAAGGCAGCAAATGGGCACTTACAATTTCTTCAAGGATAGAATTTCATAACAACTCTATGTTATAGAATTCGCCACTCTTCGCCGTCCTCAATAGCCAACCGGACCGCCGGGCGAGATCTGAACCACCTTAAAGGGCCTTCCCATCAGAGACAGTTTATGCAACTTCGGCATGCGTTTGAATTTCTGCGCGACTGGTGTCGCCATCGCCGGTGTTCTCGAGACCCACCCGGTGGCGTGGTACCGCTGAGACTTTCTTTGGTAGTGGGCGGCGAGGAGCAGCAGCGATCCCACCTCTTCAAAAGGTTGACATCCTCTCGGGAGATCCTCTTGGTCTTCTTCGTTACGCCCGAGACGCAGGGAACCGGCGGCGGCTTGAGGGGAGAACGACCTCTGCCCGTACACCAGGAAGAAAGGCGTTTTGCCCGTGGCCCGGCTGGGTGTGGTACGGAGCGACCACAGCACCACCGGAAACTCTTCCGTCCACCGCGCGCCCCTTTTGTGAAGCCGATCAAATGCTCTTGTCTTGAGGCCCTTCAGTACCAGCGCGTTGGCGCGTTCTGCTTGCCCGTTGCTCATGGGATGGGCCACCGAAGCGAAACATACCTTGGTGCCCATTTCATCGCAGAATCCCAGGAAAGCCGCACTAGTGAATTGGGTCCCGTTGTCGGTGATGATGCGATTGGCGACTCCAAAGCGGGCGAAGATCGCGCGCATAAACTTGACGGCGGCGGCCGCGATGGCACGCCGCCTCGGCCTCAACCCACTTCGTAAACTTATCGATGGCGGCGAAGAGGTGGGTGAAGCCCCGTGGTCCACGAGGCGGACTCGGATGTTCGGCCCGCATCGCAGCGGCGAGAGAGCGGGATGGTTTGCGAGCTTCTGGCTGGTCGGTGGATTTGCTGGCAGAGCCCGACAAGCCGCATGTCTCACGGCTTCGCAAGCATCACGGAGGCGATGGGCCAATAAAATCCTGGCGAACGCTTTCTGAAAGCGGCGTTCGGACATATGGCTCCCTTTGCGCCTCCATGGATATCGAGAGCAGGTTGCTCCCCTCTTCCCGAGTGGCGCGCCTTCAAGAGAACTCTGTTTACGCCTTGGCGATATAGGTCCCCACGTGCGGGGTATAGCACTTGGCTGCGTGCAATCTTCTCGGTGAGGCATCATCGTCCGGGATCACTTGGTCACGCAGAAGGCTAGGATAGGATCCATCCACCGATCATCTGGCCAAGCGGCGACCACTCGGTGCTTCGCTTGGGTACTCATTGGGCCAAGCTTTTCCTGGTCTTGCCTCGGCGAAGATCGCCATCTTCCCTCCGGACACAGGGCCGAGGCGACGCTGTTTTCCCCGAGTTGGGGGCCATGACAGTGGCACCGCCCTCTCCGCCTGAGCCGGAGGCCGCAACGGCCTTGCTTGCTGTCGTCCTCTGAATCGGAGCCGCGACAATGACACCATCGTCCCCACAGATCGGGGCGCGATGGGCGGTCATAATAGCCTTTCTTGAAGACTCCGATGGAGCAGAGCCCTTGAGGATGCAAGCGCGCAGCCCGTCTACAAGGTGATTGTCGCGCCAGAGACATGGATATATCCCAAACCTTCAAAATGACGCTCCATTTTCCGGACCTCGCCAGTATGCCGCCATGGTGGGAGTCGAACATTGGAACTCCTTTCGCTTGATTGATGACCAGCAGAGTCTCCTTGACTTAGAGCGCCAAGCGTCATAACCACCCAAAGAGCCCTCATATTCGGCTACATTGTTTGTGGCTTTGAACTCAAGGGTGACCACATACTGGAGGATGTCGCCGGTCGGGGAGACCAGGACAACCCCAGCCCCCGCGCCCTCCAACCTGAAGGACCATCAAAGAACAAAGTCCAGGGAGAGGGCGGGAGCTTCTTCGGCTCGGAGTGGCGGGAGTCCATTCGCCGAACTCCGCCATTTCTCGACTTTTGATGGCGGTGCGAAGTCTGGTGAGGTTGAATTCCCCCAGTTCCACCGCCCATTTTGCAATCCGGCCCTCTGCTTCTCGGTTGTGAAGGATCTCTTGCAGAGGGTAGGCCGTGACCACGGTAATTTCCCGCCCCTGAAAGTAATGGCGCAGCTTCTCGGGCGCCACCAGATCTGCGTCTGACATCTTCTAAGCTTCTTGGTATCGGGTCTTAACCGTGCAAAGACCTTGCTGATGTAGTACACGGCCTTTGGGCGCCTTCTCTCTCATCAAGATCAACCGCGCTCACCACCTCGGGGTGGCGGCTATATCTGAGAACAACGGCTCACCCTCTTGGGAAACAAGCACCGGGAGAGGAGAGGTACCGCTTCAACTCTTCAAGCATATACAGGCTTCTTGATCCACTCGAAGTGGTTTGTCTTCTTCAGCTGACTTAAACAGGGCAAGCTTTTCTCTCCCAACCGCAATGAACCGCCCGGGAGGCTAGGCGGCCGCCAGCATTGGACTTGCTTGAGTCACACGACGGCTTCATGTGCTTTCGATGGCGATATTTTGTCGAGGTTGGCTTCAATGCCCCTACTGACACCAAGAAGCCTTGACTTGCGGAGGGCACACCAACACGCATTTCTCTGGGTTGAGTTTGGACAATTCTTAGGAGGTTAGCAAATGTTTCCTTCAGGTCTTGGATCAGTTCTTCACTCTTTTTGATCTTCACAACTAAATCATCAACATAAACCTCAAGATTTCGCCCTATCTGGGGGCGGAAGGTAATGTGCATGGCACGTTGGTAAGTGGAACCAGCATTTTTTAACCCAAAAGCCATTCTTACATAACAGTAGACACCCATAGGGGTTACAAAAGTGGTCTTTTCTTCATCTTCAAGTGCCATGCTAATCTGGCGGTATCCGGAGTACGCATCCAGGAAGCACAGCAGTTCGCACCCGACCGTGGAGTCAACAATGAGATCGACCATGGCAGGGGGTAAGGGTCCTTCGGGCAAGCCTTGTTGAGGTCGGTGAAGTCGACACACATGCGCCATTTCCCGTTGGACTTCTTGGCGAAACATGAGGGTTGGCGAGCCACTCAGGATGAGAGACCTCCCGGACAATCCCTGCGCTCAACAACTTCTCTACCTCCTCTCGAATGGCATCTTGGCGCTCGGGCGCCTGCCTCCGGACCTTCTGCCGGACCGGACGCGCCTCGGGGAGCGTCGCCAATCGATGCTCGACCACCTCCCTGGGGACCCTAGTCATGTCGGACGGTTGCCAGGCGAACACGTCGGAGTTAGGCGGAGGAAGGTGTGGAAGCGTCTTCCTATTTGGCGCCGAGGTTGGCGCCAATGTTGTGATCTTCGGGGTTCGCCCGCTTTTCGAGGCGACCACCTTAACCTCACCGTGAGCCCGGGTGAGGCAGGTCCGGCTGAGGGCTCCCGAGGAGGTGGCGTCTGGGCGCCCGACGCAGGTGGCACCGGCCAGTTCCTGCGCGACCTTGAAACAGCGCAAGGCCTCGGCCTTATCCACCCTGATCACAATGGGGCGAGCGGGCCGCGGTATCTTCACCACCATGTACGCGTAGTGGGTGGCCGCCATGAACTGGGCCAACGCCGGTCGGCAGAGTATGGCATTATAGGGGAGGTCGAAGTCGGCGACCTCGAAATCCACCAACTCGGTGCGATAGTTATCCCTCTCCCCGAAGGTGACAGGAGGCGACTGACCGAGGCATCAAACCACTCTGGGGCTACCCCGAAGAAGCGGCGTAGCTGGCGCAGATCTGCGCGGGATCTGGCGCCGGGAACACTAAGGAGGGCAGAGGTTGATAGAACTCCCTCCGTCCACCGTGACGGTAAGCCGCAAGACGTTCAAGCGGTGGGCGACACTACGAAGGGAGATGCCCGGGCCGTTGGCGCCCTCGGGATGGTCGACGACTAAAGGTGGCGTTTGCTCGAACCACTTGACATCCGACCCGTCCCGAGCTTGATGTGGTGGCACACACTTCCTCTTCACCGTTTATGGCGGCGTTGGAGAAAGGTAGACGAACCACCATGGATATAGGCCACCATTGCGATCGGCCCGCTGGAAGGCCAGCGGGGGATCTTCATCTTGATCATCGTCGGGGCGGCATTCCTTGAGCCGCTTCTCCACCATCTTGTCCACGACCCGACAATTGTCTAGGTCATGGCTATTGGTTTTATGTATCGGGCAGTAAGGCTCGCCCTCCTTTTCGTCGCGGTCGTTCCCCGCGACCGGGCGGTCATCACGCCGATCGCGGCGTCGTTCTGTTAGTCACGACGGTCGTCACGCCGCTCACGGCGATCATCACGCCCGATCGCGGCGGTTGTGCTTCGGCGGAGGATCTTCTTCGTCGTCGCGCTCGGCGGCGAGACTTACTGGTTTCTCCGCCTCACGCTTCGCGCCTTCTTACTGCGGCGGAACCCTTCGAGGTCCCGGCTTCGTCCTTGCCTTGGCCACCCTTGGGGCCAGGCGCTGGCCCTCTCGCCTCCGCGGCCCGCGCACACTTATGTGCGAGGGAGAAAAGCTCGGAGGTGGAGCTGATGGTACGGGTGGCCATCTTCTCCTTCATCTTGCGGTCGCGTACGCCTCTTCTGAAGGCGATGACGACCGATTGCTCGGAGATGTGGGGGATTGTGTTGCGGCGATGGCGAGAATCCGCGGATGAAGTCGCGGCGACTCCCCTTCTCTTGCTCCAGGCGTGAGGTCGTCCTCCACGCCGGCTGCGCAAAGGCCACGAAAGTTGGCGGCGAAGAGGTCGCACAACTTACCCCACGAGTGCACCGATCACGGGAGATTTAGCGACGAGGCGGCCGAGAGCTGTTAAGGCTATTGGGAGGTAGTTGGCCATGACCTTTTCAGATCCGCCAGCTGCCCGCACCATCGTTGTGTAGATTTGGAGGAACTCCTCCGGGTTGGTGGTGCCGTCATATTTTTCTATGGCACGGGCGGAACTCGTCTCGGCCGCCACCCGGGCGCAATTGGCCGAAAAACACTGCACCCGACGCGTGGGAGCCGAGCCGCTCATCGGGAACTGGTCCGGAGGCTGTTCATGGGGCGCGAGGCGGCTCCTTGGAGAGTCGGAGGAGTGAACCTCCTCCTTGGCCCGAGAATGAGAGCCACGGGGGGGACTCTCATCGTCAGCCGCCACCCGCTTACATCGGCGGCGTTCTTGGTCCGGGTGGCACGGCGGCGACCGCGAAGGTCATCACCTTTGTCGGCGGCTCTCGTCAAGATAGGGCGTGGGTCCCCACGGTTCCTCGAGGAAGGGACCGTCTTCGCGCGCCCTTTTCCTTGACCGGCCCACGGCGAGGCCTTTCTTGTTAGGGCGGTGGAGGCCTAAGAGCGCCAGCATGCGCTTTAGGCGTCAAGGTACCTGTCGGTACGACTAGCCGGGAGGCCCTACCTTAAGCTGGGCGCGTCCCACGAGGCGATGCTTCGCGACCACGGAGTGGCCGGGAGTCTCCGCGAACTCCACCGGAGGTGGTCGGAAAAACACGGGCTGCGTGCAAGTTACGCGAGAGTAGCGCCTCCATGGCCACCTGCGACGCCGGGCAACTGCTCCCGCTTCAAGGGAACAGCGCCGCCTTGCAGGGGCGGGGTGAGACGGTCCCTCAACCGGCGCGATGACCGGGAGGCGCCTTGGTCGTCGGCCCTCGCGATATTACGATTTGAGAACCCGCCATCTTGGATGCACAGGCTTGCTTCTAAATCACGGACGCCAAGTCCGCCGGAGTTAGCAAGAAACCAACCACTAGCCCCCTACAGCGCGCCCTCGCCGGGCGATTCGCACGACAGGCCGAGTCTCTGAGCCGGGTTTGGTTGGGAGGGCGTCTTGGTGACTAAACCTAGAGGGTGAAAACCCTAGAGACTCCCACGCGAGGGATTCCGGCGCCTATGAACTAGGGATGACACGAAGATTTTACCCAGGTTCAGCCCCTTTTGCCTTGGGTAATAGCCTTACTTCCTGCTCGATTGTTTGAAGAGTGTTTTTTGAAGGAGTGCAGTACAAAGCCTTTGGGTTACAAACTCTCCCTTAGGCTCTACTACGGAACTCTCTGCTTGCTTGTTCTTCGATCTTCGACCGACCCCTTTTCCCCATGCACCCGGGGCCCTTATATAGGCCGGGCCATGCTAGGGCGGTACCAAGGAGGGTCATCATGCTTATCTTCATACATTTATTACCCTTCCCGTGGCTGTCCCGTTCCTCCAAATTCATTAAATGCCGACGATGGCCGCTGGTCCGCCGGGATGTAACCCCTTCTTGGCGGGTTGGTGAGAGCGTCGAGGAATGGGCTTATAGCGTAAATCCTTGCGGTTGACAGTTCGACATCACTGTCCCGCCGCCCGAAGCACGATCGGGAAGGAGCCTTCGAGGTGAAGCCACCTCGCACCACCTTTGTCTTCGGGCGGGCGGCGCAGGTGCTTCGCCCACCGCCACGGTGCCACGTGGATCGATCGCCGGCGGCAGGCGTGCTTCGCCCACCGTTCGCCGGTGCTCGTGGGTCGACCGCCGGGCGGCGGCGTGCTTCGCCACCTTTCGCCCGGGCGCCACGTGGGTGACAGCCGGGCGGCGGGCGTGCTTTCGCCACACTCGCCGGGCGCCACGTGGATCACCGCCGGCGGCGGCGTCTTCGCCCACCGCTCGCCGGGCGCCACGTGGGTAGCCGCCGGGCGGCGGCGTGCTTTCGCCCACCGCTCGCCGGGCGCCCGTGGGTGACGGCCGGCGGCGGGCGTGCTTTCGCCCACTTTCCGCCGGTGCCACGTGGATCTGTCATGTTGATCGCTTTTGCGGCGAAGAGGGTACCCGGCGTGAAGTCTGTTGTGGACACTCTGTGTATTCTGCGCACTAGTCGAGGATCGCGCTAGTGCATCTGAGACTTAACAGGTATAATATCACATTATACACAGCGGAATATTAAATAAGTATTTCAAACATGTATATAAGCGAGTGTACGACCTTATGGTCAACCTTACAATAGTCGCCACACAGGCTTACATTATTCAAAGTAAATATAAATAGCGGCGGAAAGTAAAAGTTCGTGATGATCCATCCATCGCCAGAGGCGCCCGTGAAGCTTGCTTCCTAGTTCTCCTGCTCTTCAAGCGAACGCCTCTTCATAGGCAGGCGTAGTCTCTTCTTCTGGTAAGTTTGTCCGCAAGGGTGAGTACACACCGTACTCAACAAGTTATGCACAAAATGCAGATCTATTTACTATATGCAAGGCTTATTACAAAGGAATGGCTCTCTTCGGGTTATTTTGCTTTGCATCAATATTTTTAAGTAATATCTAATTAGATTGAAGGCATCAAACCATATAACCATTATATATAACTCAAGTTGTTTTTCCACAATATTTTGGACACACAGTCCCTAGACAACTTCATTTCACAATTTTGGCACACATCCAACCACCCCATTTTATTTTTAGAACACTACCCCTTGACTGTAATCCCCGAGCATTGTCCAGTACCGTGGACTCAAATTTATTGAACAGTTTAACACTCTCGCAGAGGTTGTACACTTTACCCACAAGATACAACATCACCACAAAAGCGATTAACTGTAATAAAGCTTTTCGAGAGACTTCTATCTTAGCCTAAGAACCTCTCAGTGTTGCCTTCACTATCACTTCCCTCACTCGAGCCAAAGTATAGAATGATTTAACACCGTTGGATAGGGTACCAAGCCGTAGCACGCATCGCTCCCCGTCTGATTACCCCGTAATCGCCACCCCGAGTATCAAAGGTAAGACATCAGAATCCTACTAAACTAGGTCTTCCCATTCAGACATGTGGTTGTACGAGAGACTCAGGTCAAAGGCTTGCAAGGTAAGGTCCTTAACTGACCAAGGCAAGACTTCCTTCTCTCAGATTGGCACACAGCCCTCACAACACTCAACCCACCCCCAATTGCCACACAGGCCCACCTGGCACAAAGCCTCGGTCCACTTGCCCCAGTCTAAATCAATTCCATCCCAAGTTCTTTACCGGTGCAACACATGCCCGTAATCATCCTTCATGTAGAACCACACAGGTCTCTACATTCCGGTATCAAAACCAACATCATTCCACCTTTATAAAAATGCATTCACTATTCATTAGTCAGTGTTGATTTTGTAATCCAAATAGAATGGTTCACGTACATGCATGGCTAAGCAACTATTCACGGTCTAGCCTCCCGTGTTGGCACAATAGCATCAACCAACTAATATTTACCCAACTTAAGTTATCAAGAAATCATGGCATACAAATGATATCAAGGTGGCATAAACAATTTGGTTGGATAGCTAATTCACCCAAAATAATTAAAGTCATTTTTAGTTGAATTAGCATGCATAGTTTAAAACAAAATACTTTTTCAAAATTTAGGAGCAACATGGTCAAAGCATAACTTGCCTTCGAAAAGCAGCGAGTCTTGGTCGGGAGCTTGATCCTCGAAATCCGCGTCCTCACGCAACTCAACGTCTACGCGTAACAGACAAAGAACCAAATAACATGTAAAATAACATACAAACATACATTCGGAAAAATACTACAAATCAAACTAATTCGTAACTTCATGAAAACTTCCAGATAATTAGTTTAGCATTTTCTAAGATTTATAAAATTTATTTCGGTATTTTTGAACGTATAGTTTAAGAGCTACAAAATTCATAAGTTTGAACTTTCCTTGAATATTTTAACAATATAAATTCATTTATAAAATTTCATAAAAATTACTGTGAGAAGGTATTAATTTTTACTAATTTACAAAACTTGTTGCATGCGATTTAGACATATAACGAATTTGTAGCAAAAAAGACAAAATCCGCAATTTAGTTACAAATTTATGTACAAAATTTATCTAGCCATGCATGGCACTGTTCATAGCATATATGTGTATTCTTCGTGGCCTGTACGCAAGTCTATTCTTCATGCATGCACTTTGCCGAGAGAGATAAAGAAGGACAAAGCAAGCGGCGTCCGAGAGATCGAGGCGAATGGACACGATTACCGAAGGTCGTGGCCGGGACGGTCAGCGGCGGCGGCAATGGCACGAGCCTAAGCGGTGAAAGAAGAAGAAGATGGATTGAAGAAGCTGTCAAAGCGCAGCCTTCTCTGTATTGCTTTTGATGTATTTATAACCGATCTACGGATTGGATTGCAACGCTATTGCGGATTGGTTCTGATGGCAAAGCTCGGAGATTTGTTACAACTAACAATATCTATCTGAATCTATCTCAATTATAGGAGATACAAAATCTCTATCTTTAACAGGCGGTGTTAGATAAACTGGTGTGTGGAGTCCGAATTGTTGCGAGAATCTTTGAGCGTTTGGTTGTTTTGATAGTTTACTCGTTTTGATGTTTTAGTTGTTGTCGCTAAAAGAAATCCAGAGTTGGTATGCTGGCGCTATTGCGGATCGCAATGAAAGCAGTATGCATGTTTAGCAGAGCCCGAGACTAATCGATCGACAGAGATAAAGCGTACGTAAAAGGGAAGAAGAAATATCGATCGACAGCAGCAGCGACGGCGGCGACGCAGGAAGAGATGTCCAGGCGACGACGTCGACGACGGCGGCGATGAAAGGATCGAGCACACAGTCGGCCAGACAAGCAGCGGCGGCGGCGACAGTCGATCGGCTGAGTCGTCGTTTGAAATTGAAACAGCAGGCGATATGAGGAGAGAAGGAAATGGAGGTGGAGAAAGAATCTAGCCAAAGAAAAGATGAGCCAGTACCTTAGATCATGACGTATGGGAAGGAAATAGGAAATCAAAACACTGCAGATTCTTGAGTTAAGCAATGGCGTTGCTAGAGAATGGAGATAACAACTGGCAGAAGAAACGGCTGGAAAAGAAACGGTGAAATGGCTGGAATGAAGGAAGGCAAGACCTTGAGTCAAGCGCGCAGGAAATGAAGGGAAACAGCCGTTTGCTGTTACTCCATACATGCATGGAAATAAAAATCGATTAGCATGCATGTACGTTCATAGAAGGAAGGAAACGACAATAAATGGTTCGGCTGGAAAACAAAGGAAACGGCTAGGAAAGGTAATGGCTTCATGTGTGTGTGGAATTCATAGCGTTGCTAGTTCATGCATGGGAAAGACTTTGGCCGGCGCATGGAGGAAAGAAACGGCTGGAAGCTCTTTACTCATAACATGGGTTAGTGGGTGTTTAATTTTTCTAACAGCTGTGGAAGATTAAGGATGCGTTGTGGATCTCGATTATGATTTTTAGTAAATTTTTGGTGATTTATTGGAGGTGATCTCAAAAGTTTCCCTGCCTTCTAATGGAGGAGAGAGAAATGGTTTTGCTCTGGACTTGCTTTGAGCGAACAAGACGATCTACAGTGCAGCCACGTGTGTTTTTTTTTTATTTATGGAATTTGAATAGTGCTGAGAGGAAAAGACGTTCAAGTTAAAATAGTAGAATGGTCCCACAAATCTTGGAAAAATTCTCTAAAATACTAGGGAATATTTGGAATTTAACAAAATTGGTTTCGCGATTTTTCAATATATAGATTTTCTGCAAAAATTCTTTTAGTCGATCAGACACTTGTACGATTTTTAATATAATCGACAAACTTAATTTTTAATCTAGTTTTTGGCGGTATTTGAAAGAAACATCCTTATTTTTCAAATGTTATTATTTAAAACTAAATTTGGAATTTATGCGCACGCGAAATGCATGATCGTTATTTTATTCGATAAAGCTTAGATTCAAATTAATTCCAAAAATTCCAAATAAATTTAAGATATTCCTAGATATTTCGAAATAATGTAAATACAGTTAAAGCAAATTTTGGGATGTTACATTTGCCAATATAATTAACTGTATACTATTTATGCTATGGTCTTGTCAATTATACGAATCGCTCAACTTGCCATGAGAATGAAAATAGCCATTTTACTAATTCTTTGTTAAATATGTCCTTAAATAAAAACTTACTGATTCTTCATAAATATATCCTTAAATAAAAACTAACACAAACATATCAAATTGTGCATACATATCTACTAGATGTCCACCTAACAATGCATTTTAACCAGAAAACCTTGTAACTAATTCAACATTAGCAAGCTTATTATCATGACTAACAAAAATATTTCAAATGCACATCTATGTCAACTACTATGTGCATACAAAATAAATAACATCATCAAAATAATCATCCCACTAATTCATTGTCAATGGCAGACTCATCACCATTAACATAAATATAAATATGGATTCAAATGAACTAACAAGCATGATTAAATAGCAAAACCTACTAAATAACCATTACACTAATTAAAAACTAATAAAAAATATTTACATAACTTGCCTGTAAAAGAAACTTTATCTTTTGTAGAAGTTCTTGATTTGATTTACAACTACTCATAATTAGCAACCTAACTACTCCTAAATCGCCTCTAAGGGCATGTACAATGGTACAATGTCAGCCATCTATATACTTTCCCATATAAGATTTTTACTGATTTAGAGGAGAGAGAGCATAGCTATCTTTTTATAAAGATGTGACTATATAGATAGCATAAAATACTATTATATGAGTTATTATCTATAATAACATCTTTTCATACCATAACTAAAAGATTATAGGATCTCATGCAGACAACCTTAAGATGTCATCCATTGCAGATATTGTCTTTTGTTTTGTTTTTAGGATCTCATACAGACAACCTTAGGATCTCATACAGACAACAGTTGTCTCTACTACTGTACATTCTCTAGAGAACTAACTCTATCTTCTTCACTCCTCTCCCTCTCTATTCTTCCTTCATTTATAATGAACACAAGGGATCACTACATCAGGCTAATATGTGCAGTAGTTGTGCTTCTGCGTGTAAAGGTGGGCCCGTTGATCCTCCCGCACTCCGGGACAATAGTACCTCCTGCCGAGCTCAGGGAGCATCGTAGGTTCTCTACTGCAATGGGTCCACCCCACCTGTTGTGATGATGTGGCGCTAGCTTCTTACTGTGGTAGGTGATATCTATCATCTGCTGCTCTTATTGTGGTCGTCCAAGGGGCTAGATCTACTCTTTCAAAGAGAGAGGAGTAAGACTAGAAATTTTTTTGAAGGGACCAAATAGGCCTAGGCTTCGTGGTTTCAAAGGGCGGCAGGTGCGGCTTGGTGTTGACGCTAGGGACAACACAAGCACAAGTATAATTCAAAATCTCAGTGAAATTTTGAATTGCGATCAGGGATGACATTCAAAGTCCAGGCAGAATAAAAAAAATTCAAATTGCTACGACAATTTCAGAAATTTTCCATAAATTTCATCGAAATCTCAGGTATTTTGACTTTTGATGACCAAATTTGGGTCAATAACCCTTAATAATGTCATCTTCCATGAAAATTTGTTGAAAAACTAAAATTTTGAGATGTTTTATAAAAATAGTAGAAACACTATCAGATTTTTATAAAATTTTATAAACTTGATCATACTCTAAAAATGTTATGGTCTCATCTTTATCAGTTTATAATCATAAATAAAAAAATTAAAATAATTGAACTTCATTTGTTATATTTAAAAATTCAAAATTAGAATGAACATAACTAAGACAATAATCGTGTTAGAATTTTATAAATTTGCTCGAGTATGATCATAATCTAAAATTTTTAAGCAGAGCTTAATGATTGCCTCATAACTCTTATTTAAAAGTTTTAAAAATTTTAAACTTATTTTGGTTGCTCAATCAAATCTATGAAAGCAATACATGTAGCACTGTAAGGCTTTTATTAGGACAATAGCACTGTCACAATCTTTGAAAATTTCTCAAGCTTAATCATCATCTAAAATTTTTTTGGGAATATTAATGATGAGTCAGGACCATCTATAAAAATTTTGAAAATTTTCTAACGTGGTCGGACCATTTTTCATTCAGTTGAAATTTACCGATCAGCCTTTAGTAGCACTGTTTGAACTTTTAAAACTTCCTCAGGGTTGATCATCATCTTAAAAATTTATGGAATATTATTGGTGCATCGGTACCATTCACAATAATTTTCGTTGAAATTTACCGGTTAATCTTTTATCAGGATAGTAGCACTGTCAAAACTTTTAAAAATTCCTTAGGCTTGATTGTCATCCGAAATTTTTTGAGAATATAAGTGATGTGTAGGATCTTCCAAAATATTTTCAAAATATTTAACATCGCTTCGACAATTTTTCACTCGTTCAATTTTGCCAAGATTTTTACAATTTTGGCTGAAATTTCTGTAATTTCGGCCGAATTTTTGTTCAAAATTCTGGTTTCAAATTTTTTGAAGTTTGATTAAATTTCATTTAAAATTATGATATTTTACTGAAATTTTAGATTTCACCTCCTCTAAAATATAAACGGAAAACTAAATTTCAAACCCTTGCACAAGCTCCTCGTCGCATGCACGCAAACCAACGAAAAATGAAGTGCACTGTGTAATTCTATCTCGCCATGCTTCTCATTTTGATTTGAAATTGCTTCGTGCAGTAGAGGCCACACATGTCGTGTCAGCCTGAGCAAGGCAAGCACATCGAGGGAGAAAGGCCTCGGCACATGCACCTAATCCCACTAGATAATCCCGGTTCCTATCATTGATGAATTTAGGTCCTGTTTGGTAGAGTTCTAGATCTCACTCCACCTCAGATCTGAAACTTGTTGGTTAAAATAAAGTGAATTAAGTTTATATTTTTAGTCTAAAATGTAAACAAGATAACCCACCTAAACAATCTTAATGTATCCACAGATCGAGCCTCATACATTTTTAGAGCTAGAAATATTCTACTCCACAAACTCTACGGATTTTAGTAAAACTGAATCTATGCCAAACACCCCTTAGCATAAGGCCTAGGTAACCTTGTAGCAGTAGTGTCGTCATGCCGTGCATAGGGCCGTAGGGGTAACAAAACCCCACCGTTTGTGTTTCTTTCAGATTTGAGCTTAATACACATTTGCCAATTTAGTTGGTTGTTCATCTTGTTCTTGCTATGTTCTTCGATTGCTTGCAGGAACAATGACCTTCGTGGTCAGGTTGATCGCGTCTCGGCGAGATCAATATCCATCTGGAGTTGGTGTATCGGTTGCTAAGGCGCAACGTCCTGGACGGTTGTAGTCGGGCCGTCAACATCGATTCCTACCAAATCGATAGTTACCCTCCTCTCATCGAAAGATCGGGACCCAAGTTCGCATCAGGTGGTATCATGTTGGATTATTTGGGCTTGGCCCACCTAATTGAGACAAATAATTCCTAGAAAATCTCAAAAGCCCACTCATGAGGAGGCATGTGCACTATGAATAGTCCCACATTGCTAGCCTAAAGTGGTGAACACTAGTTTATATAGTGGAGTGTGTTTCACCATGGTAGAACCATGTGGGAGAAAGGAGAAGGCCCACATGCGCTGCGCCTCGCCGGGCGGGCCGGGCTCGAACACGGCACGCGCACGGCCGAGGGCGCGGGCGCGGCACTGCGTGAATGGTCCGCCGAATCCGGTCCAGGGCCTTGCGCAGACGCACCTCCTTTTGCGCTTTATTCTTTTGCTACTCGGGATAGTCGCGTTTGCGGTATGAGATACGGACTCAGAATCGGACTCGATCGTGGCACGCCCTCAAGTCACGTTCGGTCACGGTTACGAGTAACCCTATAAATCTCGCGTCGTGCACTGTGTAGAGGAATACGAGATAGCACACATTATTAGGGTTTTTGCCACCTCTACGCCGCCGCCGTCGTAATCTTCTCCATCCCGAGCGCGACGCATCTGCTGAATCGGAGAGCAGTTTCCGGAACCCTTCGCTTTGAGATCCTCGCACCGAAAGGGCGAATAAGGTTTTTGGAAGCGCTCGCGCGATCGCTCAAGATCGCTCACCACGGCTCGTCTTCTGTTCTCGCTGCTGACGGGCGTCGTGCGTAGCAGGGCTGACTCTGCGACGCCGCCACCAACGCCGACCTCGTCAACATCGTGATCCGCATCTACTACATCAACACCGCGAATCAAGCAAGCAACGCCGTCATCCTCTTCGATCGATGACGTTCAATCTGTCTTAATCTCGTGGCTAATCATGTTTATCAAGATGATAATGATGTTCGTGCTATCTAGTATGTTAGAGATATACATGCTAGTTTACGTGATCTTGTTCATGATTTATATTCAGGATTTAATCCGGAAAATGTCTAATTTCTCAACAATCCAAAAACCTTATTGTAGACATTTTATCGATTAACAATGGCTGGATTTGCCGACGACCGAGGCCGGAGAAATTCTCTCGTGTGCACTTTAAGAGGTGGCAAATCAAGGTCACGCTTCTCGCTTACGGCTATGAATGTATTCGGGTTAGTAAAGGCAAACTGAAGGTGATCTCTCTGCCGAAGCAAAAAGAGTTTCACGGATGCCAATACTCTCTTCGTGGGATGCATTCTTAGCGTTCTTGCCGATCGTCGTGTGATGTGTACATGCACATATGACGCCTTGAGGTCTTTGTGGGATACATGAATGCCAAGTTCGGTGCATCGGATCTGAGCGATGAATTGTATGTCATGGAGAACTTTCATGACTATAAGATGGCCGATAATCGCTCATTGTAGAGCAAGCCCATGAGATCTGATGCATTGTCAAGGAACTCGAACTCTGGAATGTGTCTTACCCGATCCTTTTGTGGCGGTTGCATCATTGCAAAACCGCCCTCGTGGAGGAGTTTCGCACAACTCTAAAACATAAGAGGACAAAGATATCGATCGAAAACACGATAGCGTCCCTTGATGTTGAAGAAAAGGCTCGGGCTAAGGATTTCAATGGTAAATGAGCCGAGGGCCATCCAGCGCCAACATGGTTCGAAAGAACTACGGCAAGAACAAAGGGAAAAATAAGCCTAACAAGACTACCAACTTCAAGAAGAAGAAGATGAACAAAATTTGAGCTGCCTGCTTCACATGTGGTGAGTCGGACACTTTTCCAAGGAATGCCCCGATCGTGCGGACCGTCGAGGAAAAAAAGGCCAACAATGGATGACGCGTCCAAGGTCACAACACAAAGGACCGCTAGCAATGCCGAGACGCAGGTATGGTAATTTACCTTCAGATTCTCGAGATTTCGTCTTCCAGTTGGTGGATTGATACGGTGCTAACGTTCATGTGTGTTCGACATCAATATGTTATCTTCTTATCGGGTCATTGAGGATTCCTCCGTCTCCGATGGGGAATGGGTCACATGCTTCGCTCATGGCACCGCACATGGATCTGAAGTTCACTTCGGGAAAGATCGTGCGGTGAGGAACGTCAAAGCATGTCCCTTCTATCAACAAGAATCTCGTTAGTGGCTCCTTCTATGCAGAGATGGGTTTAAGGTAGTGTTAGAGTCCAATAAAGTAGTTGTGTCCAAGCATGGACTATTTATTGGTAAAGGCTATGAGTGCGGAGGCTTGTTCCGCTTTTCCTTTCAGATTTCAATAATAAGTCTGTGAACCATATATGTGTAGTGTTAATGATGATGCGAGTACCGCACTCTCGTTTATGCCACATTAATTTTGGTCTTATGAATCGGCTTTCGAAAGATGAGTTTAATTCGAATTTCACTATTGCCAAAGGTTCTAAGTGCCATAGTTGTGTGCAATCGAAGCAACATCGAAAGCCTCACAAAGGCGGTGAGGAGAGGAACTTGGCACCTCTAGAACTCATACATTCTCGATCTGTGCGAGATGAATGGTGTGTTGACAAAGGGTGGAAAGAGATATTTCATGACATTGATTGATGATGCGACTAGATTTTGCTATGTTTACTTGTTGAAAACTAAGGACGAGGCAGCTAGACTACTTTAAAATCTATAAAGTGAAGTTGAAAATCAACTAGAGAGAAAGATCAAGCGTCTTAGGTCGGATCGTGGTGGCGAATTTTTCCCAAAATCTTTGATGATTTACATGCGGAACATGGTATTATTCATGAGAGGACACCTCCTACTCGCCTGAATCAAACGGGATTGCCGAGAGGAAAAACCGCCTGTTGACCGACTTGGTGAATGCCATGTTAGACACCTTCTTTGGTTTATCTAAGGCATGGTGGGGGAGGTGTGTTGACTTCATGTCATGTCTGAATAGAGTTCCCAATGAAACATGGAGAAGACCCTTACGAGAAGTGGGTTGGAAGAAAACCATCACTTTCTTACTTACGCACATGGGGATGCTTGGCGAAAGTCAATGTACCGATTAACAAAAGCGTAAGCTCGGCCTAAGACAATGGATTGTGTCTTTACGGGATATGCTCAATGAAGCATCGCTTATAGATTTTAGTAGTTAAATCGATGTGCACGATATGTATGTTGATACTATTATGGAGTCTCGTGATGCTACGCTTTTTGAGAATATATTTCGATGAAACATATGCATAGCACTTCTAGTTTTTCTTACGAGATAATTCACGAGACTATTACACTGTTGAGTCTTCTGAGCAACCACTCGAGAAAATCCTAGAGGAGGATGACAATGAAGCTCCTAGAAAGAGCAAGAGACAGAGGATTGAAAAATCCTTTGGCAATGATTTCATTGTGTACCTTGTGGATGATACTCCCACGTCCATTGCAGAGGCATATGCATCTCCAGATCTGAGATAATTGGAAAGAAGTCATCGAGAATGAGATGGACTCGATTCTCGCCAATGGGACTTGGGAGGTGACTGAACGACCCTATGGCTGTAAACCTGTGGGTTGTAAGTGGGTGTTCAAGAAGAAGCTTAGGCCTGATGGTACTATTGAGAAGTACAAGGCTCGGCTTGTGGCTAAGGGTTACACCCAAAAAGAAGGCGAAGATTTCTTTGATACTTATTCACCTGTTGCTAGAATGACCACCATTCGAGTATTACTTTCCCTGGCTGCCTCATATGGTCTTCTCGTTCATCAGATGGACGTGAAGACAGCTTTCCTTAATGGAGAGTTAGATGAGGAAATCTACATGGAGCAGCCTGATGGGTATGTAGTAAAGGGTCAAGAGAGCAAGGTATGTAAATTATTGAAATCTTTGTATGGCCTGAAACAAGCACCTAAGCAATGGCATGAGAAGTTCGACACCACTTTGACTTCTGTGAACTTTGTCATTAATGAGGCTGATAGATGTGTATACTATCGATATGGTGGGGGTGAAGGAGTTATATTGTGTCTTTATGTCGACGATATACTGATCTTTGGCACAAATATTGATGTGATCAATGAGGTCAAGTCTTTTCTCACAAAGAAATTTGATATGAAAGATCAGGGAGAAGCCGATGTAATTCGAACATCAAACTTATTAAGGATGAGAGTGGGATTACTCTTTTCGCAATCCCACTATGTGGAGAAGGTCTTGAGCGGTTTGGCTTTATGGACAACAAGCCCTCTCCCACTCCTTATGATCCCAGGTGTGACCGAGAAAGAATAAGAGAATTGGCTTAAACCAATTGAGATATTCTCAGTTGTCGGTTCGCTCATGTATCTTCTTTGGTGCAACGAGACTCGATATATCATTTGTTTGTGAGCAAATTGAGTAGGTTCATGTCAAACCCGGTTCGAGATCATTGGCATGCACTTGAAAGGGTAATGCGCCATTTGAAAGGTACTATGAGTTATGCGATTCACTATTCAGGGCACCTGCGATTTTGAGGGATACAAAGGACTTCGAACTGGATTTCTGATGTAGATGAGCTCTATGCCACCAGTGGATATGTGTTTACCATTGGTGGTGGCGCAGTGTCATGGAGGTCTCTGCAAATGCACCATCTTGACAAGGTCAACCATGGGGCGGAGCTCATCGCTGGATACTGACCACAGAGAGGCAGATTGGTCGCGTGAGCTCTTGATGGACTTGCCGGTGGTTGAAAAACCGATACCGGCTATCCTTATGAACTGTGATAATCAATCTGTGATTGCTAAAGTGAACAGTGCTAAGGATAATGCGAAGTCATCAAGACACGTTAAAAGACGACTGAAGTCTGTCAGGAAATTGAGAAACTCCGGAGTAATAAGTGTGACTTATATTCAAACAGACAAAAACCTCGCAGATCCCTTTACGAAGGGACTATCACGGAATGTGATAGAAGATACATCGAGGGAGATGGGTATGAGACCCATATAAGTTGCAATAGTGGTAACCTAGCCTTTGTGATCGGAGATCCCGTGAATTGGGTCCTGGGTAAAACAAGCTATTGGCGAACTGAGGAGAGTAATTTGTTACCCTCTCTATGTGAAGATGCAATGCTCTCAAAATCTTTGTAAAAGGGATGGCAATATGCCTTAATGTGTTTCTATTGGCTATAACTAGCGAAGATGTTTTTCTCTGAGCATTCTTGAAAGAACACACCTATATGAGCCCATTGTCTAAAGTCGCAGCCTATGAGACTCGGGTGATCTCTAGTAAGCTCATGAAGAGACCATAGAGTACGACTTATATGCTCCACCATGGAGAAGGCTCTTGGCAGCCAGTATCGATTATGACTTTGAGTGAAACTGTTCACACAAAACTTGCAATTCAAGGCATAGTCCATTGTTCAAGTTGTGGATGGGTGTAGCTTAGAGCTCTAGGCGTAAGTTCAACTTAATCTCTTTTGAAACGCTTTGGTATATCAAGCAAGAGTGAGTATTGGCAAATCTCTAAATGGACTTTGAGATCTGGTGGGGGATTGTTGGATTATTTGGGCTTGGCCCACCTAATTGAGACAAATAATTCCTAGAAAATCTCAAAAGCCCACTCATGAGGAGGCATGTGCACTATGAATAGTCCCACATTGCTAGCCTAAAGTGGTGAACACTAGTTTATATAGTGGAGTGTGTTTCACCATGGTAGAACCATGTGGGAGAAAGGGAGAAGGCCCACACCGCAAGACCTCGGCCGGCACGCGCACGCAGGCGCGCACGGCACGCAAGCAGGCGTCACGGCACTGCGTGAATGGTCCGCCGAAATCCGGTCCAGGCCTTGCGCAGACGCACCTCCTTTTGCGCTTTATTCTTTTGCTATCGGGGATAGTCGCGTTTGCAGTATGAGATACGGACTCCGTAACGGACTCCGATCGTGGCACGTCCTCGAGTCACGTTCGTCCGCAGTCCCTATAAATACTGCGTCGTGCACCTGTGTAGAGGAATACAGATAGCACACATTGTTAGGGTTTTTGCCACCTCTCGCTGCCGCCGCCGCCGTCGTAATCTTCTCCATCCCGAGCGCCGACGTGCATCTGCAATCGGGAGAGCAGGTCTCCGGAACCCTTCGTCTTCGAGATCCTGCACCGGGAGAGGGCGAATAAGGTTTTTGGGAAGCGCTCCGCGCGACTGCTCAAGATCGTCACCACGGCTCGTCTTCCTGTTCCTGCTGCTGGACGTCGTCGTAGCCAGCGGCTCCTGCGACGCGCCGTCACCAACGTCGACCTCGTCAACACTGCATCCGCATCTACTACATCAACACCGCAACCGCAACGCAACGCGCCGTCATCCTCTTCTGATCAGTACGTTCAATCTGTCTTAATCTCGTGGCTAATCATGTTTATCAAGATGATAATGATGTTCGTGCTATCTAGTATGTTAGAGATATACATGCTAGTTTCTGTGATGCTGTTCATGATTTATATTCAGGATTTAATCTGAAAAATGTCTAATTTCTCAATAGGTATGTTGCAGGACATGTCTAGTTCGATGGAACTGGAAATGATACGTGTATCATGGAGACAGACGTACATGCGTATGCCACTGGTTCGATCGTTCGTGGGGTGTTTGGTTTGGTAACACTTTGACCATGCTTGGGTTAGATAACTTTGATGTTTCATAGCCTTGCACCTAAAATTTGCGTCGTGCGGCGTTAAAACACCGACCAAATCATGTTCACGGGTGCATTTTTTTCTCCCGTAGAGTAACAAGCTGTAATTAGCGCGATGGCGTCGCGAACCAAACGCCCCTCAAAAGTCCTTGTGTGGCCACTTGCAACATCAGGAGCGCATATCTGTTCCGGAAACTGTCATTACTAGCAGCATGTTCTCCATAATCACAATTCACAAGAGGAACCTATTTGTCGTCTGCACTCTGCATCGGCTTTGCCTTTTTCCTGCCATTATGTCACGGTACTTGCTGTGATTTTCCTGCCATTATTCACGGTACTTGCTACAAGGCCTTTTGGACAAGCGACGCCTCGGACGCTTTTGCACTCCGCTTCCCGACTAGACCTGGCCAATGGCCCCTATGGTCGCCTCGCATGACTCAAAACATGGTATAGTATGGTCGGACTGAGCGCGATATAAGTGATGGGCCTAATCAAATTTAAAAACTCGGTAAGATAGGTGATGAGACGGTATGAAAGGATTTTTTCGGAAAAAATATTATATCTATAACTTATTCTATCATCAACTATTTTATCATAATCCAATCTATCATCAAATACTATCTCTCCGCTTTGACTTCCCCCATGACACATCCGTTGTCGTCGTCATCTTATCGCGTCTCCATCATCTCCTCTCTCTTCTCTCCTACTCCTTCACACATACTTCCTCCTCATGCTGTCACCTCCCTTGCCACCCTACACCATCCTTTCCTCGTCATCCCCCACCACCTTGGTGCTAGATTCAATGGCCTTCTATTATGCTACCATAGATTCAATGGCCTTCTATTATGCTACCACCGGAAACAGCCTCGCGGTAACAAGCCACCAGCTTCGCTGCCCATCCAGAGGAAAAAGACAGCGATGGATCTCGACGATCCTCACCTTCTTAGCATTTGATCGAGTAGTCTTCGACTATGCTGCCACCAAATGTGGCCTTCCCACATCATGTAGCTACCATCCCTGATCACCATGCATACTTCTTCCTCGATGCTAGCACCTTCCAAGCTTCCGCACGAGCTGCACTTTGTCCTTATGACCATGCCAGTTAATGTCTAACTCATCGCTTGCTCCTTTCCTCTCATTAGAATCAGTTCAAATAGATCGGACCTATATTGGCATAGCATGAAGGTGGTACGCCGTGCCAATGGACTGTGTCTGCATTTCACAGAGGTGAGTCATATCGGCCCAGCAAGGTCTAAACCCACGATCCATCTGTGGAGTACATTGACTCTGGATATCTGCATGGCAGGCCGCGAGGACCACCCAAGAGGGGATAGACCGAGCCGACTACATAAAGACGGGTAACACCCAAAGGGCTACCGTCGTGCGCAACCAGAAAGTCCTGAAGATAATAATCAACCTTGATTAGTAGGATACAATTGTAATCCTGGTTGTTAATAGGTCCGGCGGGAAAGGATAGAGATAGAATCTCCACCTTTTAACCAATCAGGACTCTTCCTTGTAACCGCACCCCTCCACTATATAGGGGGGGCAGGGAGACATCAGTATCAGATCATCAACAGTAAGATAGACAATCATAATTCCAGAGCATAGGATTAGGATATTATCTCTTCTGTAAGGACCTGAACCTGTATAAATCCCGTGTCTTATGCTACCATCGAATTTGAATCCAACGCCTAGCCCCATATTCATTATTACCAACAACAAACGTCGACACCATCAGACTCGTGCCAGGCATGACCCCATGCCTATGTCTACTACGACTAGGCTAGCACTACCTTTCTCTTTTTCCTCATCTGCACCCCTCAAAATTTAAAAGGCATAACACTGTTTGAAAGTAGTATACTACTCCAAGTTAAGTACAAACCCATTTCTCACTTTGGGTCTCACATGTCCATGTGAGATCAGGTGAGGACCATTGCATGGATCAACTGCTCCTAGCTTCTTTGTACACATAATTAAACCACTTAAAAACCCTTACATTGATTGTAACATTATAAAACCACGGGTTGGTAACTTGACATGCTTCACAAAAGAGATAAAAGAAACCACACTATCAAACTCAACATCCTTTTAGTGTAGTGCTTGTAACACCGGACCCACTAGCCTATCAAACTCAACATCCAAATGTTTGGTGCTTCCCGAGCTACCATTGCTCGGCATTTCTTGGCTTAATTAATTACCTAAGTGAGTGATTGCTTGACTTAATTAAGTGATTAATTAGGCAATTACTTTAGTGATTATTTTATGGATTGCTCTAGCACCAGGATTTTTTTTAAAATAATATATTTTTTAAAAACAATTACAGAAATAATATGCCGAAATTTTTTTTACAGAAATACCCGTCTATCGCAATTCCAAATAGACACAAACAGTCTGTCGCAATTCGGAATTGCGAAATAGCCGTTAATCGCAATTTGGAATTATGACGATCTGTCATAATTCAAATTGCGACTAAGGTCTGTCAGAAGTTAGTCGCAAATTGGAATTGCGAAGCTTTAACTCGAGCGCTCGAGGCCTTGACCTCATTTCTTCGCCAGCCGCTACCGACTCGATGCCGCCGCCGAAGAAAAGAGAGGAGAGGGGAGAGGAAAGAGAGGAGAGGGGAGAGGGAGAGGGAGAGAAGGGAGAGAAGGAGGGAGGGGAGAGGAAGAGAACGGAGAGAAGGGGGAAGAGAAGGGAGAGGAGAAGGAGAAGGAGGAGGATTTCTTCGCGAGTGGAGGTAAAATTTTCTGTCAAATTCTGTTTTGTAATTTTTATGAGTGATAGTTAGTAATAGTAGTTGTTTCTAAATAGAGAAAGAGGAGTAGTTGTTTCTAAATAGGCGAAGGGACGAATTAGGGTTAGTAATAGTAGTGATCGAATTAGGGTTAGGGTTAATTTCTATACGAAGGGACGAATTAGGTTTAGTAATAGTTAATTTTCTATACGAAGATTAGTTGTAATTTTTTGTAATTTTCATCATAGTGATCAAATTAATTAGGGTTAGTTGTAATTTTTTGCAATTTTCATTGTAGTGATCAAATTAATTAGGGTTAGTTGTAATTTTCATTGTAGTGATCAAATTAATTAGGGTTAGTTGTATTTTTTTTGTAATTTTCATTGTAGTGATCAAATTAGGGTTAGGGTTAATTTCTATACGAAGGGACGAATTAGGGTTAGTAATAGTTAATTTCGGTTGTATCAGTAGTTTTATAGAAAAACGATTTAGTCATTTTGAATTTAACAGGATTAGCAATTGTCGGCGTATTTCGCCAGCCAACCTATGCAGTAACAAAAATATTCATCATAGAATATAACGATATTTCGTGTCGTAATACCGGGTATAGAGTATGTCGTCGTATGAGTAGATTAAGAGTTGAAATGTGGTAGTGTTTTGTCGTGCCATCATAAAAAATCAATGAAATGTTTGATGTATGGACTAGCGAGTAGAATTTAAAATACACTATGGAGAAGGGTTCTGCAGATGGGTGCACAAGGGGTGGAACTTAGTCATTTCCCAAGTGTTATGGCTGGCTTGTCACGTCTTTGGTGGCGTTAAGTGGCACGGTTAACAGATGGTTGTACAACATGTTCTCCTTGGATAGGGAATTGCATGATCTGAAGCTGCACGGAGTGGGGTCTCGGAGACGGGATTACACGTACTGGGAGTTAGTAGAACTGAAGGGGCCGAAGTCTTGGAGCTCGTACATAAGATTGGCAACTGAAAATGGTTGGCCATTAGTGTTGTTGGTGCAAGCATTTGAAAAAGCAAGATCGACCATACGATGCAGGAGGAGGCTGGTGGTGATGAAGCAGAGGAAGTTGGGGAGAGTAGCCGAACCGAAGGTGTGCGAGATGAGGAAGCTGATGTTCCAAATCCAGATGTTCAGGAACCACAGGGCGTGGCAGACGAGGGAGAAAACATTGAATCGTTGGTTGATGCAATGGAGGCAGAGAGCCAGGAGTATGACAATTTGAGTAACGACACAGACGACGAAGAGCATTTCCCTACGGAGTGGGATGCATGTCAGTTCGATAGATTGGTGGTCAACGAGGGTGAACACTTCCCGTGGCAGTCAGATAGGAATGAGGTGAGGCAAGGTGCTATTTACAAGAATAAGAGTGAGGTTCGAAGCGGTGGACATGGCGGTTGTCGCTCGTAGAACCTTTAAGGTTCTGGGTCGCACGGTAGGACGTCACGATGTCAGATGCCAGATGGAGGGCTGCCAATGGCGTGTGCATGCGTATCGGCCTAAATGGGATACCGTTTGGAAGTGTTCTATAGTCGTCCCACACACGTGCGTGCTTATGGAGTCTGCCCAATCACATAGAAACATATCTTCAGGTTTTGTTGCAAATGCAATGTATGGGGAGATTGTGGGCAACTTGGATTTAGAGCCACGTGCCATCATACTTGCAATAGAGCAGAGGTTTCAGTACACCATAAGCTATGCCAAAGCTTGGAGAGCGAAGCAGAAGGCTTTGGAAACTAGATTTGGTACATTCAAGACGCCAGTCGAACCTACCGTATGCTTCGGTGATCAAGGAAAGAAATTCGGAACTTATGTCGATATTTGTGAGCTGCCCTCGCGGCCTCACTGGAAGATGGTATCATTTGTTCACTGGGTTCTGTTCACCTCCACCCACAGAGACACCGTCGACAAGCACTTGATCCAGTACGCGAGGTCGATCGCAGACGCCGAGATGGAGGAGATCTCGCACTAAGCGTGGGGACCATTTGTCTTTGGCCGCGACGCATCGGGGCCTTTGCGACGGTTGTCGTTGTGTGGGGGAGTGGTCCCTTCTCACGGGCTGTCCTCTCCTGCTTCAGTTGTGGTCTTTTGAGAGGTTCCAGATCGGCCGGCCGCACATCGATCTGGGACCCTACGGAGCTGAGTTCTACAACGCCCCCGGGGACGACTTCGACCGTCCTACCATGGGGACGTTGTGGTGCCACCGACGGGTTAGTAAAATGATCTTTACCATGAGCTATGCGATTATTTTAAAAGGAAGCGGAGGAGAAGGAGGCCGAGAGAGAAAGAAAACGAGAGAGGGCACGTCGTGCCAGAGAAGCCCCACCGGAGGCATGGGATAAGGGGAAGTGGCCTCGATGCACTCAGTAGACGTCTCGTTGTTCGTTGTTCGTAATGCTCCTCCAGTTTTATTGTTCTTCATGTACTATGTACGCTCTTACTACTTTCGTTGTTCGTGCTGCTCCTCCCGTTTGAAGTCGTAATAAAGAGATTGACCCACCTTATTATCCGCAAAAAAATCTAAGCTCAAATTCCCCATTTCTGCAAACTCCCTCTCGCACCCCGTCAACATTATCACATACGGTGTTCGCGTTAATGATTTTTTTAAGTTAAACAAGATTTAATATGGTTATTTTCGTATATTTATGTCGTACATATATAGAATAATGATTCTGGGCTCTTTCCTCCGCTTTTTTTATTTCCCCTCTATATATTCCAGCCTATCGAAAAGGCTTAATTTACCATGCAGTTTGTACTATTTCGGAAAGACCGGGAAACAATATTTGTAATTCTTGTTTCCGGTAAATGGTAGCCCGCGTTGCGTAGGTCGTCCTTAATTTTTCCCGTATTTTTTGGGCCGTATCCGGCTTGTCCCACGGGCCTACGTAGACCCCTAAGTGGCCACGATTTCTATGGTTTTATGGCCGCGAGTGTCTTTTCCGATTTTCGCAACTTCCTGCCGGGGCAACGTCTGGCTATCTCGCCCATACGTAAATAGTAGCCCGCGTTGCGTAGGTCGCTCTTGATTTTTCTTGTATTTTTGGACCGGATCCGGCACGTCCTTGAATCTGAAAACCCTTAAGTGGCCCACGATTTCCACTGCGTTTAAATGACGCGAGTGATTTAGTCGCAATTCAATCCGCATGAATCAGCTGACTATTGAGACAAAGATGTATGTCAATTTGAAATTGCGACTATAAGGTATTTCTGTAATTTTTTTCGAGATATTATTTCTGTAAATTTTTTACAAAAATGTATTATTTTAAAAAAATTTCATCTAATTGCCCTCGTCCAATATCTTATAATATTTGTCGACGATTAGGCATATTTTTTTTTGCAAATTCTAAATCAATGAATTAGTAAACAAATTATCTAACTGAATTATTATTTCCGTCGCAATTCCAATTTGCGACAGAGTTTCTGTCGCAATTTCAAATTGCGATTAATTCTCTGTCGCAAATTCAAATTGCGACTAAGTCTCTGTCGCAAATTCAAATTGCGATAAAGATGCATATCAATTCCAAATTGCGACAGACGAGTATTTCTGTAATTTTTTTTCGGCATATTATTTCTATAATTTTCTTTAAAAAATATATTATTTTAAAAAAAATTCCTAGCACCAGCTACGGTAAATCAAGTAGCTCGAGAACCGAACTGCTTGGCAAGCCTGTGGGTCTCACCGCTGCAGTACTCGACAGGAGGCAGGAGCTGCAACTCTGTACATCATAGTAGATGACTAGCAATAATAGCGCGCTACGCTGCGCCGTTCTGCAGAGTTGATAGGACCCACCGGCGAATCCATGGGCTGCTATAAACCTTCGATGAAATCTGTGTTTTTTTTAGAAAACGAAAAATTTGGTCGAATTTTCGATGTTCGTATTTTTTAAATAAAATGGGTCGGTAGGACCCATTGGCGAATCCATGGGATTTTTAGTGACGAAATCATTTTTTCGGGAAAAACGGAGTGTTTAAATAAAATGGGTCGGTAGGACCCGTTGGCGAATCCATGGGCTGCTATAAACCTTCGACGAATCCGCCTTTTTTTAGAAAAAAAAATTTGGTGACGAAATCATTTTTTCCGGGAAAAACAGAGTTTTGAAATAAAGTGGGTCGGTAGGACCCGTTGACAAATCCATGGGTTGCTATAAACCTTCGACGAATCCGCGTTTTTTTAGAAAAGTTTTTTTTAGTGCCGAAAACATTTTTTCCGGGGAAAACGGAGTTTTTAAATAAAATGGGTCGGTAGGACCCGTTGGCGAATCCATAGGCTGCTATAAACCTTCGACGAATCCGTGTTTTTTTAGAAAAGTTTTTTGGTCTTTGAAAACATTTTTTCCAGAGAAACGGAGTTTTAAATAAAATGGGTCGGTGGGACCCGTTAAGCGAATCCATGGGCTGCTATAAACCTTCGATTTAACCTGCGTTTTTTTAGAAAAGTTTTTTGGTGCCGTAAATATTTTTCCGAGAAAAACAGAGTGTTTAAATAAAATGGGTCGGTGAGGACACATTGGCGAATCCATAGGATGCTATAAACCTTCGATTTAACCCGTGTTTTTCTTAGAAAAGTTTTTTTGTGATTTAAAATATTTTTTCGGAAAACGAAGAAAGGACCTAGACGTAAGGAGTAAGGACACTCAATGTTACGTTTTGGACACATTAGCTATCCCGAAAAATTAGAAAAGGGCTTGTTCGCGATTAAACCTAACGGGAGGATTTTTTCTATAAAAGCGGCGTGGCAGGGACCTAAACGCGATGAAAGTAAAAAAATCTTCCCCTCACAAAAAATCGCGAAGGACCTGTTCGTAATTTATAAGGACCTATCCGCAATTTTAAGAAACGCAAGGGGTTTTTCGCTAAATCGCCAAGAGGACACGTGGGTGGCCTGAGCATTCGCCAATCTCTTGCGGTTTAAAGGGTGAAACCATACGGGCTATTTATCGATACTTCTATAATTAAAAAAAAACTATTTTTATAATTATATTTGTATAAGAGCTAGGTTTGAAAAGAGAAAGATGCAAAGTCGGTTAGAAAAGCTCGTCGACCTCAAGAAGAGAAGGGGGAAGAAGAGGAACAAAGAACCCTTAGCTAGAGTTCCAGCATAGCTTAAGCTTATACAGATGTTCAAGACGTATAGTACTATTACTAAATACTAACGCCCTTATGGTCCTAGGAGCAGCGTCGAACTTAGAACAGCACTGAGATCGTGTTCGCTTCACTCGCACGATCCCTTCATCAGCTTCTTGCCTACTGCAATGGCGCTTGCACCGTCACGACGATCGGGCTATTCACGGTGTGCGTCCCGTCGCTCCACGTCACCGCCCCGCTCCTCACCTGCGAGCTCCCGGGCTCCATTTTCTTCACGGGCGCCGCGGTCTCCACCCACACCGTGAAGCTCAGTTTCTGCCCGTCGCGCCGAAACGACAGCTGCCTCGGCTGCACGGTCACCGTGCTCCCCTCAGGTGCCCTGACCATCGCGCGGTAGACGGACCGACCGCCGCCGACGTTGGTCACCGTCCTGATCAAGTGGGTCTTCATCGTCGCCCTGGTGCGGTCCGCGACGAACGTGGCTGATAGGGAAGGGTAGTTGAGGTTCTTGGGCGTGACCAGCGGGCGCCGCATCGCGGCAGTTCGCTGGCGCCGCGTGATCGCCCGGATGTTCTGCTTCGGTGTAGTTCAGGTTGCGAGAGGAAGTTGATGTAGTCCGCGAAGCGATGTCGTGACGAGGCCGGGTCCATAACGCGCATTGGGTCGGCGTGCGGCGCGCCAAGTCGAACACGTCGGCTCGTTGACGGTGGACTCGTCCGACCATGGTGCCGTTGCTGTTGTCCTTGATGTAGGCCGTGGTCATGAGAGCCGACTTGATCGCGGCGGGGCTCCGGTAGGTGCGCGACCTTGAGCAATGCGGCGAGGCGGAGCGTCGCGGGCAAGCCATGGGCGTGCCCGAGAGGATGTTGAATTCGGTCTGCGGCCGTCGGAGGAATGCGGCCGCCAACGCCACCGGGCCATGCGGCGAGGATGTTGAGGCCGGGGCTATCAAGTCCGGTTTGAGTATCTCCGGGGATTGGGGTTCGCCACGCAGCGAGAACGCGGCCACCACAGCGCCGTGCACGCCAAGGCGGGTACCTTGAAGAGGATGGTGCCGTGGCGGCCTGGCGTGGATGGCGCAATGTACTTACGGAGCTTCGCCGCCGGCGGCCGACGGCGGGCAACCGCGTGCGATCGGCTACGAGGCCTCGCCGTCGAACACCCGTTAGCGAGCACCATACCGACGCGCGCCATGCGTGAACCACGTCTCCCTTGGCGGCGCGAGTTCACGCCATGATCGCACACCACGATCTTGCAGCGCGGCGGCGGTATAGCGATCCGTCGAGGCACATCGGCCGAGTAGTAAATGGCGGCCGAGGCAAGGCTTTTGCTTGTCCTCGCATATACCGGCTCGTCGTCTTGCCGGATTCGAGTGGGTCCGCCATAAACGCTCACGCCGTCGAGCACTTGGCGTTGCCGAGCAAAGACGTTGGCGGGAAAGCGCGGTCCATTGACCCAGCGCCTCACGGTGGCCATCGAGCGCCACATTGGTCACCGTGAGGCCGGGACCGCCATTGCGGCGAAGCCGACACCACGATCCTGCCTCGCCGCGCCGAACGCCCCAATGGCGATGGCGTCGAGGTAGTCGGCACCACGACGCCGCCGACGCCGAGTGAGACGACGGCGTGGGCGCCCGTCGGCGGCAGGCGTCGAAGGCCGCGAGGATGTCGGTCGGCGGCCGCCCACCCAACACACCTTATACGCCGCGAGGCCGCCTTTGGCGCCATCCGGCGCCACGCCAGCAGCGTAGCCGAGGTGGACGCCGGAACACGAGCGCGCCCGGCGATGGGCCGCTGTGGGTCCTGTGTCGTCGGTGTCGGCGGCGACCGATCTCGGCCGTCTCGTTCATCCGGCGGAGGTGGCCTCGTAGCCGCGGAGAAGAACCGCTACGCCGACGAAGCTTCGATTCTGAGTTGGGCGGAAGCCGGGCCCGACACGCGCACCTCGCCACTTAGGCGGCCGCGGGCCGAGCCCTCGCTTCGTAGAAGCTGCGGTGGGTGGGCGAGATGCGGTGTCGATGATGGCGATGACG
Organism: Guadua angustifolia; assembly: GCA_036346375.1. Classification (NCBI taxonomy): domain Eukaryota; kingdom Viridiplantae; phylum Streptophyta; class Magnoliopsida; order Poales; family Poaceae; genus Guadua; species Guadua angustifolia. Next base: position 20,957,184 of record CM070515.1, read on the forward strand.
AGGTCGGCGCCGAAGTCGAGTCCGCTAGGGCGCTGGATGGCGGGAGGACAGAGGCAGAAACCGCGGAGCGCGGTGGTGGCGAGGCGGTGCACGCGCTCGGCACCACGGCCGTCACCCAGAGCACCGCCACCACGCCGCCGTCGCCGGGCGACATCCAGGCGAGAACCCGTGGAAGGCAGCGGAGTAGGTGTGGATCGGCGGCCGCCCTCCGGCCACTCTCCCGTTGGAAAAAGAGGCGATTACTCAGAGTAGCTAATCGGCAATTAGCAAACGAGTCGCTATTCGAACTACCACGCATTCAGAGAACAGATGTAAATTCGAGAGTGGTTTTGGTGCCGCACAACAACCCGCATTTTCGCTCTTCTATTTATTCATATTGATAATGCGATTCTGAAACGAAAACAATGGTGTGATCCGCTTATTTCAGCATCCACCACGGCCACTAACACACGACTAACAAACAGGCTAGCGAATGTAAACGCAAACTAAATAAATATGCAGGATCGAAAACAACAAATGAAATGACTGAAGGAACAAATAAGACTAAGTCTGAAACTAACCGAACTAATAACGCTGGCTCTATGCAACAGGATTATGCTAACATATCGCCCCCTAATCTTGTTGCATGCTTCTGACATTCACCATCCCGAGCCTCTCCCGCATCTCTAGAAACTTGACACGCCCCAAAGGCTTTGTCAGGATGTCAGCTAACTGATCTTCAGACCTCACATACTCTACATCAATACTTCCAGATTCCACACATTCCCTGATGAAATGGTAGCGAGTATCAATGTGTTTACTTCTATCATTCATCACTGGATTTTTGCACAAGAACAATGCTGACTTGTTATCTATCTTCAACAACGGCTTCACAGGTCTTCGTCGACAACATTTCTCCCAACAAACGACCCAACCAAATTCCTTGGCATGCAGCGGTAGTTGCAGCTATAAACTCAGCTTCACAAGAAGACAATGCTACAACTTTTGCTTCACCGATTGCCAACTAATCGGACTTTGTCCCAATCTGCATGAGCGCTGAAGTACTCTTGCGATCATTTATGTCTCCGCCATATCGCTATCACTTGTACTCCAATCAAGGATGATTCTTCGCTTTTCCGCTTAGGCTGACATCCCAAATCGCTGCTTCTGCTATGTATCGAAACACATGCTTCCACGGCTCCAAGGTGTTACATCGTGGGTGTCTCCATGAGCCCTTATGTATCCAACTCTGAATAAGCGGATCGGGCCTCGTGTTTACTAAGTATCTCGGACTCCCAACCACACTGCGATAGAAGGTTGCATCCATCAAGGCTCCTTGCTATCCTTGCTCGGTTTAAGCTCGCCATCCATTGGAGTGTGACACGGATTCTGATCTCCCATGCCGCACTTCTCGAGAATCTTCTTTGCATATGCTTCTTGGCAAATTGTTTTTCCATCTTCCATCTGCTTTACTTCCATTCCTGGTAATAGCTTAACAATCCAAGATCTGTCATCTTTGAAAAGAGTTTTCATCTCTTGCTTAAACTTTGTGATTTAAATGCTGTTACTCCCAAAGTGATGATAAGATCATCCACATATACACCCACTAACAGACCTGAGCCTTGCTGCCCTCTCATGTACATTGCTGGTTCAGTCTGCCCTCTTGTGAACCCAAGCGACATGAGTGTACTGTCCAACTTGGCATACCAAGCTCGTGGGGCTTGCCGAAGCCCATACAAAGCCTTCTTCAGTCTCAACACTTTCTCAGGGTGTTCTGCATCTTCAAAACCGGGCGGCTGCAACACATACACTTCCTCTTGCAGATCTCCATTCAAGAAAGCCGACTTCACGTCCATGTGATGCACTTGCCACCCCTCATGCGCTGCCAAGGCAATCAGAACTCTCACTGTCTCTAAGCGAGCCACTGGTGCAAAGACCTCCTCAAAGTCCACACCTTGACGCACATATCCTTTGGCAACAAGCCTAGCTTTATGCTTGATATCACTCTGATGAGTCTCTCTTGATCTTAAACACCCATTTCGCACCTATGGGTTTGAGACTTGTCGGCTTGTCCGCTAACTCCTGAGTTCCGTTTTCTTCAATGGAGTTGATCTCTGCTAACATGGCTTCCCTCCAACACTTCTCTTGCACAGCTTCACCGAAACTGCCTGGCTCCAGTGCACCCAACAAACAAAGTCCTTCAGACCGAAATTGGTTCTTGGACTACTATCATCAAGGCGCTCTTGTATCATTCTCAGCCTTGGGTCTTCACCATCGTGGCTAGATTCATCTTCGGTGATGATACAAACTGAGGTGCAGAAGGTGCCACCGCTGCGCTAGGTCCTGGTTGAGTGGCTGGGGCCCAAGCATCTTCAGATGCTTCGCTGAAAGGTGCCGGCTCCAGTCCTTCTTCTGCTCCATTAAAGCTTCCGGGTTGAGATACATGCACAGGTGCTGTATATCCAACCGTGAACACATCACTTGGATCTTCATCAGTCACTGCTTTCTGGTCTGATGGTTGTTTCCAATCCCAAGCCTTGTCTTCTTCAAAGACTACATCTCGAGACACATGCACCCGGCCACCAACTGGATCAAACAAGCGATAAGCCTTTGTGTTTGGCTCATAACCCAGGAACACCATCTTAGTGCTGCGATCATCCAATTTCTTGAGATTTGGGCTCACATTCTTGACATGAGCAATGCACCCAAACGTCCTGAAATAACTCAAACTTGGTTTCCTACCATGCCAAGCCTCAAAAGGAGTTTTACCTTCAACACTTTTGGTGGGAGTCCTGTTCAGGATGTACACTGCAGTAGTGACTGCTTCACCCCAAAATCTTCCAGGCATTCCCTTGGACTTCATCATACTCAAGCCATGCCAATCACGCTTTGATTCGGCGTTCCACCACTCCGCTTCATTGTGGCGAATACGAGCCGTGAGGTGCCTTACAATGCCTTTGTTCGCGCAGTATTGCCCGAACTCGACAGATGTAAATTCACCTCCCCGATCGGTACGGAGGGCCTTCGATTTCTGCTGTCTCGATTCAACGAAGCTTGGGCCGCTTAATGGTCTCTTTGGAGCTTCATCCTTGGAAACCAATAATTTCAACCACATGAAACGACCGAGATCATCTACCAGAGCAAGAAATACCTCTTCTTTCCAGGAGTTTGAGGAGTTATCAGGCCACACAGATCGCCATGCACGAGGTCAATGCGATCCTTTGCTCGGTACTGTGCTTCACATGGGAACGGAGCTCTTCGCTGCTTGCCAATAATGCACCCATCACACACCTGATCTGGGTGATTCAAGGCTGGCAGACCACGCACCATGCCCTCTCGGGCCATTCTCTTCATTGAACCGAAGTTCAGGTGGCCCAGCCGAGCATGCCAACGCCATGCGTTCTCCATGCTCTTTACTGCCAAACATACTGGTGCAGCAATATTCAACTTAAGCAAGTAAAGGCGGTTGTTGGCTCTTTTTACCTTGGCTAGCAGACGAAGATCTTCATCTCGAATGCACATTATGCCGACTTCGATGGTGACTTTGTAGCTGATTCATCCAAATGCCCAACACCGATTATGTTGGCTCGAAGTTGAGGATGTAGTATACATTCGTGAGCTTCTGATGTTCTCCATTAAGGCAAGAAAACAACATTCCGCGCCCCGAATTTCTACCACAGAGCCATCTCCAAATTTCACACTTCCATGTATTCTGAATCAATATCCACAAAGTTTTCTCGCAACCAAATATATGATTAAATCGCCCGGTATCCAAATACCATGAGCCATTAAACCGATCTACATTCTCACCTAAATGGACTTGACCTTTACCTTCTCGGCGCAATTTCTTGACCTTGATTTTTTTTGATCCGAGCACACACACAGGTGATTAGCAAGGTCGGCTCCTCTTCTTGCGCTTGAGTCACATGAGCTTGCTCCTTCTGCTCCCTCTTGGGTTTTCGGCAGTGCTTTGCAAAATGACCGTAAATGCCACAATTGTAGCATTTGATCCTGGACTTATCCAGGCCACCCATCAAAGTCTTGCCGTCCTTGTTTGGCGAGACTGCCTTCACTCCCGTCGGCTTCTGCTTCCAGGTGCTCCCGCCTTTGGTCGACGACGACGACGAGCCCTCCTGGCTCTGGCGCTTCATGCGGGCCTTCCACTCCTCCTCAGTGAGAAGCAGATGACCTCCATGCTCACCTGACTCGCCCGAGCCATACGCTCCTCGGCGGCCTTGCGTCGATGAAGCTCCTCCACCGTGAGTGTGGATAGATCAGCAGTGAGACTCGATGGCGATGCGACTTGCATCGATCTAGGTGTCACCACCCGCAAGAACTTCTTCACGACCTTGTCCTCTTGAACTGATCGCCAAGAGCCATGAGGCCGCTAACAAGACCAGTAAGTCTTATTGCAAAGTCATCGACAGACTCAGCCTCCTTCATACGGATTAACTCAAAGTCACGACGCCGGCGTTGCGCCTTTGCCTCGCTTCGCTCCGCCCCCATCCGCATGGATTTCACGCATTCCACGCTTGTTCGCGGAATCGCCCGCCGCAAGCGTCACCACCAACTCGGCGGGACACTGCGGTATGGTGCGAGTGCCATACGATCGGCGATATTCAAGCACCACCGGGCTCAATCGCCTCCCATAGACCTTGCGCTGCGAGTTCACCCTCATCGAACCGCCCACTCGGCGTGGTTCGTCGCGTGAGTGTGGGGTATCGAATCACGCCGCCGGCTTCGCTTGACGCTCAACGACAAAGATCGCGGCCTCCTCCATCACGAGCCCGCGGCCGTCGTTGTCCCCACACCGGCGATGGTGACCGGCGTCGCTTGCCGTGTGGCGGAGTCCTCGAGGTCCTCGAGGTCCCTTCTCCACCGTTCATGCGCAACGCCGTCGACAGATTGCCGTTCACCGCTCTCGATACCAAATGTTGGAAAACAGAGGCGATTGCTATCAGAGCTAATCGGCAATTAGCAAAGCGAGTCGCTATTCGAACTACCACGCTTCGAGAACAGATGTAAATTCTGAGAGTGGTTTTGGTGCCGCACAACAACCCGGCATTTTCTGCTCTTCTATTTATTCATATTGATAATGCAGTTACAGAAGCAACGAAAACAATGGTGTGATCCGCTTATTTCGCATCCACCACGGCCAGCTAACACACGACTAACAAACAGGCTAACTGAATGTAAACGTGCAGCTAAATAAATATGCAGGACTGAAAACAACAAATGAAATGACTGAAGGAACAAATAAGACTAAGTCTGAAACTAACCGAACTAATAACGCTGGCTCTATGCAACAGGATTATGCTAACATCTCCGCCCCCGGACGCCGCCAGCATCGCGGACTCGTACCAGTGCGCGTGCGTCGGGAACGCAGACGGCTTCGCATCAGCGTCCATCCGCACGATGTACGTCCTCTCCCCTCCTCCACCTCCACCACCCCCGTCGCCGGAGACTTCCACCACGACGGCAAGAACTAGCAGCAGCAGCAGGAGGAGAGGGCGTGACGCCCACACCAACACCATCGCGTAATGGCGGATCGGGAGAAGAGAACGGCTTGGGGAGTGGAGTGGAGCAGGGAAGGGGAAAGCGCAAAGCTAGCAGCGCCTCGGGTGGTGTACAGGAAGGTGGCCATGGCGATGCGGGGTGGCCGTGGCGAGATTCGGGTTGATGGGCCGATTGCCGATGCATTGTGGGCCAGCCCGCATTTGGACTTCGGATTAGTTGCTTATTATGTGCTGGGTTGCTGGTCTGGTCACGGGTTGAAACTGAAAGCTTGGAATCAGTAGATTTAGCGTGTAAATTATGTGGCATTCACCGTTTCTGGGCCACGGCGTGTGCTTGCTCGTATGATAGTAGTCTAGCTATATATATATATAAAAAAAAAATGTAGGGTCGAATTAAAATTGCTTTAATCACAGTAGTTAATATTTATAAAATTAAAATAAATTTATTTCAAACGAGAAAATGGTAACGAGTCTGAGCTTGATACTACTCGTTAGCTCAAATTTGAAATAACCATTTAAATAGTAAAAAAAATAATTTTATATCAAATCATATTAATTTCGTAAGAAGCTTATTAATAGCTCGATAGACGTACCCAAGAACTATTGTTTCTAGGAACGTTTTCGGGAGCTCCCTGCAGGGACCATGTGGACTCTCCTTGATGTAGACTTGAGCAAATGCATGGCCGTATCAGGAACGGTGAACTTGTATTAGCCGGGCTTCCATGCTCTTCAAAAATAAAATTGCACAGGTGATCCTAAGCCCCTTTTAGAAATGTGAGTATTTTTTCCCGTTCTTGCTAGAATTAAACGGCTCAGGTGAACTTCCTGCATTTCAATTAGGACCTAAATGTTTACTAATATATAAATACAAACTTGGTGATTGTCTTACCTCCCTTTCCACCTCTTTAAAAAAAGCAACGCACATATGTATAGGCAACGGTCTACTACACGCTCCCCTCACCTCCCGTGAATATAAAGAAAACCAACCACATTTCTATTTCCACTCACACCCACTCCCTCTGGTCAATAAGGGGTTAAAATTGGTCGGATATGGGTGGATGTTGCCTTTCTCATATCTTAACCTATATTTTTTCGGATTCAAACCAGGATACAAGCTAGTCGGATACGGATACGAATCTGGGTTATTTGGGATACGACTACAGGATAGATACATGAAGAATTCAGATCGAAAACGAACAAAGATATATAGATAATACATGCATATATAGAGTAATATATGTTGAATCAAATCATATAAGTATATGACTATAATAGCAAGTTACTCTCTCCGGTCACAAATAGTTGTCGTTTTGAATATAGATGTAGTCAAACTTTTAAAACTTTGACTGTCAATATCTTTTTAAATATTTAGCTTGGATACATGAAAATCATACGTGTAGATTTATCTCAAAAAGTAATTTTATTGAGTTTTCAAAATACATTTTAATAAAAATTAGTAGTCAAAGTTGTGTTTTGGAGACCGCGTTGATGTCCAAAAGGATAACTATTTGCGACCAAAGGAGTATATATCAACCAAACACAATAGATATCATTGAAAGAATATGCTACTTGATGATAAATAGAACCAACTAATTGTCAAGATAAATGAGTTGTAATGGAAAATATGTAATAAATGAGATAGGCCTTGCCGGATATCTAAATTGAAAAAATCCAATATACGGATCCTGACCCATATTTATCGGATATTGACTGCTCCAAATCTAATCTTGAATTCGGATTCAAGTATCTGGATCACATCCCGGATCCGACCGGATAGTCAAATCCCTTCCTAAATCCAGTTTCAACTGGATCCGGATCCGGATCGAAAGGCAAATATCCAACCCATTTTCACCCCTACGGTCCGATCATTCTCTATTTCTCCCTCCTCATGGCAATTTAAGAGTGCAATTTTAGTTCTATAAACATGATATGATTTAATTATTTGTTTTAAAAATATACCTCCATTGCAACTATGGACACTTGATCAGTGTCCATTAAAATTTGTGTTTTCCATTTTTTGAGACAGCACTGAACTTCTCAAACTTCGCTTAGGCCAATAGGCCCAAAGTAAAGTGGTCACTTGGGCTAGATCAGCCCAAGGCATTCTCAGGGTAGGTACCATCGAGCTGGGCACAATTAAGCTTAGCCCACGGATGTGTACTAAAATGAAACTTTACAGTAGGCTACCTGCGCGTTGGACTATCAAGTTTTACCTGCACCTAGGCTTAACTGTGAACATAGACTCAGGTTGGGCATGTTAGTCAGGCATGGGGTTAGAGGTGGGTGTCGTGCTAGGCCGGACCAGCATGGCACGGGTCTATCGGACCATGTGCCTAAACTGTGCTGTGCCACTATGGTCCGGCTGGCCCACTATGCCGAGTCGTGCCAGTCCAACTCGTCTTCGACGAGCCCAAACATGGCCTATTTGTGATTTGTATTGGTTTCATGCCGTGCCGGTTCAGACTCGGCCCATTTGTACTATTATGATGAGAGGAAAGGAGCGGGAGACACACGGAGCTGAGACAATTGGCACAAATATTAGAGAAAAAAGAACTAAATTTTATTCATTCTTAAACAGGTACAAAGTGATATTTTAGTGCTTGCGTGAATATACTATGCTCCTTAATATACGATTCCCCTCCTCCACCCCGGTTGACTATGTGCCACGGGCCCTGTTGAGGGTCGTGCCACAATCGCGTGCCCTAGCGTATGATTGGTTGATAGGCCCGAGCACAACCCGGGCAACCGTGCCATGCTGACATAGTCCATTCCAATGTGGGCCATGTCGGTTTTTGGGCTGACTGTGTCCACCATGCCACGTGCCAGCCCAAAAAATTCCAACCTAATGTGTACCTCTACTTGGGGTAGATGTAGCCAAGGTACTTTGTCCGTTCAAAAATATAAGACATACTTTAATTTTTCACATGAACTAAGGTCATGGTGAAATTAAGAAAGGTATGCAAGAATATGACTAGTTACCCTACTTAATTTTCTTGGAAGATTATATATAATACTTTATATGAGTGTTAATAAATAAATGTATATAGTTGAGAGAGAATAAATAAGGATATAATAGGAAAAACCTTACCAAATCTACATACAAGTCTTGTATTTCTAAATAAGACCATTCAATCTATAGACCTAACTAATAAAAGGAATTCCCCCAATTGTCCAACCCCTCTCAAGCACAGTGTGATCCTATTTGCAGCAACCCTCCTCCCATCCATCCCAACCACCCACGACTTATACTCTCGAACCCTCCTACCATACACCTGTACTCCCTGAACCGCTCCCACCCATCTCCATGACTTCCCCTTTGACCCCGCACCACTGCCCCGTCAAGCGCGTCATCCTAGTGCTGCCAAACCCCCCAACCCCACCCTAACCCCTACTGCCAAGTGCCCGCTCCTACCACCACGTGCCCACTACACTCCACATGGCACTCTTTGCTACCTTGCCTCGCCCTCACACTACACTCACCACATTGTTCAACCCGACGCTGTAGTGCCACAACCCCTCATGAGGAGATCTCCACTGTCGATGGCAACACATCGGGTGTTCAAACTTCGAGCACCCAAGCATTGTTATCCTCTGCTCGACGTGCAAACTTAGCCATCTCTTATGCCATGTCAGGCTCTTCCCTGAAACTGTGACATCATAATGAGCCAAATCCCCTATTTGGAACCTAATCTCTGTGTGTGTCCTCACAGTTGATTCAATTTTCTATGTTGTAGATATGGAATGATTATTTTGTTCTAGATCTAGAATTGTGTACTTCTTCAGCTTTTCTGGATTTTACCCTAACATTTGCATTTCGATCTGCTCCTACTTCCTTTCCAAGCATTACCTCGAAATGGGAATCTATGACAAGATGGTGGGGTGGATCACCATGGAGCACTACGCTCGGAAACACCTCAGTCCATGTGCCCGAGCCAAGAACACTCGGATCACATGCGTTCAGGAGTAAACATACCTTTCGGTGACGTCATGGAATGAATATTTAAAGAAGCAAATAAGCTAACAAACTTTTCAAAATATTATATAAGTTTAACTAAATTCACACAACTATTATTATGTTATATAAATTCAACAACTAAATTGACTAGACTCTTTATTACTCCATGAATGAACTACTAGTACTGGATAACTATGGTGAATAATGAAGCATGTAATGTGACTGTGCTACTCTCATCCCATGCATATTGTCTTAGATGTTCACGTAAAAACAACAAATAAGTAAAGGTGAGCTTAAGATTTTGCAAGTACATAGTAAAACAATAACATAGCAGCTTATCATATTTATTTTATTAATAATCTCTTATTATTAGCGATGCAATGCAATTCTATCTATATCCTCATATACACATCACATAACTTATACTAGTGTAACTGAGTGCACACTCATTGCTATCGCACCCTCTTATTCTCCCATTCTGTGGAGATGCCTGCTGAAGTAGGTCTTTCATGTCCATACAAAATAGGACATAGAGACCCACACATGTTACATATTTTCAACATTAATGCATTATATACAAATGATATGATTTATCAACTATTAACATTTATCATTACCAACATTAAGTTCATCATCATATATTTGCCATAGGAAGTAAAACAACATGGTAAATAAATCATCAATATGAACAAGACTTAACAACCAAGTTATCGTTCTACCAACAATACAATAAAAATCACATGTAGAGGCACTTTCTTATAGATATTTTTTATTTACCTTTTACAAATTGCCATAACATATTGTAAAGACACTTTTTGAGGTATTTTAGAAGGTGTCTTAAATGTAGAGACATTATTTTGAGATATTTTGGATACAGACCATGGAATATGAATCATAGAGACATTTTTAAATTGTCAAAACAAAAATGATATAGACATTTTGAGTGGTATTGCAAGTGTGACACAATGAGTGATACATAGGGCCTGTTTGTTTTAACTTTTAATTCTGGATTCTAGTTCCAAAAGCAGAATAAAAAATAAACAGTCTGATTCTAAAATCTGATTCTCTCAATCCAGCAGCCCACCTATTTACATTAGAATCTATAATCCACTTCATAGGTGCTTTTGGATTACAGCTTTTGGAGAGTCAGCTTGATCTACAGCCACAATTCAGAATCAATTTTTAGAAAATTCAAAACTAAAACAAACAGGCATATAGAATAGCACACTAATTAAGTTAGATCAATCACAGGTGGCACCCGTGGGTGCAGGCTCCGCCATGCATACTCTGCAGAGGATTGTCGCCGCGGTCTGGTGAGCGATCAATAAGGTATATCTTGAACTGCATACTTTGACTCTGTACATCTACACCATCATGTGTTTCTTCTCCGCGTAGATTTATACTGCTTCCGTTTCACGCATGCAGGCATGCCTGCTCGTTGCTTGTTGTCAGCTCTACGCCGCGGTCTGCCATGTCGCGACCGTGCTCAGCACCACGTTAGTGGCACCGGCGTACTGGCGCGCTGGCACGGACCTCTTTGTGAGGACGTATCTGGGCTATCCTTGCTGAAAAGGAGCACTTCAGTATCTGCTTTTCCATGGCCCGGGAGCATTTTAGGAGGGTAGAAAGTGAGGCAACCATGGCAAGAAACACAGGCGCAGGTACATACATATACCAGTATACCACTATATATGTCATGTTACCATGCCTAGGGCATGCTCCAGTCTTGTGGGAATAGAACCACCTTATTTGCCTTTTCTTGCCCAAACTTATCTATGCACAAGGTGATTCTGACCATTTTAGCAGCTGAATCATCAGCATCATCTGGAAATCAAGATGTGGAGGATAGCTATACGGGGATGACCAGAATATTAGGTGATCTTTAAGGTCATGTACTGGACTTGATAACCCACTTCCCCCATTCCATAGATCTACATGCTTGATGCGTCGACACCAGCTGGTAAGTGACATCCATTCCATGATATTGTATTTAGTTTCCGAAGTGTTCTTCTCTAATTAACTTTCCTGGTAGCATTGTCAAGGGGTCATGTTAGCTTGGCTATGGTGCTAATTAACTAGAAAAGAGTACAGTTGTCTTGGTGAACTTGGTCTGAATATTTTTGCGGAACTAACAAATCTTCATGTGTGGCCATCTCAGGAAATTCCTGTTACTCTACCCGCAGCATCCCCGGCTTCGAAGAAAGTAGTCACGAATCTCCCAATTATCATCGTCACCAAAGAGATCATCGCTTGATTTGGCGATGCAATTCAATGTGCTATTTGCTTGGAAAAGGTGGTGATGGAATGTAACGTGCTAGAGATGGCCTGCCAGCATCTTTTCCATACTCCATGCCTCAAGCCATGGCTGGTAATGCTATCTACAGCGATCCTCCTATATATTGTTGATGCACTAGGTATACCTGAATTTGAGTACACTACAAATCAATTGAGCCATCATGTTCATTTTTCTCTACAGGGCGCTATGAACTGAAGACTGATGACACTACATATGAAAGCTGCCTGCCCAAGACGTGTTTTTGTAAATTAAGACGTTTTTGTAAGATGGTTGAGAGTCCAAGAGTTTTCTATAAAAAAAATTAAGGTGTTGGAAGTCCATCCCAACTCCATCTCACGCTTTGAATCTAAATCAGATGATTCACGTTGAAGGTTAAATGAGTAACACCTTAAAGTGGGTTTACACTAGATATGTTGTCATAGTTATCATCTATGTTTAATAGCGCTTTTATGCACTTTCATAAAACTATATAAGTATATAGGTAGTGTACTTGTGGTTGGTTGCAAATAAGACTATCAAATTGCTTTTAACATTATGCTTTTCATAATTACTAGAGAGTATTAAAGCAATTGCAATTTTTACTATGTTATTGGCAGTACTATGTGCTGAAAAAACCAAAGGGGTCACAAATCTAAATAATTTCTTATTTCTCATTTTAGTACAAATTACTTTCACAAAATTTAACAACACACGGGTAAACTTTCACACAATAGTTTTATCAAGGCAATTTTATTATAATTAATGCGTCTCAGCACAGTTCAGCAAATTAAATCAAGCTTAGATTAATCAAAGCAAGACGCAGGAGGTTGCATATAAATTGGCAGACCACATTTCAATCTCTAGCTATACACTGGCTAGCTCATGTGATTGGAAGAGGTCCAAAACGTCATGCATGGTTCACATAAGAGATGAGATGAAACAATACTAGAGCTAGCACCATTCATGAATAGGTCGTCATGCTCCAGGGCAGCCATCATGTATCAGATTCCACGGCTTCCCACATCCATAGCAGAACTCAAAGCCACACCGGACATTGGATCAAAAAACACAAATTAATACATATGAAATGCCAAAAATATATTAATCTGTAGTAATTAAGTTAATTTTCTCCACAACAAGCACAGTACTACTACTTACACAACAAGTCATGAAATAACCTCAAAAATCTCAAAATGGATTTATTTAGCCTTTACCTACTTATCTGGAATTTATTTGGATTTTACCGAATTTATTTCGAATTAATCCGGTTTAAATTTAAAAACCTTCCTTTTCAGGAAAAATCAACCCGAATTCCCGCCTTCCCTTTCTGGCCTTCCGCCTCCCCGCCTGGCTCGCGCCTTTTCCGTTTTCCGCCTTCTCCGCCTCAGCCCAACGCCCGCGCGGCCCGTTCCTTCGCGCGCGCGACGTCGGCCCAAGCCCACCTCGCACCCCGTTTTCCCCGCGCCAATCCCGTCCCGTTCGCAGCGTCTTCTCCATTGCGCCCGAATCCTCTCGGCCGCTTCAGCTTTGCCCAACCCGTTCGCGCCGCCATGTTCCCCGATCGCTGCGACCTCTGTCCTCCTCTTTGCAGCGCGAGTGCCCGACTCGTCGCAATCACCTCCGTTCCGTCCTGTCGCCACCGCACTGTCTCCACTGCAATCTTCTCTCCTCCGCCGCACGCCTGCTCTGCCGCACCGCCATTTCACCCAACCAATGGAGCTCAGCCTCTCTGCCACGCCGCGCCGAAGGCTGACACTCCGCCGCACTCATTTCCCCTGCGCCGTTCGGTCACTTCGCCACTCGAGCACCCCCCCACCGTTCGCCTCTCTCCTCCGCCTCACCTCTTTAAAACCCGAGCTCTCCCGGCCAATTTTCCTCACACCAAGCCAGCACTGGTAAGCCCTCCACGTTCCCCTGGCCCTCCGCTTCCTCCCCGGCCACTTCTTCAATTTCACCATGCGCTAAATCGCCAAATCCGACCTTTTCTTCCTCGGCTCGGTGATCCTCCATCAACCTGTCGCCGCTTTTCTCCCAGCCAAACTCAGCCACCACCGAGTTCGCCGTGAACTCCTCTCCCTCCCCAGCCACTTCTTCCTCCGCACCGAGCTTTATTTCGCCGGTTCCAACTTCTTCTTCCTCGGCTCCGGCCGATTTCCCTCGCAGCGCCGCCTCCTCTGTTTTTCCTCCCCCACAGTCGCTGACATCTCGACCCCACTCGCCAGCACCTCTCCACGCAGCCACTGACTCGCCGGGCCCGCGCGTCAGCGATTTCTCCTGCGCCGCTGACAGAACGGCCCCACCTGTCAGCCTCTCCCTGCTGCCAAGACGCCGTGGCCAGGGTGCGGGTGGAATTCCAATCCACAAGACTGCAGCCGGGCGAATGGCGCAAATACATAATCGTGCAAATTGCACAAAGAAATTCCTTTTTCATTTTCTATTTCGATTTCCTATTTATATTTTTGGATTTAAATACGATTCGAAATCCGAAAATTCATTTTAAACTCCAGAAAATCCCCGAAAATCCCCAAAAATCCAGAAAAGCCAAAAATACATTTTCTTGACCGATTCGAGCCGCTGAGTCCAAAAATGATCTCCGTTCCGCCATATCAAGTCCAGAAAATGCCCTTAAACCCTGTTAGGCCATTTCTCTCTCTAATTCTTTTCCGATTTTCCCTCCTTGTTCTTATTTGTTTGTTTATTTATTGTTTGCGTTTCTCGCTAGATCCGACGCCGACGCAAATCATTAGCACGAATCTCGGGCGGGAAGCGATCTGAGGAGTTGTCGCGAGAACAAGAGCCGTTCGGGCCGCACCGACATCGGCACTCTCTCGTTAGGCGAACCTTTAACCTCGCAAGGCAAGCCACACTCCTTGAACATATTGAACCCAGTTCCACTACAGTACTTATGTATATTTCTTGTATTGCATTATTTTTGTTATTTTAGAAAACTAGAAAATGTGGTAGTTTCGAATAACATGATTAGATACAACCCAATGTTAAACCTGTTGTTATGCCTTAATTCCTTTTTAACCCTAAGATATAAAATATTGAACCCTCGTAGATGTAGCAATTCATACAATTATTACTTTTAGACAAATGCTTAAATCTCCGAGAGATGGCTTGGATGATGTTGGTTTTTATGAAATTGCTACGGTGTGGGGGACAGCATTGGGCGGACCACGGAAGGTGGATGCCTACCCAATCTAACCGATGACAAAGCCAATGGATGTGATGTGGTGGTGAATGCAGTTGGTACCGATGGGTTGTGGTATGTCATTTGGCCAAGTCTTTGGCATTTAAGGACCGATGCCTTGGGCAAAGTAAATAACCGGATCCGCTCAACCACAAGTTGGGCGGCCAACTCATTGACTGGTCAACATAGCTCGATACATTGTACTTCCTTTTTAATACCTATAGGTAGTAGTTGCCATTCGGAAGAGAATGGATCTCGCAACAAACGGGTGGAGCGGGAATGGTGCGGCCATCCGGTTCTCTAGCGAAGGGTGTCCACATATTCAGATTGCCAAGGACCGTGGATCTTGAATATTGCGGATCTTGGTTAGCCTACTGGGTAGGAGCTAAAAGGGGGAAGTTCAACGAAATGCTATGATTATCCCGACCTGGCCGCATGCATTAAAGTTGCATGTTTCGTGCGCATGGCATCAACGGTCGATGATATCTTGTGGGTAAAGCTGAGCACCTCTGCAGAGTGACATCAATGGTATTCGAATACGCCGTGCTTCCGGTTAATGAAGCTGAGTTAATTTAGGGTGATTCCGACAACTGCGCCCCTGTAGCTTTTATAATTAAAACTTGTCGTGAAGGTGAACTTTGCAAGATAAACCCCCCCTGATTTATATATTGCTATTTATGATTTGTGTTTCAAATGTAAAATGAAAACTGATATTGACAACTTACATCCACTATACTTAAAACCTGTGCCTACCTTTGTTTATTCCCGCATGTAATATTCAGAATTTCCGTGTGGTTTGTTGAGTACGGTTGTGTACTCACCCTTGCTCCCAATTCCCCCTCCATAGATTTCCTTTGAAGATGGCAAGTTCGAAAGACCGTAGATGATTTATGTTATTTTATTTTGGAGGCTTTGATCTATCTGCTCAAGCGTTTCTGTGGGTGTTACAGAATGTATTGATTGCCACCAGACCTTCAGTAAAACCTTGGCCATTAGGCCCCTATTTCATCTATAAAATGTTCAGCATTTGCTCTTTTATCAAGCAATGTACACTTGGATACTGCAGCCTAAAATCTGGTAGTGCAAAAGGTATTTATACGCACTCGAAAAAGGCGGTCCGTGACAAGTGGTATCAGAGCTTTACTTGACCAGTAGATCAAGACCTTAAGGTGGTTTAGGAATTGTTTTTCAAAAAGGCTATTTAAAACTTAAGCAAAATCGATTACAAAAATATATAAGCATATTTGCTATCTTCCTCTCCTTCTCACCTCATTCTGCCTTACCTAAACTTCCGTTTCTAAAAATCGCTTTACAAATTTTCCCCTCTCAACTAACTTCAAAAATTCTCGTGTCAGCAGATGGTGCGCAAGGTTCATCCCGACCCAATGATTCTCGGTGGCTATGCAGCTCAGCTTTGGAGGATGCAGCAGTTCCTTGGCGCAGAGGAGCTGCATCGCCCTGTCTTCCACTCAGAGGAGCGATTTCTCGGAGAACTTCGCTGCCATTGGAAAGCTTGGGTGATTCTAAACCCGCTGCCCCTCCGTCCAGACATGCCCCAAAGGTTCGAAGCCGAGAGGATGCTTGAGGAGGACGCCATACAGGATGCTGCCCGCAAGGCAGTAAAGCACTTGAGGCGTCACTACCATCGCGAGTTCAACTTCAGTCCATTCGGCTAATTCCGCAGAATGGGGATCATCCAAGCGATCGCGATCGTGATAATCGACAATGAGCCGGACCGAAAGTGCGGTGATCGCTCCCCGTGGCTCTGCGGGGAGGTCCGCTACTGATCGACTACATAAGGGCGCGACTACCTCGACGAGCGGCTTCACGGGCTTGGCGAAATCGAAGAGCTTGTGAACAGGTTGGAGCCGCCTCAGCCCCACCTCGAGCCCGTGCAGGAGAATTCCGACGAGGGAAGTTGCTCTGGAGCAAGAGACCCATAGATGGATCTGCCGACCGTCGACAAGGAAGAGATTCCGCCGCAGTGGATCGTTATCTTAGATTGCACCCCTTCTGTATTAGGTCTTTTGGTAGTGTGATATGGGTCGTACCGGACCTTTAAACGGTATTGTGTACGATTCCATGCTATGAATAAAATGTTATGTTTCCTATCTCTGTTATTTTGTGTTGTCATAAATATCTGTATAACCTCACCAAACTCAAAAAGCTCCTTCCCTTCGTCTAAGCCTCTTACCTATTCATTCTGCCCTTATCCCCTACTCTACATCTTACTTACCTTCTGCTTGCCTAAAAACTGCAGCAGCACCGAATAAGAATCAGATTGAATCAGATGGCAGGAGTCGGACCGCACTAGCATCTCAGTAAGAAAGCAGAATCGACAGAAAACCCAACCAACCTGGCCCAGGTGCTGGCCATGATGGAAAGGAACAGGCATCAGGCAGAGATGCGCCAGGCACAACTAATAGAAAGAATGTTAGATCAGCTCGCCGCTAGACCCCGAGGATATTCCCAAGGACAGTTTCAAGGATAGGATGGAAATATTGGAGGATCAAGATGGTCTGATTTACAAAGACAAGACCACCCGTCTTTTTCAAGTTGGCGGAACCACTTGCAGCAGATGATTGGATCGAAGCATTCAATGGAGACTCGACACAATCCAAAGGTCTCGACAGAGAGCGAGTGTTATACGCCTCGCACCAGCTACAAGGACAAGCCGTCACCTGGTGGATGGACTTTCAAGCACAGAGATTCGGACAAGAAACCACATGGTCAGAATTTGAGGAAGCATTCAGAAAGGCCCACATCCCTGAAGACTTAATGGCAGCTAAAAGAAATGAATTTTTGACTCTCCACCAAGGTGAAAGAACAGTTTTGGAGTACCTTCACCAATTTAACCAACTATCCCGATATGCCCCTGAAGAAGTGAATACCGAAGCCAAAAAGAGGGAAAGATTCTACGAAGGCCTACAGGAAAATTTGAAACTCCACATCACAGCATTTGACTTCCAAGACTTGTCAACAATGGTCAACAAGTTGATAATGACCGAAGAAACCCGGAACAATTCAGAAGATGTTCGAAAAAGGAAGGCCCAACAAACAAGTATACTGGACCCAAGACCGCTAAGGGTACTACTACGATTCTACTTCCATTTTTCTGCTAAAAGACCGGTCAGGGAGAACAAAGACCGGTACATGTTATGCCTCAACTCAGGAAAATGAAGTGCTTCAATTGCAAGGGAAATCATTATGCAAATGATTGCCCCCACAAGACACATGGCTGTTTCCACTGCGAGCAAACAGGACATTTCCGAAATTATTGCCCTAGAAGGCACTTACCGTCCCATGTGGCCAAAGCTTAGGCATCCAACTCTACCTCGACAGACCTACAGAACGTGTCGTATCGACCACCAAGACAACAGCAAGAGTTGCGACAAGGAAAGGCATCATCCGAGACAGAGCCAAGCCCGATGACCCGAGAAGCTTGATAGATCAGATGTTCACCGAAGAAGCCGTAGAAGCCACAAATGATGTAATCAGTAGACTTCAAGTTCAGTCTTAAGCCCGCATCGATTCTTGTAACCCAGTGCAGTTTCACTCCTTAACTTTGATGGATCTTGCTTGCAAAGATAGTTTAATCTATTTTCCCTTCACCAACATTTCCTTCTCCAAACCCCTGAGAAATTATTAGCAAGTTAGTTCAAGTATGAAAATTTCAGAGATTGATCATTGAAGAAGTTAAAAGCATGATCCGAAAGGTCGGAATGTCGCTCTAATAATGGCTTAATAACCAGTATGAGACAATCAAGAGCATTCATTATAGCTAGGGACAGTGAGTCAGCATGCAGATAGACCCAAGGATAACAGAAAGGAAATAAATCAGCATCATTACCTCAGAAAATTCTCAAAGACAACAACCATGTAAGAATAAGCCAGACCGAATGACAAGAAAAGTGACTTAGCCCCTTGAGGAACCAGTCAGAGATGGAAAAGGAATCCTGACCTACAAGTGGTGGCAGATTCATGCCCTTAATTGAGACCCCACCAGACCGTTGGGTCAAGTCAAGACAGCCTAACAAGAAGATAAAGAAGTTCAACCGTAGACTGACAGAGTACCCACCCCTCAAAGATTTTCCACCAGATAAACAAAGGATATTGTGGCTCTATAACTATATAAGTAAAGATAAAGATATAAGAGGATTGATTTTGACAAAGAAAGCAGCCAAGAATGACCTACGCAGTAGTATGTGTTGAAAGGATAACCATAACCCTCAGGAGACTGCTAATCGATCACAACTCCTTTCCCCCAGACAAAAAAATTAAGATAAAAGATCAGAAAAGATTTCCTTACATGGTATTCCAAGGGAAGTAGTGTCAAATCAAGAAGTGTCAGATCAAGAAGCTCAGATCGCACCAAATTTGTGGGAGTCTACAAGAAGTCATAAGTGTAGAATTGACAGTTAGTACCACCTGCCACCTGCAGAGCTATAGACAGACAAAAAAAAACCAACCAAGAGTTGATTAAAGGATAACTGACAGGTTGACCAAGACAACCCACCCTGGTGCGATTAGACAAAGCTTACAACAGAAATGAAGTTCAGGAAGATATTTATGGTAAGATGGTGTAAAATTCCGAAGGAAGTAGTGTCAGAACTAGAAACCCGAATCACGAAATTTTGGAAAAAGTTCACCCAGAGTAAAGAGGACAGAATTAACCTTTAATGAAGCTTATTTCCAGCAGGTTGACTGACAGACCGAAAGTACCTGCCAAATATTAAAAAGTGTGCTCCAGAGATCATTAAAGAGGTCACCTTTTAAAAAGCCCCTTTAGGGAAGAAAGTGCAGAAGCTAAATAGGATTGCGACAAGAAAGCTATACAGACTCAGAGCAAAAGGATGTCGGTCACCAGCATGAAGACCTTGTCTATTTAGGAGTGATGCCCCAAGCCAGTGCACAGATTCCAAGGTTAAGAAAGAATTATACCCAGACATATTGGACAGTATCAAATCCTCAGTACAATTAGAGTAATGACCTGCAAATCACCATCATACCAGAGTCAACCCGGACCCACAGAAATTTCAGGAGTTCCAGCTCAGGGAATACCTTCGCCGACCGACAGACCAACCGTAATTAAAAGGATTGGACCTGCTAAAAGACCTACCTCATCACAAGTGGTACATCTTATCTCAAGCAGTATCTCCAGATTTTCGAGACAACCGAAAGACAACTCAGAGACAAGGATGTCAGAAGGTGCAGAGGATGCAGAGTATTGCCAAGAGTTTACTTTTAAGGAATCCATGAGAAAAAGGAATCGGGACCGCAGCAGAAATTTCCCAACTTGTTCCCCTGAGGAGTAAATCTCGGGGACGAGATTTATTTTAAGTGGGGTAGGTTGAAATAACCTCAAAAATCTCAAAATGGATTTATTTAGCCTTTACCTACTTATCTGGAATTTATTTGGATTTTACCGAATTTATTTCGAATTAATCCGGTTTAAATTTAAAAACTTTCCTTTTCGGGAAAAATCAACCCGAATTCCCGCCTTCCCTTTCTGGCCTTCCGCCTCCCCGCATGGCTCGCGCCTTTTCCGTTTTCCACCTTCTCCGCCTCATTACTTAACGCCTGTTCCTTCGTCTTGTGGCGACGCCGCCTAAGCCCACTCGCACCCTTTTCTCAAGGCCAATCCCGCCCTGTTCGCGGCGTCTTCTCACAAGGCTTCTGATCCTCTCACCAAGACTGCTGCCCAACCCGTTCACAGGCCATGTTCCCCGATCGCCTGCAGCCTCTGTCTCCTATTGCGCACAGATCGAGTGCCCGACTTCGCCGAATCACCTCCGTTCGTCCTGCCGCCACCGCCTTGTGCTCCACTTGCAATCTTCTCTCCTCCGCTGCCGCGCTTTCTGCCAAGACCGCCATTTCACCCAACCAATGGAGCTCGGCCTCTCTGCCCGCCACAGAAAGGCCGACACTCACAAGACTCATTTCCCTGCGCTGCTTAGGTCACTTCGCCACTCGAGCACCCCCACCGTTAGCCTCTCTCCGCCTCACCTCTTTAAAACCCGAGCTCTCCCGGCCAATTTTCCTCACACCAAGCCAGCACTGGTAAGCCCTCCACGTTCCCCTGGCCCTCCGCTTCCTCCCCGGCCACTTCTTCAATTTCACCATGCGCTAAATCGCCAAATCCGACCTTTTCTTCCTCAGCTCCGGTGATCCTCCGTCAACCCGTCGCTTCGCTTACTCTCCCAGCCAAACTCAGCCACCACCGAGTTCGCCGTGAACTCCTCTCCCTCCCCAGCCACTTCTTCCTCCGCGCCGAGCTTTATTTCGCCAGTTCCAACTTCTTCTTCCTCGGCTCCGGCCGATTTCCCTCATGTGCCGCCTCCTCTTTTTCCTCCCCCACAATGTGACATCTCGACCCCACTCACCAAGACCTCTCCACGCAGCCCATCGACTCACGCCGGGCCGTCGTCGGCCGATTTCTCTCAAGGCCACGACAGATTTGCCCCACTGTTAGCCTCTCCTCAAGACGCTACAAGACGCCAGCCATGGGCATTGGCACAGGTTCAGAATTTCCAGCGCCTTGATCTGGCAAAGGGGCAATAATGGCGATAATCGTGCAAATGACCACAAAGAAATTCCTTTTTCATTTTCTATTTCGATTTCCTATTTATATTTTTGGATTTAAATACGATTCGAAATCCGAAAATTCATTTTAAACTCCAGAAAATCCCCGAAAATCCCCAAAAATCCAGAAAAGCCAAAAATACATTTTCTTGACCGATTCGAGCCGCTGAGTCCAAAAATGATCTCCGTTCCGCCATATCAAGTCCAGAAAATTCCCAAAATGCCCTTAAACCCTGTTCCGGCCATTTTCTCTCTCTGATTCTTTTTCCGATTTTCCCTCCTTGTTCTTATTTGTTTGTTTATTTATTGTTTGCGTTTCTCGCGCTAGATCCGACGTCGACGCAACCGTTGGCACGAATCTCGGAGCAGGAGCAGTACGAGGAGTTGTCGCAGGAACAAGAGCCGTTCGGGGCCAGACACGACATCGACCGTCTCTCGTTAGGCGAACCTTTAACCTCGCAAGGCAAGCCACACTCCTTGAACATATTGAACCCAGTTCCACTACAGTACTTATGTATATTTCTTGTATTGCATTATTTTTGTTATTTTAGAAAACTAGAAAATGTGGTAGTTTCGAATAACATGATTAGATACAACCCAATGTTAAATCTGTTGTTATGCCTTAATTCCTTTTTAACCCTAAGATATAAAATATTGAACCCTCGTAGATGTAGCAATTCATACAATTATTACTTTTAGACAAATGCTTAAATCTCCGAGAGATGGCTTGGATGATGTTGGTTTTTATGAAATTGCTACGGTGTGGGGGACAGCATTGGGCGGACCACGGAAGGTGGATGCCGGCCCAATCCCCAACTGATGACAAAGCCAATGGATGTGATGTGGTGGTGGTACAGTTGGTACCAGTGGGTTGTGGTATGTCATTTGGCCAAGTCTTTGGCATTTAAGGACCGATGCCTTGGGCAAAGTAAATAACTTCAGATCCCGCTCAACCACAAGTTGGGCCGGCCAACTCTGTTGACCTGGTCCAACATAGCTCAGTACATTGTACTTCCCTTTTTAATACCTATAGGTAGTAGTTGCCATTCTGGAAGAGAATGGATCTCGCAACAAACGGGGTGGAACGGGAATGGTGCGGCCATCCGGTTCTCACAACAGTGGGTGTCCACAGTATTCAGATTGCCGAAGGACCGTGGATCTTGAATATTGCGGATCTTGGTTAGCCGACTGGGTAGGAGCTAAAAAGGGGAAGTTCAACGAAATGCTATGACTATCTCGGTCTGGCCGCATGCATTAAAGTTGCATGTTTCGTGCGCATGGCATCAACGGTCGATGATATCTTGTGGGTAAAGCTGAGCACCTCTGCAAAGTGACATCAATGGTATTCGAATACGCCGTGCTTCCGGTTAATGAAGCTGAGTTAATTTAGGGTGATTCCGACAACTGCGCCCCTGTAGCTTTTATAATTAAAACTTGTCGTGAAGGTGAACTTTGCAAGATAAACCCCCCCTGATTTATATATTGCTATTTATGATTTGTGTTTCAAATGTAAAATGAAAACTGATATTAACAACTTACATCCACTATACTTAAAACACGGCCTACCTTTTGTTTATTCCGCATGTAATATTCAGAATTTCCGTGTGGTTTGTTGAGTACGGTTGTGTACTCACCCTTGCTCCCAATTCCCCTCCATAGATTTTCTTTGAAGATGGCAAGTTCCGTAAGACCGTAGATGACGATGTTATTTTGTTTTGGAGGCCTTGATCTATCTGCTCAAGCGTTTCTGTGGGTGTTACAGAATGTATTCGTGCCACCGACCTTCAGAAACCTTGGCCATTAGGCCCCTATTTCATCTATAAAATGTTCGCATTTGCTCCTTTATCAAGCAATGTACACTTGGATACCTGCAGCTAAAATCCTGGGTAGCTGCAAAGGTATTTATACGCACCCCCTGAAAAGGGCGGTCCGTGACAAGTCACTCCCAAGTCGATCTATAGATCCCAAATTGGAGAAACGTATCTACTGTGTTTTATACGGATTTCCTATGCATTGCACTTCAAGTGCACAGTTGAGGAATGAACACTATCCCCTTCTAGTAAGCCTCCCTTCTATGCATGGACTCCTTCCCCTTCTAGTTCCCCGCGCCTCACAGCAGCAATCCGTCGAAGCCGTCACCGTCGCCGCCGGTTGCCCCAGATGCCGAAATCCTCCCTCGCCGAATGCCCGGCCCACTTCTTTTCGTTATATTAAAGGAATGTGCCGGAGGCCATAACAAGGAAGAGCGGCTCGTCGGAGACAAAGAAGAAGACGTGAGGGAGGGGGGCGGAGGCGTGCGACCTCACCAGAGATATGGCAGGAAGAGACATGGGAGAGGAGCGGCATTCAGTCTGTAGTTATGACTGAATATTCGTTCCACGGACACGTACGTCCTATGTACATATTAGTACGTACCTGCATGTGATGTGCAGGCAGCCATGGGACTTCTCAACGTAAAACCTGCAGCGCGGGCAGCGCTTCCACTTGCACTCCCGGGCAGCCTCCACTAGCCTCAGGTCATCCTGGCCACGCTCCCCCACGCCGAGCCGCTCGAACTCGGCGCAGCTCACGCCGGCGTGCCACGGGACGCTGCACCGCGCGCAGAACAGCCGCCAGCACCCCTGGCACTCCGACTGCGTCACGCACTCCTCCGCTGCCTCGCTGTCGTCGGCCACCATCATCTCGGAGCAGTCGGGGAAAGGGCAGTAGGTCCGCCGCGCGCCGAGAAACATGGACTCGCAGAGCGCGGCGCACCACCGCTCGAACACGTCGCCCGGGAGCGCGCCGCGGCACAGCTCCGGGTCGAGCGCGCCGGCGCAATACGCGTCGGGGCACCGCACGGAGGCGCCGGCGCCGGCCTCGACCTTGGCGCGGACGTGGCCCGCCAGGCACTTGCGGCAGAAGGCGTGCGCGCAGCTGCTGCCTCCGCGGTGGGCCTCGGAGGGCGCCATGGGCTCCATGCAGATGCTGCAGGGGGGTGCTGGTGGCCTTGTCCCGTGGTTTCCGCCATTGCCGTGGCGCGCGCGAGCCTGGGAGGGGATGGGAGATTAGGGTAAACTAACTACGGTTACATTGTATTGGATAAGAAGAGTTAACAAGAATAGTCCATCTCTCTTCACGAGGAACAAATGGAATTCTGTTGGTTCCCAAGACGTGTTTAATTGACGCTGCGCTGCTTCCCAGAATCTCTTTAGTTCCTAAGCTGTGCATGCGAATGAATATAGATTGGATCTGTAGTTATTATACAGATTACAGACTGGTTTAAAACCGGATTTTGATTGATCGCCCGATGCAATTTGCATTTGCGTACTGCCATTTTTTGGGGTTGAGTTCCTTTTAAACAGGATGAAATATCCTGTGCAATCACCCATATATGTGCAAACGTGTAATCATGCGATCTGGAGCACCGGCCTAATCTATATCCAACGCTGACGGCTGTTTTTATGTTTAAACCCTCCCACCTCATCCTTCATCTCTTCTCTCCCTGCCCCTGAAATTTGCTAAACACCCCCTGCTAGCAGTCAGCGTTAGATATAGATTGGATGCTCCAGATCGCTTGATTGCATGCTTGCACACATATGGGTGATTGCACAGGATATGACCCCTTTAAACAGAGAGCGCGCAGATATTGGAACTGCTTTACTTCCACCTCTGTCTTTAAGACGTATTTTTTAACAGTTTTGTCCATAAATATAAAATTAGTGTAATATTTTCTCTATACCTCTAATGAATATTCATCTTTACTTTTATATTCTTTACATGTATGCATTAAGTATGGTGTGTATTGATAATAATTAGAGGTTATGTAGCTATTTTTAATATCTTCTTGGTCTATGTGCTATGAAAAAATATGTATTAGGGCAGTCCCAGCCCACCACCTCAGCTGGTGTCCATAGAATTAATTACGCTGCCAACTAAGCAAAAATCTGATGTGGCATAGGAATTAAAGAAGGAGAGAAGGAAAAACAAAGAAACCGTGTCTCATGCAAGAAACTGGGTCGGCGCGGGCATCAAGACGCAAGAAACGAGCAAAATCGGGGTTGGACGTTTCTGCGCGCTTATTAAGCTGTGTGTTGTGGTGCATGCATTGGTTTATTGCTCTCTCTCTCCTCTAGATACTGCTCATGAAAACCATGGGTTGGGAAACTATGTATTGGTTTATTGCTCTCTTTCCTCTAGATACTGCTCATAGAAACCATGAGTTGAGACTGCCCTTACCCTCTCCATCGATTTTTATAAGATGCAATTTCACTTGGTGCGGTCTTGAAAAGTTAAACTTTGACCATTAATTTCTTGTATAATACTTTGTTCATAGCTGTAAAATCATAACAATAGAAAAGTACTTTCCAATACGAACCTAACATGATCATTTTTGTATTGTATTATTTACATATTGTTCGACTAATTGTTGGTTAAATTTTACAAACTTAGAATCTCCAAATGCTTGGGCACCTTATAAAATAAACCGAGGAAGTACTATTTATCTTTAGCAGTAGAGACGATAGCAGATATCTATATACTCCTTTATATAATTTAAAGATAAAATATCACTTCTACAATAGTTTATTTGTTAAGCTTATGTCTATGGGATCCTAAATTCTTTTAATTGTAACATAAAAAAATATTTGTTATAGTCAGTAATTCATACAATATTATTTCATGTTATGTATATACTCTAAATTTATGGGTTTAGATCACCTTTTCACGAAAAGACACATATACTCTCTTCTTCCCCACGTCAGTGAAAATACTACAT